>CM076579.1:456634889-457384368 GCA_034641835.2 Pinus albicaulis | reverse complement strand
CCTCATTAAGGATTAACTAGCATTAACTAGTTAAAACAATTTGTTATTTTAATTTCTGACAAGAAAGACTTGATGGTTATGTATTGAGACCAAAATTACTATTTTATTTTTATTTTTGAATTTATTAGGAGAAACCAATGAATGGATAGAAAATATCCTAGGCTGTTGGTGATAGTTTCTCAGAATAGATGGTGGTTGGAAACAGTTGGAAAAGAAAAACAGTTACCCCTCCTCAGTGGATAAAGAGGGAATCCAGAGGAGGAGAGGGGGTTCTGGAAATTGGCAAGAAAAGGGGAAAGTATCTTTCTAGAGCTAGAACACCCCAGTTGAAAGTATTTTTCTGACACCCTTGGAAAAGCCAGAATTGTCTGTATGTGACTGGAAATATTTCCTGAGGTCACAACAGAATACAATCCACTGTATTTCCGTGGCACCATCTTAGAAGTTCTGAAGCTAGGGGGAAAGTAGAGGACGTAATTGCCTCACTTGGACGGTTGGGAGGACCACAGCCGGAGGAAACAGATTTTCTGTCTAGATAAGTATACTAAACTAGACTGTTCTGTTTTAAATTACAGCACATGAATTGATTGTAAATGGATTGTTTTGATTTTCCTTACTGTAGGAAAAAGATCCAGTTATTTGGTTAAATAGAAGGAACGGAAGTGTGTGAAGATTTAAACTCTTTACTGTCTCATAGAAAGAAAAATGATAGGTTGAATGTTTCTTTTGTTAATCAATAGAACAGAAACGGGAAATGTGCCGTAGTTATGAGCTTAAGCAGAAGCATAAAAGAAATCGTGCATGGCTTGAATAAAAAAAAAAACACTAATCTGTATGGGATAACTTATTTGCTTAGGAATTTATTATAAGGAAAATAAGGGAGTTCGAGGTACCGGGTCTGGGAACTGAAAACCCTACCCAGTCCTCGCTCCTTGAGCTTTGTGTCAATAGCTATACACGGCCACAGTAAGGAAAAAGGTGGGCCGGTCACCGTAGAATAAGTTAGGAAACCATATAAGCATGCAGAACATACATATGTGTACCTCTGTGTGAGTATTGCTAAACTGGGCTATTAACCGCCTGAATCATAACCCATAAACGGGATAAGTAAATCTGACAGAGCATGCAACATAGAGATAAACGGAAAATACTGTAAATTTTACCGAGCCATGTGAAAACAGGAAGAACTGTAACTGTCAAAATTAACGTATATTCAATTCTACTGCAACAAAAAAATTATATATGAGACAGACATTATAAGTTAGGAACCAAAACAAGATATAATCATCTATGATGCCGAATCATTCAGTGCGACATGGGTAAGCGAGAGACTAGCATGCATGTTTTTCATGAAAAAAACATTGAACTGTAAAAACTTGAATATATGTAAATATATATATAGTACGGGAGGAAAGATTGTAGCTAGACCAGACAAACCAAACTATAAACCATGAATCAACAGAAGTACGATAACAGTCACAATGGCAATAAGGTGTCAAAGCACCAAAGGACTAAGGGTTAAAATCGCCCTCAAGACCCGACCTTCAGCACAAGAACGTTTACAAATTACACAGATAAGTAATAAAGTCCGTAGAGGCGCTACAGATAGCCTTGGAATAGAATAACTTCATATTCCTAATGGAGACAATCGTTACATGGAACTGCATGACTACACCCTGTGCCCGAAGGCAAAAGGAAGAGGGTTGGTAGAACCCGCAAGGGTAAAAAGAAACTTGAGCAGAAGGCTATGGATGTATACGCCTGAATCTGTGTACCTGTCATAAGATGAATACGGTAAAATCAGGGGTTTCGTCCACTTTAAGCGAAGTAGGAAGGGATTCTTAAGGAAGACCCACTAACCTGTCATACACAAGGAGAAATAAACTCTGTCAGTAGTATTACCAGTAGCGTAAAACCGGACCCAGATGGGGTTCAGCCGTTCGAAGAATAATGGAAAAACCTAATAAAAGAGAAGTAGTGTTTTCGTGCTAAGATTGATAGTAAATTTACCAGTTAAGTTCACCTGTAGGTTTGCATTTTGCTGGTTCGGAGACCTGTGAAGAAATTGGACCCATAAGGTAAGAAGGTAACAATTGCAAGCTTGAGCAAAAGACCCTATTCCTGTAAGGCCCAAATAGACAACCATGAGTTACCATGTATATTTATTCCTCTCACGTACTATTTCTCCCGAGACAGTTTCCATAGCAACGCCGAAACCTATCGAACTGTAAACCAGAGAAAAAAAATGAACAAGTGAATACATATTCACGGGAAAATTCAACTTCAGAAGGATGTGAAGTTACCAGCGATGGTGTTCAGTCTTTAAGCTGAATTCTGGACGGAGAAAACCATAACAGAGGCGACCCTCCGGCGCGCCAAGCGTAAGAGCAACAGCTGCAGGATAGCGAAAATCACTGGAGGCAACTACAAATTTCCTTTCCCTCTAGTAATCCCGTGGAAATCGAGATAGGGTGCAGCTGTCAGGATAATTTAATTCCAAGGTAGCCAACTCATAACAAGTGGTGAGATGAATCATGCCACGTCTGCTTGGATCGAATGCCAAGAGTAAATACACTTCGAATTAAGTAGGGATATTTATGCAGGCCTTAAATGACCAAATCTCGTTGTGGTATAGTCTCGGGATTGTATACAACTCAACACATAGAACAATTAAATCACCACGGGCATCGTAAGCGAAAGCATGGCCTTAGTTAACATTATTAAACATAAATAACATTATGCCAACTCTGCCATACATGATGTAAACAATATAATTAACAAATATACATCAATGACATACATTATGGTGAAGTAAAAACATGGTTATGGTTATTTGATATTAACTTTGTGTTGCACATATATATTCTGCGTGATGTAATTAATCCGATTGCCCTGTATAGTATCAATAAACATGTGTACCATAGATAAAAAAAAAATTATGTGTGTAACTATTTGAGTATGGATGTGAAGTTAGTGCCCATTTAACTTGAGTCTGCAACATAAATAAAACATTGTTAATAATTTTTTTATTATTGCATTGTTGGTGGGTAAATTTTTTAGTGGCATTTAAGATGAGTAATACATACAAATTTTTTTACCCCATATTCCATACAATAATTATATGATCAGGACATCCTGTAGTGTGCTTCACTTGTTACCATAAACATCTTGCTTGTAATATATTTTCTGCTTATCTCTTTCATTGTCACAGTAGTAGCTTTGTTTTTTATTCCTTTTAGCTAGTTTCAAACATGTAGTGGGGATTTTCTAGTGCTACACCGTACACAAAGCCAATGACCTATTTCTAATTGATGACAAGAGGGAGTTGACTTTTGAAGTTCAAATGATCACATCATCACCTTAAGAGGGAGTTATGAAATCCCTGGATTAATATCAAATGGTTAAATTCTCAAAAGAATTATTCATATATTGATGTTGTCTTTTACATTCCAGTAAAATAAAATGATCCATACTTCATCACAGTAAGTTGCAGGACTGTCGGTATGTAAGATAACTCCTAGGTGCCACATCTTCTGAGATCCACCATGGATGAATCATTGACTGAAGTCAGTTGCTCTGAGAATGCATGGCTTATTATGAAGCTGCTCGTGGTTTTTCTCTGGCTAAGTCACATGCACAAAGAATACCTTCTTCACTACACTTTCAACAAGCAAGGAAGGAAAGGCTAGCACAAACAATAAATGAACGTTTTATTATTGTTGGAAGCTAGTTCATGTTGCCTAGAATTGTACAATTCATGTTGTTGATTTTCTTGAAGGTAATAACCCCCATCCCCTACTCACGCCGCTGATTTGCAGTTTGGCTTCATGACCCTACACAAAATGACTTCAAATCTGGGCAGTCTATCCTTTCCAATTCCACAGCCTAAAAGCTCATCATACAAATTATGGAGGCTAATCATGAATGTGAACCATCCATAATATACCTTGAAGCTGCTATGAAAAGGGGGGAAATCTTAGATAAGAACACATGGATAAATAAGATAATTCAAACCATGAATAGCAATTGGAGGAAGAATCCATCAATGGCAAGGTTACAGGAGCCCTCCCTAACATTCTAGATAGGCCTACAAATAGTTGTCTCACTACATACCAACCTCAACTTTGATGTTTAATTATATGTTGGTTTTGGAGTTATATTGATGTACAAGGCAGGAGTATCACACTGGAGTTCTGAATAAGTCACTGTAATAATAATAAAAATTATTTTCTTTATTCTTTTGACAAGTACATTGCAGAGAGACTCAATTACATTTATGAAAACCGAACCTAGTCACAATTTTCAACACTTTCTAGGAGAGATTAGGCTCAAGATGGCATGATTCTTCTTATGAATTAATTGTTTCTTTTGTGTATAAAAGCAACCTTATAAAAATAGGAAAAGCAATCTTGAAGTTATCCAATAACAACGCCCTTAATCAGCCTAGCAGATTTTCAAAGGGATATTTTAAGGCTTGCACATATGCTAAAGACAGCACATATTTTACTCAAGTTCAGAGTTATTTCCAAGGAGACTAGCTCTGCCTTTTGGAGACAAAATTAAGTCTTCAAGAAAGTCATATTTATCTGAAGTAACTGCATATAGATGAATCTTGAGTCTCTTTCAAGCACAAATTTAGAAATATTTTAATTCAATATATATGATTTACCTTGAGCAGCAGCTCTTCTTGTAGAAGAAAAGGTACTGCAAATTAAGCAGAGACAGTTAAGATTAGAAGTTGCATCAAACATAGGTTGAGGGAAGGGCAAGCACTTCAAATTACCAGTTCATTAAGTCCACCTACATAAAGTTCTCTTCTATCTTTCCTCATCCAAGTTCTAATTATAAAGGCTACATTCTATCCTTCATAGTTCACCAATGTCTTAATGAGTGACTATTAAAGATACATCTCGTTCGATTTCTTAAGGGCAAGTTTGTATCTGAAATAGGATCAGAACCATGTACTCTTGTGGTCTCCGAGTAAAAGAATTTTATTTGTCTGGTTTATAGAAGATGCTTTATTATGAGAATTCAATCAGTTGATTGCCCTCTTTGCTTTAATGTTTTAGAAATAGGATTCTTTAATCAGCCAGATCAGATTTGGAATTGCTTTGTTGCTTTTCTTCTTTCCATCTTCTCCATAACCCACTGGCACCAGTCAGTACTGAGCTTTAGGAATATTTTTAACGATTTATGTGCTGAAATTGAGATAATATTTCACATATTTGAATAAATTTCTTAGTAACCTGCAATATTTAGTTGTGAATTTGCATTTGATTTTAAAGATTTCAGGAATTTCGTTGCAGTTCTTCAGACTTTGAATCAAAAATACTACATCAAGCACACTCCCACCCCAAATTTGCAAGCACTAATCTGGAGGCTGGAAGTGAGAGTTTCATTTCTGGGGTTAGTGAAAGCCAACCTAAGATTCCAAACCCATTGGGGACTCACTCCATAGGGGGCGATTATGTGTGATAACAAGAACATTTCTATTCAAAGAAGCAGGATTGGGTTAGATGAAACATTGAAGAAATGAAAGTCACTCATAACTTATCAAAGGAGAATGGTAGAGGCAATATGGGAAGTTCAAGAACAAAGAGAAGCCAGGGAGGGAAAGACTTCACAGAATAAGGCAACATGATTTTACTAAGAATACATTTTTTCTACTACAAGAGGGCAACACCTCATACAATATACCTAAGAATTGTTGGGGGTGAAGGAGGGAGAAACCAGACTCCACATGCCCCAAATATCAGTCACTAAGCCATACATAGTTACACAACAAAATCCTTCTTCAAAATTTATTAGAAGAAAAGTGAAAAGAATGCATCTATACACAAATTGGGAGCAAAATTCTGTCTTTGTGTTAATTTCAAAAGATTTCAGAATACAATAAACTTCACAGGTATAGTATTCAACTCTGGATTCAAACAGTATATTAACTCACACTGCAGAAAGTTCTACAGAATCTTTGCAAAACAAAGATGTTTCATCAATCTCTCTGACCTCACTGTCTACTCTCTGCTTCTTTGCTCTCCATAGCCTCTCTCACCAGTTTATACTCTGCAGCTATTCTACCACCATCCTTTTCTTTTCTCAGACAGCTAATCGTATCTCCAAGTGCCGGACTCTATAGGCCTCAGTTTCGACCATTTCCTGAATATGATTTTCCCTCCTTGAGATGTTCTTAAATCTCCAAATGTTCCACTATTCATCCTCTTCCACTTATAATTCCTATTAAATCTCCCCCCCCCCCCCCCCCCCACCATAAGGCATTGTTGATTTCAGAGTGCTTTCATACCCCATTTGTTTGCAAAAAATAGAGAGGCACATTCCATGGTTGGATTGCAAATCTAATGGATCATTAAGATAATTCAGTCCATGAACAACAATTGGAGGCGGAATGCATCAATGGCAAGGTTACATGATCCCTCCCTAATAGGCCAGACATGCCTACAAATAGTCGTCTCACTACAGACCAACCTCAAGTTATTGGACTTACTCCAAAATTACTTTATGTATGACCTTTCATCCATGACATGTGTATACAAGTTTCCAGGACACACAGACATAGTTCTTTGTCTAGATATTGTTGTTTTTTCTGTACATATTCTGTTAGCTTCTAGGTCCAAGGATCACACGGTGAGTATCCCATATTTGGAACTTACCTTCTTTTAAGTGCATCTGTTTGAATGTATTCACTACTAAATTACTGATTATCAACTTGTTTAAGATCACTGCTCAGCTAAATATAGCTGATTTGTACATACATTCTTTATCATTGATGCCTTATGTAATTTTCTTGCTTTCTAATGCCATGTTATCAGTCTTCCTTGCTATGGGATTAGGACTGTTACATTATGGGGAAGAACTTTGTTATTTTCCAACAATTAAGGTAAATAATATTGGTTTAATAGTGATTTCTTAAATTGTTATTCAGGTTTTGTAGCAAGCCCGCTAACTTCCTTGTTAATCCACATCCCAATACATACTAGAAGATGGGATTAGGATTGTTATGTTATGTGGCAGATCTTTGTTAATTTCTAATAGTAAATGGAAATAATACTGATTCCATTGTAATTGGTTAAATTGTTATTCAAGTTTTGTAGCAATCCCACTAGCATCCTCGTTAATCCACATACCAATACCTACTTGAAGATGGTAATTGTTATCCCAATTAGTATTTCTAAACTTTTGCATGCTTCTCCTTGTAGCATGTTGTTCTTGGATTTGGTGCATGAACTAGATAAGTCTTGGTGAGTTTCTTTTTTGTTGATATGGGCATTGTTAGATACCATTGCAGATACTCACACACACGAAAGAAAGGAGACAGTAGAAACTCTACACATCATGCACTACTTTTTGTATTAGATATATATAAGTGTATGAAATTGTTGTAGGTGGAGGGTTAGTGGAGACTCACCTTTGATCAAGTCACATGTAAAATATTTGCAATGATGTTTGTGAAATACTTAGTACGAAATTACTATTTTAATTTTGGAGTAAGTCCAATTAAAGATATACAGTATCTTACTTGTGGCTTACTTAAGCTTAGTGACCAGAGAGAAACATTCCATGGAAAAAATAGAGAGGAGATTCTCTTTCTGGAGTTCTGAATAAGTCATTGTAATAATAATAAAAATTATTTTCCTTATTCTTTTGACAAGTACATTACATAGAGACTCAATTACATTTATAAAGACCGAACCTAGTTACAATTTTCAACACTTTCTAGGAGAGATTAGGCTCAAGATGGCATGATTGTTCTTATGAATTAATTGCTACTTTTGTATATAAAAGCAACCTTATAAAAATAGGAAAAGAAATCTTGAATTTATCCAATAACAATGCTCTTAATCAACCTAGCATATTTTCAAAGGGAGATTGTAAGGCTTGCACATATGCTAAAGACATCACATATTTTACTCAAGTTCAGAGTTATTTCCAAGGAGACTAGCTCTGCCTTTTGGAGACAAAATTAAGTCTTCAAGAAAGTCATATTTATCTGAAGTAACTGCATATAGATGAATCTTGAGTCTCTTTCAAGCACAAATTTATAAATATTTTAATTCAATATATATGATTTACCTTGAGCAGCAACTCTTCTTGTAGAAGAAAAGGTACTGCAACTTAAGCACAGACAATTAAGTTTAGAAGTTGCATCAAACATAGGTAGAGGGAAGGGCAAGCACTTCAAATTACCAGTGCATCAAGTCCACCTACATAAATTTCTCTTCTATCTTTCCTCATCCAAGCTCTGATTATAAAGGCTACAGTATGTCCTTCATAGTTCACTGGTGTCTTAATGAGTTACTATTAAAGATACATCTCCTTCAGTTTCTTAAGGGAAAGTTTGTATCTGAAATAGGATCAGAACCATGTACTCTTGTGGTCTCCAAGTAAAAGAAGTTTATTTGTCTGTTTTATAGAAGATGCTTTACTGTGAGAATTCAATTAGTTGATTCCCCTCTTTGCTTTAATGTTTCAAACATAGGATTCTTTAATCAGCCAGATCAGATTTGGAATTGCTTTGTTGCTTTTATTCTTTCCATCTTCTCCATAACCCACTGGCACCAGTCCGTACTGAGCTTTAGGAATATTTTTAACAATTTATGTGCTGATATTGAGAAACTATTTCACATATTTGAAGAAATTTCTTAGTAACCTGCAATCTTTAGTTGTGAATTTGCATTTGATTTTAAATATTTCAAGCATTTTGTTGTAGTTCTTCAGACTTTGAATAAAAAAGACTACATCAGGCACGGCCCTACTCCAAATTCGCAAGCACTAATCTGGAGGCTGGAAGTGAGAGTTTCATTTCTGGGGTTAGTGAAAGCCAACCTAATATTCTAAACCCACTGGGGACTGACTCCCTAGGGGGCGATTCTGTGTGATAACAGGAACATTTATATTCAAAGAAGCAGGATTGGGTCAGACAAAACATTGAAGAAACGAAATTCACTCATAACTTATCAAAGGAGAATGGTAGAGGCAATATGGGAAGTTCAAGAAAGAAGAGAAGCCAGGGAGGGAAAGACTTCATGTAATAAGGCAACAAGATTTTACGAAGAATACCTTTTTTCTACCGCAAGAGGGAAACACCTCATACAGGATAGCTAAGAATTGTTGGAGCTGAAGGAGGGAGAAACCAGACTCCACATGCCCCAAATATCAGTCACTGAGCCATACAGAGTTACACAGCAAAAGCCTTCTTCAAAATTTATTAGAATAAAAGTGCAAAGAATGAATCTATACACAAATTGAGAGCAAAATTCTGTCTTTGTGTTAATTTAAAAATATTTCTAAATACAATAAACTTCACAGGTATAGTATTCAACTCTGGATTCAATCAGTATATTAACTCACACTACAGAAAGTTCTATAGAATCTTTGCAACACAAAGATGTTTCATCAATCTCTCTGACCTCACTGTCTACTCTCTGCTTCTCTGCTCTCCATAGCCTCTCTCACCAGTTTATACTCTGCATTTATTCTACCACAATCCTTTTCTTTTCTTAGACAACTAATCGTATCTCCAAGGGCTAGACTCTATAGGCCTCAATTTCAGCCATTTCCTGAATATGATTTTCCCTCATTGAGATTTTCTTCAATCTCCAACTGTAACACTGTTCATCCTCTTCCACTTATCATTTATGTTGGTTATCATTGTTTCTACTAAATCCCCCCCCCCCCCTCACCATAAGGCATTGTTGATTTCAGAGTGCTTTCATACCCCATTTGTTTGCAAAAAATAGAGAGGCAAAAACAGAGAGGCACATTCCATGGTTGGACTGCAACTCTAATGGATCAATAAGATAATTTAGTCCATGAACAACAATTGGATGCAGAATGCATTAATGGCAAGGTTACAGGATCCCTCCCTAACAAGCTAGAAATGCCTACAAATAGTCGTCTCACTATAGACCAACCTCAAATTATTGGACTTACTCCAAAATTACTTTACATATGACCTTTCATCCATGACATGTGTATACGAGTTGCCAGGACACACAGACATAGTTATTTGTCTAGATACTGCTGTTTTTTTTGGACATATTATGTTAGCTTCTAGGTCCAAAGATCACACGGTGAGTATCCCATAGTTGGAACTTACCTTCTTTTAAGTGCATCTATTGAATGCCTTCACTAGTAAATTACTGATTATCAACTTGTTTAAGATCACTGCTCAACTAAATATAGTTGATCTGTACATACATTCTTTATCATTGATGCCTTATGTAATTTTCTCGCTTTCTAATGCCATGTTATCAGTCTTCCTTGTTATGGGATCAGGACTGTTACATTATGGGGAGGAACTTTGTTATTCTTCAACAATTAAGGTAAATAATACTGGTTCAATAATGATTGCTTAAACTGTTATTCAAGTTTTGTAGCAAGCCCGCTAATGTCCTTGTTAATCCACATCCCAATACATAAATCCCAATACATACTGGAATATGGGATTAGGATTGTTACATTATGTGGCAGATCTTTGTTAATTTCCAATAGTAAATGGAAATAATATTGATTCCGTTGAAATTGGTTAGATTGTTATTCAAGTTTTGTAGCAATCCCACTAGCATCCTTGTTAATCCACATACCAATACCTACTTGAAGATGGTAATTGTTATCCCATTTAGTATTTCTAAACTTTTGCATGCTTCTCCTTGTAGCATGTTGTTCTTGGATTTGGTGCATGAACTAGATAAGTCTTGGTGAGTTTCTTTTTTGTTGATATGGGCATTGTTAGATACCATTGCAGATACTCACATGCACAAAAGAAAGGAGACAGTAGAAACTGTACACATTGTGCACTACTTATTGTATTAGACATATACAAGTGTATGAAATTGTTGTAGGTGTAGGTTTAGTGGAGACTCATCTTTGATCAAGTCACATGTAAAATATTTGCAATGATGTTTGTCAAATACTTAGTACGAAATTACTGTTTGAATTTTGGAGTAAGTCTAATTACAGATATACAGTATCTTAATTGTCGCTTACTTAAGCTTAGTGACCAAAGAGGCACATTCCATGGCAAAAACAGAGAGGCACATTCCATGGAAAAAAAAGAGAGGAGATTCTCTTTCTTCTCTAGGCCATAGAGAAGGATTGGCTTCTATAGCAACTCGGAAAAGTCTGTCTTGAGGCCTAGTTTAGGCCACATCCATATTAACATACAATACAGTTAAGATCAAATATATTTTGGTGTATAATAAGATCTCGTTGTAGCAATAACGTGAATAATTGAGGTGAAGGTGGAGTCATAATGATGTACAATGTAGGAATATCACACTGGAGTTCTAAATATCCCTACAAAAATTTTGCATGCAGTTGCCTAGGAAAAAAGCTGCCAACATGAGAGGCCACCCAGGATACCCTGGGGAATCTATAAATCATTCTCCTAAAAGCCCAGTTAATGTAATGTATAGTTGTTCATTTTGACAGCTATTACCACATTAATGGTATGCCAGTAATGAACACTGTGACAACTTGTTATGGATTCTACTCTATTATGATTAATTCTATTTTATGATGGATATAAGCTATGTCTACTTATACGGAAGAGTAGTAATTAGTCTAAGCATTGTAACATATATGACTAGGATTAACTATGTAAGGTATGTATTACGTATACTTATACCGAGATCATTATACTGATAGCTTGATTACCAGCTTCATCGTATCTAAGCTGCTTAGTACTAATCTCGTCTATTCAAAGTTGTTACTCCTTGTAAGCTTTATTGAAACATATCATGTATTGTCCAATGTGTTTAATTCACGTAATAAAAGCTTATCTATTCTAACTAGTGTTCACTAATATAGCTAGTACTTATTAACCATGGGAATAATAGAGATCGAGTATTGAGTCTAATGTAAGCCATATCAATGGAACCAGTAGTAAGTAGTTATAGAGAAACAAGTGTTACTTACTTTACCTAATCAAATCACTATCATTATGGACTAGTAGAGGTTTCAAGTTTATAGAAAGAAGAGCTTCCATGTTGTATTGCTTGGACTGTAGCTAATTAGTGACCAATGAACACTATGACTCTAACTAAGCAGTTACTCTACATGATCTGGTAAGCTTATATGAACCATTACCTTTACTGGATATGAGTTGTTACCATTGTAGAAGATGAGTACAACCTTGATAGGTGATCATTAATTACAGATATAGAGTATCTTACTTGTGGCTTACTTAAGCTTAGTGACCAGAGAAGCACATTCCATGGCAAAAACAGAGAGGCACACTCTTATAATTTTATGTGTTGTTACCATATCTCATAATATTTCAAAACCACAGATCTGTTTCCCCATTCAAGGTGACATATAAAATGGTAAAATATGCTCTCCACCTCCTTAACCAAATCATGGAAAATTCCATGAAGAGCCACCTCACTGCCCTCATGTTCAAAGTAACAGGAACAGCGTAATGATTTTGAAGAGTTCTTATGAAGGGTTTGTATTTACAAGGTTGCTGGAAGGTGCTGCTACAACAATATGAGGAGGAGGAGTTGAGAGGGCTGAGAGGTCTAGAAGGGACCTCCTTCCCTAGACACAGTGATCTCAAAAGATAGTGTAGGAAATCAGAGTGGTTACTTGTCCTAGGAGGAGATTCTCTTTCCGCTCGAGGCCATAGAGAAGGATTTACTTCTACAACAACTCAGAAAAGTCTATCTTGAGGCCTAGTTTAGGCCACATCCATCCTAAAATACAATACATTTAAGATCAAATATATTTTGGTGTAATCAATGGGTTAATCGTACACCATTAGGGGAATTTTGAGGTCTAAAATGGGCCTCCTAATTAAATAATAAAATAATAGCTAAACCAATAAAATAATATTTATGAATTTGCATTCATTTTTTGCACCATAATCCATGTAACCATAGTTAAATTCAATTCAAAAGTTGTACCAAAATAAAATTAATAAAAAAATTGTATTGATGTGACTATAAATAAGAATGAGCTTTCAAGAAAAAGCCATTATCATTGAACAACTAATGCATTTGTCCTTTGTACTTAAATAACTTAAAATAAAATATACATAAATTCATAAACTCTTAATAATATTATATGTTATTAATTAAAATTTATATTATTTAAATTGTATAATAACATGTAATTAATATACTATATAAAAATAATATAATATAATAAATGTATAGGGATATGCATTGTTTCTTTCAAGAAATATGAAATGACAATAATATATTTTTATTCAAAAAATGTAAAATGACATTTATTATGAGTACTTTACTTTGACTTTAAAAGTACTTGGAGCACTACCATGGTTAACCATGAGTTTTTATCCACCATTGAGAATGTGACAAGTAAGTACCTTTAACTCAAGAAATGCCACCTCAACCATTAGGGATGATGTCATCTCCTAAAATGTGATTGGTTCTCATAAAGTGAATTTTGATTGTATATTTTAATTCGGAGGCCCATTATAGACCTCAAAATTCCCCTAATGCAATACAACCAGTATCTATTAAGGGCATTGTGTTTCTAACATACTCTCTGTCGTTTTGGTGACCATGGTTTTGGAGCTACAAAGACTACAAAGATTTCCCCAAGGATTTCCTTTTGCCAATAAAAAGGTTGTGGAAAGACTTTTACATATGTTTTGATGAAGCATTCAGATGTGCAAAACGAGGGACTATATGTTTATGAAGCATGTGGCTGGAAATTTCTAGACAGCTCCAAGACAAAAAAAATTCACAAGTTGTTGTTCAAGGATCAAAGCAATACAAAGCACTAGCTTATGAGTACTTTTAATTCAGCAGTTGAATTCTAAGAAGGTTTTTGCAACCCGAAATAGGTGGATCTACAACACAAGATAGCTCATGAATCATCTATGCAAAAGGTGAAGGTAGAAGAAGAAAAATTGTATAGGGTGATTCCGGGAGCTAGTAAGCAGGATACCACAAGGTCTTCACTATCATTAGCCAAACATTTTATTAAGAAATCACCCTGTAGACATTTTTTACTAATTGTTGAAAATGGAAAGGTTCAACTTAAGGACATTTTACAGATAAAATAAAAACCTCCATACATTTCATATTTCAGGAGTTGCAATATAACCATACGAGAACCTGGCAATGTTGGAAGCCTAGCCTTCTTCAACTTTGAAGTCATTATGGAAAAGAAAGTACTGAATGTAGAAGTGGTTTAAATGAACAGTTGAAATTTAGATATTACTAGAAAGGCAAAAAATTTGTATGAATCAACAATATCTTAAAACAAACAGAGCAAATACAAAGCTAGGAAATAGAAAAATATAAAATCCAACTAACCTGTGACTCTGGATATGCAAACTTCAATTGTGAATTTGCTTCTGCCCGCCTCTTCAAAAGCCTCCAAGTTCTGTCTAATGTGTTTTTATCCATGATAAAAGCTGTAATTATATAGAAAAAATTCCCAGCCCTGAGAGCAAAAAATTTGGCGCCAAATAACTAGCACATCGAGTTTGGGTAAGAACAGCCAGTTTTCCTATGTTTTTGGGCTTTCATACCAGTGAAATCAACCATGCCCTCTACTAGAATTCAACTTTTGACAAAATTTTCCCTCAAAACCTCGTCTTTCCTTGACTTCGAATTTTGACAGACTTCGGCATGCCCTAAAGACCTCGTCTTCCTGAACCAGTCCAGGTAAGAATAGCGAGTTTTCTTGGGCTTTCATACAGTGTCAAGTTTGACTTTGTGTACTTCAAATTGCCCTCAAAACCTCAACCTCGTCTTCCTGAACCAG
Organism: Pinus albicaulis; assembly: GCA_034641835.2. NCBI lineage: Eukaryota > Viridiplantae > Streptophyta > Pinopsida > Pinales > Pinaceae > Pinus > Pinus albicaulis. Next base: position 457,369,611 of record CM076579.1, on the reverse strand, counting down.
TCAAACAACGAGTTTTCTTGGGCTTTCTTACGGTGTCAAGTTCAACTCTTACCAGCGAGTTTTCTTGGGCTTTCATATGGTGTCAAGTTCAACTTTGGGGACTTTGGCATGCCCTCAAAAACTCAACCTCATCTTCTTGAACAGTCAAACAACAATTTTTCATGGGCTTGGGCTTTCTTACAGTGTCAAGTTCGACTTTGGGCTTTCATACGGTGTCAAGTTCGACTTTGGGGACTTCGGCATGCCCTCAAAACCTCGACCTCGTCTTCCTGAATAGTCTAACAATGAGTTTTCTTGGGCTTTCTTACACTTTGGGCTTTTATACCAGTATTTTTAATGAAATCAACCAATGCCAATGTTCGACTTCAAATTTTCGAATGTGGCATGCCATCAAACTTTTACAAATCTTGAAACAATTTTTTTTTAATAATTAAAATATTAACATTTATTATTTTAATTATTAATTAAATATAAAATCACAATATATTTAAAATTTAATTTTATATAATATATTTAAAACAAACAAAATATAAATATTGATAATTAATATTTTAATAAATTTAATAAAATATAAATATTTAAATCCCATTGACCTACTTTTCTAGTTATTTGTGGACATTTATTAAGATTAAATTATCTATATTATCATATCTCAAGAACAATTAACTAATTCTAGCATAATTTCCCTAACTCTCTAGTATGAAAGATCAAACAAATAACATAACCCTGCACACATAACAAGCTCTAACCAACAACATAAATCTGTTATTGATATCATGATCTCCAAATCCCAAGGACAATGAAAGCATATATACTCTCATAAGTTACTTTTAACATGCCCCTTCAAAGCAAGGTCTCATGGGGAACCAAGGCCTAGACCCTAGGTGTTAATGACCATTTGAATCACCCCAAGGTTACATTGGGAACCATATGCATAATCAAAAGGGACTTAAGCAAATTAAAGGCCAAGTTTTAAATATATATATGTGTGTGCGTGTGTGTGTGTGTGTGTATGTGTGTGTGTGTGTGTGTGTGTATGTATGTGTATATGTATATGTATATTGGACTCACTTTTATCCCATCACCTAACATGCCCACTCATCCCATGCCTAATGTTTCTCAGCTAGTATTAGACATAATCATTATCATCACCATTGCATTAAAAATAACTACATCACATTTACCATCTTTGTTGCAAGGGATCCCAGCTACGGTAGCATTCACTGAATTTCTGTTGTGGGATACTAGTTGAAATTTTGAACCACGCACAAGTAAAAACGTAGAAAACCAGGAATAGGCAAAGGGATGGAACCAAGAAAGGCTTCTTTTCTTTATAGAGGGTGGTAATTCCTCTCTTCTTTATAGAGGTTGATGAGAAGAATTTCACAATGGAGATTTGGCTTACTCAAGCCAACCTGAGGAGACCATAGTTTGAACTAGGCAAATCAAGCTCTAAAAACACAAAGGTGATGTGCCTACTAACCATGTGGGAAAACTTCATTGTCTCACGAATCTATGCCATCTAACTCCAAGGAAAAGAGTCCACCTAGGATTCACACTACCAAGAACCCAAATAGGCTGGAATAAACAAGCAATTCTCTTAGTGGTACTGAGTATGGAGAGGCCATCCAAAGTCTTTTGTATAGAGAGAATCGACTCTTCAACAGATAAATATAGGCCTCTCTAATCATACTGATGAGATAAAGTCACAAGAGAACCTCTTGAGTCCCAAAACAAACAACAGAACCTCCCTCAAAAAAGTGATCGTTAAACTTGATCTCATGGAGATGGCATAGTTGTGATCCTATCAACCCTAGGGATGCAATGAATCATCTTAATCGATAGGTGTTAGGAGAAAAACCCATAATTAGTCAAGTGTGATATGAAGACCATGAACCCAATGACGTCGTATGTAATCAAGATGGACAATGGGATTGTTGAAAAGTGTAGCGAGAGAAGGTCTTCTCTGGTGCGTGCCTTAGCCAAAAAGACCATGATTTGTCTTCCTTTGCCCATGTATGAGTTTGTGGAGATGGTAAATTCATGCGTAGTGTTGGAGGATCAGTTACATGGACCTTCTTTAGTTTGACTACAAGTTCGAGAGGCAGTTATAAATTTAGAAGAGGACGAGTTGGGAGCTTCAATCCTTGATTGAAGCAAGGACGAGTTAGAGAACCAGTTAGACTTAGTTAACTATTCAATCAAAACACATGTTCTAAATTTGTAACTTGCCAATTTTAGCATGTATCGAATCAATAAAGGAGGAAAAAGGCACAAAGTTTCATAGTTGTTTTGTGCACAAAGGACTGTGACAAGACATAACTCACAAGGATGTGATCTTCAGTCTCTTTCTTGCACCTTAGCTCTGATACTATGTTGGAAAAATGTTTTAACGCGTTCGGGTCTCGTTCGACCTAGCTCAACCCTGATGAATGACCTTCGCGCCTTCAGACATTGTTCCACACGTCCTGAACATGGACGCGCTGCACAAACCTGACTCGACCTGAATGCGCCTGCCCTGAACATTGTTCTGCACGCGTCCTGCGGAAGGACTCTGCGCGGTCAAAACTTAGCAAATTTGATACGGGCGCTCTCAACCAAAACGACCCGACCCAAACGTGTTTGGGCAGGCACCCTCAACCGAAACGAACGAACTCGAATGCATTTGGGCCGGTGCCCTCAACCAAAAAGACCCGACCCAAACGTGTTTGGGCGGGCGCCCTCAAACGAAATGACACGGCGCGCCTGATCGAATGAAGGCACAAGGGAGAAAATGGCAAACAGGCTGCACGAACATGCACAAGGCACCCGTGTAGTCACAACTTAGAAAATTTGATACGGTCACCCTCAAATGAAACGACCCGACCCGAACGCGTTTGGGTGGGCGCCCTCACATGGCGTGCACGACCGAACGAAGGCACAAGGGAGAAACCTGAAAATGGGCTGCACAAACGTGCACAGGGCACCCGTGCGGTCACAACTTAGCAAATTTGATATGCCCACCTTCAACCAAAATGACCCAACCCAAATGTGTTTGGGCGGGCTCCCTCAACCAAAACGACCTGACTCAAACGCGTTTGGGCAGGTGCCCTCAACCTAAACGACTCGACCTGAACGGTTTTGAGCGGGCACCATCAAATGAAATGACACGGCGCGGCTGAACGAATAAAGGCACAAGGGAGAAAATGGAAAACGGGTCGCATGAACATGCACAAGGCACCAGTGCGGTCACAACTTAGAAAATTTGATACGGCCATCCTCAAACGAAACGACCCGACCCGAACGCATTTGGGCGGGCGCCCTCACACGACGTGCATGAACAAACAAAGGCACAAGGGAGAAAATGGAAAACGGGCCACGCTAATGTGCAAAAGGCACCCGTGCAGTCACAACTTAGCAAATTTGATACGGTCGCCCTCAAACGAAACGACCCGACCCAACCCGAATGCGTTTGGGTGGGCACCCTCACATGACGCACCCGAATGAACGAAGGTACAAGGGAGCAAATGACAAACGGGCCGCACGAATGTGCACAAGGCACCCGTGCAGTCACAACTTAGCAAATTTGATATGGGCGCCCTCAACCGAAACGATCCGGCCCAAACGCGTTTGGGTGGGTGCCCTCAACTAAAACGACCCGACTCGAACGTGTTTGGGCAAGCGCCCTCAACCAAAATGACCTAACCTGAACGGGTTTGGGCGGGTGCCCTCAAATGAAATGACACGGCATGCCTAACCGAACGAAGGTACAAGGGAGCAAACGGAAAATGGGCCGCATGAACGTGCACAAGGCACCAGTGTGGTCACAACTTAGCAAATTTGATACAACCGCTCTTAAACGAAACGACCCGACCCCAACGCGTTTGGGCGGGCGCCGTCACACGGCATGCACGACTAAATGAAGGCACAAGGGAGCAAACGACAAACGGGCCACACGAACGTGCACAGGGCACTCGTGCGGTCACAACTTAGCAAATTCAATATGGGCACCCTCAACCGAAACGACCCAACCCAAACATGTTTGGGCTGGCGCCCTCAATTGAAACGACCCAACCCGAACGCGTTTGGGCAGGCGCCCTCAACTAAAATGACCCGATCCGAATGGGTTTGGGTGGGTGCCCTCAAACGAAACGACACGACGCGCCCAACCGAATGAAGGCACAAGGGAGAAAACGACAAATGGGTTGCATGAATGTGCACAAGGCACCCGTGCGATCACAACTTAGCAAATTTGATACGGTCAACCTCAAACAAAACGACCCGAATGAATTTGGGTGGGCGTCCTCACACGGCACGACACGACGTGCATGTCCGAACGAAGGAACAAGGGAGGAAACAACAAATGGTCCGCACGAATGTGCAAAAGGCACCCATGCAGTCACAACATAGAAAAATTGATACGGCCGCCCTCATACGAAATGACCCGACCCGACCGGAACGCGTTTGGGCGGGCGCCCTCACACGGCGCACCCGACCGAACGAAGGCACAAGGGAGAAAACGACAAACAGGTCACACGAACGTGCACAAGGCACCCATGTGGTCACAACTTAGCAAATTTGATACGACTGCCCTCAAACGAAACGACCCGACCTGAACGCGTTTGGGTGGGCACCCTCAAACGAAACGACCTGACCCGACCCGAACGCATTTGCGTGGACACCCTCAAACGAAACGACCTGACCCGACCCGAACATGTTTAGGTGGGTGCCCTCAAATGAAACGACCCGACCCGACCCGACCCAAATGCGCTTGGGCGGGTGCCCTTAAACGAAACGACCTGATCCAACTCGAACGCATTTGAGCGGGTGCCCTCAAACGAAACGACCTGACCCGACTCGATTGCATTTGGGCAAGTTTCCTCAAACGAAACGACCTGACCCGACCCAAACACATTTGGGTGGGCACTCTCAAACGAAACGACCTGACTCGACTCGAATGCATCTTGGCGGGCGCCCTCAAACAAAACCACCCGACCCGAACGCGTTTGGGTGGGAACCCACACACGGCGTGCCCGACCGAATGAAGGCACAAGGGAGAAAATTGCAAACAGACTGCACGAATGTTCAAAAGGCACCCATGCGGTCACAACTTAGCAAATTTGATACGGCCTTCCTCAAACGAAATTTAAGAAAAAAAATTATTGATGATATTTAAAAAAAAAAAACTAAACCAAATATTTTGCTTTTTAACATCCACAATATTCCTCAACACTAAGAGCTCAGCCTACAACATTTCATGTCAACCCTTAATGTATCCCACCATATAATGGTGAACTATGAGATCAAACAACCCCTATCTATGGTAAAACAAAATTTTAAGATAAAACAAAAAGTTGCTGAGTGATGCATTAATTTAAATTCATTCTAGGTATATTAAAACCTACATTCTCTATAGGCTTTTGAATGCATAGTCACAATGTCTATAATTGTTTTTTTTACTTAAGTACATCATTGAATGTCATGTGTTTTCTGATATGTAGTAAATTAAATGCTACCCCAAGCAAAAAGTACAAATCAAAATATTTAGCTTGAGAGTTGTAATATAAACTTTATCATAGGCCTTTAAATGTTGGTATTCTAATGGTTTTGCCCTCAACGTCGCAAGACCGACGACTTCCTTAAACGTTGCAAGACCAACGATGGTCTCCTAAACGTCGCAATACTGACGGTTTGTCCTGTAACGTCAACATTCTGACGGTTTGTCATGTAACGTCAGTATTCCGATGATTGTCCTAAATTTCATTGTTCTGAAAATACTCCAAAAACGTTGCTAGAGCGATGATTGTTGACGGGATTTGAAAATTTGATAAAAAATGGGGAAATTTCCGACAATACGTCAAAAGTGTCGAAACTAAATTGTCAGAATTTTGACCAAATGTACTAGTGTGCCTTGCAAAATGGCCATAGTCGTGACAGTGCCTGCATTTAAATGGAAGCTACTCATAATCCAGCTCCTAGATATGGGTCTAGTTAGCAACCGTTAGTTTGATAGCTTTTGGTAGCCCAACTTCCAAATCCACCTCAACACATATACGTGCACATGAGTATTGATGTTTTCTCACTACTTGATCAATATACTTTCTGAGGGTATTTCCAATGGTTTGGAGAGATTTCTGGTTCCAGCAATGCAGTGGGAGATGTGGGAGGCTTACCCACAATAGAACATTTGAAGGCACATATTGAGCATGATCTAAGTTAGGGGTCCATTTATTTAAGTATATTCCCTTAGGACACAGAAAATATGGGCCATTACTGAAGATGAGGCTTCTGTCTTCAACATTCTCAAAAACAAAAACAAAGTATCCTTTGCCTACGAAGTGGATTTTGATGCCTTCCGAGACTAAAGGAATCTAGTTCCTCTCCACCCAGTCTTCCACAGCTTTGGGAGAGGGCCAGAGGCCAGTAAACTGTCCAATGAGCCCTCTTTCAGCCAGCTTCAATGTAGATTGACAGGTTTCTTCGATTTGAAGGGCGACTGAAGGGATGCTATCCAGCTTCTTCACGAACATTTGTTGAGATTCAGTCAGAGGGCGCTTGTTGCTGACTTCTATCAGTTTCTTGAATGCAAGGACTTCTAGAGGGGGAGGAAGGGGAACCTCGGGTCCCCCTCCTGATGCCATGGTGGTTGGGAGGTCACAGGTAGGTCAGCTCGCTCTCGACCTATCAGAGCGTGCGCTAGCTGGTACAATAATATCATCTAGTCGTATATTCTAACCCTAGACTAAATTAGTCATTTAAACTAGTAATTTTTAGTTCAATCACTTAAAATTGATCAAATTTAGTAGTAATTCACTTGAAATAATTGTGGTGACTAACTTTTTTAGTCACCTAGTCACTAATTTCATCATTTTATACTAGTGCATCCTCTCGAAGAAATGTATGCCAGATGATTGGAAAATGACTCCTCAGGAAGAAAGAATTCTCCAGGGCCTCCACCTAGCGCCTAGCATAGTCTCCCCAGCTTCTTGGAAAGCTATCCCTGACATAGGGGACACCATCAGGATCTTCAAACCTCCTCTAGAAGGATTCATCAAACTCAGCTTTGATGGAGCCTCGAAAGACAATCCAGGGCAAGCAAGGGTTGGAAGGATTTTTCGAGATCATCATGGCACAACAAGATTCATATATGATGACTCCTATGGCTTTGCCAGCAATAATGAAGTATAATTCATGGGAGTGCACCAAGGTCTCCTCTTGGCCATCAGGCTAGGATACAGAAAACTATTAATCGAAGGAGACTCTCAGTTGGTTATGAACACTCTCAAAAAACTTAATCAAGGAAGGAAGTGGGGCAAACTAAGCCAAATATGGCGTACTTCTTCACATGTGAAGGGATTGGAGGATACAAAAAAGAAATTTGATTATATCATTATCACCCATGTAAGGAGGGATGGAAACGTAGCAGCTAACCTCCTGGAAAATTGTGGTTTCACTCACCTGAATGAACCTATTGAATTAAGCATGCCTCCTAATCTCGGGGAAGAACGATGGATCAAGCTGTAGAGCATCAAAGAGAAGGACAGGTCGGAGGGTAGAGCTAACCCACAGTTCTCGGACTCAGCTCCCCGATCGGGGTGTAACGAAGAAGACCGACACTCCCATTAGTGTTAATGGTAGTGTCCCTAGGGTTGAAGCCAACCAACTTCCACATGAGTGGCAAGGGAAGCAGGTTGTACCGTCGCATGCAGCACGAGGTGAGGTAGCAGGACAGAGGCTCGTACATGGAGCTTAAAACAGGGTGTAGGAAGGCGTGGGGGTTTTTTTATGATGAAATACTTTGGTGCAGGCATGACAGCGAGATAAAAAAACTCCATTTCACTTCCACCACGATGAAACTCAGGTATGTGCTTGGTTTCCTCTCCCTTGTTCATGCCATGTTTATGTTTTATGATTTGGGTCGATCTCTATGGGAGCTTAAGGTGATTAAGCTGGACTGGTATAGTCTTCTGCTGGGTAGGGTAGGGCGGAACCATTACGACTCTGTTTGGGGGAAGGTTGGGGTTCTTTTGGGTCTCTACCTCTGTGTCAGAGTAGGAATTGGGCATGGCCTCAACTTGCACCCGAGTGTGAGTCTGTCAGGTAAGGGATGCCAACAAGATGGAATGATGAGGGGTTGGGTAATCCTGCTAGGGTATAGAGTTAAGGAGCAGTCATGGTTTTTGTTTAGTTCAGAGGCTTTGCTAGTTTATACCACCTTGAACTACTTGGGCTCAATGCGCATGAGGAATGGGAGAGGGAATTCCACCCAGGTCCGAGCAATGGGCAGTGACGCCTCCTTTGTCAATTTCGAGAGTGGGAGGTATGACGAAAGAGAGGACACCAGAAGGGAGCTTATGAGATTAAAGGAAGGAAGGAGCTCTTTCGGTTATGGGGATAATTTGTGGGGTGCGTGCGACTGTCAGGGACAGGGGGTGGTAGAAATTAAGCAGGGTATGAGGGCGATGGGTCCGACAAGGGACAGGCAGGGGAGAAGTCCTGAGAAGAGGCCCCCGGGTCACCTTTCTTCTGATAACTGGGATGCATGGACCTTTGATCGTTTTCATTATATGAAATTATGCCTTTGTTTGATTGTGTGGACAGGTCACCTACCCATAAAGCTATTCAAAGGTTGTGGGATGGCATGCTCCAAGAGGCCTGCATCTCGCGACCATTCTAAGAGCCTTGCAGCTTGAGGCTGTGGTCGAAAATATAAAGGGAAGGCGGTAGAAGCCCAACCCAGCTCACCCTCGAGCAAGCCGAGAGGAAGGAGGCTTGCAATCGATGTGATCCAAGAGGCAGCGAAAGTATACCACGAGAAAACATCAGAGGAAATTCAAAAGCTCTTTGAAAAATGGGAAGCTGACATAAATAGACATGCAGAGACAAAGATGGATACTAAGGAATGGAGAGGTTTAATACCAGATTTGGACAAACAAGGGGCATACTAACATAATTCAAGCAGACACTATATCTTTATTGGTCTACGAAGGGAATCCTTGGAAAAGCCTTGGAGAAAATCTCTATGAGCCTCGTGAAATTAGCCCAAGACTTCCCAAACTACAAGAGCGAGTTTGATAAGATCAAGTTCCAGCTGAGGAAATAGGATGGGTGCCTCGAGCGTATTGACTACCACCTCCCGTGTATTTCCAAGCCTTTTGAGCAGGCTAGTACCTTGGTTCAGGATCTGGAACCAGTGGAGTCAGCCTCGGTTCTAGACGAGGCTGATTAGTTCATGACTATTTTAATCTGCCTTTTTGCTTAGTATTTATATGCGGCTAACATTTAAATTTCAAGGATCCAGTAAATATGTTAGTCAATCTGTGAGAAACTGTATATGTGTGAGTATCCAGGCTTTGTTTGTTTGGTATGACAGACTCAAAACCTTATTTTTTTGGATGGCATACCACGCCATCAGGTGGCCAACAGACTCGGTTCCCTGCTCAGGCCAGGTTGAGACCACCAAACTGGTAAATCTAGTTGCTTGTTGTTTATAAAATGAATGAAAAAGGAGTCCTACCAAGCTTACAAAAAAAACACTATAAAATGTATAAAATTAATAACAATAACAAATTCTAAAATTACATACATACATATATGTAATGAAATAATGAAAAATGTACGAAGTATAATATAAAAATGCAAATCATACTATACCATGTGCAATACTATTGGATTCTCAATGCCATGAGCCCATAAAACACTATCATTAAGTTGAAGCAAAATTTAATGGCACAAGTACATATTATAGCTCTATCAAGCTATGTGTCTCCATCAAGCTCCATAGCACGATGGAGCTATGTAGTTTAATTCAGGGTTTTATTTAGTCCTAGATGGACCTTTTAAAAGCTTTTATGGAGGGCTTAAAAAGTACCCTCACAAAGATACATTTTCAACCTTTAGAACATAAGTTCTTCCAAAAAAGAGTAACCCAACTCCATTGAATTCACCCTTATTTTATTTTGAAATTACAATAATATAAAAGCATTTATCTTAATTGGCTTATTCATTAAATAAAACATTATGTATTATGGTTTTGTGTATTTATTTTCTCATGAGAATAATATAAAAAGTAAATAATTGAAATAAAATATTTAGAAAAAAATTACTTTGAATTTGTTGTATTTATGGTGCAAAATGAGAATAATATAAAAAGTAAATAATTGAAATAAAATATTTAGAAAACAATTACTTTGAATTTGTTGTATTTATGGTGCAAAATGAGAATAATATAAAAAGTAAATAATTGAAATAAAATATTTAGAAAACAATTACTTTGAATTTTAGTTTTAGGTGTAAACATGACAAACAAAAGAAATATTATAAAATAAATATTTGTGAGTTTAGTTCTAATTTATATATTCATAATATAAATATTTGTAATTTTTTTATAGTTATGGTGACAATTCACATTAATAAATCCACTTGTACATGCCAACATGGCAAACACAAAGTTAACTACCCTACTTTATAGAACTTGACAATATAGCATACACAACTTATTTAAATATATGGTGATATACTCCACTTCCAATAAGATCAATAAAAAATTATTTCACTTTGACACCACATAGTAAGAATGGTGCTAACTTGTCCATCAAATATGGTGATTATATACTTTCATTTTTAATATGATACATAAACATTTACACCACATTAACACCACATAATGAAAGTGGTGCTAACTTATGGTGATATAATTCATTTTTAATATAATAAATAAACATTTACACCACATTAACACCACATAACTTAAGTGGTGCTAACTTATGGTGATATACTTCATTTTTAATATAATAAATAAACATTTACACCACATTAACACCACATAACTTACTATGGTGCTAACTTATGGTGATATAATCAATTTTTAATATGATACATAAACATTTACACCACATTAACACCACATAACATAAGTGGTGCTAACTTATGGTGCTAAAAGAGAGCTTTTCTTGTTGTGTTACAAAAGAAAAAACCCACTCAGTCCTTATTGTAGATTATACTTTTACAAAATTGACACTATGTAATTAATAATAGAGTAAGTTGAGACAACCCTAAGGGGTTTTTTGTACAAGTTTTATCATAACCTTTCCCTCCATCCAATACATACAGTAGGGTCTTCTGAAGAGAGAGTATAGTCTAGTTTATAACCTGATCCACAATCAATGAAAACCGCTAAGGATTTCACAAGTTATTAGTTTACAACTTGATCCAAAATCAAATAAAATGGCTAGAGATGTCACAATTTATCATTGGGAGAGTGGTTTATTGATGTTCTCAATTGAAATGGATCAGATTTCACAAGTTATTAGTTTACAACTTGATCCAAAATCAAATAAAATGGCTAGAGATGTCACAAGTTATCATTGGAAGAGTGATTTATTAATGTTCTCAATTGAAATGGATCCTATTAGATGCATGGTGGTGAGATACACTAAAAAAATCAAAATAGATATCTCTTATGACATCCATATTGTCTACAAACCATCCAAATTTTCCATCTTATACAACAATTTCTAATGATAACTGCTCAATTTACTCTCCAATTTTTGAAACCCCATATTTTCTACAAACCATCCAAATTTTCCATCTTATACAATGATTTATAACAATAACCTCTCAATTTACTCTCCAATTTTTTAAACCCCAACCCATGCTAGGGAGATCACAGTGTAAAATCAATTTTTCTTGTGGTTTTTTAAAGGGTTCATAAAAAAAAACAACGAGAAATTCAATATTGTGGTATAATAACTTATTTTTGAATCATTGTGACAAACAAAACATGACATTAGCTCACATAATATATATAATGCTATAAGGATGTGAGATGATAACAATGTTTTTAATCATGATAACTAGGAGACAACCAAAACTAACTTGTAGCCAAAAGTAAAAAATCACAACAACTCACAGAATATATCCAATGTTGCAATGAACCCCATACATAGTGATGGACCTCATCGAAATTTTAGTGCACATATAATACCACCCTAAAAATTCTATACTCTTGATCAATTTAGAATAACCTAAGATGTCTAGATTGGATGTCGAGGTGGGTGGTACAATAATTGAGGATGCTTCTTAAAGGGTAGGGGAATTTAGATACCCTACCCTTCCACCAAAGCTTTAAAAAGTGAGACTTGTAGATTATAGTTTTACAAAATTGACACTATTTGATTAATAATAAGTTACAAACATCAGGTATTTAAAATGTAATAAGAGGAAGGTACATGAGGGCCATGGTAATTAATGTGATTCTTTATACTATTTTTATTTAAAATAGTAATTTGTATTTGTATATTTTTAAATGAATATTGTTAAATGTGTTGTATTATTTTTATTTAAAATTGTAATTTGTATTTGTATTTTTAAATGAATATTGTTAAATGTGTAATTGAGTAAAATGTATTAAATTGATATTCTAATTTTTAAGATATTTATTTTAAAAATTCAAAGTATGGTGAGTTTTGTTGTATTAAGCTTTACTCTAGATGTACATAGAATTAGTCTATGTCAAGTCCCAAACAAGATTCTTCTTTCTCTTCATATTCTAGCTTGCACCTTGACACTCCTCCTCTCCTCCTCCTTGCACAAATTTAAACTATGAGGCACAAGGTAGTTGTTGCATATAGGAACATTTAGATATGATAAGAAAAATGTGATACTCTATTGTAATTTTCTCCACAAATGTGATGGAAAATGTGCCCTAAATGTTGACAATTTCATGGTTAATGTAGTATAAGCTACATGCAAATTTACAGTCTTGTATACAAGATCAAGAAAGCTATGCCCAATATCCAACACCATAGAGCAATAAATGTTCACCAATTCAACAGTTTCTTCCAAATCTCTCTCAGTGCTAGAGTTATTTTCTCAATAAACTTGTTTTCACTGCTCTTGAACTAATGAAAGCCATCGTTGTTGCATATAGGAGCATTTACATCTGATAAGAAAAGTGTGATACTATGTTATAATTTTTTCTACAAATATGGTGGAATTGTTTTCTCAATAAACTTGTTTTTACTGTTGTTAAGTGATGAAATCCATCGTTGTTGCATATAGGAGCATTTATCTCTGATAAGGAAAATGTGATACGGTGTTATAATTTTATCTATAAATGTGTTGGAGTTGTTTTCTCAATAAACTTAGTTTTACTTCTCTTGAGTGATGAAATTCATTGTTGTTGCATATAGGACCATTTAGCTCTAATAAGAAAAGTGTGATACTCTGTTATAATTTTCTCTACAAATGTGATGGAAAGTGTGTCATAATGTTGGCAATTTCATGGTTAATGTAATATAAGATAAATAAAAATTCATTTCTTCTACACAAGATCAAGAATGCTATGCTTAGTAGCCAACACCATAGAACAAGGCATGTTCACCAACTCCATACATGCTACCAAATCTCTCTCGATGTTGGACATGTTTTCTCAATAGCCTTATTTTTATTGCTCTTAAAGTGATGAAAGGCACCTCTCCATAAATTTTTTACTGTCTGCACAAACAACAAAACAAACCAACTTCATATCAGCGATACTGAAAAAACAAGAACATCACAGACACAAGGGACATCAGTGGTAAAGAACAATGTGATATTTTGAATATTTTCAAATATCATGAAGGAAATAATACATAGGTGACTCAATAGGAATTGATCAAGATTAAATATGGAGGACCTGCACCAAAACAACCTTATATTTTGAAGGTATAAAATCATGATATATTTCGTTATTCATGAGGCATTCATGTTGGCATGATCATACAAGGTATTTAACTTAACTTCAACATAGGCCTCATGATTTGTAATGCTCAAGGAAACAATATTGCATTAACATTTCACTACTTCCTTCCATGCAAGAAAATTTTGATTTTCATTCCTCCACAATGGCTCCTTCTCTGCAACATCTTATCTCTTCTAGGCTACTCTTTCCTATGTTATTTCCTTACGACGTTTCTTTTGCAACATATGGTACAATTGCTAGTATAAATATAGTTGATTATTAAATTAATGTTATTTTAAGAAAGGTCCCAATAAAATAAAATATTTGTACGCCATTTTTTATATCTTGTCTTTTTAGATATTTGAAAGCATTATGGCTTATTCATGAAGCCTTATCTTAATTTGGGTTTTGGACCATGATTTTTTGAAAAACCTAAATCAAAAGCTCATGCCAAGAACAAGGTCAGAAAGTATTATTCTAATTATTTTATTTAGCACAGAACTAATGTATTATTTGTTATAAGTTCCCACCACATATTCAAGAGATTGTGGTTCCAGGGGAAGCAATTCACAATTTTGCCTCTAAACTTAGCTTTGAAGTCAACAAAGCTTTTGTTGTTTTACATGAGGTTGCAACTTGTAAAGACTTGAGGAAATATATACTGGTATTTTTCTTAAACCCTTTGTGCTCTTCAATTTTGAACTTTTGATCCACTTGGATTGTTGTTTTAATCCTTTGCTCCATAGGTAGTTGCAGGTCTCTCGCTTCTCTCTTTTATTGGAAGTTGGTGTGATTTCCTGACTCTTCCCTACATTGGTGAAGTCGTTGGTTCCTTTTATGTTACCATTTTTATTCAAACGCTTGGAAACATAAATAAGAAATATTTTGAGTTAGGTTGATTATGTTATGATATATTTTGTTTAGTGCTTGGTGGCGCACGTATTGTTTCAGTTTTGTACGATAAATATCAAGATCGTGTCAATTCCTTTGTGCACAAAGTATCTATGAAAGCCAACCAGCATGACAAAGTTATTGATGCCAAAAATTTAAAGAAGATCCCAAGGGGTCCAATCAAGGATAAAAAACATTCGCACGGATTGTCCTTTCTATGAGGTAAATTGGAAAGGAGTTTTTGAATTGTTAGATATCATGTTTTTTTCTACTAGCTTTTTGATGGTAGTGTTTGGCTAGAATGATTACAATTATGGTTTTTTATCTAGGTGTTAGTACGTCATAATTGAATTTCATTGTCCTGTTTATTTTGTATTTTTTAGTTCCTATGCAATTATAACAGTGACATGCATTTCTTAGATCTTAAAAGGTTTTCAAATATGTGATGCTTATGAATTAGGTATGAAATCTATCATGTCGTTTCAAGGCTTTGAATTCTCAATATGAAAGGCATCCAGATCCTTTGAAGAGGATGTTTATGATTTTGGAAAATGAATAATATCATTTATTTTTTTACTTTGAGTTTTCTACGCACTGGAAGCTGTAATGTTTTTCTCTAAGTGATTATATGTTGCACATCTTATTTTTTGATAAACATACTAGTAACATTAATGACTCTCACATTCCATGTTTGGTCTTCCAATATGAGCGAACATAAGAACAATAATTGCACTTGGTTCTAATATTGATAATACATTTATTTCTAGCATTGCTATAGAACATTTCCATTTCGAAAAAAATCAATTAAGGACCTAAAATTCAAAGAAGAAAACAACATATTTACTCTAGTTCTAATATTGATAATACATTTATTTCCAGCATTGCTATAGAACATTTCCATTTGGAAAAAATTCAATTAAGGACCTAAAATTCAAAGAAGACAACAACATATTTACTCTTTAGGAATATTGAATGAGGTCTCTGCTTGAGGTATACTTAGTGGAAAACAAAGGTTCTGACATAGAGAAGGACAAGCTAATGTCTGCAGATATCGCGGAAGGAAAGAAGAGTTCAAGAAAACAATATATTTCTCATGATCATCTTTTGTAATATCCCAAATATCAAAATTCTAAATAAATCAACACATCACACAACACAACAAACATATGAAATTGAAGCTCAATTGTGAATCCTGAATGGATTCACCACATAAATATTACCGCGGGGTTTTCGTCCCGGGATCAATAATAGAACTGGCCAGGCCAAGGTTCTCAACCCAAACATAATGAAATAGATAATCCAGAATGCCCTAAATGCCTAGCTTCTCTCCCTTTTTATAGGCTTGATGGGTCAATACCAACAAGAAATACCATGGGTCAATACCATGGATCAATACCATGGGAAAATACCATCAAGAAATACCATGGGGAAATACCATGGGTTAAAACCACGGGTCAATTCTATCCACTTTGACAGGATCAAGAAAGGGAATATTACAAATCCTCCCGCCCAAAGATTGCTTGTCCTCAAGCGATCCACTTCTATCCACAAAAGAAACATTTGTACATTAATACCAGGATCCCATACAATCCGATGTGCCCTCCATGTTGAATGATCCTCAATGGATCCTTCAATACCTGGATCCCAAGCAATCCTTTGGCCAATCATTTCCCCAATGGATTCTCCTGGATCCCAATGCCACCTGAATCCTGGGACCTGTGGGTTATGGTACCATTTCAACCCTCCATCGTTGTCCGCACCAAAGGGCCCAAGCTGCAATATGCCCTTGCCTGTGAGTATCCTCCCCTCAAAATGCATGATTCTCTCCTCATTTGATTCTCCTTGAGTGTATTCATCCTGGACCTCTTCACATGTGAGGATGAGTTGTCCATCCTTTCTGGTTGTCAAACATGGAGGTACTGGTGGACTGTTGTCTATAACTGATTGCCCATACCCTTTATGGATGTCCTCCATTGTATTTATAAATTCAACTACCACATCATCAGGAGGAATTGCATCCTTCCTTTCGTCATGTACTTTTTCAAGTTGACTGATCAGCTTGTCCTGCAAGTTTCTCTGAAGAGCATGGTGTTGTTGTTCACCATTTGTATTTGACTGCTCAGATCCTTCATAGGTCCTCTCCTGAAAACCAGTGAACCCATCAATGGATGAATCCCCATGATCTGAAGAAGTCTCTAATTTTGCTATCCTTGTTGCCTCCTTATTGTCTGGACATGAATGGTCAAGTGCCCAAACTTCCTTGCATACAAAGCATAAGCCTTTCCTCCTTAGTTCATTCTTGCTGTCTCCACAAATCTTTGTTAGTTCCTCCTTGGTTAACTTCTTTCTAAGCAGTTTGATACTCTGTTTGATCAACCCCTCAACTAGTTCATAAGCAGCAGGTGATGCAATTAGCTCCTTCCTCCAAATGGCCAACAATTTGGATCTCAATTGTTTGCAGATGGCCCCATCTTCTCCTAAGATCCGAGACATGATCTTTTTCATGTCTTTTTTGATGTAGTTTGGATGGGACGTTGTAATTCCATTGCAGAAGTATTGGAGCATCAGAAGGATTAAATCATCACACTCTAGATCCAGCATAAGCATACCAAATCTGAATTTCGCCATGCGTTCCAAAATTGTGCGCTTCTGGTAGAAAAGTAAGAATGGTGGTGTTGTGTTGTCCAACCCTTGGAGTGCTTCTACCATTACCCGAAAAGTCCTCCTCATGATGTCATCATTGTAGGGCAATAGTGGTGTTGTTAAGGCTATGATTTCACTGAGACAAGAAGCGACGGTGAGTCTAACATTTTCACAAGAATGCTCCAAGAACCTAGGTTGTATTAAGGCAAGCATGGATGGCTTCAAGGCCCAACTTGACCCTTCCCATTTTGATTTCTCTATCAAGCTCAAAGTCGCATCTAATGTGTCTAGCTGTAGGAGAACATCTTTTGACTTTGTACCCTGCAATTTGGATCCAAGTTCGAAGAGATACTTGCTTGTTACATCTTCCTTTCGGATATCTCTTGACTGCTGAAGGATAACATGGACCTTTCGAGAGAAAGGCCTGTGGCTATGCTCTTGCTTCTGATTTGTATGTTGTTGCCATCTTTGATCCACAGAAGTATTGTAGCTCAGAGAATTGACTGATATATCATTATGTTGATTCTTGTGGCGTTTCCAAAAACAAAATGACGACATTGGCATCAATGGATCTCAATACTTAGCTAATAAGAAACATCAGAATGATCCCTGTCTAGCAATAGCTTTCCAGCCTTTCAACAATGACCATATTTGCAAGAAAGATATTAATCTTCTGTACACATGAATAAATATCATGGGTACATTTATAATATTCCATACAAATAAATAAATATCATGGGTACATTTATTCATAAGAGGCCATATACAAGATATAAATGATTTTGTCAATCACGCCTTCAAATATTTTCACAAATTTAACCCACAGACATATAAATGATTTTCCCTTCACTTATATCTCCCAATAATTTACTGCAAAATAAAAATCAAACTAGGGTGATAAATATCACCAAAGTGAGAAATACTGGCTAGGGTGAAAAATAAATTTCTCTGAAGTTCCTTGTGTAAAATTCTCAGGCTGGCAGGATGCACAGCTCTGATACCACTGTAATATCCCAAATATCAAAATTCTAAATAAATCAACACATCACACAACACAACAAACATATGAAATTGAAGCTCAATTGTGAATCCTGAATGGATTCACCACATAAATATTACCGCGGGGTTTTCGTCCCGGGATCAATAATAGAACTGGTAGATAATCCAGAATGCCCTAAATGCCTAGCTTCTCTCCCCTTTTATAGGCTTGATGGGGTCGATATCAACGAGAAAGTACCATGGAGTCGATACCATGGAAAATACCATCAAGAAATACTGTGGGGAAATACCATGGATTAAAACCACGGGTCAAATTCTACCATACATCACCCGGATCCAAGAAAGGAGATACAACATCCTCACAGAAATTTGAGGGACATTACCCACAAATACGGCCCCTCATGCTCCTGCATTTTGGCTCCATGCTGACCATGGTGGTCTCTTCCTAGGAGATGGCCGAGTAGTTCCTGAAAACCCACGACCTTAATTTTGTCGGTTGGCCTTGGAAGACGGTGGGGAAAAACATGATCTATAATTCCATAGGTTTCAATTTTTCGCCCTACGACCCTCACTGGAGGACAATGTGTAAGGTGTGCATGTTGGAGCTGCTCAGTTCCTTGTGCCTCAAGTTGCTCAAATTTGTGAGGGAAGAATAATTCTCCACCCTCTTACACAGCATCACCAAGTGTTGTGTGGTAGGTGAGGCGGAAAACGTGAGCAAGCTGGTGTCCACCATGACAACGGATATCATATGTAGGTGGCCTTTGGAAAAAATTTATGCGTGGAAGACGTGGACAAGAGAGGGTTTAAGGACATGATAAAGGGGGTTTTTTTTGTGAGTGCGGCCATTAATATCAGGGAATTCATTCTGTGTTGGAGTGGTTGGATCTGCAAGACCTCCAGTGCCGACAGAAGAGGTGCCATAATACCTTTGCTGCTTACTTCGAGATGGTTATAGAGGAGCACATACAGAAGAGAATGGACGACGACGTTGATAATAAGGATTTCATGGATGTCATGTTGGGTCTAATGGATAACAATGATATGGAGATTAACATCACTCGAGACAACATCAAGGGGTCATCTTTGTAAGTTCTATCTCATAACTACCTCATTCGTAACTTACTCGTAATTTACTTTATATTTATCTTCGTTAAATGAAAACAAATTGTTAATTATGGTTTTATTTGGGTTATTCTCAAGGTTGGATGGAAGAATAATCCGTCCCACTTACAATGGGATCCTCTTTTCCAACTTAACTATCATTTTTCAGTTTCCTAGTTGGGTGAAGTTTAGATATCTTTAGGATTATTTAATTTCCTGACACAAGATTTTATCTTTAACCTTTTCTCCTAATTTAATTCCCCGCGATAGGCTTCTATAGTTAACCCTTTCTCTTAATTTAATTCCCTGAGATCCTCTCTTCTCCAACCACTTCTCTCCCCGTGGCTGCCAAGGTGTTGCTGGATGACCAACTAAACACCTTGGTCGTAGACTTTGGAATGGAGAAGTTGAAGAAAGAAGAAAAGGATAAGATCGGAGATTGAAGAGGGTAATCCACTACCGTAAAAACACTTCAAGCTGGAGAAATTTTAATTTAATTCAAAGTAAAGACTAAATTTCTTGCTAAAGCATTATGAATTAACCACAGAACTCGAGAATATGGAGCTAGTTTTATCGTAGGAGCCTCTGGGAGGGAATTCATAAAAGCACTCAATCATGGACCAAGATTCAGTAGAAAAATTTATGCCATTCATTCCTCGAAAAAAATTGTGGACTTCTTTCAGTGGTGGATGATAGGAGTATTGATATGCATTGTGATTTTGAGTATGAATTTCAGACTCACACTAGTTACATTTTTAACATTTTTTATAGTTATTCAAATAAGAAATCTCCAATCAATATACAGATGGTGAGAGCCATATTTTTCCGTGCCAAGATGTTAGGAGAAGCATAAGAGTTTGTGTTGTGATTAAGGTCCCAACTTCCAAGGCTTCTCCATGAGTCCTTGAAACACAATGTTTTGGAAGTGGCCATATTTTTAAGGTGAACAAGTGTGGGGACTTTAGTGGTCAAGCTCATTAACATGTTACAAATATTTTTTATGTGGGAGATTTGGCGGCATTTTCTGGAATGCCACCATATAGGTTTCCAGTATCTTAGAGAGGCATAGAATATGAATTTGTGATAAGGATCTATAAGCTACCTCAACACAATAGAAGAATATTCCAATCTCTATGTCATCAAAGTCATTTTTTAGGTTCTTTTCTTCCACCATGATTTCCACCATGTGTTTATGGATTGGGATGTTGAATGGGAAGTGTTCAAAATCATCAAGATATAATCCTCTAATTGGCATAGATATTCAACCATCAAAATTTTATGAGGATTGAAAACGTGCCTCTTATACAAAATTGATAACATTCACGAAAAGGGTTTGAAGTGGAGGGATTTTGTTTTTGGGCACAGTGATGACTATGATTTTTATGTTTTGATATTTTAGGGTTTCTTTATTCCTTGGCCCATTGAGCATATGCATATCCTTCCACTTTATACCATCAATATCACCATTCAATTCTAATTACAAGAATTGTTTTGTTCAAAAAATTGGTTTCAAACATTCTAACCTAAATTTGGATTCTCAGCCTTAGACCTGAGGTGTAGATATTTTGCACTAGATATGTCAATAGTTTTTCCTTTGAATTAAATACATCGAACCTCTTAGTGTATTCTTGTACACTATTATCTTTTTTGGAATAGGTGCATGAGTTGAACATCATAAGGGTTGTCTGAGTTAAGATTTGATTATTGAATTAATACATCTACAAACTCACCAAAGTCCCCTCGAGGGTTCTTATAGGGAAATCTAATCCCATCTACGGGTTGCCCCATTTAATTATTGTAGGGACACATTTAATTCAACCTCGTTCTTGTGAATGTGTTATAACTTAAAGGAAAATGTGATCTTGTTTGCATGTACACCTTTCCTTAGAAATTATAATGTGGGATATTCATCTATAGGTTGAAGACATGTTTATGAAAGTTATTTGTGGTTGTTGAGTTTAGAGGGGCATTTCAACTTCTACTTTTCTTAGGAAATTTTTCAATCATTGATTTCAATAACTATCTTGGGGTCTATGACCCTTTTTCCTAGCGTTTGTGGTGCTGCTTCAACTTTTGAGCAAAATTTGTGAAGATTTCATGCGACTTTTCCTTATTGATATATCGGGATTTGCACCCATTGGATTTCTATATTTCTCTGCCCTAAATATTTTCCCAATTTGGAATGAGAATAAGTGAGAATAAATTGGCATATTGTTTTCTTCCTTATCAATTCACAAGGCACAATCTAATGTATACTTCTCCTTTTGCTTAGATACTCCTATATAGGGATTTGTGATTGGCTACCATGTAAAGGAGCATGAATTTTTGGGTCCAAATCCTACTGTCTCTTCCACTTTATCCTTTTTTTTGGGTTTTGTTTTGCTACAAAACTACAAAACCCTTATAAACTGTGTATAATAAGGTGGTTTTGATTTCGTTTCTTTGTTCCACAATCGTAGGTATTAGTCATCGCTATGGTGGGATTTATTCTCCTAGCTAAGTATCACCATTTTATATAGTTATTGGCTACTATCCATCTCTTGGCTTGTCTTTGGTATTAAATATTTTCAAGAGAGTTCCTTGAGCCATTAAATCTTCTTATAGTCCCGCTAGATTGGTTTTCCTTTGCAAAGTAGTTGGTGATGTATTTTTTTGGAGGCATATATGTCAGATTGCTCTACGTTTACATTTTGTGCTTGTTGAAGTCTTCCTTTATCGTTAGGGTGAAGGTTGGAAATTTATAATTTTGAGAGGATTGTAACCCAGAGTCCTTTTCTATTGACAACATCTCAAATATAGTTTGCTTTGAGAGATGTATTAATCTTCCCAAAGCAATATACATATCTTGTATTGTTGTCTATGGGGAAAGGACTAGTGATCAGTTGCACAATGCGAGTGCTTGCATGGCTGTCTTCACTGGAGTGTCTTTCCCTTAGCAAGCCATCTATGGTACTTGAATGGAGCTTGTCTTTTAGTTCACTCATGAATTTTGACTAGTTCCCAGTTTTATGACCTCAATTAATGAGGGAGTGGCTTGAAGAAAAATTTACCAGAGAATATTAATTAAATAATGAGAGGAATAATTAAACATAACCAGCAAAAAATCATAAATAGTAAACACATATGTTTAACTGAGAAAAACCCATCCTAATGAAATTTCATTAGCCTTGGCCAAAACCCTCGCCAATCCAGCCAAGTGAGCCTTCACCGCTCACATCCAAGCCTTACATTACAATGAATTCCTCTGAGCCTTTTATAGGCTCCATTACATGCAATACCATGAGCTTAAAATCATGGTTGCACAATACTGTGTGCCCCAAAACCATCACTGTTTAACTCAGTCAAACTTGACTATAATCGCAAGTCAATTTACCTAATATTCCCTGCTTAAACTTGACTTGGGGTTTCCTGACTAAATCTAGCCAAAATTGCTAAATGAGAGAACCCCACTCACTCTAGCTCCTCCCCCCTCAAATTTTTACCTAGGGTAATTGTTAACCTGACATCCCCCCCTATCACCTAGGTCTAACCCAGACTTTACAAGTGATTACCCAGGGGTACACATGCCATACCAAGTCTTATAGCAGTATGCCCATTTACAGGCAAAAATTAACTCCATTATAATAATTTTTTTTTTTTTGTTTTTTTTTTTTATTTTTTTACTTTTGTTGCTCTCTTAATATAACCATCCTCTCATCTTTCAATTTCTCGGACCAACTTATTATTACTGCTAGTCGCCAGATCTGTGCTGTGGTAGCACCATTGTCCTCTTTATTCATTGAGAAACCCTCCATGGAATTCCCATGGAATCAATCAATCAGATATTTCCTATTTCCTAACAACACCATGTTTCGTATGGCGAGATTTGCAAAAGGTTGCATTGATTTCTCCATTCACAAGCCAATAAAACCCTTGGCTACAAAAGTGTCACTCTAAAGCCAAATATGGCTCCGATACCAAATGAAGAAACATTTACCGAAGCATATTAACTAATCACTATGAGAAATAATTAAACATAACCAAAAAAAAATCATAAAAAATAAACACAGATGTTTAACCAGGAAAAACCCCAAAATCTGGGGAAAACCCATCATAATGAAATTTCATTAGCATTGGCCAAAACCCTGGCCAATCTAGCCAAGTGAGGCTTCACCACTCACATCTAGACCTTAAATTACAATGAATTCATTCGAGCCTTTTATAGGCTCGATTACATGCAATACCATGAGCGTAAAACCATGGGTGCACAATACCATGTGCCCTAAAACCACCACTGTTTAACTCTATCAAACTTGACTATAATCGCAACTCAATTTACCTAACATGGCCTAGGTAAGAAATTTTTATTTGGCCTTTTTTGAAGTGAAATTTTGTGACATATTTTCTATTAGAGAAGTGGGGATATATGGAAGAAAAGTTAAAAAGCACTGCCGACTTTGATTGAGGCACTTTGGTACTCATTTGCAATTCCTCTACAAGTTTTTTTCTTTTTTTAGTGTGGCGAAACCTAGAAGGAAAGTGTCATCGATGACGGATAGTGTGAAACTGGGTTAGTAGAGGCAACCACTTTCATATTTGTGAAACATTGGGATGTTATGGACTTCAGGGCAAATCTTATTTACCTTTTTAGTAAGAATGAATGATTTACCATACATTTCCAGTGGCATATTTTGTTAATAGCTAATCTATGTTATTATTTTTCTTATTTTCCAAAAACCTTATTGTTCAAGCTTGAAAATAAATATCATCGAGAAAGTTCATTTGGTTGGATAAGGGAAGTATTGATGAATTTTCTTGTGAAGTGTATAGAATTTTCCCACGTCATTGTTGTTGGTGTAGAGAGGAGAAAAGTTTCAAATAGAGAAGTCTGCTCCACCAATCGCCGAGGGAATTTGGATTCAACACCCAAGGAGAAATCATATCATATGCCCAAGCAAGATATTTCTGAAAATTATATTATGTATTCACTATTGGAGCACCTTGAGAACGTGGAAGAAATTGTTAGTCAACTAATTGCAAAACCGCCCAAGATTCCACCTGAGAATTAAACAATGTTGAATGATTATGTAAACCATATTAAGGTCATGGAAACTGATTTTAAAGAGACAAATAAATTAAGTTCAAACCGGTTCAAATTTAGATTTGTTATTAAAACTTTGTCTATTATAGTTATTTATTGCAAGGCTAATTTATTTTTAATTTTCACACCTTAAGGAACTAGAGGCCACAATTGTGAAACAAATAGAAGTTCTTGAATATTTGGATCATTCTAAAGATCCAAAATCAAATGTAAGTTTTTCAAGGATATCAGTGTGTCCTTCATGTGGCCTTGAATGCCTGGAGTTGAAAATCACCATTTTATTCTAAGCTCAGTGCATTCTTTGTTTCTTCAGTTATTGCAGAGGAGAATATTTTATTGGAGAAGAAAATATTAAGCATCCATCCAAGGATTTGAAGGTAGGTTTGAAGGAAGTCCATCATAAAAACTCATGTTCCTCTGGGATGTGAGGAATAATCTGCAAATTTTCCATTAATTGGCTTCATAGTTCCTTGTTTAGGGAAGGGAGTTCCTTTGATTAAACCCTGTCTATTGTATGTGATATATATTAGGTAGCCCAAGGATTCAACTTCCATTAATTACAGAGGTGGGGTTAATAGGATCTCTTGTTAGATAGATGTAACATGCCCCACTTTTGTTTTGCTTTCGGTGATACATAGAGAAGGGTAAAAGGATTAAAAATTTCTTCATTAACTCAGAAAACTCAAAAAATTGTCTTTTAACCCTGTTACCATGCAAGATTGTTGTAAATCATACAAGGTTTTGAGGTTTATTATCCATGAAATATTTTCCATGTTTGTTATAAAAGCTAGATTCTGAACCAAGAGAAATATACAAGACATAAAACAAGATATAACTTATAAGGTGCTTAATTATATTGAATGATAAATTTATAAAGACCATCCAAACAAGTTGTATGAAGTAGACAAAAAATGGAGCCAATGCTCATAATAACCCATTTTTTTCTTTGTATCAAAACTTCCTTTTGAGGCTAGGTTATTCTTCCATGATGTATTTTAGTAACTTAGTTGAGTGATGAGACTTAGGCCTAGTTGATTTGGTCCAGTATTTATTATATATGTAAGTTTATGACAAGGAGGTGGGTGAAATACTATAACTCTTGTGTATACGTAGTGTAATATAGAGTTTACAGTAAGATTTTCTCTTACACTTTCCTTCTTGTGTGATTGTTCTCATTTCTATTTCAATTCATGCACAAATAAATAAGATTTTTCTTGTTTTTATTGTATTATGAGTTTTGTTTTGGGTTGAGGTATTATTTTTGTTTTTCTGATAAAGTGCATTCCTATTTATTCAATTTAACTATCTTGCACTTAATTATTTCAATGAGTGGGCATTGGCTATAGGATTCACAGATAGAACAATGGATATTTTTTATCCATGCTAGATAACCAATGCTTTGCATACCATTTCTTGTCACAATTATGTGATTTATCTCAATCTAATTCATTTTCTTGTTTATGGAAGTATGATCTTGAATTTATATGATGTATGTGGAAACTTGAAATGTTATATCTCTTTATGTGGAGGTCCTTCAACATTGGAATGAAAACGGATTTCTTAAAATAGAATATAAGCAATTGAATATCCATTTATTCTTCTTAAAATGCATTGTAAAGAAGAGACTTTTCCTTTAGTATTTTTAACATTTTATTTCATAAAACTCATGGTAGAGAATGATGCGTTGCTCATTTTCTCATTATGCTTCGAATTTATACCGATTGACTGATTGTTTTCATAGCTTCATTGTTGTGTGTTTTATACCAATAACTTCATTTCTATTTTGTGTAGTTATCAATAGAAATTAAGCTTCATTGTGTAGCTTCATTGTTTGTTATACCAATAGTTTCATTTTTGTTTTATACGAATAGTTAGTTTTGTGTAGCTTCATTGTTGTACAATTTTGATCATAAGAGAGAATTAATTGTTATGGTTTATGGAAAATATCGATGAGAATTAGGATATGGTTTTTGAAACAGATACTTTTTAGGATGTAAATGAATATGAAATAAGAAAATAAAGTAGGTACATTTGGTTAGATACATTGGAAGGGGGTATAAATTAAATTTTTAGAAATAATTCCAAAATTTCATTTGTTTGGCATATATGAAATTTTTAGTAGGTATGTGGAGATAACATGTGAAAATGATAATATGGAGTAAAACTAGTTAACGATGGACTTATTTTTATTTTTTTGACTCACAAAGGAGAGGTAAGGCCAAGATGCAACCAATTAATCATTATGTCTGAGTAGGAGGTTTAATTCCTTTATAACCTAAGGATCATGGCATATTGGGGCATGTTACCCACCCACATGTATGGGTAACCATAGGAGAAATTTTTTCTCCTATGATGTAATTTTCCAACTAGTTGTCATACATTATGTATTATATGTTGTCTTTTTATTTCCATTTGTTTTCACAATATATCTACAACTTGATATTTTTAGATTGTAACTTAGCTGACATGATTGTTATTAAATTCCCAAAGTGTTATTTTTCTATGGTGACGTTTTTTTTTTTTTTTTCATACAGGTCATTTAGCCACATAATTCCCACTATCACCCAACTGAAGAAAACTTGTTCAAGTTTCTTGCTTTTCTCGAGAAAAATGGCATTGACATAGCTGATGTTGTGTATGTTGTATAAATACTTTATAGTATACTTTATTTTATATTCCATTTTTCATCGTACTTCATCTCTTATACTTTGAATTATATCTTCTTTCATTTCAGAAGAGGAACTCAGTTTTTTATGGTAAAAATAAGGAATTGAAGAAAGAGAAGAACAATAACACTAGAACGACAAATGTAGAATGAGAGAGAGAGAGAAGAGAACGGGTCTGGTGATACCCTTAAAAACAATATCTCGCACAAGACATACACATAGAGAATGGTGATAAAATCTTCACAGTTGGTGAATTCACCTACAATGCATTGACAACACAATGATAATGTTTTGAAATGATGAAACAATATTTCATGTGTAAATTGTAGTCCAACCAATATTAAGTTGGAAACTCATATTGTAATACTTGACATTTCATATAAATAATTTATGTGGTTGGAATTATTTATATTTTCACTTGATATTATTTGGTATTGTAATTAACATATGTAATTTTGTGTTTTCATATTAGATGAACATGCACATTGTATGACATTTTTTTAATTTAGTCGCAAAATCATACTAATTAATTTATGTTGATTAATAATGAACACATAAAATCAACCTAAAACTACTAAATTAGTAGTTTATATTGATTAATGATGAACACAAATAAAATGAATATACGACTAAATTATTCATTTATAATGATTATAAATGAAAGTAAATGAAATGAATATTAAACTACCAAAAAAAGATAAATGACTAGTACAAATGATAAATTTGTGATTACAAAGTATGAATAATTTTTTCATCTATATGACTATTAGTAGCTAATTTACAGTATCTTATAACACGACCAAAATTTAGTCATATTTCTTTAGTCATTAATTGGTTTCAAATGATGACTAAAATTTACATATATATGACTATTAGTCTTTGCAATATCTTATAACACAACCAACATTTTGGTAATATTTTTTGGTCATTAATTGGTTTTATTAGGCCATCATATAGTAATATATTGTGTTGTATATTTTGTTATTAATTGTGACAATTTTTGACTAAATTAATGACCAAATTAATGACTAAATATACTACTAAACAATAAAATTCAGACAGACAATTAATGACTAAGCTAAAAATGACTAAAATTTTGTCACGTTATAAGATATTGTAAATTAGCTACTATTACTCATCGACTCGAAAATCGTCATTTATATGTAAAATTTAGTCATTTTTTTAGTAACTAATTAGCCATTTGTACTAGTGCCACTAGATACAAAAGCATTAGTTGGCTACTCAATATTAATAATTATATCATCATTCAAAATGGATTTTCTCTTCTCAAAGTGGCCTTTTTTATGACCATAAACTCCCCCTTCATAAAAAATTACATATCTTAAGACAATAAGCTTGTTAGTTAGGGGATTATACAATTTAGAAGCCTTTCTTGTCTCACTACACTCAATGAAAAGACATAATTCACTCTTTGCATCCAACTTCTTTCTATGTTGAGCACGTATATGTACACCATCCAAGCAACCAAAAAATTTGAAATGATTAACATTAGGTCTTTTTCCATAGCAAGCTTCATAAGGATTCACCTTTTCTAGTGGATTGGTGGGGCTATGGTTGAGGATGTACACTTTTGTAGCAACTGCATCTCCCCAATAAGAATTTCTCAATCCCTTAGTCTGTAACATGCAGCTTGCCATTTCAACCACAGTACGATTCTTCCTTTCATCGATGCCATTCTGTTGGGGTGTGTATGCTATGGTATGTTGCCTCCTAATTCCATTCATATCAAAATAAATCTTGAAATATTTTGAGCAGAATTCTCCTCCACTGTCAGTGAACAAACATTTTGATGTTGCACCCTTTCTCATTTTATACAAGTGCTTTGAACTTCATGAATGTATCGAGGGCTTCACTTTTTACCTTCAAAAAATATACCCAACAATTTCTTGAGTAATCATCAATAAAAGTGATGAAATGTGATGACTTGCCAAAACTATTAGTATGCATAGAACCACATATGTCTAAATGAACAAGATGATGTGAATGATGAGCCCTCCATGTATTTCCCTTTGGTAACTTTTCCCTTTCATGCTTTCCTTTAGCACATCCTTCACAAACCTCCTTATGCTGCTCTACCTTGGGCAAACCAGAAACTAATGCATTTGAGGTTAGAAACCTCAAACTGTGGAAATTTAATGTCCATACCTGAGATGTCATAGCCAACTTGAATCCTCATAAGCCATATTTGCAAGGTTTTTGTTATGTTCATAAAAACTCAAGGGAAACATCCTATTTCTTGTCATAGGCACTGCAATGATCACCCGATTTACCTTATTCTTTTCATATATAGTATATGTCTTATTTTCAAAGACTAATTTATAATTTTTCTCACATAGCTACCCAACACTTATCAAATTGTGCTTCAATTGTGGAGTATATTAAATATCATGAATATTGTTTATACCTTCTTTTGTTTGGACCTCCATAGCTCATTTGGAAAAAACCTCCAATGGTTTATCATCATGAGGTTTGACCGTGGATTTAAAACTTCCATCCTTGGTTGAAAACAATTTCTCATTCCCTGTCATATTGTTAGAGCATCCAGAATCTATGTACCAAACATATTTACTACTATTTTCACCTTTGGCATAAGATAAAACTAAGTGATATGGAGGATACTCACTACTTTCTTGACCATAGTTATCATTTTTACCTTCTTTCAATCTGCATTCTCTTTCAAAGTGGACACACCTATTACAATAGTAACATTGAACATTTATCTTATAAAATCTACCTCTACCTCTTCCTCTATAACTACCTCTTCCTCTTGAGCCACCTTTGCCTCTAACTCTAGAAATTTTTTGGCTTCTCCATTTACCTCGACCTTCATTTCCTTTGGCACTACTGATGCTTCCATCTTAATTCTTTGTAATTTTTAAATTAGAGGAAAAAACTTTCTCTACACCTTCAAAAATGTCTTTCAATCTTTGTAATATTCCCAATTAACAGCAGCTAATTGGCAATATTAATTTTTGGCTAGTTTACTCTTTTAAACTTAAGTCATTCAATAAAGTGGGTGAGAAGACACTTAGCCTACACAAGAAATAAACATTCCCTAAAGTCACTTGAGCACATTATTATTTGACAGTGTGGGGACCAGGGGTCGAAGTGGCTACGTGAGGGAAGTGGCAGTGTGAGCAGCAAGGGCCCACGACAGCACAGAGAGAAAAGGACAACGTGGCCAAGAGTGACAACGCAGTTTTGGTGGGGACTAGGTGAGAGAAAGGCTCTCCAAGAATAAAGAGAGGAATATAATCCTCATTCATGGATTGGATTATCCATCTATGTTTTGTCTCTTGACATTGAGCACACTTTTTCTATTGAATGAAATCTGCAAGTGATGTTTAGCACACTAGGTGTCTCCAAGCGGAAATCCCAACCTCAGCCTCGGGGGACTTTGAGTGCTTGCTCGGGTGAGGAGTTCTATCCATTGATTTTTAGGTGCGAGCCATGGCATCTTCAGTTAGGGATTACGTAGTTTCTTGGACAACGCCGTCTTGAGGAGAGATCACACAGTTCTTGGAGGAGGTAGTGCCAGGGGTGGAAATTTATCAAGGGATTCAGCCTGGGATAGTGAGAAGGGATCAACCCTTAGCTATTTAATTAATTTTGATAAAGGAGGTGAGCTCATTCCTAGAGTTTCATATTTCTCTGAGCACAGGAACAGCCCCAACAAGCCATCCTATTCCAGCAGTAGTAGCATTGTGGTAGCAATAACAGCAGCAACTTGGAGATGATGCAGTCACTGTCAAAGTAGCCATTCTTGGAGTATTTCTGAGAGTATTTCAAGCTTTCCTTGTGCAGGCCAAGGTGTCATCATTATGATCACCTTTGTACTCATCATATCTTTCAGTTATATAATAAAATAGCTCAATGTTCTCCATATTTTGCATTATGTATGTGATGTCTCTCTATTTGCTGCAGTTTCATGTTTAAGTTGCTTTAAATTTTTGTTTATTTCTACTCGTAATATTACAGTGGTATCAGAGCTCATAGACTTGGCTCATCCTATGGAGTAGATTGTCTATGACAGTAGCAGAAAAACCATATATCACTTCCTGGGGAAGGAAGTACAAGGACCAAAAGCATAGGCCTGAGGCCACTTTTGGAGAGAGAGACTGCATTCTGGTTGTGGATGCAGAAGAGGAAGGACTGATGGCAGGTAATAAATATGAAGGAAGGGAGTTCGGGGAACTCCTCCTAAAATCTGTGGAGGAGCTATCGAGGAGAACATAAGAGATGGGGCAGAATTTTATTGCAGACCAGAGACAGAGTGAAAGCCCAAGGGGTTTTTGCATCGGAGAAGGGTCCAACACTTCCCACCAGCTGTAGGATTAGCTCACAGCTACTGCCCCATGTTCCACGATGCCCACATTTCTATGTACAAGCACGAAAATATGAGCATCTCAGGAACCAAAGCCAGTTCATATGGGGGATTATTTTTCCAAGTATAAGTCCTATGGGAAATATTTTGGCGAGGTTCTCTCTTTCCATGATTTTTTTTAGCTCAAGAAGGACAACAGGCCCCATAACTAGAACAGAGGGGGTAGACACACACATGACGAGGATGTACAACGTATAGTGGGCAGATTTTTCCTCCCAACATTTGACGGATCCTCCAAATGTTCAGCAAAGGCCTAGGTGGAGAAGTTGGATATCTATTTCCAGCTTAATTAGATGGCAGAGGGAGATGCCATCAAGGTGGTAGCGTTGCACCTAGAGGGAGAGGCCCATGATTGGTAGTTCCACAGGATGGCCATGCTGGGTCACTCAGTGGTGACAACATATGCAGAGTTTACATAGAGATTAGTACAATGGTTTGATCGGAGGGATTTGGAGGAGCACTTTGTTGAGCTGACCAAGCTCAAACAGACCGGGAGCCCGAGCACTTAATTTTTTAAGTTTTTGAAACTCTCCGTGATGGTACCCAACTTGTCTTTGGCCAGGATGATATACATGTTCATTGATGGGTTGTCATAACCTCTGTGAGGGTTAGTTATATCTACGAGGCTGGCTACATTTCATGATGCGATTGGGAGGACCAAGGATTTGCATAATGCCCTGCCCAGGACTAGAGTTCCATTCCCCTAGAGACTGACATTTGAGTCGAAGGGGAAGGACACGAGGGTTCCACCTCAGAAGGGGAACTAAGGCCAAGGGCATTTGGACGATGAGACCCAGAGAGACCTGAGAAAAAAGAAGCTATGCTTCACATGCTAGGAGCTGTGGGCACTGGGACATCGTTGTGCCACTAGGAAGGCACACTACATAGAGGTCTTCTCTGATAGTGACGGGGAAGAGGATGCATATGAGGAGATGGAGGCAGGAGGGAGCAGTGTAATACAGAGAGGGGATCATCCACCACCTCCACCACTAGGAGTAGAAGGGGTAGCGTTTTCACCTACTGGGGGAGTCCTTGCTTCTTTGTGATGGGTTCCCAAATGCTTGACACTGCATGTTTGGGCTATTGTGCAGGGAAAACATGTTTCAGCATTACTGGACAATGGGGCTACCCATAATTTTGTTGATGTACAGTTGGTATATTGGAGGATCATACCGATAGAGAGCTTTGCTAGGTTTTCAGTACTATTACCAGGTGCCAAAACCATGCAGTGTGCCAGGTATGTTCCAGCCTTGGTAGTGACTATGGGTACCTACATCCTGACAAATAATTTCTTTGTGATGGACATTCCAGACACCAACGTGATACCGAGAGTGCATTGGTTGATCATGCTAGGCAAGGTAACTACCTATTGGGAGACCTTGGAGATGGATTGGACAGACAAGAAGATCGGGAAGCATGAAATGATTCAGGGCATGCACACTTACCTGCCACAGACAGTTTCAACACACCGGATGAAGGCTGACTTCCGGAAGGGAGATATAGAGTGAGCAGTAGAGTTGTGTGTTTCTGAGGCAGGGTCTACAGGGCAGGCCGTACACCCAGTTGTGTAGTCAATTTTGTACAGATATGCCACAATTTTCGGGGATATACCAACAGGTCAGCCACCGGATCGGGGGTTTGAGCACACCATTGAGCTGGACCAGGGCATCTAGGCGATGATTAATATGCCCTATATGCATCCTAAAGCCTACAGGGATGAGATTGTGATAGCTATCCATAAGCTCTTAGCGCTGGGACACATTCGACCCAACATTAGCTTATTTTCTTCTTTTGTTGTACTGGTGAAGAAGAAGGATGACACACTGAGGATGTGCATTGATGATTTTATGTATTAGTTGAGGAGATTGAATTTATTCTCAAAGATTATCTGAGATCGGGTTACCATTAGATCAACGTGAGGGACCAAGATGTTCCCAAGACCTATTTCAAATGCCACTATGGCCACTTCGAGTTTCTGTTGATTCCCTTTGGGCTAACAAATGCATAAAACACTTTCGAGTCATGCATGAACCACATCTTCCATGGTCAACTGAAGAAGTTTATTCTAGTATTTTCGATGACATCTTGATATACAACCGGATGTGGGAGGAGCACCTCCAGCACATTGAGGTTGTATTACGCATACTGGAGGAGAAGAATTTCTATGCTAAGCTCTCAAAGTGAAAATTTGGATTGATGGAGATGCTATATTTGGGGCATATCATTGGTGTAGACGAAGTGAGAGTCCACGAGGAGAAGATCAGGGCCATCCGGGATTGGCCAGAGCCAAAGAACGTAATTGAACTTTGGGGGATTGTAGGCATCTGCACCTAATACCAGAAGTTCTTCAAAGGATTTTCCCAACTTGCTACACCCCTCACAGATCTTACCAAGAAGTGGGCATTTAGTTCGACAAACACAATGTAGAGGGATTTTGACAGGCTCAAGGAGGTGATGAGCAGCTGTCCAGTTTTAGCATTTTTCAGATTTCATGCAGCGTTTTTTCCTTGAGTGTGATACATTAGGAGAGGGGGTAGGCGCAGTCTTATTGTAGAGGGGCCACCCCATAGCTTTCAAGAGCAAGAAGCTATTTCCGTATGAGAGGTTGTATCCCATATACGATGAGGAAATGTTGGCTATCATGCACACATTGTCCAAGTTTCGGCAGTACTTGGTGGGGAACAAATTCAGGGTGAGGAGTGACCACAACAGCCTTCGGTTCTTTTTAGAGCAGAAGTAGTTGCAGAAGAGGCAACAGAAGTGGGTCAGAAAGAATGAGGCATATGATTTTGACATCGAGTATGTCAAGGGGAAGAAAAAAGTGGTGGTCGTTGATCTTTCACGCAGACTAGCAGCAATGTCTTTGATGATTTTAAACACGGATTGGAGGGCTCATTTGTTGGTGGAGTACTCGAAATATCATTTTTCCTACGAGATCTTCGACGGACGGGTCATTGATGACAAGTACAGGTTGATGGATGAGGTGATATATTTCAAGGATCGCATCTTCTTAACTTGGATTTCTCAGCTCAAGAATAAGGTGATGTGTGCCTCACATGAATTACCACTATTAGGCAACTAGGGTTTCACCAAAACCTACAGGGCCATCAGGGAGAGGTTCTCTTGGAAGGGCCTCAAGGAGGATGTACTCCGGCATGTCAGAGAGTGCGAAGTATGTCAGCAGAACAAGGGGGAGATGAGCCATCCAGTAGGATTACTACAACCACTTCCCTTTCCAGAGGGGAAATGGGAGAGCATTTCGATGGATTTCATCATAGGGTTGCCCACGGTGTAGGGCAAGGATTGTATCTTTGTAGTCATTGATCGACTAACGAAGTATGCACACTTCTTCGCTATATCAGCACGATACACAACTACACAGGTGGCGGAGTTGTTTTTCATGGATTTTTTCAGGTCGCATGGTCTCCCAAAGACCATTGTTAGTGATCAGGACAGTCGTTTCATGGGCGGATTTTCGCAGTAGCTCTTTTTTTTGGTGGGTACAGAGTTGACTCTGAGCACCAGTTATCACCCTTAGACGGATAGGCAGACAAATATAGTGAACAAGTGGCTGGAAGGCTACTTGTGAAACTGTGTTACAGGGTAGTAGAAGGCAAAGGTTACGTTGGTTGCACTTGGGAAAGTACTGCTACAAAACTACTTTCCATATGTCCATTGGTATGTCTCTATTTTATGCTTTATATGGATATGATGCTTTTTCTTTTTGTTGACGTGATGTTTGGTACTAGTAAGGCCCTCGGGGCTAAAGGCTAGATCCAAGAGTGTCCTGATATACTCCGAGCTCTTGAGGACAACTTAGCTACAGCACAGAACTAGCAAAAAATATATGCTGATAGAGGAAGGGTTGAGAGGTTGTTTGAGGTAGGGGACTTGGTATACCTACGGCGTCAGTCATACCAGCAGTCCACGCTGAAGCAAAAGGGGGCCGAGAAGCTCAAGCCTCGCTTCTATGTACCATACAAGGTAATATGTAGGATTGGGGAGGTTGCATATGAGTTGGAGTTACCCACAGGTAGCAGGATCCATAACATATTCCATGTATCCAACCTGAAAAAGGCATTGGGGCAACAAGTGACTCCAATCAAGGAGCTTCCACCAACAAATGATGAGGGGCATTTGGTGTTATAGCCAGAATCCATCATAGATACCATGGAGGGGAAGTTGTGGTGCACGACGGTCAGGGAGTATTTGGTGAGGTGGAGGAACTTGTCAAATGAGGATGCCACTTGGGAGAGTGAGAAGATTTTGTAGCATCCATCATTGTGATTTCTTGAGGACAAAACACATTTTAGCGAGGAGGATGGTAATATTCCCAATTAGCAACAGCTAATTCGTAATATTAATTTTTGGCTAGTTTACTATTATAAAGTTAAGTTAGTCAATAAAGTGGTTGAGAAGACACTTAGCCTACACTTAGGAAATAAACATTCCCTAAAGTCACTTGAGCACATTATTATTTAACAGCATGGGGTTAACGATGGGACGAGGTCGAAGTGGCATCATGGGCAGCGTTAGCCCCCATGAAATTTTTGACAAGCAAATAGGGGGCTAAATGGTTGTCGAGTCTTCAAGGATGCATTTCCCACAGCTCTGATCTGAAGCCTCCATGTGCCTTTTATCCTTCGATCAAATCCCCTCTGCTGATTTCCCTTATAAAGCCTCTCTATTGGTGAAGAAATGCCCAAAGGCCCCTTTTCCCCCCTTATTTATCCTCCTTGTCTTCCCCTTCTATTCCCCTTTTTACCCCTTCAAATCCCCCCAAAATCCTCTTTAATTTCCTCCCCCAACCTTTGTTGGCTTTTTTTCCCCTTTTCCCCTCTATCGTTCCCCTCAAACCCCTTAAAATCCATCAAAATGGGCAAAAAACCCATGCTCCGACCTTATTATAAGGCCTAGCCCCTTTCCGCGGGCCCCTTTCAAACCACTTCCCCACATGCCCCCGCGGCGGCGGACAAGCGCTTAAGTCCCGAGCGCCAATCGCAATCGGGACTATCGGCGGGTCCATTTCCCTTTGATATAACACAAAAAGCCCCAGATGCGATCGTTGCTGCGTTAAGTTCTGCTCCCGATCTGTGTGAACGGGTCGATCGCTTAGATCGACGTTTGTCCGCTCAATCGCAAGCCCCCCAGCTCATCGCAATCGCAGCACTCATTGGCACCGCCCCGATTGAAACCTTCCGATTCGATCCCAGCCGTCCATCCTTCCCGCGATCCTACGGCTATCGCTTAATCGTAATCTCCCCTCCGATCGCAATCGCATCGTTCTGTGCATGCCCCCCGATCAATCGCAAGTCTCACTCCCGATCCTCCGATTACTTCCCCACCGTTGATCTCTCCCGGTCGATCCAACGGCTCTGCGCTGATCGCATCGTCGCCCGCCGCCTCTCCCCATCTCCCTCCGATTAGACGTGGACCGTCGATCTGATCCCAGATCCGACGGTTGGTGTTTAATCGCAGCACCTCCCCAATCGTAATCGGAACATTCTTGTTGTGCATCGTGATTTCTCCCCACTTCGACCTCCAATTGCGATTGAGCGATTAGATCATAGCCGTCCGTTTCCTTCCAGATCTGACGGTTCTGGTTTATTCCCTCTTCGCCTCCGCCGGGTCCCACCTCCATGGCCTCCGCTCCATTGTTTTGCGTGTTTTCCTTTTTATTTCGCCCAAGCAATAATCTTTGGGTTTTTACATTGTTGATCGTTTCTCCGCCGCTCTGTGCTCTTTCCACCGATTCTCCACTGCTCCGCCACCTCTCCTCCTGCCTCCACAGCATTTCTCCGCCACCACTGCCTGGGTTTGTAACAGGTTTATTTCATCGTGCGGGCAGCACAAAGAGGTATTTTCGCCGTCGCCAGCAAGTCGGCAGAAGAGATTCAAAGGGATTAATGCACATTATTGATATAATTAACGGCTAATCCCGCATTCAAAGGATTCAAGCGCAGTTTGAAGACTTAAGCACGCAAAGAGTCTTATCTATGTTTAAATATCAGCAGAAGTACTCTTCTCTAGAAGGTCACCCGCCTACGAAGAAATCTCCATGCCCCCTCGAGCCCTGGAACGATTAATTTCCCTGAAAGAGCTTCATTAAAAACTATCTGAGCAACAGTAATGAAGGTATGGAGAAGTCGCGGACTTCCATCCATGTCATTTATTTCAGAATGGCAGCACAGAGCTCCAGGTTCCGTAAGGATTTAAATTATGTATCAGAGGTCAATCTCGACCCGACAGAGATCTCCAAAACAGTCTGCAGAGTACATACAGCGCTGCATTTTTCCATTAAGCAGCATGGGCATGAACACTTCCGTCCTGCTGTCTTAATGAATCTCATTTAATTGTCTATCTGCCTCTGTCTCTTCCTCTTCTCCTATAAATAATTACCAGAAACGAATTGTAATGGTTGTTGTTTAGTTGTTGGGCATTTTTGCTGTTAGAGGGATTCATTTGACTGTTAGAACAGTCGTGAGAGGGAGTAGCAGAGTAGTTGTATGTAATAGGATGGGAGGAGAAGTCTGGACTGTAACAGCCATTGAGCTTATTGTACATGACTGGTTTTGCATCTATTAATCAAAGCACATTTCACAGGATCTTGGTCTATTGCTATTGGTGATGTTCCTCTTAACTCTGTTTATTTCATTTACATGTTGTTTCACGTTCTTCCGGTAGGCATCAGAATAATGGTATAGGATTCACCC
This sequence comes from Pinus albicaulis, assembly GCA_034641835.2. Taxonomy (NCBI): domain Eukaryota; kingdom Viridiplantae; phylum Streptophyta; class Pinopsida; order Pinales; family Pinaceae; genus Pinus; species Pinus albicaulis. The sequence goes on along the minus strand of CM076579.1, from coordinate 457,331,408 downwards.
TTTGTTAGGTGCCCTATGCTGTCTGCTCTCCCTACCTTTATGTTTTCTGCTTAAATGTGTTATCTAAGAGTAAATTCATGGGTTTAACCAGTGCAGCGGATGTTATTGCCTGCTGGCTGATGTATGAACTTGGGGGTTTGCCACTTGGATGCTTCTTTGTCAAATCTATCTCTGTTTTTTCCCTTGGAGTTGCTAAAGCAGATCTGGAGTTAAATGACCTCTGGTCTGATCTATAAGCTGCCCCTTTGTCTCTTTGAGAGCAGCCTTTGAGTATGTCCAAGCAGGTCTGGAGTTAAATGACCTCTGACCTGATCTATAGACAGAAAATTGGTTGTTTTCCTTCTTCCACTTTCCTCCTTAATGTTCCATCCCATCATCTATCTAAAAATATCCTTTAGTGTAGATGAATTTCCCTTTGAAAGCCTTGGCTAGTGGATGCAAGTAATTTCCTTTTATGACTCCATAGCCCAATGGATGGCACTGTCTCGGCCTATCCTCTTTGCCGAAACAGCCTGCTGTTTTGTTCCTTTCTTTCCATTGCTTTCCCAGTCCATGATCTCTTAACCAACCCAGCAACCCTTCAACCAAATCACTTTAAACCCCCCTTTATGCTTCATAACTAGCCTAACATCTCATTTTGAGCTTTAAAGACATATCATTCTTTGCTCTATTGGAGAGATCCCTCTCCGGGTCCAGGAGGGCTAGATCCTAGGGCCCCAAATCGGTTCTGATGTTGTCTCATCTTTTGGTCTTGCCAATCTGGCCAAAACATGGGAACCCCAACATAATGGCGACTCCGCTAAGGAAGAACTGATTTGTCTCTAGATTGGCTTTTCATTGCTGATGGTGGACAGCATCCAGCTCCAAACAGTCATAATCATCCACCTGGTGACTCCACGCTCCCTATGATCCAAAGACCGATGACTCCACTGGTGAAGAACACTGAACTGGTTGAGAAGAGGCAGTAGCCTTCTTTGCACAAGCGCGAATCCAAGCATGGATAGGGATGCAAAGTATAATGCTTTGTATAATAAAGTATGCAGAATAACAGAAGTGCTTGGTGAAATGCTGGAGACGTACATGGCTAATATGAATGCAGATGATGATTATTTTGAACAGCCCATGTCTCCTTCAGAGCAAGAACAAACTCAAGATCTAGAAGATGAGCAGGACCTGTATGATGCTCAAGAATCTATAGAAGATGAAGAGGAAAGTGATCAGGAATTGCCTGATTGCTTACCTATGCCTTGTGTTACGCTGACCAAAGAATATCAGGACCTATTAGCAAAGGCTGATAGGGGAAGCTGCCTTGAGGAAACAGGAGTTTACATAGAAGAGGCGAGAACCTAATGTGGAAAGAGAGGCTCGAAGAAACATCCGGCATCCAAATCCCAGCCTACCAACGCTGGGGTCCTGCTCTTCGTCACCGCAATCAGAAAGGGAAATCCCTCTTTTTGTGAGAAGAAGAGATTGATCGAATAAATCGACTCACCCAGAAATCTTCTATAGAACACACTCTCCTACTCGATCATATTTTAAGGTTTTCGACTACGGTGAATACTCCTCTGTGGATCAGAACGAAGAAAGATTTGCTGTGCGCCCAGAACGGTGGACTTGGTCAGGTCCGCCTATCTATGACACTGATGGGGAAAGTTATGAAAGCATCAGTGACGAGTGTCATGAGATCGGATGCCAGCAGTCTTTCCTTACAGAAGATGAGGAGGAAAGCAAAGAAGATATTCTTGAGCACGATGAAAGCAAGGAGTTTCCTCTTGAAAAGGAGGAAGTAATGGAACAAGCCCCTGCTCAAGAATACATGGAACTTTTCACGGAGCTTAGCACACCAGAGCAGAACATATCGGAGCTCCGAGAGGACTCAACCCCAATATACGATGAGTCCTCCAGTTTAGAAGATGAGGGAGATTCTCTCTCTCGAGAGAGTCTTCTTCTTGATCCAGTGGAAGAAGAAGAGATCCTGGTCGAAGCCAGCCTGCCAGACATTTGCAGCCAGGTATCTTTTCATGATCCTTATGCACATTTCTTGCATACATTTGAAGAAGGATCAAAGGTATCTTTGAGCAGCATGATGCAGACAGGAAGAAGATTTTTCAAAGCTGCTGTTTTTGAACAAAAAGAGTGGGAGCTGCCCTGCCTATCTAGCATGCTCAAGGAGTTGAGCAAGAAGGACCAGCCATGGGATCACTTGAAGGACTGGTTACATTGGAAGACCATGTTTGTAAGCTAGATTGTAAATATTTCAGTTAGGGTAGGGTAGGTAGGAAGCTCAATAAAGCTCAGCCTATGAGCATGTAGTTAGTTATTTCATTTTCTGTTTTATAATGTAGAGAAGAAACCTGCTAGACAGTCTAATCCTAGCAGGTAGTAGTGTAGGTAGAGAAACATATGAGACCAACAGTCTAATCTGGTCTCATGGAGTAATAAGGGTAGAAGTAGATTAGGTTTATTTTCTGTTTGTAAAGTTAATGATGTAAAAGTGCAAGTCCAAATGCACCAAGAAGAAAAATCATTAGGAATATAGTGTGGGTAGGTTGTTATTTGGAAGAATTTTATTTGCTGATATGTTGTCTTCACGGTTTGTGGCGGTGATCAAGGAAAGGATGGTTCAAGCAACGAGCATGCAGCCTACACCAAGAGATCCTCTTGGTTTCTTGGCTCCTTCGAAAAAAGCCATCCCCATGTGGAGCCATTGTTAGCCCCCTATGAAATTTTCGGCAAGCCAAATGGGGCTAAATGGTGTCGAGCCTTCAAGGAATGCATTTCCTCTGAAAATATAGTCTCCTTGAAGCCTCTTTGTGCCTTTTATCCTTTGATGAAATCCCCTCTGCTGATTCCCCTTTTAAAGCCTCTCTATTGGTGAAGAAATGCCCAAAGGCCCCTTTTTTCCCTCTTATTTATCCTTCTTGTCTTCCCCTTCTATTCCCCTTTTTACCCCTCAAATTCCCCCAAATTCCCCTTTAATTTCTTCCCCTACCCTTTGTTTTCTCTTTTCTCCCCTTTCTCCCTCTATCGTTCCCCTCCTTCACCTTCAAAATCCATTAAAATGGGCAAAAAACCCATATTCCGACCTTAATATAGGGCCTAGCCCCTTTCTGTGAGGGCCCCTTTCAAATACCTTCCCCCGCCTTTGCATGGAACAGGGACCAGCGTAAGTCCCGGCGCAGTCGCAGCTCGGAACTATCGGCGGGTCCATTTCCTTTGATATAACACAAAAGCCCCGGTGCGATCGTTTATAACGTTAAGTTCTGCTCCGGTCTGAACCATTGATCGCTTAGATGCGTGGCTGTGCGCTAATCGCAAGCCCCTGCGCTCTGTCGCAATCGCGACACTCATTGTGCACCTGGAGTTGAAACCTTGAGCTAAGTCTCGGTAGTCCATCCTTCCCGCGATCCTCGGCTGCAACTTAAATACGCAATCTCCCCTCAGGTCACAATCGCATTGTTGTGCGTGCCCTGCGATCAATGGCAAGTCTCCTCCCGATCCCCCGATTACTTCCCCACCGTTGATCTCTCCCGGTCAATCCAACGGCTCTGCGCTGATCGCATCATCGCCCACCGCCTCTTCCCATCTCCCTCCGATTAGACGTGGACCATCGATCTGATCCCAGATCCGACGGTTGGTGTTTAATCGCAGCACCTCCCCAATCGCAATCGGAACATTCTTGTTGTGCATCGCGACTGCTCCCCACTCCGACCTCCGATTGCGATTGAGCGATTAGATCATAGCCGTCCGTTTCCTTCCAGATCTGACGGTTCTAGTTTAGTCCCTCTCCGCCTCTGCCGGGTCCCACCTCCATGGCCTCCGCTCCATTGTTTTGCGTGTTTTCCTTTGTATTTCGCCCAAGCAATAATCTTTGGGTTTTTACATTGTTGATCGTTTCTCCGCCACTCTGTGCTCTTTCCACCAATTCTCCACTGCTCCGCCACCTCTCCTCCTGCCTCCACAGCATTTCTCCACCACCACTGCCAGGTTCTTAACAGGTTTATTTTATGACGCAGAATAGCACAGAGAGGCTATTACAGCCGCCAGCACAGCAGCAGGGACGGATCAGAAGGGATTTGAGCCTGTGATTAAATATTTGAAGTGCTAATCCCGTATTCAAAGGATCGAAGCACAGTTTGAAGACTTAAGCACGCAAAGAGTCTTATCTGTGTTTAAATATCAGTAGAAGTACTCTTCTCCAGAAGTACACCTCCTACAGCGTTCTCCATGCCTCTCGAGCCCAGGGAAATTAAATGCACAAACAGGAGCTTCATTAAAGACTGTCTGAGCAACAGCAATGGAGGTATGGAGAAGTCGAGCTTCTTGCATCCATGTCGTTGTTTCCGCAATGACTGACACGAGCTCCAGAACGGTCGAAGGATCCCAAAGAAATATCGAGAGGTCGATTCGACTGACGGAGGCCTCCAAGCGATACGTGTCAGTACCTCGGCCTTTCGAAACCCCCATGAGCGAAAGCGTGGACACTTCCGCCATTCTGTCTTAATGAGTCTCTGGCTGTTTACCTCTACTCTGTACATTCTCTCTCTGTTTTCTCCTATAAGAATCACTTGAACTATTGTAAAGTTTATTTGTTGATTTCTTGGTAGTTTCTTCATTAGAGTTGTTCGGGCTATTAAGAACAGTCGTGGGAGGGAATAGCAAAGTAGTTGTATGTAATAGGCTAGGAGGAGAAAGTCTGGACTGTAACAGCCATTAGGCCACTATTACTTGCAGGCGGCTTTTGCATCTATTAAGTAAGCCTTTTCAGGATGCAATTCTTACTGTTGGTGATGTGTTTCTTAACTGTGTATTACATTTCCATATTGTTTCATGTTCTTTTGGTAGGCATCAGAATAATGGTATAGGATTCACCCTTGTTAGGTGCCCTATGCTGTCTGCTCTCCCTACCTTTATGTTTTCTGCTAAAATGTGCTATCCAAGAGTAAATTCATGGGTTTAACCAGTGCAGCGGATGTTATTGCCTGCTGGCTGATGTATGAACTTGGGGGTTTGCCACTTGGATGTTTCTTTGTCAAATCTATCTCTGTTTTCCCTTGGAGTTGCTAAAGCAGATCTGGAGTTAAATGACCTCTGGTCTGATCTATAAGCAGCCCCGTTGTCTCTTTGAGAGCTGCCTTTGAGTATGTCCAAGCAGGTCTGGAGTTAAATGACCTCTGACCTGATCTATAGACAGAAAATTGGTTGTCTTTCCTTCTTCCACTTTCCTCCTTAATGTTCCATCCCATCATCTATCTAAAAGATCCTTTAGTATAGATGACTTGCCCTTTGAAAGCCTTGGCTAGTTGTTGCATGTAATTTCCTTTCATGACTCCATAGCCCAATGGATGGCACTGTCTTGGCCTATCCTCTTTGCTGAAGCATCCTGCTGCCATGTTCCTTTTCTCCCATTGCTTTCTCGTCCTATGATCTCCTAACCAACCCGGCAACCCTTCAACCAAATCACTTTAAACCCCCCTTTGTGCTTCATAACTAGCCTAACATCTCATTTTGAGCTTCAAAGATAAATCATTCTTTGTTTATTGGAGAGATCCCTCTCCGGGTCCAGGAGGGCTAGATCCTAGGGCCCCAAAGTGGTTTGATGTTGTCTCATCACGGTCTTGTAAAGCGGCCAAAAACAGCGAACCCGATGGTAGAGGTAGCATGGGCCTATGACAGAACAGAGAGAGAGGAACAACATGGCCAAGAGCGACAACGCAGTTTTTGTGGGGCCTAGCTGAGAGCAATACTATCCAATAATAAAGAGAGGAAGAGGCTCTCATTCATGGGTTGGATTATTCATCTACGTTGTCTCTTGACATTGAGCACACTTTTGATGTTGAGTGAAGTCTGCAGTGTTGTTTAGCACACTGGGTGTCTCCGAGCAAAGATCCCAACCTTAGCCTTGGGGGACTTCGAGCGCCTGCTTGGGTGAGGAGTTCTATCCATTGATTTTCCGATGGGAGCCATAACATCTTCAGTCAGGGATTACGCACTTGCTTGGACATCGCCGTCTTGAGGAGAGATCACGAGTTCTTGGAGGAGGTAGTGCCAGTGGTGGATATTTATCAGGGGATTCAGCCCGGGATAGTAGAAGGGATGAACCCTTAGCTATTCCTTCATTTTGGTAGAGGAGGTGAGCTCATTCCCAGAGCTTCATAATTTTATGAGCAGGGGAACAACCCCAACGAAACATCCTATTCCAGCAGTAGTAGAGGTCCGGTAGGAGTAGCAACAGCAGCTTGGAGATGACACAGTCACTAATCGAGCAGCCATTCTAGGAGTATTTCTAAGAGCATTTCCAGCTTTCCTTATGCAGGCCAAGGTGCCATCATTCTGATCACCTTTATACTCATTGTATCTTTCAGTTATATAATAAAATGGATCAACATTCTCCAAATTTTGCATTATGTATATCATGTCTCTCTATTTATTGTAGTTTCATGTGTTATGCTGCTTTATATTAATGTTTATTTCTACTCATAATATTACAATATTTCTTCATGAGACATGAGAGATCTAAATAGTTGATCAAAATTTAGTTGTGTCAAATCCTTGCGTTCTTCTATGATCATGGCAACATGATTCCATCTAGGTGTTAAAGATCTCAATACATTTTTCATTAAAACTTCATTAATTACAATTTCCCCAAGTGTCGCCATTTTATTTACCACATCTTTGACTCTGACACAATAGTCACTTATACTTTTAGCTTCTTGTATCTTCAAATTCTCGAACTCTCATTTCAGTGTCTGAAGCTTGACCACCTTAACTTGATCACTACCTTGGTAGGCTTCTTGTAGAGTCTTCCAGACATCTTTGGCAGTTGTTGCTCCTGATTATCTTGGAAATAAGCCCTTAACAAGAGCTATCTGAATCTGAAACAAAGCTTGAGCATTCTTCTTCCTTTCTTCCTTTCTTATTGTTCTTTCATTGGTTGTAAGGGCATTCAAATCAGCTAGATCCTCATAACCTGATTCAACAATCTCTGACAAATATTTTCCAATAAAAAATGTCAGCATCTCAATGCACCAATAATCATAATAAATTCTGGAACGAGCATGTTAGAATTTGACATGTTTAACTTTGGCGAAATTCCAACAATAAAATTTTAACCCAAAACAATTTTACCTATACCAATTGTAGAACCTGAAATGGCCCCTGGCCTTTAAGCCAACTAATAAACCAAGATAATTATGACATATAAAAAACAATGAAAAAAAATAAAACACAGATTAGTGAGCTCAACCTATAAATCTCATTTTAAATCAAGTATGTAAATACATTGCTATATAATACACCTATTACTAATATTATTATCTATAAACTACTAATTATCTACCAACACTACTAATCATTCCATTATCCACTGACACTACCAATCATTCTGAACACTGGCCATCCTAATAATCTACTCCACTAATTTTTAATAACATAACCACATAGAATCACAAAATCTGCTAACTAATATTGGCAATTACATCGGAGATTTAAGTATTATTCTCAACAACATACATCATTCAGATGTGTGAAGTCTAAGCACTAGTTTAAAGCTTGCTTTTGTGGAGTGGAGATTATGGCAATAGGAAGTCCAGTTCTAGAGATGATCCATGCTTTCTTATGGTCGATTTTTCACAGTCAAGCAAAAAAGCTCACTCTTGCAGGGAATAGATTTCTTTAGCGGGTTACAGAAACATAGATTCGACTACAGATTCTGATAATATGAAGTTCAAATATTCTGACAATCGGAAGTCCGCTTGTAATGATGTTTACATGTTTTATTTTTGTCTCAACGGTAATAGACAGGCAATGTTCTTCAAGACTTCAATAAATTCTTGATCGGGTTTTAAAAGTCAAACCTCTGTGAGGATAATTTTGATAGAGTCGAGGGCTTTAAAAGGAGGATGGTTGAGTGGAAAGGTATTCAACTAACAGTAATCTCACCTGATTTTGAAATCTACCACTATTTACCATTTCACTGCACATTGTATTAGAATTATCAATAAATATTAAAAGTTTTGTGAACAGAACTACTATATAGTTTGTCTATGTCGGTTGAATCTATCTAACAAACTCTTGAATCTCTCTTGTTTTCAGAAGAGTTTATGTATGTGCGTCAAATGACGGACCAAAAATAACATAAAGTTGAACATCAAGCAATAAAATGGGAAGAAATTTATTTCCCTGAACACTGGACCATTCCTAACCCGAAGCCCATCTCTACCAGAGCCATCACTTCTGCCGATATTATAGAAGACCAGTCCAAAGCTGTTTTATCTTTTCCTAGAAGGTCTACAATAGACAGAAGAAGGATCAATGAGATCTGTGAAAAGTATCCATTTTTTATACCACCCGATTGTACAAATTCCGCTTGTTCATCTATTGTTTCTAGTTGTAGTCATATTTCATTATTTAAATTTGCTCAGCTTGTAAATTTCTAGCCCCTGAAAGTTGACTCTCCACAATGTCATCAGTCTGTGAATCTAAAGCATCTTGCTGAAATGGTCATTAGACATCAAAACCATAATCCTAGAACAGGTGAAGCTCCTCCTTCTACATCAGTCACTCCCTGTCCTAATTCCAAGTGTTCTGATATCCCTTTCCCTCATGAAGACGAACATGTCCTCATGATGCATTTAGTCCCTAGTCTGCAAGATGAAGATCCCAGACTGACAGAAATATTCATTAATATGAAATCTCCTAGAGATAAGCATGGTGTGGGTTTTTACAGTCAAAAACATGGATTGATTCCTTAATGCAGATTCAAAGATCTGCCAGAAGACATTAAAAGACCATCTATTCCTGAGATTCAAAAATTCTATACATTAATGGATGGTTGCAGTAAACATGTGATCCCATAAAAATGGATGAAACTAATGTTGAATTGGGATCTCCATACTCATCCACAAGCAGATGAGTTTGTTGTTTCATACAACACAGAGGAGAAAAGAAAATTAGCCTTGCAATGGAAGGAATATATGAATGAAAGAAATATTTGGATTTCATTCTACTCATGGAAAAAGGCTAAAGAGTCAGAGGTAATTTTGATGACTGACTCTGCATCCTCCTCTGGACATGCTTGGACGGCTATTGATGGAAATAAAGCTGAAACCTCTTCCAGTTTTCCTCCTTTCAAAGGAATTGTCCTTGGAGATGGACAAAACTCAGCCAATGCCTATCCCATAGTCCAAAAAGAAAATGTTGTAGGGATAGAAAGGAGAGTTCAAATAGTTAGTGAACAAATAAATTGGACAAACACTGTTGTTACTGGTTTAGAGAAGAATATGGCTAAAGCTGTCACTGTCAAAGATCAGATAGACCAAGTCCAAGTGTCTATCAATAATGTAAATAGTGCATTGAATTCTGTACAATACAATGCTTCAGTTTCTAAAGATTTTTGTTTACAGTCTTTAAAGAAGATTGATGAAGTAGAAACTTGTATCATAGAAAATTTTGTTTCTACTCGGCAGTTAATTTCAAATTTGTCTGAGAAAATTGAGAATAAAGAAAAGAAGAAGACAAACAAGCATGTCCCTTCTGCATTTCTCCACAAAGGAAAAGCTGTGTCTTTTCAAAAAGCTACTGAACGTTTTCCCCAGCTTCTTCCTAAAGAGTATGCTCCTGAATCTCCAAAACTTAAAGTCACAGTTGCCTCTCTTTTTGAGACTGAATCTGAAGAACATGCCTTGCCAGTTTATGAACCCTTAGAAGCTCAGTACACAAGATATTCCCCTCCTGATCTTAATGGCCTTGGAAAGATTACTCCAAGAGAAACATTTTGGGAACAAAGCCATAAAGAGTGGAATATTGATAATTTGTCATCAGCCCAAATAAAGCAAACTCTGGATCAAATGATCACAGAATACAAACTGATGTGCATTGATGGAAAATCAGAGGTAGAGGCCTGTAAGACCCTCATTCCCTGCTTCACAAGAACTCTAGCCAGATGGTGGGAACTAGAGTCATCTCCTGCTTTAATAAAGAAGATGGAAGAAGAGGTTGTTAAAGATGAAAATGGAGATGTGGAATTTCATCCAGATGGCAGACCCATCAACAACATGATTGGTGCCCTCACAGCACTAATCCAGCAAAAATTTTGTGGAGATGAACCAGCCATCTCAGACCAAAATGAGTTGATACTGATGAATTTAAAGTGTAGAAACATAAATCAGTATGAAGATTTCCATCGGGATTGGATTCAACGAATCTTCTTGGTGAAGGACCCTAAGAATTTGCTCTGGAAGCAAGTTTATCTGGCAACCTTACCTTCCAAGCTTGTAGATATTTTGAAGATGCAGGAAGCGTTCCAGTTGCCACTGGAGAGTTATTTATGGGGTCAGATGTATAGTATAATCACTAAAGTTTTGATTTCTTTGTGTACCAGTTCAAAGATTCATAAGTCTATTGATAAGCTAAACAGATTGCCTGGTACCAAGTCTTTTTGCAGTAAGTATGGCATTACAGTCGATGATCCCTTGGTAAGAAAGAGAAAGTCAAAGAAAAAGGCTAAAAAGACTTACAAAAGAAGTCAGCCTTACACTTATCACATGTCTTCCAAGAAAATCTCTGAGTTGAAAGCTCAGAAAGCCAGAAGAAAGCCATACAGAAAGCCTGCTAGAAAGGGGTATTATAAATATACTCCTAAGACTCATTATTATGATGTTGATGATATCCGTCCCAAAGATAAGAAATTAGAACGGATGAAAAGTATCACCTGCTGGATTTGTGGAAAGCTAGGACATACTTCAAATCTGTGTCCTGAGGCCAAAGAATCTAAGAAAAACTTGGGAAAGAAATCCCAGCAAAAATACAAAGGAAAGGGTCAGACTTCATCTACCACAATCAAGACAGAACCTCAATGTGAGATCCGTAGTTCCCCTTTCCATAAAACAGAAAATTGTCACAAACTGCTTATGCAACAAGCACAAGAGGATTCCTCTTCCGTCTCCTCTACTGAGTATTCTTCTTCTGAATCTGAAAATGAAGAAGTCCATGCTTATTGTCAGTGCAGTGATTCTGAAAATTGTCATTGTGAATGTTCTTCTTTAGAATCTGGTTTTTCCTCTGATAATGATATTGCAGAGGAATTTTCAGGGAAACTAAAGGTTCTCATGGCCCAGACTAATGAAGATGAACTTAAAGTTTTTGCACAAATAAGAGCCATGGAAGATGGAGATTTGAAGACTCGCCTGCTTGATGCATATATGCAGTCATCCAGTTCATCCTCCAGTTCTAAAATTGGTAAGAAGCCGTTGTTTGTTGATGCTTCTTACGACAGAAACACACGCAGTTATCTCCGCCAACAACAAGATTGCAGCGAGTACTTTCAAACCTAGACACTAAAAACACGTATGCTCTCTAATTGCAAATATTATATCTTTAAATATATAAGAATCAGAAATATTCCCCATCCCGTCCCATCCTGAGTTTAGATTGTTATTACCAGGTCTCAAATGCTCGGGCCCGTTGCACATCAGATTGATCAGTCCCGTACGCCCATAGAACTTGACTAAGAAAGCGGTGGCATTCGCCCGAGACTCTGGGCTCCTTATCCATTGGAGGCAGGGCCTGAGAACGCAGGATTCGCTGCAGCCCATTCGGAGGACACGATAGCCATTGCAGCTCAACCTCATGATTATAAAAGCTGATTTGACAAAAACAAGCAAACGCACAGAACAATAAGAAATTAGTATTCCGTCAATCTGGGCTTAAAACATCGATGGAAATCAGCGATAAACAAAAAGAAATAACACTACAAACTTGCAAAACCTACTGAGGAGCTGTTTTCGTTTCGAGGGGCATAATTGACGGATCCGCGCGGTGGGCCGCGTGACAGTGAACCGGACACACGCTCTGCAATTCAAAAAACGAGCATTCTGCTGCGTCATTTCACGGTGTCTCCTCGGACAGATTGGGGCTCTTCTCCGAAAACAGTTTGGCGGCCGTTGGTTTTGGCCGCAAGTTCACGTCACATCACCTTTAGCTTTTCTAATAATTATAGCTTTGTTTAAGGGTTTTTTTAGTAATTTTAAATCCGCCTTTAGTACCTATTGCCCAGTGCGTGGCAAGTTAACGGAGTTGTATACAGATGCAATAGAATAGTTCGGATGGTAGTTTTTTTTGTTTGATTAAAAAAATAAAAAATTAGTTAATTGGAGTGTGAATTGCATTTTTGATTGTGAAAATAGATTCAGCACTATCAAAAATCTTTATGATACTTAAAATACTTAAATTTAACAACGATAAATAAAATTATAATAAATCTTTACCAAATTTTTTCAAAATCTTACTAAAATTTCTAAATTATTTTATAAGTTTTTTTTAAGACTATGACCAAGTTAACCAATAGAAACATTATTCGTCACTTCTGACTCGAAAACTGGAGCTCCAATTCAACGAAATTGAATGTCGAAAGGGTAACGAAGGTTCCGACCGAGCCTTGCCTTAATTTTTTCCCAACCTTTCGTTTCAATATTCTCTTTCACCCACTTTAATACCCAAAATATGAGGAGGGTGTGGACCGAGCCTTAGTTTAATGGACCCGGGCATTTATTTTCAATATTCTTATTTACCCACTTTCATGCAACTTTTTTTTTATTATTATTTCGTTTCATTTGAAAGTAGTATATTTAATAAATGAGACTGGATTATTATAATGTTATTATATGTATCTTATACATGCATGAATTTATAAGTTCGTTTGCAAATGAATAGATTAGATTAGAGTATATAACCATGCAATCATGTTAGCGATAGGATACATATCGTTTGCACATATTAATGACAATATCATTAATATTTTCATCTTTAAAGTGTAGTTAAAGTAGCGAAGATATGAGGATTGTTTACTCATTAATGTCTTTTTCGGAAAAATAAGTTATGCGATTATCGGAGTGTAATTGTAATGATTTGCATTGTTATTTTGCATAAAGTAAAACGACTTTTTATATTGTTAAGTTCATAGGTGCTAAGGTTTTTTATTTTATATTTTTATTGTAGATTTTGTATATATGTGGATTGTTTGTTTATTTTGATTAAAATGATTTATTTTATATTTTTATGGTGGGTTTTGTGTATATGTTGGTTATTTGTTTGTTTTTTTTTTATTAAAATGGTTTAGAGTTTTTATTAGCGTTAAGTTTTTTCTATTCTATGTTTTTATGTTTGATTTTGGGTATGCGTTCATTGTTTTTCAATTTGATTTATGTATACTAAGGATTGTGGTTTTAAAATTTTTAAAATTACAAATTTGAAATTCTAAATGATTATAGTTGACATTTATGTTGAAAAAATGTTATTTTTGAAGTGTTTGGGTTGATAGATGACGATCTAATACCATATTGTTTTGGCAGTGGAGTTATAGATGTGATATAAGAAGAACTCTAAAATTTATGTTTAGAGATGAAGAAATTTTATAGCATGTTTAACTTAGTAAATAAGAAATAATAAGATGAGAAGGAAAGATACTCACAATAAAACATCCTTAATCAAAATAGATATAGGAGGTTTATGGTCTAAGCATTCATTCACAACATGAGGTCTAGGGCTTAAAACATATTCTCTCAAGGATAACGGACAAGATTCTCCTACAATGGATACATATGGATACTATTATATTTATCCTTCTTGCTCTAAACGTACAATCAAGTAAACTAGAGACACACTTAGAACATTTCCACAAATAACATATTTTGTAAGCATTAAAATACAATGTTGTGGCTCCTAGAGACAACCCCGGGTTGAGGAGAGGTCAGTGCCTAGGAAATCTTATTCTCTCTTGAAGATAAATCAGTATAACCCAAAAGAGAAAAGGAATATGGTTTAAATTACGGTTCAATTACCTTTTTTAGAGGCAGATTCAATATGCACATAAAAAACATATCATTCTAAAGAATAAATGTTCAAGTTCGGTGGCCAACTCACAAAGAAAACAACTTAAATTTTGTTATTGCAGTAAAAATGGAAAGGAGAAATCTAAGAGAGGAACATGGTGTAGATGACTAGATAAATGCATAATCCTATGGAACAAATCCCATCACAATCATGAAAAGGTGGAATGAATGAAGTGAAAAAATTATGGAGAAAAATTTAAGGATTCCAACTCAATGTCTCACAGGTATTTTTTTCTATCACATAACATAGATAAATCTATAGACTGGAACATACCATCCACTATCAGATAAAATTAGTAAATCTGTGATTTATGAGTGAATCCAATAGCTACAATTACACAATTTCTGAAGAAGAAAATACATATATGATGTGATAAGGAGAGCTAGAACACATACTACATATCCCAATGCTTGGAATCACTAGATAATTCTTCATTAATATTCAAGAATGAAATACATTGTCACAAGCCCAAACTTGAGAAATTTTTGAAACAATAATAGTCTGTAGAATAGGAAAATAGAACCAAACTTGGAACCTCTCCCTAAAAAAAGAAATCGGAAGCCCTGAACACAGAATTGAGAACCTCTAAAAATAGAATTTGGGAACCATTATAATGAGTTTCCTCTCCCTTTTTATAGGGATAATCAAAACCAAAAAAATCACAAAACATATTAAAATGTTACATCAATCTGAGCTACAAAACGTTTTGAGCATGCAACTAGCCTATCGGTCCTAATGATTAAATGGAAGAATTGAATATTTTCTTGAAATAAAAAAAAAAAAAATGATAGAATATGAAAAAATAGAGGTGTCATGATTGACATAGAAAAATAACTCCATGTTGATTGGTATGATTCCCTGAAGTGGACTTAAGCTCCATCATCTAAGTTAGTTGTGGGTTGATGATCTGGCCATGCCTATGTTGCTGACCACTGACCTGTTGCTTTCTCCCTTTAATTTCTTATCAACCTTCTACACGTAGTCACTCAGCTGTCGACCCATCAAGCCTTCAATATTCCTTTGTATTGCAGTATTGGGGCTTCGACATATCATAAATTTGTTTAAAATAAGCATTAGGAAATCACTATAATTATGATTCCTTTAGTCCCTTAATGCTTATTCCATTTTTTTAATGCACCATAGGACAAAATCCCATGACTACCAGTATAGTACTTAAGTGTTACGATATGAGATCCTTCATCTATTGTAACTTTTATTAAAATAATTTTCATGAAACAACAAGAGTCCAAGCCCGTTTTTTTCAACCCCCTTTCTTCGTTTCCTCCATGTGACCGAGTCTTCTAACCGAAAACGTAACACTTAGGTGCGAATGCCTTCAAAATCCCTCTAGGTACCTATCTCCCTATGTATTTATCTTTGAAATTTTTTCTTCTCACTTCCTATTGTTGAAAAGTGTAACTAGGTTCGGTCTTCATAATGACATGTGTACTTGTGATTTTATGTAATTGATGTAAAGAAGAAAAATAAAATTATTATTGTAATGCTTGTTTCATGGGTTTCATGAGGTAGGAATCTTATTTTTAGTAATGGCTTGCATTGTGAGACTTTAGGATTTCTCATCTAGTCATAAAAGTCAATTTGAAACTATGGCATGTATGAACGACCCTTCTTGTAAATGTTTCACATTTCTATGATTCATTAAACAAGTATGAAATCCATCCAATACAAGCACAAGACCTCTCCTTCAAGTCGGCTTCAAAACAATCACAAAATTGCTCCAAAAGTCACATTGGTCCACTCACATTTCATGTTGGCTTATTATGGAGGCTCCGACCACTACTAATGGGGAACCTTGACATCATTTTAGGAAGATAAATTTTGTCAAGGTTTGTAGTTCAAAGAAGTGCGAGAAGGTCATCAAGAAGCCTTATAACAAGTGAGAAGGAGAAAATGGGCAACGAGTTATTTTAACATTGGTTTGAGATTGTTTCTTAGGAAAACAACTTCATGCATGTGGGAGAAACTATGGTCTCTATAGTGGGTACATCTCCTGTAATAAAGGATGAAAAAATGATCTGCAAATCTATCCTATTTTTGGTCGAGTTTATCTAGTGAAGCTTCCAAGTATAGTGAAGGAAGGAATCACCTCCAAACTTTTCTATACATATCACACATATTTTATTAAAACAATACGAGTTGTATAATATATGGAAAAGAGGCTAAAGTTTCATGGTAGTTCAGAAGTGCAGAAGAAGGAGATTTTTGACTTACGCTAACTTGTGCAAGGAAGGGAATTCTCAACTAATATTTTTGAATCCATGAATTATCTTGAAGGCCTTCGACATCAACACCATTTCCTTTGCCATCAATGACAACTCATTTCTAACATTATCCTTTGTCGGCATTGATGGAAACACCAAAAACATTGTTGAACCCTTAGTTAAACTGAGAGGGGGGGGGTGAATCAGTTTAACACATTCATGGACTTTTAAAACTTTCCTTTAAACTTGTTTGCACCTTCATTTCATGATCAACTTAATATGTGAGCAAACTCAATATGTGAGTAGCAAGTATTAAGCAGATTAGATAATGTAACAACAAACTCAATGTGTGAGCAGCAAGTATTAAGCAGATTAGATACACCATATCAACACATAAACATCAAGCACATAGACAACAAATATAAGTGGAAACCCATAAGGGAGAAAACCACATCTTATTATTTTTGTGATGCAAAGGCAAGCTCCAACTCCCTTTGACCACTTATTTTTTGTAGGCACCAACCTACAGGAGGCTCCTACCTCAATTCTGCAAGCTACAACTTGTAAGGAAGCTCCAACTCCCATCTATTTTCTGCAGGCTACAACCTACAAGAGGCTCCTACCTCAGCCAGCTACAATTGACATCTATCAGGCTACAACTTGATATGGAAGCACCAAATTCCTCACTCTTTCAAAAACACATGCTGATTTACCTGGATATCAGCTCTGTCCTGTTCCTTTTCACTATTGTCCACTAGCCTTCATATCTGCCTTATATCATCTCCGAGTCTTCACAGTTTCTCTATCTGCTCCTGCTTCTTCTTACCCTCTTTGCCTCAATTATCCATTCTCTCTAACCTCTCTTTTTGCATATCTATATGATATCATTTATAGAGTTCACCTCATGAATATTTGTATTCCACAGGGAATTCGAAATGAAAAACCATGACTCTTTGACTTCTGCCTTCTCATTTCTTTATACAAATCATTCATAGGAATATAGCAATATGTACAAATTTCAATATTACAGTGGGATATTTATTTTCCTCTGGAGACTTTCCAATGCATCACAAACAATATAAAATAAATAAAACTTTACATTTTCAGTTACAATAAGAATTTCAGTTCAACCCATTCAGTTCTTGGCTCAATGTATGTTTGTCTTTTCTGCTGTTGTAGTGTAACAAACCCATATTTTCATTCCTGTGCATTTCAAATTCAGATTCTGCAATTATGAATACCTTCACTGCACACCTCTTCAAATCTGCAATCTCTGTGTACCTCTGTCAGACCTACATTCTCCAAGTTCACTGTGCATATAAAAATTCATTTCTAATTAATGTTTTAAATCCGGCAGCTGTGTCAATGCTGAAGCTTTATTTTTCCATCACTATGGTAAAATCCTGTATCAAGAGTTCATTTTATGGAAGCACCCAATAAATATTTTCTTTGGCTTAATCTTCAACGTAAATCTTCAGCCAACACTTTCATTTATGTTCTCCACAGCTTTATTAATACAAATTCTAAACCTCAGTCAATACACTTATGAGCATTCGAATCAACTTTCGACCTTGATGGCGGGGTCCCTGCTTATCCACATATTCCTCTTCTATGCATATAATAATGCATCTCCCAATTTACAGCCCAAAAAAATCTCTCAATCTGGGTGAGCTTTAAAAATGTGCAAGCTTATCTAAGCTCATGGTTAAAACCCATATTATAAACCACTCTATGGAAATCAAATAACATTCAATTTTGGATTAAAGCCCAAATGTATAAGCTTCATCTGCGAAAGCTTAACTTTATTCTAATCTCCACCATGAAGAATTCTCTACATTAAATATATGATTATGAAACCATATGTAGGAACCCACTTACTCCAAAGTCTCCACCTTTAATTCATTTCCACATGAAAGAACTTTTTAATAGTCTTATCATAAAATCTTTGGATTAATTAAATTTCGGCATTGTATTGTAACTCATGCTTTAATAAATTAAATCCAATGGTTATAATAATTTGTTTTGTCAACTTTAACTCTAAGGCTTATAAACCAATAAACCATAGAATCATTCATTGCCACAACTTCATTTCACTCTTTAATAAAACTCAGTTATCAAATAAGTAATACGGCCCCACAGCTTTATGAACACTTTATTCATATTAAACTTGACTTTGTTAAACCAACGAACTAATGCATATATCAACAGGGAATTTTGGGCCCACAACCTCATTCAACTCATATCAAAGATAATATATATATACCAACATATCAACTCAACACTTATTTCATATCTTCGCATACAACTCAAGTACTCGACCTTAATTCATGAAAATATGTATATCGACTTGGACTTAACTCAAAGCGTCAACACAACTAACATCTTGGGCCCACAATTAATATTTCATATCATTCCAAAATTCCGACCCTATTTAGCTCTTAAAACACAAATATTAACACAATATTTGTTCGGGTCCAGAACATTAATGACATAACTCTCCATTAACATCCGCGCAACTTCAGAATGTGACCACCATTGATCCTTGATGCCGCTCGATCGAACGAGTATCAAATTTTTTTTCACCCTGAGTTTATCGCTCAAAAATAATGCGATAAAAGTGGTTTCCATAAACCACTCCAGGACATGCATCCTCCAACGAGTGATATCACATTTTTTTTTTTCAAAAACCAATTACCATTTTTAAAATTTGCGAGACCGCGAGTTTAACTCCTCAAAACCGCCTTTACTATTTACTCAAGGTTCCTTCCCTTACAATTATTCATTGTTCTGCATGTGATTCTTAACTACGCTCCAGTTGATTCAGGTTCCTTGCAAGTTAAACCATTCCATTGCATAATTTTAAGGTTTCATTATAAATCTGTGCCATTGCTTCTTTCTCAGAAGTCCTTTACGCAATGATCTGATTCTCCATTTTTCTATTTTCTTTGATTACAAGTTCCAACAGAACTGACTCCTCCTTGAAGAGCTACACTATACAATTTTGGTTAATGGTATTATCCAATCTTCAAAACCTGGACCAACTACACCATGTATTCGGTCACCACATAATTATTGTTCAGGAGAAATGAGCCCTACGCATTTGGGACATGAGATTCCACTATCGCATTTTAACACTAACTACTCAATCTCATACTACCCTTTCAAGGATAATTAGAGATCTTCAACTCCAAATTACAATGTTGGCATTAACCCCGATTACTTTAATGATATATAGAACATCATTCAAAACCCCAATTACAAAGATTATTCATGCATTCTTAGAAAATTGCCTATTGAAATTCAACGTCCATTCACACAGAGTTTAAACCAATCTATACTCATGTAAGTTGAAACAGATTCTTTCATTTATACAATGAAATCACTTACAAGACTCCTTGTTTGGCCAGATCTTCTTTTCGATGGCCCTCTATCTCTTGCTCTGCCTCTCCAGATATTATGGTTTGATTCTTGTCATAGACTTGCTATATTTGTCAATTCCATGTATAAATCTTTGTGTACTCCTTTACACGAAACTCCAACTCATCATCTTCACTTTTTTTCCTTATAACCCTTTTTCAACTTAAACAAGTGCTCTGATTTCCAGCCCAAGTTCGGGTGTCTCAGCCTCAACTGAAAGCCCTCTATTCTCCTATAAATGCTACTACACACTCACCAAAAACCTGTGCCTCTCTTCTCTACTTCAATTTGCTGCCTTCGCTTCCTCTGCTCCTTTGTCTCCTTTGCCTTATTGTTGGTTCTTCTTTATGATAGTTCAGGTGCTTCTCCTTTCTTCTCCTTTGCCATCAATGAAAATATTTCCAACAAATATTGGAGACAATCACTAAAGAAATAATAGGTACTCCCTCTATATTTACTTCTTCCCCTTGGACATCAATGACAAGGATAGCAATATTCTCCCCCTCCAAATGATCTCCCACTATATTGTTAATCCTGTGGACCTGGTACCTCATTTTTAGATATGTTGAGTTTTTGTTAGTTTCCTTTCTTCCTCTTGGAGAAGATTTAGTGGAGGGAGGCAAGCGGAAATACTCCCAATATTTTTCTTATGTAATCAAATTGATCTCCTCAGAGATTTTTGGTGAATATATCAACTACCTACTCCTTTTTAGTTACATACTCCAACTATAAAATATGATTTGCAACATGATCTCATAAGAAATGGTACTTTATTGGAATATGCTTTGTATTGGAGTGAAAATAGGGTTTTTGGACATATTTATTATGTAACCACCCCATCACACATTAACCCTTTTTTATAATACCTTTAGGTAAACATGAGCTGAGAGTTACTATGAAATGACCCAACCTCTAAGTTCCCTTTATGGAAGTGGGGTCTACTAATGGGAAACATATTTCCTCTCCTCAACGACATCAAATCACACAAGTGTCTAACAATAGCCATTGTTGATCAATCCCTGAGATGTAACTTTTGCTGCTCATGATTTACATCCCAACCACAAGCTTGAAACATTACACATGTGGTTGGAAGGATCCAACCACACTCATGAGCCTTCTTTCATGCAGTTATAACTAAAATTATTCTGTTCATAGGGTGTTATTGTGAGATCATTCCCACTATATCAGGGTTGGCCTACACACCACTCCATATAAAAATCCATAACTTTCTAGAATCATATCTAGGATAATCAAAATTATAAAAATTAAAACAGAGCAAGATATTGTCCAAGACATGCCTAATACATTTCATCAAACAAATGGTAAAAATTGTAGCTACAGGTCATGGTTACATATTTGATCATGATCATTTTACTTCATCAGAGAGTCATCAAAAAGGCTCAATTCCATCTCAACCTAGTTGCAACAACACTTGTTATCTCATGCATGCATTGACCATTCCATAACTAATCGAATCATGAAAAAGATCCATAGTAAGATCACATCATACAACCATGCATGCAACCAACATTTAACTAGAATAAAATGCATGAAAAACTAGCCATAAAATAAAAAAAATAACCATTACATGTTCTCATAGATCACAATAGTAAATTAACTCATATTAATCATATGCCAAGGTAAACCAAGTCAGGGACTTCCACGTACCACCCGACCATATATTAGGTTGAACGAAATTTCTCTTTCATTCAATCCCCCTCATTCCATATTCCAAGCATGAATGTGGGATGATATGGGTTAAACCAAAATAGAAACAACCATATCTTCTAGAAGCAAAACCACCTTAACCCTCAAGCATACTGATTTCACCTATATTAGTCCAAAAATCATTGACATAAAAACAAGCTTGGATACCTCTAACTTCCTTCACTAGCGCCAAAGGAATTTTCCTGTCTCCACCCATCCGTCAAAAAATCATGGAGAAATCCTATCTCCACCCTTTATGCTTGGGAATTTTCCTGAGACCACCATTACTAGAATCCAAGCCTACTGGCCATCCAAAGCTTAATTAAAATAGAGAACCCACTACTTCATGGTTATATATGAAATGGAAAGGGAAGGTTGAAACCATTATCAATCCATGAAAATCACATGCAAATGACATCAAAATAACCAAACAGCCACATGCATATACCATGCATCCAAATATCAACAAGGAAATCACACACGAAACCTGTTACATGCAATGAAATCTAGTTGTAGCTCCTTATCCAGCATTCTTTTATGTTTCCCACAATAACTTTTCTTTTCCTTTTCTTTCTTGTCTCCAAGCCAAAGAGAATGCTAATATTATCCAAGAATACTCTAAGTGTGGAAGAGTCTAAGAGAGCTAGAATGAACAAGAGCTAAGCCGACAACTCTAAAAAAATGTTTTGAACTACTCAAAGGTTGTGAATAGTTTCTCTGATGTTTTTTTATCATTAATATCTAGTCACTTCCTTTCCATTTTTCTCTTCCTTTCATTTTCCTTCATTTCCAATCTAGTTTTCATTTCATGCATATTTTTGTATGTTCATCTTCCTTTCCTCCTATTCTCCTTTATTTCCTTAATTAAATGAAAATTATTTCTTCTTTTCGTTTGCTAATTTCCTTAGACATTAATAAACCACAACTAATTCCCACTATAATGTTTAACCACCTTTCCACTTCAAATATGTGTCCCATGAATTTGGTTTTATTTAATTTACATAAAAAATCAATGAGGGGCTTCTACCAACCTCTCCCCATTGATGGAACACCATCGTCGGTGTTCTATGACTCTTATTACCAACAAATAATACTTCCTATGGATCTTTATAACACAACTCATTGCAGTATTTACAATATATGAAACTGTGGAAAACATGATCATCATACTTCTTATTGAAACTTTATAAAAAATTTCAATACATTATTTAAAATAAACATATCCATATATATATATATATATATATATATATATATATATATATATAACCAAAAGAAATATACCAAATACATCTACTAAAAAAACAAACAAGGATACAAATTCCATATCTAATCATCCATATCCCATGTATCTCGCTCAAAGTGCTTCCAATACACTTTAACGTTCTCTATTTCTTTGTTCCATAGAATGAATTTTTTTCTTTTTTTCTGCAACATGCATTGTGGCTTTGGATGGAACTCTCCCTTTGGTTCCACCTACAATAATAACCAATAAGTCACATTATTAACATCCTCCCCATATTTACTAGGCAATGAAACATGGAAAAAATCATGTTCTTTTACTTTTCGTGGCAGTGAAAGTGAGAAGGCCACTAGTCCAATCCTCACAAAGGTCTCAAAAGGCCGACAATAAAGAGGTTTGAGCTTGGCACATGACGCAATCCTCAAGGAGATCCTCTTGGGCTTCATGCGCAAATACACATGATCTCCATCCTGAAACTCATTGAATGTTCTATGATGGTCTACATAATTCTTATGGCTGTCTTATGCTACCTTCAAATACCTTCTAATAACCTATTTTTATCTAGGTAAATCCCCTCTGTGGACAGAGCCGACCCCTCTAGCCCTAAGGTGGGCCTAGAAACGACGGGAGCATACTAACATCTACCTTCCTAGATTGTAAATCAAACTCAGAGTAAGGAATATGACCTACCTTATCCTAATGCTATGTTGTCGTCTTCCGTCGAAGATTCTTCACCTACCGCTCTTCATAAGCTCGATGCACGCTACTACCAACGTTCGATTACCTGTACAGACAATCAAGATACTACGACAAGCATAAAATCACGACAAACATAAACAATTACAACCTATCTAACTGATCAAGGAATGCTAGAAGTCTCATTATAATGTAAACAAGAGTGGAAGATAAACATTAGATGCATTTTATTATGATAAAAACAAGTGTATTTTACAACCAAGCCTTGGTGTTGAGGCTCTCCTTTGGGAGGTCTGTATCCAAGTATGTTTATGACACCCTCACACACAAAGGTCCAATATCTCACTATATTCCTAACACACAAAAACAATCACACTCTGCATTATTCTCCCAAAGCTATGATTGCTTCTTCTATCTATGATTGCTCTAACTTTCTAACTCAGACTAAGGCAACAGAGGTGAAAGAGGTCTCCTTATATAAAAATGGAGGAGGAGGTTATGGGCCCTCAAATAATGGGAAAAGAGCTTATCCTTTAGAGCAGTTGATATTTCTTGGGAACAAGAAGCCCAAAAGGGGAATTCCTCGGTCATATCCTCAAAAAAAACTTCAAATTCGCTGCCTCGCGAAGCTTATAGCCATGGAAGCTTCCTTTCTACTTAAGAATATTTCTAAAAGAGGATCGGCGTGGGTCTGACATTGAGACAGAGCATCGATTAGCGCGGGTCATAGTGAAAATCTATGCTATCGACGTGGGTCAGACTCTGAGACAAAGTGCCGACCTTGAAAACCAGGTTTTTATAGGGATCTTCTAGAAAATTTGTAAAAAGAGATGATTTGGTAGACAAAGTGTGGTTCAGTGGTATGTATTCCATGCTTGGAATGTACACAAAGGTCACTGTATGGGTTCTCCAGGATCAACGAACGGGGAGTATAGGGACAGTGAAAAATTACTCTATAACAACTACAACTTCCTCTCATTCTCATCCAACATATCTGGTCCAATTAGTACCCTATTCACTGGATCACTCCAGTTGATAAGCATATTATAGATCTACCCATAGAGATCCTCAAATTGACTCATCTTCAAGGATTGGTGATACCCATAATTATAAGCAAACACCACCACTGGAATATACTCCTCCGACCTCCTGTGTTGATGAATGGCTTACATTCTCAGCATATCCTCTTGAATAATGTCAACCCTATCTATCTGTCCATATTTTTACACATGATAAGTTGTCTTGAAGGCTAATTCTTTCACCAAATATACTAACTAATCCTTCCAAAATGTGGAAGTGAACTTGGCATTTTTGTGTGATATAATCTTCTTGGGAACTCCATGCAAGCTTACTATCTCCCTAATAAAGATCTGAGCTACGTCAATAGTTGAATTAGTAGACTTCAATGCAATGAAGTGAGCTACCATACCCAACCTCTTAACCACAACCATGATTTAATTATGTTGTCTCGATGTTCTGAACAATCCTATAATGAATTCCATGGAAATGACCTCTTGTTTCCATTATTGAGTCGCTATGGGTTGTAATAGACTAGTTGGGTGCTTGCATTCAACATTCACCTCCTAAAATTTCAAACACATTGTAACAAACTCAACATATTATTTCTTCAAATTAAGTTAATAGTAGAACTCCTTAACATCTTTCAAAGGCTTTTGGTATCTTGGGTGGCATGAATATGGATTGACATGAAACTCTCTCAAGATAATATTCTTCAACTCAAAACTAACAGGAACAGAGATATTTATCTTAAATATAACCAAGCCATATCTCGTGAGGTGATAATCCTTATCCATATCACCTTCACCTTGTTGCTGCAATATTTTCTCCATATGATGGTACTTCTCATGATGCTACCCTTCATGTAAGAACTCCTCTTGTAAATTTGTCCCATAAGAGCTAACAGTTGAAACATGGTTCACATGCACTCTCCTACTAAGAGAATTTGTAACTATGTTCTCTTTTTTTTTGGTGTACATAATCTCAAAATCAAACTCATTAGGGGTATCCAACCATCTATATTAACTCACATTCAGATTGGGTTGGAAAAATAGATAACTCAATCCACTATGATCACTCATCAGAAAAAACCTCCCACAAAGGAGATCATGTATCCACATCTTCAATGCATGAATGATGGTTTCCAACTCAATATCATGAGTCACATAGTTATGCTCATGCTCATTTAGCTTCCTCGATTCATAGAAAACCATCTATCCTTCCTGCCTCAAGACTCCACCAAGTCCTTCCTTAGAAACATTTATACAAATCAAAAACTCCTTATCAATATCTACAATCCTGAAAACTAGATGATTGGTAAGAAACTAATTCAACTTCTTAAAAATAATGGTACACTCTTTATTCCATTCAAATGCCTTCCCATTATTTTCAAAGATGTAATAGGATAGCCAATATTAGAGAAGTTCTTGATGAACCTCATGTAATAACATTCTGGTCCCATGAATTATTTGACCTAATCCACATTCCTCAAAGTTGGCCACTCCATGAGAGCTTTAATATTTTTCAGGTCCACTCCTATCCATTCCTTGGAAACCACGTGTCCCAAGTAATGAATCTGAGTCTGAAAAGAACTACACTTGTTGAACTTGGCATAAAACTTATGCTCTCTCAATAATACAAACACCAATTATAGGTGCTCTAAATGATCCTCCTCATTCTTTGAATATACCCAGATATCATCAATAAATCTTATCACAAACTTATCTAGGTAGGGGCACAACACATTTCTCGTCAAACACTTGAAGGTGGTTGTAGAATTGGTAATACAAAAATAAATGATGACAAACTCATAGTGATGATACCTTGTATGAAATTTAGTCTTATAGATGTATTCTTCTTTGATGCATATCTTATCATAACCTGATATCATATCAATATTTGAAAACATTGCAACTTGATGCAGGAGCATCTTGCTCAAAGGTCATTGGTTATTTGGGAGACTTAGGGGGTCTTATGTTTTAAAGAGAGTTGGTTTTCTAAGTGTATTTTTAAATGTTTTAAGTGATTTTTGTGAGAACTTTAAACTAGGATTAATTCAATATTGTGATGCATAATTGTAAATGATCTAGAATGTTGGAGAACATGAGAGAATTAGGACAGCTGTGAGCTCATAGGGATAGAGAGATTTAGAAATTAATTGTAGATCCTAAATTAGGAATTCGTTCATGATTTATGGGACTAAGAGGATTCTTAGGGGTTGGTTGAAATTATTAAGGATCTGAACCAGAATTGGTTCACAGAACCTTTTGTATATAATTGTAAAAGCCTCAAAGACATATAGGCACGAGAGTTGGAGATAGTGTTTAAGAATTAGAGGAAACGGAGGGGAGGAAAACTGATGTAATCAAGCTGAGAGGGTCAATCCTCTGTAAATTCTATTTTATGAGTAATTGAATTAAGTTGGTGTGCAAATCATGCTCTGGTATTTAATTTCGTTGGGAATCCTATGAAAATTCGATCCTGAAAATACTGACACCGCTCTACTCTTTCTGAGTTATATTTGGACCATATTCTCTGTTATGTATTAATTAGAATCATTAGTTAAACTGATGGTGTGGGGTTTTGATTAACCTTGAAGGAATTATGCACTTAAACATTTGATTACAAATCCGAGTGTTAATTGGTTTTGGGAACCTTATAACCATGAGTTAGTGAAGAATCAGAATCGTGAAGCAAGGAACCCATATTCTTATGGAACCGTAAGAAAGTGAAGACAGATGGAACCTCGCACTTTGTTGGAACCATGATGAGAGTGGCAGAACAACAGAACCATGGACGGGTTTTGTAAAATAGTCAGCGGTTTTTGCACGGGGCTGAAGTGGTGAATGGTATTTTTTGAGAAGGTGTGATTAACCTCAGGTGAAGACACGTTGCACAAGGAAAATCGCTTTATCACACACTTTCAATGTCATATCTATTGTGCTCATATTTGTGCAATATTCTATCGTAGCTGCTGGATTGGAGTCATGAAGGTAGACGTTGGAGATTTGAAGTGAGAAGACAGGATGCATAAGATTTTTGAATTGCGAATTGCAATTTCACAGATTTAGATCTTATGATCAATTGCAAATAGAATAAAAACTACCGATTAAATTATATTGCGAATTGTGAAATTATGTTTATTGTAATCTGTGAAGTGGAAAATGATTTGATTTGTGCAACAGTGTTAAGGACGTGGAATGGCATATAAGAATATCGACAGAACTGTGAAAACTGTGATTTGAGGTAAAGATTGAGACCTGTAAGCATTATTTATGCAATTAAAGGGGGGATCTCACTCATTTAAGTTAAATCACTGCTTTTGTAATTTATAAAGAGTTCTATAGGTTTTCTAAATGGGAGATTTAGTTTCCACTTGATGTTTAAGTAAGTGAAAAGTATTTTTCATATGATGGATAGAATGAGGTTTAGATGGGTTAAATGTTAGCTCTAAGTAATATATATAGTTTTGCATTGTATCCTGCGTCATTTTGGTATCACATAAAATTCTCTTTGGAATTGAGTAATAAACACATAAATTATTTTCCTGATTTAGACAGAGATTGATAGTTTCAACAGTGAATTGAGTGAGTTGCAGAAAGGGTGAACATAGAAAAAAATGTTTTATCCAATAGAAGGAGGAACAAGCATGATGAAGATTGATCATAGATGATTGCATGAGAAAGAGATGAACTGTGTTATGATAGGATATTGCTGGTGAGATAAATGCTTGGAAAACAAATAAAGTTCTATGTAAATTCTAATTTGTTGAGGTTCAAATTTAAAAGTATTATTCAAAGACAAGGATGCATTTTAGGAATGAGATCCAAATTGATGTGGATTGAAGCCTTGTTTGAGATATGGAGAAGCTCTATTCAGGATTGATTGTTGTGACAATAATTGTATGTTAAAAAAAATGCACAGTGGAAGCATAGAGATCAGAGATAGAACTACATAACCAAATTTATAGGAATGGTAAAGACCAGCAAATAAGGAGATCCTAAAGACAGGTGATGTTGGGAAGATGGTATGCATAATTTTTTATTAATTAATGATATTTTACAGATTGAAACATATCAAGGGAGTGAAAAAGTTGCATGTTTGTAGGATACAACCAGCCGAGACATAAATTTATTACAAAGGTATGAAAGTTTGCAACAGCTGAATGAATGGCAAAGTTTGGCACAAGACTACAACAGTAAAACTATAGGAAGATATTTTGGAAGTTCTTAGAGATTGTAGTAGAACCTTATTCCAGCCGAGGCTTGGAATATATAGGGACAAAGGAGTCCTTAAGAGAAGTGGGTGTAGCAACCATTGAGAGAGCACGATTGCTCAGTGCAAGTTCGAAGTAAAAGAGGACTTGGAAACTAGACAGAGGAAAAGTTTGGTGAGAAGATCAACTCAGGAAGAATTGTTTTGGTTGCAGCTGTAAAAGCTCACATAGAAGTAAATATGGCTATGGGAAGTCATATACAAGGTTCAAAAGAAGGCTACAAGATGAAGGAAAGGGGTGCTAAAACAATCCGTAGAAACCAAATGAGTCAAGAGGAGCTTGACAAGGAGTTGGGTGAGATAAGCAAAGAACTCGATGAGTTAACAATGTTGCTAGGGGAAAACCAAATACAAGGTTGGGTCTTGAGGAAAAAGGCAGTGAAGTGGTCAAAGTTACAGTGAAGGAAACGACAGAGACAAGTGAAGAGGTTGGTTGAAAAACTCAGAGAAGTAGAGTCAGAAATGGAAATTTCCATTTGTGGACGACAATAGGGTGAAATTATGGGTGAAGAGGATAATGAGAAATATTCCATGAACTATTGGAATAGTTCAGAACAATTCAAAGATATGCTGACAAGGGAAGCAAATGAGGCTATGGGGCCTTGTGTTTTTAAAACTCTTAGTTTGTATGTGTTTGTAGGATGTGCAAAAGATGATGAAGAGTCTGGTGAAACTGTCATAAAATTGAATAAAGCTCTTGAGGTGAAGTATGATGGAGAATGCCTTTTAGAGGAGGAAATAATTGATTTATTGCTACAAAAAGAATTCATAGATGAATTTTTGTTTGGTGTAAGAGAACCAAGTAAAGCTTTTATGGAGTAGAAGCATAATGAAAATTCTGTAGTGATATTTCAAGGAGGTAAAAAAATGATTTTTTTTATGAAATTAATGAAATAATTTTGCAATGTGATGACATTGAAAACAGGATAACTCAAGAGGACTACCAGAAGAAGTGTGAAATTGAGAATGAAGGCTATGATGAAATGTTGGAAAGATCTCACATGGAAAAAGAGTGCTTGGAAAGATGCCTCGACGGACCTGAAGGAGAAATGAAACTTAAGAAAACTATAGATGTTCATTTGAGGACAGAGAAACTAAAATGGGTAGAGCTACAACAAGACAGAGTTGTTGAAGAAGAAAAATTTTCTTCTGAACTTGAAAATGGAGCAGTGATGATTGAATCATCAGATGAGGCAGTTGAGCATTATGATTTTGAAATTGAAAATTTGAGTATGTTTGCAAATAATCTCAAGGCAAGGAGAGAGAATTTGAGTTTTGAGATTGTTAGATCTCATTAGGAAGCTCATACACAATTGGAGGGAAATATTTTTATTCAGCATAATGCTAAAGTTGAAAATAGAGGAAGTTTGGCTCACAATGGTGACCAAAATCAAGAAGAAGAAGCAAAGGATACCAAGTACTCAATTTCTATGTTTGAGGAAATTGAGATGAGGACCACTGAATATTTTCTGAGTCATATAAAATACTTGGAATAGAAAATATATTTGATGAAAAAATCATCAAATAAGACTATTGAGTCTTGTGATTTTAAAACTGAAAAATTAGGTGTGATTGCAGGTTTTGAAGATTTTGCAGGTTATAGATAGTCACAGTAAGCTATTATAAAGATGAAGGAAGGAAAAGAAATGTACACAAACATTTCAAAGAGGCAAGATCAGAATTTTATTCTGATGGAGGACGAGGCTATGCTATCTTGTGAATATAGTCAAGGGAAAGCACATATACAATTGGTTAGTGAATGGAAGAAAGAACTAGAGTTACTGGAGAATTGGTTGAAAGCACTAGTAGAGAAGAAAGAACCTGATGAAGGCCACAAAGAGTCTACAACAATGGAAGAAAATGTTACTACAGTCAGGGAATTGAAGAGAAATTTATTTTTTGAAAACAAATTTGCAGAACAACAATTGGATATTGCAGAGGGTAATATCTTTAAAGATATTCAGGGAGTTTGGGAGGTAACAATATCTACAACGGTATTTGGGGAAATATCAAAAATGATAGAAGAAGTTGAAGAAAAATAAGGCAACAAGAGTTTTTAAACTCATACACAAGGAAAAAGACAATAGAAGCAAAGTAATTTGGATAGACAAATAAAGAATTTGATGAAGCTTATAGAAAATGAACATAATGAAAGGAGATGCAGACATAAAATCATGTGGATAAAAATATGGACTATAAAAAACATTGAAGGAAAAGCCAATGGAGTGTTGAAAAGGAAGATATGGCAACCAGGAGAAGCAAGGAAATATAGTAGAATACTTAAAAAAAAGTTGAAAGAAGCAAGGAAATCACTCAAGAACAGAGTTTGGAATCTTGGAGGTAGAAAATCATTGAGACTTGTGGTTGTTGCATTATTCCACAAAAACAACAGACCTCATAGACATGAGTCTATGGAAACTTTTCTACATAGGGAGTCTGATGCGGGAGCATCCTGCTCAAATGTCATTGGTTATTTGGTAGACTTAGGGGGCCTTATGTTTTAAAGAGAGTTGGTTTTCTAAGTGTATTTTTAAATGTTTTGAGTGATTTGTGTGAGAACTTTAAAATAGGATTAATTCAATATTGTGATGCATAATTGTAAATGATCTCAAATTTTGGAGAACATGAGAGAATTAGTACATTTGAGAGCTCACAGGGATTGAGAGATTTGGAAATCAATTGCAAATCTTAAGTTAGGAATTAGTTCATGATTTATGGGATTAAGAGAATTCTTAATGGTTAGTTGAAATTATTAAGGATCTAAACCAGAATTGGTTCACAAAACCTTTTATATATAATTGTAAAAGCCTGAAAAACATATAGAGATGAGAGTTAGAGATAATGTTTAAGAATTAGAGGAAACAAAGGGGCTGCAAACTGATGTAATCAGGCTGAGAGGGTCAATCCTTTGTAAATTATATTTTATGAGTAATTGAATTAAGTTGGTGTGAAAATCATGTTCTGGTATTGAATTCTATTGGGAACCCTGTGAAAATTATATCCTGAAAATACTGACACCGCTCTACTCTTTCTGAGTTATATTTCGACCATATTCTCTATTATGTATTAATTAGAATCATTAGCTAAATTGATGGTGTGGGGTTTTGATTAACCCTGAAGGAATTACACATTTAACCATTTGATTTCAAATTCGAGTGTTAATTGGTTTTGGGAACCTTAGAACTATGAGTCGGTGAAGAATCAGAATCGTGAAGCGGGGAACCCATATTCTCATGGAACCGTAAGCAAGTGAAGATAGATGGAACCTCGTGCTTTTTTGGAACCATGATCATATTGGCGGCACAATGGAACCATGGATAGGTTTTGTAAAATAGTCAGTGGTTTTCGCACATGGCCAAAGTGGTGAATGGTATCTTTTGAGAAGGTGTGATTAACCTCGGGTGAAGACACGTTACACAACGAAAACCACTTTACCATGCACTTTCAATGTCATATCTATCATGCTCATATTTGTGCGATATTCCATGGTGGCCATTGGACTGAAGTCGTGAAGGTAGATGATGGAGATTTGAAGTGAGAAGACCGGATGCATAAGATTTGTGAATTTCGAATTGCAATTTTGCAGATTTAGATCTTGTGATCAATTGCAAATCAGAAAAAAAAACCCCAATTAAATTATGTTGTGAATTGTGAAATGACGTTTATTGCGATTTGTGAAGTGGGAAATGATGCGATATTTGCAACAATGTAAAGGACGCGGAATGACATATAGGCATATCGACAGAACTGTGAAAATTGTGATATGAGGTAAAGATTGAGGCCTGTAAGTGTTGTTTATGAAATTAAAGGGGGGATCTCACTCATTTAAGTTAAATCATTGTTTTATTTATTTATAAAGAGTTCTGGATGTTGTCTAAATATTAGATTAGTTTCCACTTGCTGTTTAAGTGAAAAGTATTTTTCATATGATGGCTAGAATGGGGCTTAGTGGGGTTAAATGTTAGCTCTGAGTAATATATAAAGCTTCGCATTATATCCTGCGTCAAAACTCCCTTCAACTCATCAAATAAGTCATCAATATTTGGAAATCGATACTTGTTCTTGATAGTCACCTTGTTAAACTACATGTAATCAACGCACAATTTGAGAGTAATTTATTTCTTATTTAAAAACAACATTGGTGCACCCCAAGGAGATATACTTGGCCTAATGTACCCCTTATCAAACATCTCCTTAAGCTACAACTTCAGTTCCATCAATTCTGAAGTACTCATCTCGTACAGTGAGTAAGATGTCGGTGTTGCTCCTCGCATAATCTAAATATAAAATTCCACTTCTATATGAGGAGGAAAATATAGAATATTTGCAGGAAACAAATCCTCAAACCACTACAAGGCATAATACGTTCATATTATTTTATCACCCTCATCCTAGTTCCCTTTTCACTAGAAATATGAACTCCAAACAATACACATCACTTACTATGACTATGCTTTTCCTGCATAGCTGTAACCGTTCTCTCTGATGTAGGCTTCTTATTTCCCTACAAGATTCTCCTTTCCACATCACCATCCAAACATTCCATGGAAATTACAATAATATTTGGGTTTCCATAGAGCTTTTGAACTATTTCCAAAAATGCAGTGCAAAATGTACTCACTTTGAAAGGATGATATAGTGCACAAAAGTATGCATACTTGGTAAATTTATCAATTACCACTACGATCACACTCTTTCCTCCGAACTTGGGTAAACATGTGATAAAATCCATTGATACCTCTTCTCAATAGTGACCTGGAATGGATAAAGGTTGTAACATACCTAGGTTTTTAATTGTCTCAGCTTTATTACCTCTTCTCAATAGTGACTTGGAATGGATAAAGGTTGTAACATACCTAGGTTTTTAATTGTCTCAGCTTTATTTTGTTGAAAAACCAAACATTCTGCGACAAAACTCTCAATCTCAAATTTAAGGCTGTCCCAAAAAAAATTCCTTCTTGACCCTTCCGAAGGATAAGTGTGCAATTTACAAAAGAATATTTTGTTTTCTCTGGGATTTCTTACATAAATATAAGTGATCTCTCTACCATAATGAATTATTTTTCTAGATAAATGTATGATATGTAATGGGATCTTGCTACAAATTTTGAATGAATGTCCACAACCCTTCATCATTCTTCCATTCATTCCTTCCTTCAGTTGTTCAATCCAATTGAATAATATAAATGGCATAGAGAAATTCTTCCACATCCAAATCCCTTCTTCTGAGTGCATTTTTAACAACGTTTTTCTTCCATTTTTAGTATACGAGTTCAAATTCATAAACCAACACATTTGTGACGAATTTTTGTTGTTATTATGAATATAAGTTTTTACCTTGAATTTTATTCCCATTAGGTAAGGGTGCCATTGCGTTAGGGCATGTAGTATTTCCAACATTTCCCTCTCATAAATAGGCATGTGTAAATAAATTCCCTTGATTGGATTACTTTTAAATGAAATCGGTCTTCCTTACTATATTATAACAACAACAATTCCATGTTGTGAGGCATCACATTCCACAATAATGTTTTTTGTGAAGTATGGTGTAGCTAAGAATGGATCTTGGTACATTGCCTCGTTATGATGTTCAAAGGCCTTAGCTTCTTCTGGAGTCCAAAACCTTGCATATTTCTTTAGTAATGTTGTTAAGGGTTCTTCTACTTTCCCATAATACTTCACAAAATTTTGAGAATACCTTGTTAACCTCAGAAATCCCCGAAGGTTCTTTAGGGTTGTGGGAATTTTCCATTCCTTCATGGCTTTAATTTTGTTACAGTCTAACTTAACACCCTCATGAGATAATATATGACCCAACTATTCCACCTTCTATACCCCAAAGAAACATTTGGAGGATTTTGCATACAATTGTTTCTCCTCCAATAATTTAAGCACCCTATCAACATTTTGAACACTATATTTTCAAAAATTGCTATATATTAGTATATCATAAAAAATAGTAACAAAAAATTTCATAGAAAGTGTTTGAAAGTGGAATTCATCAAACCTTGAAATGTGAAAGGTACATTAGTAATTCCAAAATACTTTACCCAACCATTATAGCAATGTTCATGAGTTTTTAATGATGTTTTTAGAATGTATTCTACATTCATTATAAGTTGATGATATCTCGAATGAAGATCCAACTTCATGAAGTAAATTTCTCCATGTAATTCATCCAACAATTAAAAAATGATAGGAATGGGGAATTTATCTTTAATAGTGAGCTTATTGGGCTCTCTAAAATGTGGACATGTTTGTTGTGATCCATCCTTCTTGCACACTAATACTACTCGATAAGATAAATAACTTTAGCTAGGTTAAATTAATATTTCATGTATCATTTATGCAACCATATGTTCAATTTCACTCTTTTGGGCATAGGGATATCTCAAAGGTTGGATGTTTGGCAGAACACTTCTTGGAATCAATTGAATAAAATTATCATGATCATGAATAGGTGGGAGACCTTTGGGAGTCTCAAATATATTGGGATGATTGTCGAAGGTGTTTCCAATATCTAAATAAATTAATGATTTCACTATTTTAACATCGAATGAGAATAATTGTGAAATTATGCTTTATTGTCATTTATTTAAAATATTTTTAATTCTATTAGAGTTGGTTATCTTCCTTGATTTCAATATGATACCCCTTAATTCAATTTCCTTTCCTTCCTAGAATAATTTCAAGAAAAGTTCTTGAAAATAAAAGATACCATCCCCAATTATTATAACCATTTGACTCCTAACATAACATCAACACCACCCATTGGAATGGAAATCACTGGAATTCAATATATTCCCCCATGGTTAGGTTGATAATATGGCACTTCCTTGAGCAATTTATAGTTCCTCCATTTTCAACCATCATTTGACAGTCTATTGCAGGATATAGAAACAAATTCAATTCCTTGGTTATATTACAATGAATAAAATTATGTGTATTACTTGAATAAATAAACACTATTACCTTTTTCTTCTTGATATATCCTTCAATATTGAGAATTTGAGGAATGGCAATTATCTCCAATGCATTACAAGATATTTCCAGATTCATTTCTTCTTTCTCTAGGTCTGGTTCCTGGTGTATATCCTCTTATTTTTATGTTTCTTATTCATTTTCTTCATCCTATTCACAATCTACATAAAATAAACTCTTCTCAACATACTTATCACCTTTATTGTATTTTCTATCTCTTTTTATTTTTTTCCTCCTGTTGTTTTAGCTTCAACGTCGTTGGTGTGGGAGGATAGGGGCAACATCACTTCTACCTTTATATTTGTGAGTGATAAACCTTCTTGTTTTCATAAATTTTCTTTCAATTTTTCTTGCCACCCTCAATTCATTTTCTAATGAATTAGATTTCCAAAGATGAACCTCATGTTGGATGTTAGCTTTAAATTCCCTATGAATACACCAATGAGATGCTCCTCTATAATTTCATGTTCCTTGATATTCAATATTTGGAAGTCTTCAATGTGCTCCTCCATTGAACACTTTCATTTGATATTTATCAATTGGCTAAAGAAGGTATTGATATTTGTATCCTCATAACGTGCTATCAATTACTCCACAAAATTTTTTCAAGTGACAATTGATTTACGAGAATAAAGCCATAATTACCACACAATGTGGTTGGGATCTAAATATAAATATGTAATGCATAACTTTTATGTATGTGTCACATAATGTAAAATCAAATAATTTCTCCATATGTAGTATCCATGTTAGTGAATCCTTTCCAGCAAACTTCCTCATATAGATATTTGGAATATGGTTGATATTTAACCCTGAATTAGAATCTCTAAAACCATAATTCATCTTCCTTTCATCCTCATCCGTATTTTCATGTAATTCCTTGTCACTACTAGGAATCATTTCTTGCAAAAACAATGTCAAACCTTCCTTCAACCCTTCCATCTTGACACTCATCATTTCTTCCATGTATGATTTTAAAAAATCATCCAAAACTCCAATGTCCCTTTTTATTTTTGATTCTAAACCATCCATGTACCATTTTTAACCATCCATATTAACATTAATCATTTCTTCCAACTAATTTTTGGTTACCCTTTCTGAGATTGGAATTTGTTTCACTCAGTCTCGTATTTTTTCTATATCATGTTGCATTTATTACTCTTCTTCATGTGTCATATTGGAGATTTATGTTGGCTTATTGGGTGTATCCATTCCTATTTAAGGCATATTAGAACCAAATAGTGATATGTATGCTTCAATGTTCCTTTTGAATGACTTCAATTGTTTTTTTCAAACAAAACTTATGCAAATATAAAAACAATACAGACATTTTTCTTGCTTTCAGGTGCTCGATATTGAAACTATTGTATCTCCATTATTTGGCCTCCCAAGGTCTAAAGCTGTGAGCCCTACTATCATGACATGTCTTCTTTCTAACCCCGGAGAAATATTGGATTCTTCAAGATAAATTTATTTACACGTTTCCCAAGATAACTTGATTATGGACTGGTTTTGTAGAGAAAATTATTACGGAATTCCATGTTTCACAGTTTCAACCTTTGGACAAAAAAGTGCCACCCAAGAAAATAAGGTGCATTCAATTTCAACCACTTATTATGAAAGTCAATTTGGATTCCTGAAATGAATGCTAGGATGATTCTCCTTAAGACACCCATTTGAGAAACAAATCTGCAGCATACAAAAAAATTAAATTCCTTCAATAATATCTTGGAGAATATAAAAAACTGAGATATGATATATTCAAAATATGTTCATCACTATTTCATCTCCATGTGGTTGGAAGTTCAACTTTTGAAGCCTTTCATAAAAAAATGTTATATTGAAAATTCCAAGATGACCTTGTTGAAGCAACAAAACCCTAGGATCCAAAGCTCTGATACCAAATTTTATTTAACTAGATCACAAAAATAGAAGAAATATAGATCAAAAACTTCAAAATAATCTTATTCAAGTGGGAAACATCATTTTACATCATATAAATGAAAAATTCTTGGATGATACAAATTACAAGACCTCCTTAATATAGTTAGGAGTCAAAAGTGTCATAATATAATTAGTGCCTACATAACAATAATAATGTAATGAAACAACAATAAAAATAGGGGGTTTCTATGGGTAAACAATTAAAAATATGGGGGTTACATGGGAACAAAAATAAAAATACGGAGGCTACACTAGTATTTTAGGGAGCTAACATCTTCACAAATTGTGCCAATTTTGTTTCAACATCATAGTCATCACGGCTAAAACTACAATTAGTCACTTTTCTTGTTTATTTTTATGCCCTAATTGCAACATCTTTGTGAGTTTCCTATTTTCATTTCATATGAAATGAGAATTCCATGAAGCTCATGAATTGATAATTTTCCTAAGTCTTTCAAATATTCTATGGCACTCACATTATTATCAAAACAATTTGGGAGAGATCATAAAACTTTTTAACCATGGTATTGTCCTTGATATCTTCACCAAGCCCTTGGAGAGAGCTAAAAAAATCATCTACCAGGTAAAAGTAAGCAACAATGTCCTCTTCTTCATGCATTTTGAGTCCTTCAAACTACTTTCTAAAGTTTGAGATCTTAGCCCTCTTAAATTTCTCATCTCCTTCATAGATGGTAATGAGATTGTTCGAGATACCTTTCATTGTTTTAATCCTTATAAATTTAGTGAGGTTTGAATCCAACAGACCATTTGCAAGCATTAAATCCTTTACATTTTCCATATATTCCAATTTTCCATCTAGAACAATTGGAGGGGTAGAGGGGATCATGTAAGCATCTGTGACATATTTCCAAACTCTGACTCCAAGAGACTTAAGTAAAACTCCATTGTAACTTTCCAGAAAGAAAAATTAGTTCCATCAAATTGAGTGACTATTTTTGGATCCTTGCTAGCCATTGTGACTCAGAATACTTCTTATAATAGTTAGG
Organism: Pinus albicaulis; assembly: GCA_034641835.2. Classification (NCBI taxonomy): domain Eukaryota; kingdom Viridiplantae; phylum Streptophyta; class Pinopsida; order Pinales; family Pinaceae; genus Pinus; species Pinus albicaulis. Next base: position 457,293,009 of record CM076579.1, on the reverse strand, counting down.
ATCATTATGAATAATTTTGATATGGTACCAATTATTGTAAATGTTTAGAGGGGGTGAATCAATATTTATTTCAATTGTCATTTATCCCAGCTAATATTTTTCCACAAAAATGAGCCAAAAAATACAATTTTTTTTTTTTAATAAGATGATAATGAGGACTTCAATCCTCCTTAAAAAGTTTCATGCTTCAATATTTTAAAAAAAATTGCAAGGCTCCAACATTGGGTGAGGAATCCAATCTTCCTTACAAATATTCAGGCTCCAACCTTTACAAAATATCTAAGACTCCAATATTGGGCAAGCACTGAAATCCCCCAAGCTTTAACTTCGTGAAGGACATTCAAAAAAGGAATATGTAGTGTATTTGAATGCTCCAAACAAATGTTTTATCAAAGACTCCATCAAATTCCCAATTAAGGAATACAACTGATGACTTTGGGAGTGCTCCAAAAGGCTCCAAGGTGTATGTTCAAAGTAGCTATAGAACTAAACTTCAACTTGGCCATGTATCCTTATTTAATGTGCTCCAAAGGTATCCTTAATTTTGTGACTAGGTTTCTCCAAATAATGCCAAAAATCTTTTGTCAAAATATTCCAAAAATGTCAAACATGTGTCACTTTTCCATAGTCAAGATGCCACAAGTATGAGTTTATCCTTTTTGATAGGTTCATAAGACTAGATAGTCGTCACAAAGTTTTTTTATAGGCACAAAGTCCTAGGCACAAGTGTGAAAATATAGGTCCAAATAATTTTCCATGGGTGTACACTAAAACATAGTCTAAAATCCTTCTCTGACATAGGTCATAGTTCAACGTAAATACACCATTTCTCTAAAATTATGTCCAAAGGTAACATACACATGTCTGATCTTTTGATCAAGAATGAAGTGTCTTTTTGACAAAGGCAATTCTTTTTTCTACAAAACATAGAAGGCTATCTTAGATCTGATGTCTTTATATAGTACCATATGTGGGAAAATGTTAGTGTACATATCTACCATGGGCCTGGAAATGTTAATCTCCCACAACTCCTAGAATAGTCTCCGCAAGTCCTGATTTGGATGCCTCAACAGTATGGAAATATGACTTCTACAGTTTGAGTAGATACCCTCCAAAATCCACAAAAAAATCCACAGTCATCTTATAGTAAAAATTATCCAAAATTTTTAGCTTCCTTCTCTAAGTTCATGAGATGTGGAATTATTCACTTTACAATGCTTTATTTTCATCGAATTCATGATCTATTGGATGATATTGTTTGAAAATATATAGTAGTTTTTCCATGTTGTGAAGGGACACGGCTTATGAAGAGGAAAGTTGAGCCTGCTCAAGCTGGCTTGCATATTTATTTATTTTTTCATATTTTATCTTCAAAAATAAAAATATCCATAATGTAAAGGAGTTATGTGAGGAATGATTATTCATTAAAAAATGCTTGAATACCTATATTTATTGATGTATACAACCCTTCAATATATTGTCTCTAAGGTCAAGAATAATATTTTTTTTCTTGGAATGTCATTTATGAAATCCGTTAGGGTTTTATGGCTTGGACAAGCTAGGGATTTATTTTCATATATTTTTTATCACAACCCTTACGATTTCTTTATGAAAATTCTTATGTCACAGATTCTAGATTAGGGATCCTACACATGTTTTTTTTATTCATTAGAAATACGACATCTTCCACAAGGCTAAGGAATTGTATTGCATCAAAAATTGAGGGATAGGGAATACTATAGAGATAGGGAATCATGTACTCATCAATAGGACATGTCATCATTGATGACACCATTTACATGGGGCTTCAATAATTTTATTCATTATATTGGCTTCAATGACAACTTTAACCAACAAATTCTTATTCCTTATTTTCCTCAGATACACAATATGTCATTTTAATGGACAGTGGGGCCATCTCGTGGTGGATGTAGTGTTCAACTATGCAATACTTGGAGTCTTATTCTCTATGAGTACGCATTGCACAATTACAGTGCCTAGTCATGCCACTCTTGCTAACTAAAATTTACGAACTCAAAGTCCATGAATTTCCTTCTCCATATCCACTATGAATAGCCTAGTTATAGTGGCTAAAACCTCACCCTTAGCCTCCTAGCTATATGCACTCTGCAATCCTTAGGTTTACTCCTTAATTCGTGTGCATTAATTCATCATGGGAAGCCTCACATGAACACGAATAGAATAGGTGATTATGGGACTGATGTGGTCTTAACATGAGTGAATATAATTTGCAGGTGTTATCATCCTATCATGGAAATATGATGATGAATAAGGTTAGAAGAAGGACACCTTTGAAGACAAGACACAAATATGTGATCATGCAAGAGTAAAGGAATCTTGAACCTTGATAGATGGATGAAGACCTAGATGAGATGGAAAGCTCTAGTAATCTAATAATATCCTTCAGAACATGAGAATGAGGATACTGTAATATCAATCATCAAGAGTTGAATATATGGAATAAAAGAGAAAAAATCAGCGTCAACATATTACAATGAATTATTATGTTACCTTCGCTAAGTCATGGCTTCTCAAAGTGCCACCAAAATAATCATATGTGATCAGTGTATTTATTCAAATTATTGGTGGAATGTAACCATTGTATTTCCAAAAAATAAGAAAATGTAAAATCTCTTGAAGCCCAAGTGTCTGACATGGAGTCTGAAAAGTCACTAAAAAGTTCTAAATTCATGTATAACTTTAAAGGTCACATAGGAATTCAAAAATTCACCTGAGAGTTCAGGAGGCTTGAGGGAAGGTCAAGAGTCACATGGGAGGTGGAGGGTCGGCTCATTCGCTATAAGTGTACCCTCATAGCTCAAGAAAATGTACTTTTCAACCTGGATTTTCTAGCCTGACATAAGAGTGATAATTATTTAGCGGAGCAAGTGGTGACTTAATTTTCCTCCATTGGGGCTCATGTTACATCATTGTAATCATGTATATTGGAACTTTCACTTAATATATTAAGTTCTTGGATTCAAGGAAATTTCATGCATATGTCGTGAATGATTGAAAGACTATTATTTCATTGTTTTTGGTGTATGTTTATGTTTAAAAATACTAGTATATTATGTCGATAATTGCAGCCAAGGAAAATATATTAGAATAATGGTGGCTAGGCTTATTATACGGATGGGGATCCTACTCCAAATGGTGTGAATTTTAGTAGAGACTTCATACCAGGAAGAACCTCATCAATAACTGGCACTATAAGGAGGGTCAGATGAAAAGCTAAGCCAATTGAGACTATTTTGAATCGTAATGTTGGAATAACTCATCTCCAAATCATAATCACAACATGTTTTTCTAAATAACTTTATCTTACAATCCTCATGAAACTCATTCATAACTTGTCTCAATTAAAATTTTATGGAAAGGTGGAACTAACTGTGCTTGGACATATGATTCAGTATTTTCAATTTTGTCTTTCTAATGGAATATAATGAAAATATTCCATGGAAAGATTGTTCACCATCACACTTGAAGGTTGTGCTAAGCATTGGTGTCATACACTACCATATTCTTGCATTAAGAAACTTGTTAAGGAGATTCACGAACCTTTTGACAAGTATCATTATCAAGATATATATATAAAATGATCAATGAAATTGTAATGAAACCCGATGAAAAAATAGAGGATTTTCTTGACTTGAATCTTCATATTTTCTACAAATTTATTGAAGAAGATTTTGATTTGGATTTCATGAGTAAAAATATTCTAACATTTGGTTTTTTATTCCTTGAAATAATTCTCATTAGATTCTCCTCATGATTTTTTTGTTCCATTTTTTCTCGATCATGATGCACCTCCATTCCTAGAGGATGAATTTATTACTCATTTTATTCCTTTTCCACCTCCTTTCTCATTACCAAACAAAGGGGTTCCTCGTGCCAAAATAGGTGTTGTTATATATGAAAACCAAATTTCTAGTGTGCTTCTCCCACGTTCATTTTATTCCCATGAAGAAATTGTCATTTAAAGAAGCTTTCATTGTTCTCAAGATTCCATTGAATATAATGTGAAGGTTTATCCCTTGATATTTCAAGATAAAACTAAAATGAATAATCTTGATCTTGAATATAATTAAATTGAAAGTAGTGTTTCTTCGAGGAATACTTGTTTTCCTCTATCATTTACACCTCATGATGCTTTGTACCTTAATTTTTTTAATCAATCTGAAACACTAGTAATTTCTCGAGATAATGTTGGTTCTCAGTTTATTGGTTCACATGGTGATGAGGTACAAGGATACTATATTTCATAGGTAGAGCAGAAAAAGGTTGAAGACACATTCTACATTCCTCCTCTCTTTTATATTTCTCCATTTAAAAATGATGATCAAACATATTGTGATCTTCATAACCAGTAAAATGATATAAAAATACTTACTCAAGTTGAAACCTTGGAAAACCATCACCTTGATATTTATAGTTTTGTTGATATAATAAGTGATGAGCTCCCAAACATATTAGATGGTATTTTATTTTCTTTAGAAGAATTATATTCTCAGGCCTTAAAATTACAATATGATCTATTTGATATACAATCTCTAGTTGTGAAATGGGGTAATATTTCATTTCATATTTCTCTTGGAAATCCTCTGGTCCATACATATTCAGATGCTAAACTAGGAGAACTAGATGGTTAAGTTGTTTAATATTTAAAATACAATGTTAAAGAAGAGAAATTTCAATTCGAGAATTCCATTGATATTCCATTATTTAACCATTATGCTGAAGAAGGTTATGTTGATCCAATTAATATTCATCTTTATCATGATATCCTATTGCATTAAACTCCCTGTCTTAACCCAAGAATTGTACGTGGTGACACTGTATGTTCAAATAATATCACAGAGAATAAGATAAATGACAGTCCACTCTTGTTGCGAGCTTACATGACTATCAAAATTTGTTTAATAGGCCTAGGAAAAATATTCATGTAATAAAAGCTAATAAAGGCCAAATAAGACCATGGTTGTGGGACAATTATTCCAAGTTGAATGTTGGGCAAAGATTGCCTAGTGGGCATCACTATATATCTATTTATGGCCAAATAAAATTGGAAAATGAAATGGATAAGGCATTACAGAGGAAAAACCTATTTTTGCCACATTTATTTTTGGAAATAAAGGAAAATAGGAGAAAAGGAAATTAAAAGGTCACATGTTCAATTTAAGGAGGAAAATGAAGGAAAATAAAGGATAAAGAATAATATAGAGGCATAATTGATAAAAAGGATTCTGAGGATCAGTTAGTACCTTTTATCTTTTCATTTTTTGGGCTCTCTCATAGCTCTCTCTCTCTCTCTCTCTCTCTCTCTCTCTCTTAGTCTTGGATACTTAGAGTTTTCTTGGAAACTTTCAGCATTGAGACAAGAAAGAGGAAATAAATAAAATGAAGGAAAAGGAAAGGAAAGGAAAATAAATCTCAAGAATGGGAGAACAGGATATTGAAGCTTCAACGGGAATACTTGGAGGTATCATATTGCATGTGTGATTTACTAGCTGGTTTGGAAATGCATGGCTTATGCATGTTTGTATTTGGTTCTCTTGGTGCCAGTGGCATGGTTTTATTAGGTTTTAACAGTGGTTTTCAGCCTTTCCTTTCCTTTTTTTGGGTGCCATGGTTTGTTGGGATTATGATATTGGTTTTGACCTTCGCAATTTCCAGATGGATTTCATAATTTTTGGTAGAGGTGGTCTACAAGAAATTCCCAAAGGCCTAGGAATATCCTGACTAGTTTTGGAGAGATACACGCTAAAGCCAAAGAATGGTGTCTTGGCTTAGGGCCTAGTGATCTAGGATTGGATTGTGCTAAAGACTTAGAGACATGGAGACAGGAAACTCCTCAAGGATAATGATGAATTATGGATTCCATGCTTGGTTCAGTCTTCTGATCGAAGCACTAGTTTTGGTGCGGACGCAGTATGGTGAGGTTGGAGGTGGTTTAATATCTAGCTTCCATTGGTTGGTTTTGGATTTATTTATCCATGAGATCCCACATTCATGCCTGGAATATATCACGAGGTTGAATTACCAAAGAGATATTTGTCTCATCCATGTCTATGGTCGGGTGGTATGTGGAAGTCCTAAACCTAGTCTGTTATTGTGTATCTTTAATGAAATATAAGTTATCTTTATTTTCTAATTATTAATGTGTGGATTTAATGCTTGTTATCTCACTATTATTTTCATTTTTTTATGTTGGTTATAATAATGGTTAAGTGTCTAGTTCATTTCATGGTTATTTCATGTATTTACTTGTAATTTTTAAAATAATGGATTGAAGACCTAATTTATGTCATTTTTTTTCAAGGAAGAGGGTATTGATCCTTCTTGCAACGTCCCATAATATTTTTTAGTGATTCATGTTTTGTATTATATCCTAGACCTATATATTTCAGTTATGCCAAGTTTTTAACATAATTGTGGTCCCAGTTGGGGATGATGAGTTAGTTTTTGGTTATTTGGCTTTGTCATCATGTGTTTGACTATTTTTGAAATCTAAAGGAAGTCCTGGGTAGTTTCTAAGATTTTGGTCTTAATAAGTGCCTTAAATCCCATGGACGAAGGCACAGGTATGGGAAATTGAGTCCCTAGAAACACACATGCATATGTTGTGGGAGCATCCAAAGCGTCCCAGACACACCATTGCCCATATCAAGGGAGAATTTGGGGGTTTTCTTTAGCAAATGTGAGTGTTCCCCATATAAAATTCAATTAGATGACTGATATTACCTCAGGGGGGGCCGTAGTAGGTGTGGGGAGTCTATGTTATGGTTTTCTACATTGATTCCGCTTCCTTAGAGTCACCAAGGAGGTTGAGTGTACTCTTAACTTCCCTCAGTTGACGTTTACCCTTGGTTGAAATTTACTTGGGTAGATGTGAGGAGAAGTGTACATTATAGGTGGTATCAAAGTGTGGTTGCACTCGCCTTGGGAAAATCTTGATATTGTTGAGCGTATTGTCATCATGCATTCGTGTCGGTCATGCATGTATTTCTCATGCTTGTGGTATATGTACTTGTAGCATCCACATGTTATTGGTCAAGGTGGAAAGGATTTCTCCATGGAAGGGATGATGGTGTGGTTGTAAATGTGTTTTTCATAAGCATATAACTGGTTATGCATGTGAGGCGCGTACATGTTGTTAAGTGTAAAATGGTGTGGTTGAGGTTGTCATGCTTGAATTCATGGTGTGTATTTGATATGGTCATGCATTGATGAATAGACTATTTGGTTGATCTTGCAGATGAGATATCCTCCCTAAATTTTCTTAAGGTGTGTTGGGTTATTATTATTTGGTTTAAGCTGACACGACATGCCTTGTAAGAAGAAATTAAAGATGGCTAGATAGATAGTAGACTGCAAAGATTCCCCTTATGAATCAAATGAAAGGAGCGATGTTGGGAATCATCTGATTTAGAAAATACACTAAGAACTTTGAAGGAAGAAATAAGGAGTTGTAAGGTGGACAATGACATAATAATATAGGCACAGGAAAAATAAGACGAACTAAATGTGGTAATCCTTTAGATATTTTTAGATTTGCAACGAGAGGGGGCACTTTGAATCAATTAGGGACAAGAGGATGGAACTAATGGGGCATATAGCACTAGGTCTCCTGGTGCTTACATGTTGGATAGAGATGAAACGATTAGGGATGAGAGATTTTTGGACACTCCAGATATGAGAGGAGAGAGACATAGGTAATACTCTAGTTATGGTCCTAATAGGAATTGTGATCATCATCGTTATCATCCATATAGGAGGAGTTATAGGGGATATTTTCTAGATAATTTTAAGAACCAAAAGCCACCTACCTTTGATTGATAAATGAAGAAGTCACAGCATTCACAGAAATGGTTGCTTGGTATGAGTAAATTATTTATATTCGATGACTATTTAGAAAACAAGAAAGCCAAAATAGCCACATTCAATCTTAAAGTTAAGGAATATATTTGGTAGGAAGAGACAAAGAATTTCAAGGGTGTTTATGATGAGGAACTCACTTGGAGTGAATTAAAGAGGTTATTTCGGAAGAACTATCTATTGGAGAGGTACTATGATATTAAAGATAAGGTGTTTTATCATACACAGCTAGGTTCCATGATAGATGATGAGTACACTAGCACCTTTTTGGAGTTATTGAGATATGTGCCTTACCTCAATTAGGAGAAGGCTAAGGTTCAGAGATTCATGAGTGGGCTACTTGTAACATACAAAGACCGGATTGAGTGCAATGGTTCTAGATCATTTAAGGAGGCCATTCAAAAGATGAAGCATTGTTATGAGCAACCAAAATGAAAATTTGAGCCTAAACGTGATTTGGAAGGAAATTAGAAAGGTAAAGGAAGATGGCCACCAAAGCAAGAAAGACCACAACATGTAGGTGAGAAAGGAAACATGGTTCCTTACAAGAAGTTCAATACAGTTGGGAAAGGACCTATAGAGCAGTAGACTAGAGGTGATGGTATAGCACCACTATAGTGTTGGATATGTGGAAAGGATCATCATAAGAGGGAATTTCCATAGTATCAGTGTGGTAGATCATAGATCTATATAGCAAAGGAGGTGCATGTAGTTGGGGATGTTGGGCATAACATTCGTCAGATTTATGCAGTTGTTGACACTAGGCAGGCAGATTATCAGGCATCTATTATTGAGATGGATGGTAAACTTTGTGAAATTAGAAAAAAATGCATGAAGAATATTGGTTAGCGTAGGTGGATGCAAGTACAAAGAAAATACTTCACCATTGGGCTAGAGCTTTTTCATTTGAGTTGAATGAAATGCCTACAACAACAAACTTGTACATTTTTTGGTTGGGATCATATATCATGGTATTGGGTATGGATTGGATATACCTTCATAGGACCAATGTAGTTTATTATGAAAAATCCATTGAGTGCTTGGATGAAAATGGAGAACCAAAATTATTATAGGGAAGGAAGAAAGCAAAATCAGTTAAGATGGTGATAACTATGCAGGCCAAGCATAGTAGCAGGAAAGGGTGTATGTTATTTGAAATACATATCTGTACTGACAAAGGTAAGGATGTTGAGGATGAAAATGTTTTGAGAAATTATCCAGTTCTACAACAGTTTCATGATGTATTTCCTACAAATATTTCAGAGTTTCCACCTCATAGGGAAGTGGACTTTTCTATTGAGTTGGTACGTGGGGTAACACCAACATCAAAGTAACCTTACAAAATGAGCACACCTGAGTTGGTAGAGTTAAATTTTCAATTCAAAGAGATTCTTGATAAGGGATACATTAGGCAAAGTGTATCCCCATGGGGCGCACCAATATTGTTCATGAAGAAGAAGGACGCCACTCTCAGATTGTGCATTGATTACAGGAAGCTGGATAAAGTGAGCATCAAAAACATGTACCCATTAATGAGGATTGATGATTATTTTTTTCAGCTGAAGGAACAAACAATGTTCTATATGATCGACTTGAGATACTGATATCATTAGGTACACACCAAAGAAAAGGACACCTACAAGACTGCAATCAGGGAAAAGTATGCTCATTAATATTTTTTTGTAGTTCCATTTAGGTTGAATAATGCTCCAACTACATTTATGTGTTTGATTAATAGTGTGGTATGTCCTTATCTGGACACGTTTTTTATCATATTCATTGATGAAATCTTGGTATTTTCTAAAAATGAATAAGAACATACTGAGAATTTGGCATCATTGTTGAGAGTTTTTAGAGAGCATCAAGTTTATGCTAAGCTCAACAAATGTATGTATAGCGGTGGATCCATAAAAGGTAAGAGCTATCATGGATTGGGAAACTCCTACAAATATATATGAGGTGAGGTATTTCTTGGGATTGGAAGGATATTAGAAGATGTTCATCAAGAAATTATCATAGATTTCTTATCTGATTACATCATTCGAGAGGAAACGTAAGAAGTTTGAGTGGGAAGAGGAGTGTGAGGCTAATTTTGAACAACTTAATAAGTTGTTAAGACATTCTCTACTGTTAAAGACAACTTAACCGGAAAACGAGTATATAGTATGTACATATCCTTCCAAGAGAGGGCCTAGTGGAGTCCTTATGCATGAAAGAGAGGTGGTATGCTATGAGTCACATAAATTGAATGAGCAAGAATATAACTATCCAACACATGATCTTGAGCTAGTAGTGATCATACGTGCATTGAAGATGTAGAAGCACTATCTTCTTGGCAGGATGTTTGTACTAATGGGTGATCACATTGGATTGATGTATTGGTTTGACTAACTGAATATGAATTCCAAGAAATATATATGGTTGTCTATGATCGATGAGTTTGATTTTGATATCAACTACATAAAACGGAAAAACAACAGGGTCACATATTCTCTTAGCAAGCGAATACATGTAAATGCATTGCAGCTATGAGCTCGTATGCGACAAATTCACAAGATAGGACTGTGCAAGGAGGTCAACATGATGTTAGATATATGGAGCTTAGGCACATATTGCAGTAGAGTACAAGTAGAGGTAAAGGTAGTTGTACACATACAGGTACAGGTGAAGGTGTAGAGGATGTGGACATTTGTCTCACAACAGATGGATTGGTCAGGTTTAGAGACATGATATGTGTGCTAGACAATAAAGAGATCAAGAAGGTGATATTTAGGGAGTCTCATGTGAAACTATATTTAAGTCACTCTGGATATCAAAATACATTGAATATAGTGAATAGATTCTATTATTGGCCAAACATAAGGATGGATATAGCAAATTTCATTGCTAAGTGTTTAAACTGTCAGCACGTGAAGCCGGAGTGTAGACATCAAGGTCATATACTACAACCTATTGCGATTCCAGAATGGAAATGGGGGGTAATTTCCATGGAATTTATTATAGGTTTTTGGAGGAAAACGAGACAACATGATTCCTTCATGATGGTTGTGGACAGGTTGACAAAGGTTTCACAATTCATTCTAGTGAAGACCATGTGTTCAGCTAGAGATGTAGCGTAGGTGTTCATCAAATATTTGGTTAGATTACATGGTGTTCCAAAGAATATCATGTCAGAGAGGGATGAAAAGTTCATTTCCGAGTTTATGAAGGAACTATTTGTAGGTTTGGGCACCAAGTTAGCCTTCAACACAAATTATCATCCAAAAAAATATGGAAAGACTAATAGGGTAAATAGGATATTGGAGGATATCTTGGGGATGTATGTGATGCATTGAAAATGGAAGTGGGAAGAGTACTTACCATTGGTTGAGATTGAATACAACAATGGGTAACAGGAGTCATTGGGTATGAGTCCCTTCGAGGCACTATATGGGTGGAGTTGTAATACTCCGATCAGTTGGAGTGATCCAGTAAATAGGGTGTTGAATGGAACAAACATGTTGGCGCACATGGAGTAGGAAATTCATGCTATAAAGAACAATCTGAATGCAGAACATGACAAACATAATAGTTATGCAGATGAACATAGGGTATTTAGGGATTTTCAGGTTGGGGAGCAACTTTATTTGCACATAAAGCCCAACAATCTTTCCATGGGGATCAGATGATGTGCCAAGTTGGCACCATGGTATTGCGGGAATTTTTATATCCTTGAGAGGATTGGAAAAGTGTGATATCAACTTGCACTACATCCAATATTGAAATTCCATGATGTGTTTCATTTTTTATGACTTAAAAGGTATATAAAGTATGTTGATCATGTTATTGATTGGTATGTATTGTAGGTGGAGAAGGAAGGAGAATTCCAACCAGAACCTCGGTTCATATTGTAGAGGAAGAAACTCATGGTTAGGAAGAGAGCCATCGAGCAAGTTAAAGTGAAATGGAAGCACTTTGGGCCTTATGAAGCTACATGGGATATGGCATATCATATTCGAGCCATGTATCCTTCATTGTTTTTCAGTTGTAATAGTTTTGGTTTGATGTTTGGTATATGTTTGGGATATATTTTGGTGAGTTTTTATTATACATACATACATATAAGGATTTAAAATACCTCCATGAGCTAAGTTATAAAGATTCAATAAGCAGTATGGATGTTATATGGTCATGATATCATGGGTTTTGCTTTTGAGCAGGTTACTCATTGTAAGTACTACATCAAGCTAACTTAGAGAGCTCCATTTGAAATATCTTTTCTTTCCAATGGATTTGCTGAAGTGTAGGTGTGGTTTAATACCGAGGAAGGTGTTCCCTAAGGGGGCGGTTCTCTAAGAGACCTGGGAAAAATATTTGGCATGTAATAAAAGTTAACAAAGGAAAAATAGGACTACAGTTAAGGGACACTTATTCCAATTTGAATGTTGGGAAAATATGTCCTAGTGGGCATCACTAGATATGTGTTTAAAGCTAAGGAAATGGCTAAGCCATTAAAGAGGAAGAAATATTTTTGGCACATTTATTTACGAAAATAAAGGAAAATAGGAGAAAAGGAATGTAATAGGTCACAAGCTGGATGCGACGAGGAAAATGAAGGAAAAAACTGGATAATGAAAAAAATGGAGGCCTAATGGATAAAAAGGCTTCTAAGGATCATTTCGAACCTCTTCTCTGTTTAGTTTTGGGGCTCTCTCATTACTCTCTCTCTCTCACAGTCTTGGATACTTAGAGTTTTGTTGAAACATTTCAACATTGAGCTAAGAAAGAGGAAATCAATCAAAGGAATGAAAAGAAAGAAAAGATAAATTAAGGAAGATCGTGTTCTAGCAGATTCAGCAGGAATACTTTTAGATAACCTATTTCATGTGTTATTTTCCAGCTAGTTTTGACATGCATGCCTTATGCATGTTGGTATGTGGTTCTCTTGTTGTAAATGGAATGGTTTTATAGTGTTTTGAAAGTGGTTTTCTGCCTTGACTTTCATTTTTCCCAATGTCATGGTGTGTTAGGATTATGATAATGGGTTTTGAGCTTTGGAATTTCTAGATGGATTTCATAATCCAAGGTGGAGGTGGTCTCCAAGAAATTCCCAATGGACCAGGAATAACTTGACATTTTTTTACGGGATACATTGTAAAACATAGGCGTGGTGTATCGGTTTAGAGCCTAGTGATATAGGATTGGATTCTAGTAACGCCTACGAGACAGTGGAACAGAAAATTCCTCAAGTATGTTGATCAAATCTGGATGGAATTCCATACTCAGTTCAGCTTCTGATCAGAGCATTGGTTTTGGTGTCGTCACGGTATGTTGAGGGTGGCGGTTTTTTAACCTTTGCATTCCATTGGTTGGTTTTGTATTGGTTTATCCATGAGATCCCACATTTATTCTTGGAATAAGGCACGAGGGTGACTGGCTGAAGATATAACTGGCTCAGCATTGTCTATGGTCAGGTGGTAAATGGAAGTCTCTAACTTGCAAAGTTATGGACTATGTTTAATTAAAGTTAATTTCTCTTAATTTTGTACATATTAATGTGTGGATTTAATGGATATTATATCACTATTATTTCCATGATTTTATGGTGATTATAAGCATGGTTAAATGACTGGTTCATGTCATTTTTGCAAGACCTAATTGATGTCATATATGTTCAAGGAAGAGGGTGGTTATCCTTCTTAAAATTTCTCATAATAGTTTTCAGTCATTCATGTTCTATCTTGTATCCTAGACCTCTAGATTTCATTCATTCTAAACATTTGATAGAATGTATGTCCCAGTTGGGGATGGTCAGTCGTAGTCCTCGAGTAATTTTTTGGTTATTTTTATTTTTCGTCATGTGTTCGATGATTTCTTAAATCTACAGGAATTTTTGGGTAGTGTCTCGGATTTTGGGATTAAAAAGTACCTTAAATCCTTTAAACGCAGACACAGGTATAGGAAATCCAGTCCCTAGACACACACATGTATATGTGGTGGAAGCTTCCAAATCCGCCCAGATGCACCCTTGCCCATATTAAGGGAGCCTCTAGTCGTTTTATTCAGCAAAAGTTAGTGGGACCGAGGGAAAAGTGAGTTTGATGACTGGGATAGCCTCTCGGGGTCTTGTAGCAGGTGCAAGGAGTATCTGTTATGATTTTCTGTGTCTACTCCCCTTCCTTAAAGTCGCCGAGCAGGTTGAGTATGCTCTTAACTTCCCTCAGCTCATGTGTACCCCGGTTGGCCATGTCCATGGGTATATGTGAGGAGGGGTGTACGTTACAATTTGAATTTTGAATTACCTTCAACCAAAATCGAAGTCTCTCCTCCCCAGTCTTTCCATATATCCTCACCATTAGAACACTATTAATTTTACCTAAATATGTTTGAAGAGTCTGATATATCAACATTTTCTCTAAATCCTTAAGATACTTATTCTGTAGGTCTTGATTGTAACGAGGTACATGAAAATGTTTTTTCACAATCAGATGGTGAAGAGAGCGAACTCATTGTTCATGATTTGTTGAATTATAAATCCTTCATAGGTCATGAGGAGGATGTTACAATATCAAATGTTCAAGGGATTTTTTCAATTAATGCATCTAAATTCTCCATCCATTAAGATTCTAATATGCCAAATATAATATTTATGATTAAGTTAGTGGAACAAAGATTGTTTTTAGTGATACATCAGATGATAGTAGTATGTATCTACATGTAGATATTTCTAAGCCACTAAAATTTAATGATCAATCCTATGAAAGTTTAGTGACATTTTAGGAATCAAGGAAATTCAGCTCCTCCTATTGGTTATGTCATGTTCTCGCAATCCTGATGTGATCCAAAAAATAGATTAGTTCCACATCTTCTTGCTCATTTATCTCCTTAATATTGTTTCTATATATGTGAGATCAATATTTAATGATTCTCAACATTTTCAAGTTCATTCTCCTAATCCTCAATATAGAGACGTTGATTGGATAAAATATTTTTGTTTGGTCAATTGTTCTTCATGTCAATAACTTGTATTAGACCTAAGCCTCAATTTCATATATTTCATGGATGTCCAGAGCTTCATAAATGTCACTCCAATTCTCAAGAGAAATATCACCATCTGTAGTATTTCTCTACGTCGAATCTTTATTTGAATGGTCAACTTCTAATATTTCTAGATTATGTTTTGAAATTAATCATTTTTTTGGTAGAATTAACCCTCATGAGTCTAAGTCAAGGCTTGAATGATTTGGTGAACATAATCTCTCAACGTGATCTCGATGTTGGACATTATTTGACTCGTTTTTCTGATATTTTGTCAGCGTGTATTTACTCTTCCTTGTATCTTAACTCATATTTCATTTTGTTATAGCACCAATCAATGTTAATCCTTTCCACTTTAATATCGTTCGTCTAGTTTATAACTAGATACAAATTACTGATATCCTGCATTGTGTTGAATATTGTAACTAGGTTCGGTCTTCATAAATTATATTTAATGTACTTATCAAAAGAATTAAACAAAATAATTTATATTATTACTAAATGAATTATTAAAGGATGTGTTTCATGCTTTGGTCATATTATTCTAGGTCAAATTCC
This sequence comes from Pinus albicaulis, assembly GCA_034641835.2. Classification (NCBI taxonomy): domain Eukaryota; kingdom Viridiplantae; phylum Streptophyta; class Pinopsida; order Pinales; family Pinaceae; genus Pinus; species Pinus albicaulis. The sequence goes on along the minus strand of CM076579.1, from coordinate 457,277,535 downwards.
CCATTGTGGACTTCTAGGATTTATTCTGAGTTTATCGAGTCATTATAGATTTAAATTGACCCTTTGGGCTTTTGAATTATGTAAATATGCTTAGTATTGAGTCATAAATTATTTATATTACCTCCACATCAAGTCAGCCTCAAAGGAACGCATTCGACCTCACATGGGGCCTCTTGGAGAATCACTACTCAAGAAATTTTAGTATCTACTAATGTATAGGAAAAAGGGACAAGTCTATGAAGGAAGTTGAAAGGAGTATGAGTTGGTTAAAGAAGATAGAGAAAGAGAAAATAAAAAATTTGGTGGTGATAAATCTCCATTTCATTCCCTAACTTGGGAGATCGAAGTCTTCTTGTGATTGATATTGTTGTTATTGCCAGAACTGTTGCCTAGTCGACGTTGTTGGATGACAAGTTGTTGCGGATGGGTCGAAGATCAGGAAGGATGACTTGGTGGGGAGGCAAGGTTTTGCATATGTTTAGAGTGAAGAGTCTCAAATAATACTATTGAAGGAAGATAATTTTGACTAAGTTTCCCCTAAGCGAGGTTTTTTTCCCTCACATAGTGCCTAGATCTTGTCTCTTATTTTGTTGTGATCTTTGTGCATAAATACTTTGGTAATTGATTGAATAAACATAATCCAATAAATAAATAAAATAAGCCAACATAATTCAAAATCATTTATCAAGAAAGAGAAATGAAACCCTAATCTACTTGCATTGATTTCTTAACACAATGGGAAAGAGGAACTGATCATATTTTAGCATTATGACATGAGGAGGAAGATTTTCAATTCGAAACACTTGTGAAATATCTCAAATTAACATATGATTATCTTTAAATAATGGAACATCTCATGCATAAATCATATGATTTAATCAACATACTATCTTGAATAGTTGTCATCTTATCAGTTATTCTGTTAGGTCCCTATAATACTAGTGTAGTCCCTTATTGTTGTTAGTTTCGCCCCCTTATTGTTATTTTTATACCCCTCTAACCCCCATATTGTTTTTATTGTGCCCTTACATTATTATTGTTAGGTCGGCTAGGATTATATTATGACCCCATGGACTCCTATATATAGAAAGGAGGTTTTGTCATTTGTATCATCCAAGAATTGTTCATTTATGTAATGTACAGGAGGTTTCACCCTTGAAGTGGCTTATTTATAAGGTTTTTATCTCTCTTTTCTTCTATTTTTAGACCTGGTTTCATAATATTTGATATCAAAGCTTTGGATTCTAGGGTTTTTCTGCTCCAAACTGGTCATCGTGGAATTTTCGTTATAACATTTTTTCTACACATGATCAGAAGCTCAAATTTTACCACGAGAAGCTGAAATCCTGAGGAGCGTCGTGTAAAAATTTCAGATCTTGGTTCGCAATATTTTTGGAGATATGATTTGAGGAAGTTAGGTTTTTTTAGGCTCTCGAATTTCATCGAAAATAGGTGACCTTGGGAAAATTGTCATAACTCTCCCTCTGGGCATCTGAATGGAAATCTGTAAAAAGTGGCTGAAAGTACACAAACAATAGTTTCTTTTATATAAATTTCATAGTTGAAGGAGGAACTAGTAACACACAACATGCCATACAATTTCATTCTACTGAACCAGTCCATAATTAGGTCATTGTGGGATATTGGGCGTAACCTCGTCTTGAAGCATCCAAATTAGGTCTGACCTCTGGCATTAGAAAGTAGATATAGAATTATACTAGAGGACCAAATTTCAGATATTGAAGACTATAAATCACAAAGATAGTTCAGGTTTAATATCGACGTCCCAAAAAGCAAGAAAAATGTGTGTATTTGTTTTTTGAAATTGCATAAAAAAATTTTGAAAAATCATTTTGAAGTGATTCCAACAACATATTGAAGCATTTCATCAGTATTGTTACTATAATTCCTCCCAAAAATAATTCCACAACCATTAAGCCCTCAGAAATCTCTACTATGACACATGAAGGGGGAAAATTGCAGTATGAGATATCAAAATTACGGTACCAAGTGCAACAAATTTTGATCTTACAAAGAGAAATAAAAGATGAAATAGATGGTTTAAAAGCACAAATGGAGGCTAAGTTGGATGGTTTTAAGGATCAAATGAAAGCTAATATGGATGATAAAGTAATGGAATATCACATCGAGCATTAACAACAAGTTCTCCAACTCTCAAAGGATAACCTAAATTTGATGCATAATCGAATGAAACAACAGGAAGATCAAAATCACAATGAAAGAAGCTACAAATCAGTCACAGAAACAAGGACTCTAAAACTACCAAATCGATCTATTTCGTAGTATCTTAGCAAGTGGAAGAGCTTACCCGTTGAAGATTCCACATGGCAGGATGAGAATTTTATACAAAAGCATCTAGAAATAATTAAGTGTTGAGGGGAAAAGTTGTTTGAAGGAGAGGGGCATGTTAGGTCCCTATAATACTAGTGTAGTCCCTTATTTTTATTAATGTAGCCCCCTTATTGTTATTGTTATACCCCTGTAACCCCCATATTTTTATTATTGTGCCCTTACATTATTATTGTCAGGTCAGCTAGGATTATATTGTGACCCCATGGACTCCTATATATATAGAAAGGAGGTTTTGTCATTTGTATCATCCAATAATTGTTCATTTACAGAATGTAAAGAAGGTTTCCCCCTCGAAGTGGCTTATTTCTAAGGCATTGATCTCTCTTTTATTCTACTTTTGGAGTTGGTTTCATAACATATTATACCTATATTTTATGTACTAATGCTTGTTGGTTTCCATTTGATTCATCTCCACAATGTTTAGATACTTTTCAAGGGGTTAGGGAACCTTAGATTTTACTGAAATTTAAGTAAATATTGATGAAGTGTCTAAGAGAGATCACCTTATGTTTCCTTTGAATAAACTTTCTCATAATATGGATCTGATAATTAATGATTTATCTTTGCAAAATTTTCAATCTGACTATTTTCATGATCCAATTGTTGATTGGTTGGAGGAATCATATTTGAAAAGTTTGGTTGTTAATAATACATTCCAACGCTATCTTGAGCTTAACATGTATGGATGTATGTTTGACAAATGTCTTCAAGGTATTCATAATTATCATCCTATATATTTTTCTAAGTTTGCAGGTTTGATAGAGCAATTTTTGAATGGATACCTTTATGCTTGCAACCTTGACCCTCATTATTTTTTATAAGTAACTTAGGTAAACATATTTATTCCTATAAATTGTTTCATATGGTTATTAATTCTTCATATATTTCAAATTACCAATTAGGAGCAACTTGAATGGTTACATTGGAAATTTCACTTCACCTAGTCATGACCTTCTAGCCGGTTGGATTAGCAGTAGGTCTAGTTGTATTTTAGCTTCTCTTTTACACCAACCTTGAATTTTCTTCCTCAACTAGCCTTTTCATTTAATTTAATTTTTTTCTTTCTGTCTGTCTTACATGATACTTTTCATTTTAGTGTTATAATTTTTCTCTTTTCTTATTTTTTATTTTCTTGTTGTGTCACATATTTTCTTCCGTGTTTTGTCTAATAAGGCTATGCATTGCAAAATGACCTTGTCTGGCTCAAATAAAATGTGGTGAAGATTTGAAAAGGAAATTTTGATGAAAATTAATCCTTGGCTAGTTTGTAATTCCCTTCTTTATTTGGTTTCACATATATTTAAAATTCAATAATGTATAAGGGAAAAATATGATTCATTCAAGACAAGAAACCTTTAGTGTAACTGAAAAGCATGTATCTAACTTTATGATCTTCATTCTTGACTAGGCCTTGTAATTCAATGGTGTTATAACTTGTCAAATAAATCAAGTAATATAAGGAAAATGAGAACAAATTAAAACAAGCATGTCAATTTCAGATATCATTGAAATCCCTCAAACAGGGAACAAGCACTTTTTCTTACAAAATAAGTCAAGACCCCTCTTCCACAACAATGTAATAAAAGTCTAATAAATGATAAATCATATTGAAAATAAATAAATGGGGAAGAAGAGAAAGTATTCCTACGTCGATAGGTGAAGAAACGAACTTCACTAGGGTATTGAATATCCCTGTTGGCAATAAAGAAATGCTTGTGATTCCTAAAATTGACTCTGCTGGGATACTGAAAAAACTCGATACCATCATAGAAACACAGAGAAAGTGCTTAATTATGAACACCAAAATCTCAATATACTTATTATCCTTTTCCCTAATCAAAACACTTGAGGTGTGACTAACCTTGTTAATGTGTACGAAGCTAAGAAAGTAATAGGAGATACTATATCTTTAATCGAGATAAGTGGTGACGTCGGGGTGATCCACATGGTAAATCAATACTTCCTAAAATAATAATACCCTATACTTAAAGTTATACCTAAAAAAAGAAACTTTAGTTCTTACAGCGTGTTTCCATTTGTTTTCACTGCGCTAAACTCCCGCCAAAATGTTTCCTAGACTTAATTTTTGGAGCCTCCATGTGATATTATGATATTTTGGTTCAATTTTTTTATAGTCACTCCATGGTCGATTGATTTTTTTATAAGAACTAAAATATTATTCTAAATATTCCAAGTGTTGAAACCACTTGCTTACACATGTTTACCTTTCCATGCATTCATAAGCAGACACCTTACTAGCAAGCCTAACGCCAATGTCTACCCTTGAGGACATGCATTGTAAAATATTGGAAAATAGGTCTTGTGCAGTTGTTAAAGATAGCATGTGCACAATACGTAGTGATAGTGATTATGTAGTCCTTAGTGGCAGAAATTGTGCATCTACTAGACATTGCAAAGTCCTTAATTATAGTAATTCTATTGTTAATAAGGACAATGACTATGAAATCCTTATGAATATTTAGTGCATAAGTCTATTTGATAGTGTTAATTCCATTATTCAAAGTCAGTTACAGTAATCTCACTCTTAGCTCCTGGTCTATGGATATGCATTCTTAGTTACATGTCTTCCCTCATTGTATAAATAGTCTAACTGAAAGCTCTTTTCAAGTCATATTTTTCTTTTGAGTTATGTGAAATTTGGAGCATAAGGAGAATTCTCTCACTCCGAGTTGCAACTATACAATTATGTAGGTGATTTTCTGAACTATTGCTTTTATGCACCATTTTCATTCACAAGTGTCTCTTTCACTTTTGAAATTGTTTTTTTTTTTGCTTTCTTTCGCTTTCACAAGTGTCACTTTTTATTTATTTTTCTTTCAGATGTGTCACTTTCACTTTATTTAGCTTTTTCAAGTCTCCTTTTCACTTATTCTTACTCTCACAAGTGTCCCTTTTCCCTCCTTTCATTCTTCCATGCATCTCTTGTGCTTTATTTGTGTGCCACTTTCACTCTTGCATGTGTCGATTTCACTTATTTTCACATATCTCAAATGCACATTGGCACACCTTCTAAAGGTATCTCTAGCATACTAATTTGCACTTTTTTATGTTATTTATCCTTAGAACATGTGCTTGAAACATTCTTATGGAATAACACACCTTTTGGTTGGATTGTGACAGTTGTGTCATAACGGTATAAATTAACTGCCTCACTTGGAGACAAGTGTCATTTTACTCTCATTTTAATGCACACTTGTTGGTTTTGATCACTATTTGTATATTTGTCATCTGCCTTGGTGAATATATGTGTGAGATCATGTTTAAGACTTCTTAACTACTCTTACTCTCTTGTCTCATTTATCTCACACTTCATGAATTTTGGAGTTCACCCCTGTCCTCACATATTGTACAACTCATGAGCACACTCAATCTTCTAAGTAAGCGATGAGTGCACTTCACACTCCTATCTTAGTGATGAAACCCTTACCTCTCAGGCTTGTGCAGTATTCCCATCTTGAAGATAACCTCCTCCAACTACGCATTGAGCAACCTTAGAGTATAAAACTTCAATATTGTTGCTTGGCCTTTCCCATCCTGCAGTTTATCATCTGTCCTTCCGTCTATTTTCCATTTCATAGCTCTAGTATATAGTGGGGATATTTCAGGACTCCTGGAGTGCTCGATTGTGCGATCCCCTAGGCCTCCTCTTCAATCATTTCACATTGTGCAATTACAGTTCCCTAACTTTCCTCGCTTGTCTACCCAACTTTCTCAACTAAGAAATCCCTAGTCTTTCCTTTCCTCACCTGTGCATTACAAATTTCTAGTAGACATTGGGGCCATATTTGGGTCACTACAATGCTCAGCTGTGCAATCCCGGGAGCCCTCTTTTTAGTCAGTGCGCATTGTGGAGTTGAAGTGCCTAGTATTACCACTATTTCTAACTAAAATTTCCCACTACATAGTCACTGAATTTCTTTCTCTTTATCCACTGCACATTATAAAGTTAGAGTGCCCAAGCCCTCACCCCTTAGCATACTAGCTATATGCACTCCACAATGCCCAGGTTTCCCCCTTAGTTCTTGTGCACTATCTCATCACAAGAAGCCTCACAAGAAGAAAGATAGAATACATGATTATGAGACTTATGTTTTCTTTTCATGAGCGAATTTTATTTGCAGGTTTTATAATCATAACATGGAAGATGATGATACAGGAGGTTAGAAATAGAGGCTATAAGAAGGAAACATGTGAAGACAAGACACAAAGATGTTATCATGCAAAAGTAGAGGAATATTGAACCATTCCATATGGATGAAGTTATTGATGACATGGAAGGGTCTAGTAGGTAATAAAATCCTTCATAAGATGAGGATGAATCCCCTTGCATATCAATCATGAAGAGTTGAATACATGGGTGCAAAGAGAAAAAATTGGCATTAATATAATACAATGAAGTCATATGTTACAATCCCCAATTCATGGCTTCTTGAAGTGTCATCAAAATAGTCATATGTGGTTAGTGTATTTTTCCACATTATTGGTGGAATGTAGTTAGCGTATTTCAAAAAACTGGTAAAATTTAAAATGTGTGGAATTCCAAGGGTCCCACATGGAAGGTAAAAAGTCACTAGACAGTTATAAAGTCATGTAGAATCTCAAGGGTCACATAGGAATTCAAAAAGTCACATGAGAGCTCAAGAGTCATGATGGAAGGCCAAGAGTCACAAGGGAGGTTGAGTGTCACCTCATTTTTTATAAATACGGCCTCATAGATCAACTAAAGGTATTTTTCACATTGCCTTCTCTAGCTTGGCATAGGATACAAGATCGTTCTTTTGAGGAGTAAGTGGTGACTTGATGTTCCACTACATGAGCTAGCGTTACATGGTTGTAATCATGTATCTTAGGACATTCACTTAATATATGAAGCTCTCAGCGGTGACACACTTTCTTGTATATGTTGTGAGTGATTGTAAGTCTGTTAATTCATTGTTTGTGGTGTATGTATATTTTAACACATACTGATGAAAATTAATTATTTCTTTGGCTTAGGTAATTACCTTGTTGAATGTGCATTTCTACTTTCTTTTATGACCATTGTTATGTTGTGAACTATTTTACAGGTTAATAAATGATTCTTTCTATTCTCTTGTGTGTCACTTTTAGGATAATACTATTACTTTTCTTCTAGAGGCTTACTCTTTATTTCCCATATGTGTAAGTACCTTATATTCATTACAATTTTATACCTCACAGTGTCAACTCACTTGCTTATTTCAAATGTTGTTGCACAATCTCTTTTGTTGATAATTGCAACCAAAGGAAATATCTAATAATAATGGTGGTCAATCCTATTGTTCAGATGAGGCTCCTACTCCAAATGGTGTGAGGCCTAGTAGGGACTTCATAACAGGGAGGCCCCCTGTGTTGATGTATTTCTAGCTCCATCAACAAGTTCATCATAATAAACAACAAGAACTTAGTGGTCCATTCATTCATAAATCTTAACACAAGCCACACAATCTTAGAAAACTAATTCAATAATCTTAAAGACATTAACATGAATTAACATCAAAGTCACTGAGTACAAGCTCAAGGTCACATAGTTCTAGATGAATGACACCTCCAGTGTTGCTCAACTATCCATGTAAAGCTCCATACTCGCACACCACCTAGAATTACTCTCAAATATTGCTCTAGTCAAGGGAATAATTATGTTCATGCACTAGAAATAAAGAGGGAGATATTTTTTCCCACTCATGATAGATAACCAGTCCCAAAAATAGATATCAGAAGAATGTAGAGGGTATGATCCAACTAGATGCAAGTATGGATTCCTGAGAGAGCCAACTACTTTAAGCGGACCGATCACTAAAATTTCAAAAATGAATTAGTCATCAAATGAAGTTCAACCCAGCCAACAATGAAACCCTTAGTGAGAAAGTGCGAGGGAGAGATAGAGAGAGAGCCCCAATGTCTTCTATTATGTGTGTATATAACTAATTCCCTGCATCCTTGTGTGTATTGAGAGTGAACTAACTTTAATTTTTGGCACCATCTTCTGAAGGGTTGTTTCAACTATCTCTTTGATCCATGAGCGGAGAAATTGAATGGGCACCACCTACCCTTCCATTGCCTTAATAAAACGTTTTAATGGTTTTTAGTGAATTCCAATTCACCCCATTTGGATCAAAATGAGATCATATGACATAATGGATTCCTAAGTTTTCAAGTAATTGTGGCATTAAATTCAGCTCGGTATGAGCCACAACTTTTTAAAATTGGTTAGAAAGAAAGCTTCCATTATAAAAACGATCTCTAATGTTATCCATTATTCAATTGTGTCAATTAAATTTAATTAAATAATAATGAGGAAATTTATAATCAAAGGAAATGGAGTCATCGCTTTCCCACACTGGTTGTAGTAATAATTATTATTACAAAGAGTAGGGATAAAATAGAGAATGTTACAGTCTATTTCCTTTGTGTTATTTACTTTGTGTTATGCTCTCAAATACCTAACATGGAATATTCAAAAACATTTACCAGTCATATTCCAAATGAAATATATATGATTTATGTAAAATTCCCAAATTTGTATAAGATTCAATACATCTCAAACGCACCATTTTGTTTTATATGACTTGATAAAGTATAATTTCAGATGTTTAAAGCATATATCTATATATTCCATTGAATTTATAGATGTTCGATGCAATTCTTCCTTAGTCCGAGTCATTGAATTCTTAATTGCTAAATAAACTAATTCCTATTATTAGTTCTTCTACCACTCTTTCAGTCTATTTTGTCTAAAAAGTCTAGGGATTGGCCTATTGGACCAAAATAAAGGAGTTTCAAAGTTCAAAGATATATTTCTGGTTTATTTAGCTTCCAAACATATATTTTGAAAATAATCAGTTATTTTAATGTTTGTGCACTAGAAATTGTCTCCAGTAACCAACATCCAACTTAATTTTCTAGATCTTGCTAGATATCGTTTGAACAGTCACACCGTAAATTTATAGCCATTTCAAACATTAAATTGATTTTTATTGGCACTGTAACCTTGTCTTCAATTTTGTTTTACAACAAAATGTAATTTAGCATACTGCAATTTTCTAGTACTATAATTACACAATATATTGTGGGTTTCGTACTTGCACATAACTTTCAAGTACATAGTGCTATAAAATATAGTATACTAACTCATTTGGAACGAATATATTATAAAATATAAACATGTCATCATAAATTAAGACCCGTTCAATAATTTCTTCCAGATGACTTTAGATTTGTCGCTCAAATACATATTTAAAAAAAAAAATCTAGCCTCTTCAAAACATGGATGTAGGCAGCTTCGCTACTACTTTAGTGGTGTACAATTTCCTGTCAACCCAAACCCATTCTAATCAGTGCTAAGAAAACAATTTGTTTAAACCTTATAATCATAATACACATTCTTGAATGCTCAATCGAAAATAATGCCCTCTAACGGTTAATGAAAAGGTTCCAAATATTTATCAACAAAACTTTAGAATAATCTAAACTACGAATCTTACTGGTTTACAATTTCCTGTCAACCCAAACCCATTCTAATCAGTGCTATGAAAACAATCTTTGTAGACCTCATAATCATAACACACACTCTTGAATGCTCAATCCAAAATAATACCCTCTAACGGTTAATGACAAGGTTCCAAACATTTATCAACAAAGCTTTAGAATAATCTAAACTATGAATCTCGTTTACTTAAAACTTCGTTTCATCATTGAGAAACTGGAAGCACATAAACTTCAACTAATGGCCGTGGAAGTTATAGAGCACATATATGGTCTAACCTATGTATGTTCATATCAGCAAATGTCGACGACATGGGTTACTGGTGGGAAAAATAAAGGGTGGAAACCAACCTCTCAGATGTTTTGGAACACTAACCTTACTTGTAATTCTAGGCTAAGAATTTAAACCTTACAGAATCTCAAAATTGGGCATCTCCAGAATATGACGATCAATAGAAGTCAAGGAATTGACCTCTTTTTGACTCCCCCCTAAATTTCGGATTTAGAGATATTCCCAAAATATGTAATCAACATAAGTTCAGCACTAAAGTTTAAAATATATATACGCATAAATCATGCTATGTTTATTATAAATTATTGCAACATAGAAATATAATAATTTACAAGGTGGATATAATAATATTTCTTGCATGCACATACATATTTTCTAAATATTGTATAACACTCCTTTTTATACACACTACAGTCCACACTGACAACAGGGGCTGACTTCGATAGTGGTCCACCAACTACAGCTACTGTCGTTCCAATACAGTTTATACATATTTCCTATATACAATAATTATAATTACCGAAAAGCTGCCATGCCGATAAACTCTGGTGAGAAAACCGACTTACTTATGGCAGATACCTCTCCATGCACTGATGCGAATGGGCTTCGCTGTAACTGAGGTTATCAGCTAACAATATTTGAGTAGGAGAAGTGGAGCCTTGATAACCAAGGGTAAGCTCTAGCTTTACAGCATTACATGGAGCTTCAGTTTCAGGTTCACTGGTTTCGTGGCAGTACTTCATCTCTGCTTCATCAGCGATAACTAATTCATTTCGTTCCTGTTCTGTGCTTGATTTACCGTTCTCTGCTGCTCTCTGTAAGCTGTTTGTTATGTCACACCAACCGTCAGATTTGCTACTTGAAACAATATGATTGTTAAGCAGTGCACTCTTGCGTTGTTTTCGTCTGGCTTTTGCACGCGAGACATTCTTGAATCTCTCTTTGGCTTTTACTCTATGCAGCTCGCCGACCATGGCTTCCATAGAGACACCATAAGACGGCGAATTTCCCCGGAGGATGCTTTCAACCCCCGCCTGACAAACTTCCCAGTTCCCCGAACACACAAGTCCTACGGAACCAAATATTGGATTCAACATCCTGCCGCATGCATCATATAAAAGAGACTTGAACATAGCTGCACCAATCACCGCACAGATTAAGTTTAGTGCTATCGTGAAATCATCGGAAACGAGAAACGAAACTTTTTAGTTTTATAAGAAACGTTTTTCGGATTTTGGAAATACAAATAATTATTCAGAGAAGTATTCATTATCTGGTTTTTGTTACCTAATAACCTTATCGCATAGTTATAAGAGTTCGAGTTGGAAATAGTATCGAAAATTTTCAATTTTGGAAAAAAAATGATAGGTTATGTGTTTAAGATTGGGATGAATATAGATAATGATATTATCTGTTTAATTGTTTATTCATTTATTTTGAATTTTGAATAATTTTACATATTACAACAATTATTTATATTATTAATAAAAATAATTGTATATTTTTTTATTTCAAGTTTTTTTAATTTAAATTTAAGATGGTTTTTTAGTTTCAAAATTTATTTGTTTAAAATTATTTTTTGACAATTAGATGTATATTTAGAAAATTAGGTTTTTTAGTGAGATAATCTAGTGCTAGTGGTTGGCCCAATGAGATGTTATCATGTCTATCAAGTTTCAAATTCCATAAGAGAACATATTTGGTCCCTTGTCATAAGGTTGAAGTAGTAGGTTCCCCATGGCAAGCTCAAAAAATAGACATATTCTAAACTTATTTATCCAAAATCTTTCAAAATAAAAACATATTTAAAAAATCAATTATTCTTTATCTTATAGTCCACTTTAACAAATTCAATCTTTTCTACTTTCTTAGCTTTCCAACCCTCCAAGACAAGAATGATTGAAAAATAATTTTTTTCCAATTTCACAATTATTTCCACTAAATAAAATAAAATTGAAAAATTAAAATTTTCATAATTTCACAATTATTTCCATTTAAAATTTTCCTAATTCCACAATTATTTCCATTACTTTTCCCTTTTAATCGGACGTGGGTTTCCATTGGTATTAAAGCGAGTCCTAGCATCAGCATTCAAACTCGCGAATGAACAAATCAGTGTGGGTAAACTACTAACGACTAGTGAATGAACAAAAATCTGTTGGTAAACTACCAACGACTAATTTGCAAACGAACCTGATCGAATTTCATCGAACTAATTTGTATTCGAATTGAATTGACAAATTTTAATAGTCTGTTCCTTGTTCTGGCGAATTGGGTAACCATGCGTGAGAGTAAAATATTTAGAAAATTTGATGCGGTATCCATTAACGTTTTAAAATGTTTTAAAATTTGCAATCCAATTAAAAATGACCTTAACATGTTATTCTATATGTCCGTTTTACAGTGGATACAAAATTTCTCTAGTTCATTTTTAATGATGAATTTTTCGATTATTCGACAAGAGTATACTATTAAGGAAGATGAAAGTGTCGAAGAGGAATTGAAAACAAAGAAATATTTTCTTAGAAGAGAAAAATAAAGAAAATAAAATTTGAATGAATATAGATGTTCTTCTTTCAAAAACGACAAACAGTATTATAAATAATCACGCAGGTTTCGACAATAACAGGTCATAGAGCGTGTTTCTCCAAAAACGTATTACTCACAAGAAATAAGAAACAAGTGCTGAAACGAGGTTTCTTCTGATCTATTGGTTCCTTCCAAAGATGATACCTCAACCTTAAGTTACGAATTAAATAGATGTATTCTGTCTTTTCTCTTTGGTTGGAAATTAATTCCAACTTGCAAACTGAGCTAAGAGGACGAAACTTCAAGTTTGATGGAAATTTAAAGGACAGAAGACAACAGAAAGTTTTCTTGGTTCTTTCCTGTACTCCACCCTGCAACGAACTTAATGTTTAAATAACCCTGCAATACCAAAATTTTTGTTTATGGCCGTAGCCCTTTCCTGCAGAGAAAAGCGTGGTTCAAACCACGCTATCCCGCCACTTAAACCCACTCCACCAACCACCATTACACCACACTAACCATTTTTAATTAACACGCCATCTCATTTGAATTTGAATGGCCCACGTCATTTGCATGGAGCCCACGATTCCACGTTGGACAGCCCGCACCCAATCAACGCGCTACTCCTTTGAAGCCTCGTCACCGTCCTCAACCTGCGGGATGAGCCATACCCCACGACCGCTCCACGTCAACACAGTCGACCAATAACCAATAAAAAGGGCGAGCTTTTTATTTTTCAGGGGCCCATAAATGCGCCAAGGCAGGAAATGCTTACCACAAGATGATGTGTCACTTTAATCTTACGATGGGCTGCCTAGGCGCATTTATGAGTCGATGAATTAGGAAATAAGAGTCGCTAATAAAAAGCCTATCTCACAGTTTTGTACATTTGTCACACCATCCCCAAAATTATACAATAAGCTATGGCCCGCCATCGCCAAGTCACGAAGCCGCCGACCAATAGCGAGCATATGGCATTTTTTTGAAGTCCAGTCAGCGAAAGCCTCAACTGGATGCGATAAGTTATTGAAAAGGGTTTTATGTATATGTGTATCCATCGATTAATGCATTCATTAAGAAATATTTTATGTATGTGTATATCAATCCTTAGACCTAAAAATGTGAGCTATCTCATGTCAGAATTCTAGCTTCTTCTTTTTTTTCATAGAGATTCTAAGAAACATTATCTATCTAATCATCTATACACATGTATCTAGTAAGTTTGTCTTTATAATAATTCTTAGAAAAGTGCTTTTTTTTTAAACCCATTCTTATAATGTGATCCAAAGGATCTATCCAACCTAGGGGAATATTGGCATCCTTTAGCTAGAAAATTTTTTTTTTTCTTTGTAGTATATCACTGCATTTTGCGCTTTTATATATTAATATAAGAAACATTCTTGAGAGAAGAATACATATATTATATTTTAAGCATAGTATTTTAAGAGTTAAAATTCAAAAAATTAAATATTAGAAAAAAATTAAATATATCATGAACTTCGTTAGCGCCAAAAATTTAAATCTATCTCTAAGTCTTAGCAAATGATCATTATTCCATAATTTCAATGTATTATTTCACCACATACCTTTTTTTTTCGTGGATGAAAATAGCCAATCACACTCTATAGCTTATTCATTAATGCCTAATTGTTTTTTTCCCAATTTTGAAATAAAATAATTTAGAGTAGACAAATAACTAGGAAATTAGTATATTTTCTTCCATGTATCATTAGGTGATTATTTTGATAAACATACAATGATACTACAAATCATATCGAGTGAAGAAACAAACTTTTCACATCTTTATAGTCTTTTATTAATCTCAATCTTTTTGCCAATTCCTAATAAGGAATAGATTTTTTTATTATTTTTGACGATTTTTTTTTGAATTAACATGTTTTTATGGAAATAATGAAAGAGTTCTAATTCCTTAATGTGAGAGTGCAACAATAATTTCCATGATAAAGTATCAGAACTTTATGATAAACAAAATTTTACATAAACAAATTAGGTAATACATTAATATTAATAAAAAAAATTGAAAAATCTTTAAATAAAATGATCTCAAAAATTTTCTATGTAAATCTCAACTATTTATCACAAATCAATTTATTAATTAGATCTAATAATCTCTATAATATAATTCGGTTTATATTTCAGCCATAAATTCTATTTTAAAGTGTCCACGTCCATGCTTCTAAATTGATCATAGTGAGTAGACATATCAGCTTTTATGTCAATTAAAAAAAAATGATTCTCCTATCACTGAAACTAAATACAATTAACATAAAATGACATCTTGTATACCGGTTATTATACCTCTTGTTTAAGGGGGCACTGCCTTGATAGACATTCGTCTCTAAGGGGCCACTGATCTAACAGACCTCCAGCGCATAGGCTCAGATCGGATGAAATAGCAGTTCGTTTACCTTTATTGCTTATGTTTTTGTAGATTATACATGGTAGCAGGATTGTCATTGACAGAAGAGTATTGCTTACAACGAAATAAAAATGGAGACCTTTTCGAAAAGTGCCCTCATAATAGAAACTTACCTGAAAAAATTTGCATCCAACAACCACCTTTGCTAAGATCGATGTGAATTCCTACTTGTTCGCTGCCTGACAAGATCACTTTAATGACCTAAATAGCGCTTTTGAACATGGCATGAACAAATATTTAGTGAGATTTTCTCTATTGGGTAATATAGTAATTTCTTCCCTAAGTACGTTGTTGCAGGTGGTGGTCCAAGAAAGTCAGTGAAGTTTTCTAACAGCGTTTTTGAGATGACAGACTTAAAATTCCATTAAGACTTTAGTCTGGTTAAGTTTCGTAAGTTAAAAATAGAAGTTATCTATCCAACATATGGAATAGACTGGACGACAGCGTTTTGCTGGAATTTGGTAAAATAAAATTCAAAAAATCAGGTAGTTGAAGTGTTTGAATTGCATTTTTGATAGTAGAAATGGATTCAGCACCATCAAAAACCTTTAGAATGGTCAAAATACTGAAATTTAACAACTGTAAACAAGATTCTGATAAATCTTTGCCAGATTTTTTCAAAATCTTTACCGAATTCTAAGCTATTCTGTTGCTTTTTTAGACTACGGCCTAAAAATAGTGTATTTTCATCATAACCCAGTGTACTTTGGGTCTCGTTTGTAGATAACTGCTATAATGGGTGGATAGTGTCATTTACTTGTTACATAGTAGCCTTGATATTTGTTTGTCGTTAGCTGTGTGTAAGATTCCAAACAATAAAAATTTTGATAGATCTAAAACATCTTAGTGTTCTCATTTAATACAGTCTTTCATCAAGAACGAGAACACAAGAAATGCAGCCATTTTATTTATATTATTATTCACTGAAAGGAAAATACATGCCCAGACTATAAAATCCTGCAAATGGCATGCACATCTGCTTGACAATGAAAAATATAAGAAACTGAAACCCACTTGTGAATCCTGGATGGATCCACCACATAAAAATCACCGCGGGGTTTTCGTCCCGGGATCAATAATAGAACTGGCCAGGCCAGGTTCTCAACCCAAACATAATAAAATAGATAATCTAGAATGCTCTAAATGCCTAACTTCTCTCCCCTTTTATAGGCTTGATGGGTCAATACCAACAAGAAATACCATGGGTCAATACCATGGGAAAATACTACGGTAAGTACCATGGATCTATTCTATCCACTTTGACTCGATCAAGAAACGAAATATTACAAATCCTCCTGCCCAAAGATTGCTTGTCCTCAAGCGATCCACTTCTATCCACAATAGAAGCATTTGTACATTGATACCAGGATCCCATACAATCTGATGTACCATCTATGTTGAATGGTCCTGAATGGATCCTCCAATACCTGGATCCCAAACAATCCTCTGACCAATCCTCCCCTCAATAGATTTACCTGGATCCCAAACAATTCTTTCCCCAATGGATTATCCTGGATCCCAATGCCACCTAAATCCTGGGACCTGTGGGTTATGGTACCATTTCAGCCCTCCATCACTGCTCGCACCAAAGGGCCCAAGCTATAATATGCCCTCGGCTGTGAGTATCCTCCAAAGAATCAACCTATCGATAGAATACCAACTCATAATCTCTCACCAATCCATACTTGGGGAGGAATGAATATCTGCAAATCTACTATGTTGATGTTGTTCGATGCTAAATTCATGCTTCTCTACATGTTTACCCAACATGATGCAGTTGGAGAACTCTTCCCTTCTCTTCCCAATGTATAAAGGTGGGTTGTTGGTAGTGTTGCAAGACTTATCTATGTAATCCTGTAGAGGGTTGCTCTGGAACTCCCAATCGTACTTCTCTTGTTGCCTTATGAGGGATTTGAGTCGTTCTTCAACACTAGACAACTTGGTCTTTGATTCGGCACATACCCCTATGATTTCCTCAAATTTTCTATTCTCCTGTAAGGCAATGTCTCAGACTGTCCAAACTTTCTGCTTCAACAACATAAGATCTGTCTTGAAATGCTTGATCCTTTCTCGAAAGCCTTTTATTGACAATTCTAGTGTCGTGATGATTGTCTCTGTATCTGTTTGCACCCGATGCCCAACGACCACCTCTTCAACTTGAGCCTTTAACCAAATCTCTAGGAATGGTCCATTTTGCACATTATGTTTGTCATGTTGCTCCTCGTGATCATACTCATCATGCTGGTTCACTATGGCTGGATCCTCACTCAAATCTCCCAAGTCTCCTTCACCGATGGAGACCATCTGTTCATCCCTTTCAACTGTCGAACATAGATGCATTGGTGGAATTTTATCTATACTTGATTGTTCATATTCTTCATGAATATTCCCCTGGGGATGTACAAACTCCATTGTATAGGAATCAACCTCATCAATAGCATTAGGTAGAATTTCCTTATGCACTTCCAAATGCTTGTCATCTTGCAAGCCTCCCTAAATAATGTCATGATGTTGCTCACCATCTTGAAGATCAATATACCCATCTACAAAAGATTCCCCATGATTTGAAGTAATCTCCTCTTGTTCTGTCTTTGTTGCCTTATTCTTATCACCTGGACATGAATGGCTAAGGGCCCAAGGTCCCTTGCAAATAAGGCATAGTCCTCTCCTCCTTAGTTCATTCTTGATGCAGATTTCGTTCTTGCTTTGATTATCATTTTGGTCTATGGAAATATGGCTACTTAAAGGACCATATAACCTCACTAGTACATCAAGGATTTTCTGGTTGTTTTTCAAAATTTCTTCAAGACAGTCCATCTTCTCCCATACCCAAACAGGAATATATTAATTTTTCATAGGAAGATTTTGTCAATCATGCCTTCAAATATTTTCACAAATTTAACCCACACACTTATAAATGATTTTCCCTTCACTTATGTCTCCCAATAAAATAATTTACTAAAAAAAATAAAAAATCCAACTAGGGTGATAAATATCACCGAAGTGAGAAACGCTGGCTAGGGTGAAAAATAAATTTCACCAAAGTTCTTTGCATAAAACTCTCAGGCTGGCAGCGCTAATACCACTGTAAGATTCCAAACAATAAAAATTTTGATAGATCTAAAACATCTTAGTGTTCTCATTTAATACAGTCTTTCATCAAGAACCAGAACACAAGAAATGCAGCCATTTTATTTATATTATTATTCACTGAAAGTAAAATACATTCCCAGACTATAAAATCCTGCAAATTGCATGCACAACTGCTTGACAATGAAAAATATAAGACACTGAAGCCCACTTGTGAATCTTGGATGGATCCACCACATAAAAATCACCGCGGAGTTTTCATCCTGGGATCAATAATAGCACTGGTCAGGCCAGGTTCTCAACCCAAACATAATAAAATAGATAATCCAGAATGCTCTAAATGCCTAGCTTCTCTCCCCTTTTATAGGCTTGATGGTTCAATACCAACAATAAATACCATGGGTCAATACCAATAAGAAATACCATGGGTCAATACCATGAGAAAATACCACGGTAAGTACTATGGATCTATTCTATCCACTTTGACTGGATCAAGAAAGGGAATATTACACAGTGTCTCAAGATATCTAAGAGAGCCTCGTGAATCACGTAAAACGCAACATACGTCATTGACGTGTATGAAGTCTAAGCACTGGTTTAAAGCTTGCTGTTGTGGGGTACATTTTCTTTCCCTGGTTACACAGATATGGATTAGACAGTGGAGATTATGGAAATAGGAAGTCCAGTTCCAGAGATGTTCCCATGCTTGCTTATGGTCCATTTTTCAGACTCAATCAAAAAGTTCACTATTGGAGGGAATAGGTTTGATTAGCTGGTTACAAAAACATAGATTCAACTACAGATTCTGTTGATAGGAAGTTCAAAGATTCTGACAATCGGAAGTCCGCTTGTAATGATGTTTACATGTTTGATTTTGGTCTGGACATTAATAGACAGGCAAAGCAATGTTCTTCAAGACTTCAATAAATTCTTGGCCGGGTTTTAAATTCAAACCTTTCTGAGGATAATTTTGACTGAGTCTAGGGCTTTAAAACAAATCTCTGTTAGCATTAAAGGAGGATGGTTGAGTGGAAAGATATTCAACTAAGACTAATCTCACCTGATTTTGAAATCTATCACTATTTACCATTTCACGACAGATATTATTAGAATTATCAATAAATATTAAAACTTTTGTCTAGATAAGAGCAGAACTACTATATAGTTTGTCTATGTCGCTTGAATCTATTTAACAAACTCTTGAATCTCTCTTGTTTTCCGAAGAGTTTATGTATGTGCGTTAAAAGATTATGTTTTAACCCATGTACAAGGGTCAGTTGATAGAAATCTCTCAAAAACTAGACACTAAAAACACGTATGTTCTCTGATTGCAAATATTGTATCTTTAAATATATAAGAATCAGAGATATGCAACTTTCGCTTTGCATAATATTCCCCATCCCATCCCGAGTTTAGATTGTTATTACCGGGTCTCAAATGCTCGGGCCCGTTGCATATCAGATTGATTAGTCCCGTGCGCCCATAGAACTTGGCTAAGAAAGCGGTGGCATTCGTCTGAGACTCTGGGCTCCTTATCCATTGGAGGCAGGGCCTCAGAATGCAGGATTCGCTGCAGCCCTTTCGGAGGACTCGACAGCCATTGCAGCTCAACCTCATGATTATAAAAGCTGACATGATAAAAACGAGCAAACTCATAAAACAATAAGAAAACAGTATTCGGTCAATCTACGGGCTTACAACATCGAGGGAAATCAACGATAAACAAAAAGAAATAGCACTACAAACTTGCAAAATCTATTGGGGAGCACCACCGACATGAGTCTTTAGATCCCCTGCTTGTGTGAATGAACTGCAAACTACTGATACCTAGATTCCAACAGAGGAGTTGTTTTCGTTTCAAGGGGCCTAATTGACAGTCAAGCGGGGTCACGGTCTGCAAATCAAAACACAAGCATTATGTTGCGTCATTTCAGTGTGTCTCCGTGGGTAGATTCGAGCACGTTCTCCAAAAACAGTTTTGCAGCCCTTGGTTTTGGCTGCAAGTTCTCCTCACCTCACCTTTAGCTTTTCTAATAATTATAGCTCCATTTAAGGGGTGTTTAATAATTTTAAATCTGTTTTTAGATTCTGTAATACCTATAAGCTATCGCGTCGCAAGGTAACAGATGGAAACTTTATTCGACACTTCTGACGCGAAAACTGGAGGTCGAATTCAGTGAATCTCCGAAACAGTTGAACGTTTTTCAATGATGTTGAAATGGTAACGAAGGTTCCGACCAACGGTTGCCTTTATCTGCCCACACCTTTCTTTTCAATACTCTTTTTCACCGACATTAATACCCAAAATTGGAGGACGGTGTGGACAGAGCTTTAGTTTAATTGACCTGAACATTTATTTTCAATATTCTTATTTACCCACTTTAATGTCACCTTTATTTTTATTATTATTTCGTTTCATTTGGAAGTAGCATCTTTAATCGATGAGATTGTGGATTATTATAATGTTATTATATCAATCTGATAAATGTTGGTTTGCATTTTATTATTATTTCATTTCATTTGGAAGTAGCATCTTTAATCGATGAGATTGTGCATTATTATAATGTTATTATATCAATCTGATACATGTTGGTTTGCAAATGAATGGATTAGATTAGTGTATATAACCCTGCAATCATGTCAGCTATATGATTCATCTCGTTTACGCATATTAATGCGATTTTTTTCCTTGTTTGTCTGTGTAGTTAAAGTTGTGAAGTTATGAGCATTCTTTCCTCATTAATGTCTCTTTCCGAAAGATAAGTTATGGGACTATAATAGTAGTGTAACTGTAATTATTTGCATAGTTATTAGTCCAGGCCTTCTGGGTTGCAGGTTGCAGTGACTATTGTAATAGAATATCATTAATTAAACTAAGTATTTATAATTTTAAATGAAAATCATAATATTTCATATCACGAACATATAACAAATTTTGTTGATTACTAAGAAATTTGAAAATTTTATTGGTCTCTTTTGGAGGCATCTGTTACTTGTATCTTGGTTAAAAGTGATATTTCCAATCAAATATAAAATCATCTTTTTGTAGTAATGTTACCATTACCTCATAGCATTAAATATTTATCCATAACATGTACACTTCCTATCTTATTATATGAACTATGAATTTGTTGCGGTGTTCAGAGGAAATGGCACTAGTGCCACCTTCCATTCCAATGTTGCGGCATTAGGAAGTTAGCTTGTTCGACAAACATGAGGTAACCAACATGGAAACTCACATAGAAGCTCACCTCTCCCATTCTGAGGCAGTGCATCCTGATGAACTCCACGAGGAACTCGACACTCCCAACTTCACGAAGTTATGAGATTCTGAGGATTTCTATGATCATTTCAAGAGTATGAAAGGCAGAATATAGACTTTGGTCAAAGACTTGGCAACAAAGGGTGAAAGATTTCAGCCTCGAGTATGAGAGATCCCCCTGCCACAACCATATTTGTCACCCTATTTTTTGTTCACGGCCATAATTTAGACCATTCCGAGTAATGGAAATTATAACAAGATTTTATATGCTATGCCACCCAAGGTTTCGATACAAATTTCTTTACGTTCCGCTTAATTTATTTAAGAGGCTTTCTACATGAATTGATAGCATGTAAACAAATATAAGGATTCAATGGATAATATTTTGGGAATTAATGGATCTGTTACATGATTACACCACATGCAGAGGTTTGTGCTTGGCATAATTATCATGCTTTGATGTCGTTACTCAACACACACACCATACACCGGTAGGACAGTTGCAACCACCTTCACATCTCCGATATTTTTGGTGCCCTCTCTCTCTCTCTCTCTCTACAGTGAATCCTCTTTTCCGCCTGCCCTGGTAAGTAATGATTTAAACCCTTGCTGTGTCGATAGTTTTGCTTAATTTTCCCATCGCTGAGACCTGATACATTGTGGTTTATTTCTTTGTTCACAGGTGGTCGAAGTTTGTTTGTGCTCCTTCTAACTATTTAGTTTCACATGATTTAGTGATGTATGATCATCGCTCTCCTGACCTCTAGGCAAGCAATAAACGAGTGAAATAATAAAAAAATATTATGCACAGAGTTATAGCTATGATCCAGGTGGATATCGATGGCCACGCACCTATTCCATTTGGACCGGACCATAAATTCTTTCAGTTTTCACTTTCAACACAACTTACTATTTTTAGCAGGTTTTCAGGTCGTGCACTCCCATAGCCATTTTGGAGCCCTAATGATCTAGTAGATATTGGTGGCCATCCATTTATTCCATTTGAACCCCCATCATTAGTTTTTTCAATGTTTCAGTTTCAGCACAACTTACTATTTTTAGCAGTTTTTCAGGTCCTGAATTTCTGGAGCCGTTTTGAGGCCCCAAGCGACGTTTTTTGGGAAAACTGAGAGAAACCTGGGTTTATAGATCGATGTTGCTCACTCGAAAGTTTTAGTCATCGAATAGATCTTTATAATGAGGAATTGAGCACGTCAAACAACGATCGTATGCCAAAGTTACATCCCCGAGAAGTTGAAACACCAAGTTACCTAAATAGGACCCACAATTTTGGCACTTCATCTCCTATGGTTAGGTTTTTTGATGTTTAGGGTTTCCATTGCTTCTCAACAAAAAATAGGCCATCGAGCCTCATTGTAATACAGTTTAGAGGCTTGTAGTCGTCACATCTCTTCTTAGAGATACACTACCAGTGCCCTAGCTCGTTTGTTTCCATTATGTGTGTAAAAAATTTTTAGTTCTGTAACACACTTCAGAGGCCTGTATTTGTCACATATCTTCTCAGAGATAAGCTACTAGCACCCTAGCTAGTTTATTTCCATTATGCCTGTAAGAATATTTCAGTCATTTGATTTTAATAAAATGAAGCATTATTTCCGCTGCATCTCTGTTATTAAACTATTGATTTTCAATGAGCCAACAAAGAAACTTTCCCTTATAGTTTGAGTCTATCCTTATAGTTGTGGGGAGGAGTCAAGTTGAAAACATACTGGTAAATGGAAAATAAAGGACATAAGAGAATTTTTGAAAAAATTTTAAACGTCAAAATTACTTCTTCCATCCATCCTAGAACGCCAGGGAAAATGGGCATCCACAAGTTCCAGTAGTCATATACGGGAAAAATTCCCGTCATATTCCATCCCTACCCTCGCCCATGTAAATTCACCTGAAACATCTCACAAATGCACCAGGTGTTCCAACAAGTGATAAATTTTATTCAGTTGATGGAGACATCTATGAAGCAGGACCAATATATCAATGACCTTAATGCACCAAACATTGTGCTTTCTAAATCAAAATCTCATGTTGAGGGGGTCTTTGTAGCTCTACCCCCCACTCACATCCTTCGGTTTATGGAAAATTGAAATTGAAACTACTCCATAGGGAAAGAAGCTTAGCTTTGTTAGCTTAGTTACTTTTTCCATTATCCCTGCAAGTGGTTTAGAACATCTGGGTTTTCTATTTCTACGCACACCACCCATGAGAACTTCTTTTAGGATTTTACATCTCGGAGTCTCAAAGCACAGTGTCATTCTAATAAGTCTACAAAATCACCAACATATAATTAATTAATAGACTCATAGGGTGCTATTTCGCCTTGTGAAATCCCTGGCTTTTCCACTCTCACCATCCCTCCGCTCATTGAGATTGGCGACTCATGGAAAAAAGAAAATGATGGGGACATCATCAATGAAAATAAGATCATTGTGCACTATTCCTCGTTCACAGCATATTCTTCTGGAAAACCAGAGTTGAGCGCTAATTCCCCTTCATATAAAATTGATTTTGCTGATGTCTATCTTGGAGCTCATGAGGGTCACAAGGTGGGAATTGATAATCTAGAATATTACACTAGCTAGATCCTTAAGAAGACTGCACAATAGTCATGCCTACCACTTAATTCCCACTCACAATTATTATAGGGTAGTTAGTTACTGATAGCTGTACTATTTACGTTTCTAATTTATTTCTCCTTGGAATAAATGTTTGCTCACATTCTTACTCCTAAGAATAAATTTAGGTTTCAACGATTTGTACGCTCTCCTGTGAATAAAGGTAGCCTTAGATTCATACTCCCCAGAATAAATGTATTTCATCTATTCCCGCTTCATTGTATGTTAGGTAGCAACATATATATAGGCTTCATCTTGATCCCGATTTATGCAGGAATGCAACAGAACACACATACAACCATAAACAAAGAATCACGAGGGATCATTAGTAATATTTTAAAATTATAATTAATCTTGTTTTTTCCACTGCCTATTATAGAGAGTTTGCAAAACCAAGTCCTTTTACAGAAGACACCAAAAAAATAATAAAGCCCGCTGCCCGGCGAACTTCCAAGGTCGTGATTCGTGAAGAAGTGCAGAAGTACCATTGTAGCACTAAGAAATTAGAATGCCAATCAATGTCAGTGTGAAGAGATGTTAATATAGCTGGTGGCTTGGCTTCATCGTCAATCTTTAAAGTACACACACACAGAATAAAAGCTTTTAGTGGTCTAGTTACTCACACTTGCACTATCAAATTTGAAGGCATATTCCATTAGCCATTGAGACTTACACCCAACTCAACATTGGCTCAAGTGAAAACCAAGTTAGGAATTTATTTTTTCCTTGTGGGTTTGAGTTGGTGCGAGATTTTAACTTCATAAGGTAAGTTTGAAGTTTCAACTATTAGGGTAATTTATTTCTATCAAGTCAGTGTTCCAAATTAACCCCTATTCCCTCAACAATATAATTTTTTAATTAGTAAGCAAATTCATTAAGAAAATTCAAACTGATTTTGGCGTGAATGATGACATTTTATATATTAATTGTGCTTTAAAGATTCTTTTTATTTGTAACTCTCCAGCATAATATATTATTTATAAGGAGATTCATTAAGAAAATTCAAATGATTTTGGTGTGAATGATGACAATTTATATATTAATTGTTTTTTCAAGAGTATTTGTATTTGTAACTCTGTGTAGCCTACTCGTGGGTTCTATATTTTTCAATGATCATAATCGTTACTCATTATTATTAATTACTAAGTTTTCATAAATTTTAATTTTAGTTATTATAATTAGTAAACTTTCAATAGTACATGATCAACATCCTCATCTTGCATTTCCACAGGTGCAACCTCGTACTATGAGATTACTTTACCATTCCTTGGTTTTCTGCATTGATTGTGAGCATGCTTTACCTTCCAAACCTTATTGTACTGATCACATTTTTGTTAGCAATCATATTTAGTCAGTCAAACCTAATTTTAACTATTATCTTCACAAATCAGAACTTTGACCATAATATGCTATATAAAAATTGAGGAGAATGTAATAATACATAGTAAATAGAAAATCAATTTTCTCATTAAATATATTTGGTTTACAAATGACTGTTTAGATTCCAAGCTACTAATCTTAATGTAACTTCCCATAGAATATTTTATGCTATGATCCTAAGCTCTTATAAATCTTTTGAGTAATAGACCTTAAACTACCTCAACATAATCTTGACATAAGTTAATCAAATTAAATTTTAAATGCCAAATGTAAACTAGGATTACCTTATAGTAAGTTTATCAAAACCTTAAATCCCAAATGTACACTAGGATTTAGGATTTGGAAATTTCACTTGATTACATATTATGATAAAATTGTTACCATTTCAAGGGGCCACATCTTACAAAATGTCAGAGGTGGGAACGTGGGTTAATAGAAGTGCCAAGATCTACCCTAAACCTCACATTGGGAACATCATCTACATATTTAGATTACAAATCCTAAAACCAGAAAGCAAAGAACTAACTAGCTGGGCTATGGCACTTCAACTTGCGATCGACTAGGTTGACTCTTTTGACCAGAGGTTTCAACCTCTCGTCTTGTGTAAATTTAAACATACAAGTTTCAACATACAAATCAAAACGTATAACTATTAGAATACAAAGGTAAGAAAGACACATGGAGATTTGGCCCTATAATTTCAGGTTCAAATAAACACATTAATGAATGTGCATTGATAGCGCACACAAATATCTTGTTGCGGCATCCTTTAATGGCTCACCATTGCGCTAATGTGTAGCCTCATGAATCACGACGTATCATATTTGTCTTTATCCTTCTGAATTAATTGTTGTTTTTTGTTGTCGGAATCTATATGATGATCTTACTCTGTAGCCTGTACCAATCTATGACTTTGTCCACAATAATGCAGTGTCATTTACTAATATTACTACATAATAAATTGATTTTTATGTTAAAAAAAGGAGGATTTATCTTCTTCTCTTCGTCTCGACTACGAATTGTTTCATCTCCACTCTAAATTTCCATTATGTTTCAATGGATTAGTGGTTAAACTGTGGGACTATGGTAGCTCTGTTATGCTAGTTTTACAATGAGTGTAATTGTAAAAAGGGTATTGTTATGGTTGTAATTGTTCTTACCCCATGCTTTTCTGGTTCGTGGATTAAATGAATGATGCTTTGAATTCGAAAAACTCGTTGTTTACGTATCAAAAAACAAGTCTTAGATTGGGCTCAAGGATGTGTTGAATTTAAGTTGGAGTACCCGCGGATGATATGTTATAAGGATGTCTCAGAAATTACAACCACTAAAAACAAAGGTACAGAGAAAAAGGAAAATGATAAATTAATGAGTAAACCCCTACAAGTTAACCCAGAAAACTCATGAACTTATGTAAATCAGATAATTTCTATGCTTGTGTGTGATAGATTTAAAGGGAAACAAGCAATAATTCCTCGGCCAATACTGCACAATATGCAAGACTTCAACTTGTTATGTTTCTCCTATACACTTTTTGTAATTTGACGACAACAACTTCTTCCTTATATTCTCAGTCTCTCTATTGTTTGATTTGAAATCTTTTGAACAAGTGGAGAATGTCCTTGTTTCAACATCGTTCAAACCCACTTAAGCTCCTACTTCACTATTATTAGTTCTATTTTTCTTGCCGAAGTTAAGTTTTAGGGGTCTCACTAGAGAGCAGGCTAGAGAGAAAGTTTTAGGGGTATCACTAGAGAGCAGGCTAGAGAGCAGGTTTCCCATCTCAACTCATATCACAGTGGCCAATAAAACAATAATTGTCATAGTAAAATTTTCTACCAATGAGTTGATCATGCTGGTGTTGAGGGCGATGAATGAATTGGTGAGATTCTTACTATATGTCATGACAACATACATGTTTTTGATAAATCATTTGTGTGTTATGTTCATTTTCATTTTTTCCTTATGATAAATATATGAAATTTTTTAACATAACTATATTATTGAAGGGTAATATTTTAATCAAATCTTTATTAGTGAAGGGTTGATTTGTTATGAGAACATCAGTAATGAAAGGAAAAAATTTAAACATAACATTTATTTATCAGGAAGCATAATGACGCAAAACGTCACAAAAAAGTTATGTGACTCGTAAAGAGAAATCTGAATTCCAACACTAGCTGAGGGCATGTATGGTGGCACGTGGGATTCTTGTTGAAGTATGAGATCGAGTTCTTCCATGTAGGTGAAAGGTATATATAAATTTATCTTCTAAATGTCATATTATTTCATTTAATAATTTTTTTTATACTTCTTGATTAATTATTCTTTATTTTAATTATTTTGTGTCTTTTTATTACTATCCTCTCACTGTCACGTTGCGAGACCCAATTTTTTCTAGATCCTCCTTCACCCGCCTATCACTCATTATTCCTCTTTGATGGTCTGATATTGCCTAATCTGAGTGGTTACCTTTTTGATGCAAAACAACATATATATATATCCAATGTTCCCCAAAATAATAGAATGTTAAGTAAAACTTACTGCCCCACTCACCCTCTTATGTAGAAAGTCGCACACAGACACACACACACACACACACAGATATATATATATATATATATAACCGACGACATTTGGAAGTGCACCTTCACCATTAACCAATGAATCTCCATGCTCATGGGTATATATATATATATATATATATATATATATATATACCCATGAGCATGGAGATTCATTGGTTAATGGTGAAGGTGCACTTCCAAATGTCGTCGGTTGTATTTTGGTTGAAAATACGTTGTATTGTGGCGGACAACCAGATGTTGAGAATGAGACAACATTGATAAGGTTTTTCTTCAATATCCACACCATTCATAAGGTTCTTCTTCAATATATGTGTTATCCTACAAGAAAAATTTGCATAGTGTAGGTTGAACTTATGGATCTATCATGATGCATGGGATTAGTAGACACCCATGAAATAGGAAAGAAGGGGGGATATCAAAGTTTGGCTCCCTAAGACATTGAGATTTAAAGACAATAATGAGCTAATTATTGTCAAAGGCAAGGAAGTAAGTGCTAGCAGTAGACAAGCCAGAGGAGCTGAGGTCACTCACCTTGACACCAACATGGTTAGTGACCACTATTTTGACAGTGAGTCGGCTAAGCTCATTTTCACTTTAACTCATTCTTATGCTAAGCCACATTCCAAAAAATTGGCTATCGTAGTAGAAACACTTATGAAGGCCCAAAACCGTTTACCCACAAGTGTAAAAAAGCCTTTTCCGTTTTATTATAATTTACAATAGTTATCGATAAACTATTTTGTTGATAAATATTATAAATTTCAATGTGAATATCGATATTTTTTGTTGGAATAATGTCGAAATGGTGATTCCAGATAGATTTTATGAGTCATGTTCTCATATTTTGTGTTTGATTCTATCTTTCATCAGTTGTGTCTTCATGGTTGGTGTTTTGTGTTAGTGACCCGAATTATTTGGATCTAAATTTACCTAGAGATTTTCTATGTGTGCCTATATAAGGTAATGGTTGTTCAACCAATTTGATCAATGATATTTGTTTTTATTGTTATGTATTTCTGATTATATACTATGGTATCATAGCATGAAAATGAAAATGAAGGTGATAACATGAATAATACTGGTATATGGCATCATACTGATGATTATGTCAAAATATAAGCAAGTGTTGAACAGGAACAGGAATAGTAACAACAATAGGTACACGATCAGGTATAGGTTCAAGTGCAGGAAGAATTATAGCAGTCATGAAACTCCAAGAAGAGAATAAGAGACTCCACAAAGTAGAAAGAAGGAATATAGAAGTAAAACTCTAAGGAGAATATCACATCAAATTCAGCCACCTATAACGTATAATGATTATGCATTGATTTCGCCTATAATGAATGTTGTAGAACCCTCAAGTTATGATGAAGCTAAAGAATATGAAGTATGGAGAGATGCAATGAATGAAGAATATAGCTCCATAGTGAAGAATCACACATAGGAATTAACATAATTTCCTAAAGATAAATTTCCCATAGGATGTAAATTGTTGTTCAAACTAAATTTTAATGTTGATGGAAATATTGATAAGTATAAAGCTATATTGGTTGCAAAAGGTTATTCACAAAAAGAATCCATTTATTATGAAGATACTTTTGGTCCTTTAGCTAAAATTAATACAATTAGAATCCTGATTGCATTAGCTGCATAAAAAAATTGGGAACTGCATCAATTAGATGTCAAATCTACTTTATAGAATGGTGAATTAAAAGAGGAAGTTTATTTGGTTCAA
Organism: Pinus albicaulis; assembly: GCA_034641835.2. Taxonomy (NCBI): domain Eukaryota; kingdom Viridiplantae; phylum Streptophyta; class Pinopsida; order Pinales; family Pinaceae; genus Pinus; species Pinus albicaulis. The sequence continues at coordinate 457,247,689 of CM076579.1, read as the reverse complement.
ACTAAAGGGTTTGTAAAGTAGGGAGATGAGCATCTTATTTGCAAGCTAAAGAAAGATTTGTATGGTTTGAAACAAGCACCAAGATCTTGGTATGTGAAAATTGATTCATTCTTTTATGAAAAAGGTTTTGTGAGAAGAAAAAATGATCCTAACTTGTACATCAAAAGAGATAAATATGGGAATATTTCCTTGATATATTTATTTGGTGATGATATTATCATAACATGTAGTGCATTCAGGTTGATTGAAGAAATTAAAATTTAGTTGTCACAGGTATTTGAAATGAAGGATCTTTGTGATTTGCATTATTGTTTGGGTCTTGAAATTTGGAGGGAATCTAGTAAGCCAATCATCACACAAAGAAAATATGCAAAGACAATCCTTGAAATATTCCATATGTTTGAATGAAAACCAATGTTTGCTCCTTTGGAACAGAATTCCAATTTGTGAAGTGATGATGGCTCTAGAGAAGTGATTGGAACTTTGTAGCATCAATTAGTTTGAAGTTTGAACTACATTACCACTATCAGGCCAGATATAGCATATTATGTCAGCATCCTTAGTTATTTTATGACTAAACCTTGTGAAAACCATTGTAAAGCAGCAAAGAAGTCTTTCGATATTTGAAGGGAACACTTTATTTTAGTATTTTGGATATTGATGAATCCGATGATGAGTTGGCATGTTTTTCTGATTCAGATTGGGCTGGAAATCCTGATGATAGAAGATCAACCCCTGGATATGCATTCAATTTAGGATCAAGGATTGTATCATGGAGCAACATGAAAAAACCAATTGTTTCTTTGTCATCAACAAAAGCTGAATACAAATCCTTGACCAATGCAACTTATGATGCTAGTATTTGGTTAAGGAGGATTCCTGAAGATGTTGGAGAAAAACAAAGAGGGACGACAAGCATCAAATGTGACAAATGAAGTTCTATTAAGTTGGAAAATAATCTATTTTATCATGCCTGAACAAAACATATTGAAGTTCAACATCATTTTGTAAGGGGGAAAATACAATCAAATGTGATTCATTTAGTCTATTATAATACAAGTGACAATGTAGCTGACATATTTACCAAGCCTCTTGGAAATGTGAACTTTGAAATATGTAGACAACAATTAGGTGGCGTTTAAAATCCATTTATCCATTAAGAGGGGATGTTTGAATAATGTCGAAATGGTTATTCCAGATAGAGTTGATGTGTTTTGTTCTCATAGGTTGTGTTTGAACCTATCTATCATGAGTTCTGTCTTTGTAGTTGGTGTTGTGAGTTGGTGATCCAAATTATTTGGATCTAGATTTTCTTAGAGGTTGTCTATGTGTGCCTATATAAGGTAACGATTGTTCAAGCACTTCGATCAATAAGATTTGGTGTTATTATTGTGTATTTTTTATTATCTAATAGTTTTCTGATTTAATTTCAATGAATGGATTCCATTTCCTTTCAACCTGGAGTTGATTCACCCATAAGGCTAAAAATATGTGAATCTTCCCATCTTAGTTACATTTTAGTGAGGTCTTGCCCCACCCACTTGGAATGGATATCAAAAGGGGCGAGGATAAGTGTTATTTCTGGTGATTTTGGCAGAATACATAGCCCGTAGAGCTTTCATTTAAGGGAAATAAAGACTGCCTTTTGTGGTGTGTCTCCATAGGGTATGTTTTTTTAAATACATTCAATGAAAATGAAAACAAAGTGAACTTTATTAGCTGGATATTGACAAGAATTTTTCATCTATTGGAGCCATGACTTCAGAGCTTGGTTGAAATTGGAAAGCAGAGTGGAAAACATTTATTCTAGCACATGTTACAACAAAAATTTTCTATGTGATATTCATTGAATCTTATGAGCCCTTTATTGATGCTTATAGCGTTAACAGTCATAATTAAACGAGGCAAGGAACATGAGGAATTTAAAATCTCATAGTTAAAAAAGCTTCCTTGGGCATAAATGATAATAGTCAGACAAAAATCCCAACCTATGCATCCGAATTCGTGTCAAGCATTCCAAAAATGATAACGCAACACGTGTAGTTTAAAATGGAAATACCAACTAAAATATGGCTTGTAGGAGTGACATTTTTTTCGTGGAACAAAGGGGTTGTCTGGATTTAATAATTTTATATTATGTATTCTTTTAGCTTATTTATTTTTGTTCTTTTACCATGTTACAATGTCCGAGAAAAACTATGGGCACTTCTTCTAATTTTAAGGATATTTCCTAGGGTAAATCCTAGATACTTCAGAGCACAAGGTCAGTTCAACAACATAGCTCAATGATATTATAATAGTATATTCATTACTTTCTCAACATGTTACTTCATAAAACCAAACCTGGGTAAGGAGGATCACACTCCAACCCACTGCTAGACCCAATTGACATTTTTTAAACTCTATATTGTCATGTCTTCCTTTATCAATTTTCATTTAGCTCATGAAGTTTTTTCTTTTTGTTATAAAATTTTCTTCCCCTGTACTGTGTATTATGTTGGTAATGACGTTTTTTCATAGAAATTCATGAGAAAAAGATAGTTTGGAATTATTTTGTTTGTTTCGTAGGAACAAAGAATACTATGTGTACTATCTCTAACATTTTGTAGCATTAGCTAGCTGAAAATGGTGATGTATAGTTTGAACTAATGCATGATTATTTTTAGCTACTTTTCTTTTAATATATATTCATATTATGCAAATTGTTCTTGGCCAATTCTCCATCATTTCAAAGGTTAATGTCAGACCAAGTTTAAATATAGATTTTTGTTGCACAACTTACAAGAACTGTTATATATCTTCAATATGATAATAATAGTGGTGATGAAATGCACACATATTCCATACCAATTCCAATTGACACAAGAAAGCACGCGTATTTTGCAATATCCCATCTAGATTTTAATTTCATTTATATAGTGTGCGCTAGTGAGTTACATATTTCTTGTTTACATTTGATGTAGTTTAACCTTCTTTTCCTCAATCTAAAGCATTCCTTCTATTTGTATTCCATTTTTCTATACTTATGTCATCATATTTCTTTAAATAAATGTTCCAATTTTTCTTTTTATGTACATGTTTTTTCAAACTTTCCATTTTTGTTATGGCGTCGGATAACAAAAAATTAAACTAAGAATACTATTTGAATTCGACACATAACTGCATGGTAAAAGGTTACTATAACCGTCACCTTATTTTCAATTAGGAATAATTACGAGAACTAAACAATTTCATAAGACATCTCCTATAGAGCATAATACAAATTACTTCGAAGTTTTAACAACTTACATTTAGATATTTAGGTGTTGAAGCTATAAGGAACAACTTAACCCGTATTATCATAATTATGATTTACAAAATAACAAATACCATTATATCTTACTATTCACAAGGGATAGATTGAGCTTGTTAATTTTTTGGTTGACAAAGCAAGAAATTTGTGCTGCCCATACACTACTTAAAATAATGAAAATCTTGACATTGATTGTGAATGACGACAAAGTTTATTACATGAAAGTTTTTTTTCTTAGTATGATCCGAATCTATTATGACTACCATATTATTCTTCAAAGTATTATTCTACCCCCACTCTTTTAAAGGGTTGTATGATTAATTTAGATTGTTTGTATTTGTTAATATTTCCATATATATAACCTAGTGCTACTAATGGTCATCTAAGTTAGTTTCTTGAGGATTCTTCTGCTCTAAGACCTTGTAACCTTGTTAACTTATTAACTCATTCCTCCAATCAGTTAGTGCACAAAATAAAACAAAAACATGGAAAAGTTAAGGCCCACATTTATTTTCACTACAATGAAAGAATAGAGTCAACATGGTGCCAAAATGTTTTGCAATATTTGACATGGATGTTACATCAAAAGGATTATCTTGTATCGATAAGATGTACCAAACGTTTAAGGCCATTTGCATGGAGGTGGTTCAAAATTCTTCTATTTTACTAAAAGTGAGAATCTTAGACTTTATTCTTAACATTTACATGTCATTTTGGACATATCAATTTTATCAGTAGGATCTGCTTATTATGATTTTCATGAATTTTTTTGAAGAGAAAATATGTTATACTAGTTTTTACTAGAAGGATCTTTCGTTTTATGAATTTCCTTTTATTTCCTATATGGTGTTTCCTTTCCAATCCATATATCTAAGTAGGATTCTGCTGGTTCTGAAAGTTCATACTATATTTTATTTATGTCCTTAGGTTTACTATTAGAAAGTCAAATATTTAAATTTACAATACGGTCAAACTGACAATTTTTTTAACATTTACTATATTCACAAGTTAAATTGTTGTTTATTTGCAGGAGATAATGAATTATGTTGAAAATCAAGTCATTGTAGTTGGTAAAAATGTGGAATCAATTGCAGAGGACTAAATTTTGGTGGCACTTTTGAAATTTATTTCAACATATTGTAGGAAAATTCAAAATACCCCTGTGGATATCTGATCTCTGTTGATGGCATTACGTATTTCACAGTGTGAATATTAGTATTATTTAAGTGATTTATGGGGCATTTCCATTCAAATCTTACAGGATACTTCCACTGCTATTTTATGTTAACCTACATTTTTATTTACAACGTTGTAACCTACCAATGTGAAATACTTTGTCCAGTTAAATCCTTTGTTGACCTCACCAGTGAATCGAGACTCCTTACCATAGTAGTAAGTACCAATGTCTTTGTCTATTAGCAAACAAGGAAAACTAATGGATCACATGCTAATAACATTTTTAAGCATAAATTTTTTATTGTTTTCCTTACTTTTGAATTGTATGGGTATGGCTTTCATCCCTAGAAAAAATTGGTTTTTAGAATATGTGAACCACTCACCATAACAAAGTTGAATTGTATTGTTTTGAAATATACAAAAACAACGGAATCAAATATTTAGGGATACAACATATAATATAATGTACATGACATGATCAAAAAAATGTATTGCACATTTTTCACAGGCATTAGAGGCATACAAAAACAACTTAAATATAATGGTTAAAAATTCATCACATATGGTAAAAAGCTTAACCCCCCCAAAATGAAATAAATCTTCGTTTTTCCCTAGTTTCTTCAAATAATTTCTAAGGTCCCACGAATCCTCTAATACACCTGCATTTTAGTTCTTCTCTGAGGCAAGTTCATTCCTATCTGAATGGGGATTTTGTTGTCTACTGTGATACTATGTGATGCTTAGAATTTCTTTTTCCAAGAACCTATGAAGCATTAAATTGACCATTTTCAACCATTTTTCTACTCGTGTGAGGCAAGGTTCAAGCTCATTCATGTGTACATGATCCTTAAGGCATTTTTTTGTCTCTATTCTTCTGTTTTGATGAGAAACATAGATTGATGGATGTTGTTGATGAAAAGCCTCAACCCTCATTCTCATGAATCGATCTTCATTTTTCTTCTCTGCTAGTGTTTTTTATTTAAAAATTCTTCTTATCTAAATTTAAATCTCATTGTACCTTCATATAAATAAAAATTTAAGACTATTTTTCCTGATATTGAATGAAATGGCATAGTTTGTTTTCTTTCATATGAATATCTTTCATTCTTCCTTTTCTCTTTATGTTTACTATTTTGAATTGAATTTTGATTCTTAAATCTCGATTATCCAATTTTATGTTGTACTAGAGGCTACTTTTTTAATTATTCATTTTAAGATTTTTTTTCTGTATAATTTCCTTGAAATTATGCAACTTCTATAATGAAAAATATGAAACATGTTTCATCAAGTTCATTGTATTTGGGAATTTCATCTCTAGATTATGTGTTCGAGTAAAATCAGGTTTTAAGGTTTGCTGATGAAACAGAACTAAGTCATAGTTCATTGTTGAGTAAAATTAGGTTTTAAGGTTTGCTCATGAAGAAGAAATAAGGTATAATTCTCTGTTTCAGGTTAATGATTTATGATTTTGATTACTCTACTCACCATGGCCATAAGAACCTTGACTGTGGTTGGATCATCCATACTGAGGCTCTGAATGCAAATAAGGTTCTATCAGGTAGAGCTTATATATTTTTACTCAAGAGATCATCTCAAATGACACATCTATATCAAGAACACATGAGTGAATGAAAATATTGATCACTCTTCAACACCTACTACTCTTTTGCAACCTCTATCTATCTGTTCTTCTAATGATTCAATGATCAATCATGAGCAAGAGATCACTCTTCGGATAAAGATCACGAGAAAGAGATCACTCTTTGGATCAAGATCATGAGAAAGTGCTCACTCTATTATAAGTAGTTGTTAAAAACAAAAAAAAGAGAAGGTATTAACTAGTAGTGGTACAATTTTGTAAATTCAAAATTTTAAAATTTCAGTGATGTTTGTATAATTATTAAAATAATTGACCCTGTTTTTTTAAGGTAAAAAAAACATACTAGGTTGTCATGGATCTCATTAGATAGAGATTCGTCCTAGGAATAATGACTTCGATGCAATTTCAATGCTACGATTCATTGATTATGAGATGCATTGTAAGATCCCAAAACTTAATAATTTAGTCAGATCTATCACATTCTAGTGTTCTCAATAAAATTACACTCAGTAAAACCATGAATATAGACAAGATATAGAAATGCAACCTTTTATTTATTTTATTAGCTGAAAATAGAATGCATGCCCATACAATAAATTTGAGCTCCTGCAGATGGCATGCTTGGCTACTCCTTAAAACATAAAAAAACACTGAAGCACAATCGTGGACCCTAGGCGGATCCGCCAAACAAATTCACCATGGGGTTTTCGTCCTAGGATCAATGTTAGAACTGGCCAAGCCAGGTTCTCAACCCAAACATAATAACATAGATAAAACTAGAAACAATTTAAATGCCTAGCTTCTCTCCCCTTTTATAGGCTTGATGGACTTTCTAGAGACCTTATTTTATTATTTTTCTCGAAAAACAACAACAAATACAATGGGCCAATACCATGGGAAAATACCACGGTAAGTACCATGGATTGATTTTGTTCACTTTGACTGGATCAAGAAAGGGAATATTACAAATCCTCTTGCCCAAATATTTCTTGTCCTCAAGCGATCCACTTCTATCCAAAAGAGAAGCATTTTTACATTGATACCAGGATCCCATACAATCTGATGTTTTCCATCCCTCCATGTTGAATGGTCTTGAATGGATCCTTCGATACCTGGATCCCAAATAATCCTCTGACCAATCCTTCCCTCAATAAATTTACTTGGATCCCAAACCATCATTTGGCCAATCTTTCCCCCAATGGATTCTCCTAGATCCCAATGCCACCTAAATCCTGGGACCTATGGGTTATGGTACCATTTCAGCCCTCCATCACTGCCTGCACCAAAGGGCCCAAGCTGCAATATGCCCTTGGCTGTGAGTATCCTCCAAAGAATCAACCTATCAATAGAATACCAACTCATAATCTCTTGCCAATCCATACGTGGGGAAGGATGAATATCTAAAAATATACTATGTTGATGTTGTTCGATGCTCAATTCATGCTTCTCTACTTAGTTACCCAACATGATGCAGTTGGATAACTCTTCCGTGCTCTTCCCAATGTATAAAGGTGGGTTGTTGGTAGTGTTGCAAGACTTATCTATGTACTCTTGTAGAAGGTTGCTCTGGAATTCCAAACTATAATCCTCTTGCTGCCTTGTGAGGAACTTGAGTCGTTTCTCAATACTAGATAGCTTGGTCATTGATTCAGCACATACTCCTATGAGCTCCTCAATTTTTCCGCTCTCCTCTAAGACAATGTTTCATACTGTCCCGATTCTTGGCTTCAACATTATCAGATCTGTCTTGAAATTCATGATCCTTTCTTGGAATTCTTTCACTGGCAATTCTAGTGCCCTGCTGAATGTCTCTGTATTTGACTGCACTGGATGCCCCACAACCACAGCTTCAACTTGAGCCTTTTACCAACTCTCTAGGAATGGTTCATTTTTCACATTATGTTTGTCATGTTTCTCCTCATGATCATACTCATTATGTTGGTTCACTATGGCTGGATCCTCACTCAAATATCCCTAGTCTCCTCCATCTGTGGAGACAATATGTTTATCCCTTTCAACTGTAGAACGTAGATGCATTGGTGGACTTTTATATATACTTTATTGTTAATATTGTTTATGGATATTCCCTTGGGGATCTATGAACTCAATTGTATAGGAGTCTACCTCATCAATGCCATTAGGTAGAATTTCCTCATGCACTTCCAAATGCTTGTCATCCTGCAAGCCTCCCTAAATAATGTCATGATGTTGCTCATCATCTTGAAGATCAATAGACCCAAATAGAAAAGAGTCCCCATGATCTCAAGTAATCTCCTCTTGTTCTGTCTTTGTTGCCACCTTATCACCTTGACATGAATGGTTAAGGGCCCAAACTCCCTTGCATACAAAGCATAAGCCTTTCCTCCTTAGTTCATTCTTGCTGTCTCCACAAATATTTGTTAGTTCCTCCTTGGTTAACTTATTTCTAAGTAGTTTGATGCTCTGTTTGATCAACCCATCATCTAGTTCATAAGCAGTGGGTGATACAATTAGCTCCTTCCTCCAAATGGCCAACAATTTGGATCTCAATTGTTCACAAATGGCCCTATCTTCTCCTAAGATTGGAGACATGATCTTTTGCATGTCTGTTTTGATGAAGTTTGGATAAGATGTTGTGATTCCGTTGCAGAAGTATTGGAGCATCTGAAGGATTAAATCATCACAGTCTAGATCGAGCATAAGCATACCAAATCTGAATTTTTCCATGCGTTCCAAAATTGTGCACTTCTGGAAAAAAGTAAGAACGGTGGTGTTGTCCAACCCTTGGAGTGCTTCTACCATTACCCAAAAAGTCCTCCTCATGATGTCATCATTGTAGGGTAGTAGTGGTGTTGTTAAGGCTACGATTTTACTAAGACAAGAGGCGACTGAGAGTCTAACCTTTTCACAAGAATGCTCCAAGAACCTAGGTTGTATTAAAGCAAGCATGGATGGCTTCAAGGCCCAACTTGACCCTTCCCATTCTGATTTCTATATCAAGCTCAAAGCCATATTTAATGTGTCTAGCTATAGGAGGACATCTTCTAACTTTGTATCCTGCACTTTGGATCCAAGTTTGAAGAGACACTTGCTTGTTACATCTTCCTTCCAGATATATTTTCACTGCTGAAGGATAACATGGACCCTTCGAGAGAAAGACCTATTGTTCTGATTTAGCTTTTGATATGTATATTTTTGCCATATGTGATCCACAGAAGTATTTTAGCCCATAGAATCGAGTGATGTATGATTATGTTGATTCTTGTGGCGTTTCCAAGAGTAAAATGATGACATTGTGGTTTTGCATCAATGGATCTCAATAGTAAACTTCTTCCTCCATAAGGAAATCAATCACCTAAAAATAATAATAGTAGTGAAAATAATCCAATGTAACAATCAAGAAATCAAAGCCTCAATATATATATATATATATATACTTCCCAAAGTATTTCTCACACTCCATTCTTTTTTTTTCTTTTTTTTCTTTTTTTGTAAAGAGCGATCTTTATTGAAGACCAAATAACAAATAACAATGGACAAATTTGGAATGACTGATCTGATTTGAGACCAAAATAGTTTCTACAGTTATAGCTATAAAGAGTACTCCATATCCATAATATTCTCTGGTTCCAGCACTACTCGTCTTTCATAACCTTAAAAGACGTAAAAATTAGGAAATCAACTAGGGTGATATCAAATACCACCAAAGCTGGAAGATGAAGGCTTAGGGTGAGAAGAAATCACACCGAAGATCCCTACATAAAACCCTCAAGCGGGCAGGATGCACATCTTTGATACCATTGTAAAATCCTTTAAGAAATATATAATGCCACTGCTATAATAATAGTAAAAATATAACAACAAAGTAATATGCTTATTATAAAAAAAACCCTCATGATAACATATACACATAATACTCCATTACACATAATTAAGTTCCAATCACCATATTTAAACAAGCCCTAAGGAAATCCAACCAATATCATTTGTTAAGGAATTTATACCATGTAATACAAGCAATTTGACCAACAACGTAGATGGGTAAATTACATCCTAATGCCAATTAATAACTCTTGGCAATGAAAATAATTATAATAAAGCTGACAGGGCAGACCTCAATCCACACTCATAAAGTGTAAAGTAAAAATAGACGAAAACCCTTTCAAAACAAATATGGAATGAATGCGACCAGCTAGGGTGATCATAAAAACCACCAAAGTTGGGTTTGCTTATTAGGGTGAGATCAAATCTCACCGAAGGAAGCTTGAGGATCTCACCTGAAAATCCTCACTTGAAAAATCCTCTGAGATTTCATAATATCAGTGAAGAAAAGATTAAATTCCATGAGTTTCTCTCGATCCTCCTCCTCCTTTTATAGTTGGCTGCTTAGAAGAAACCATGGGCAAATACCTGGGGTCAAAACAACCCAAAAGGAAAAACAATGCGGAAATACCTAGGGTCAAAACAACCCAAAAGAAAAAACCATGGGCCAATTCTGCTTTATTTATTAATTTATTTATTAGTCTACTACTTTTATGATTTGGTCCAACCGGTTAAATGGCTGGGGATAATATAGTTCCCCCTACGCAAAATTTCTTTCGCTCAAGCAATTTCAATGTTGGATGCTGCAATATGTGTTCTCCTTCCCAAGTGGCATCATCGATGGGAAGATCTTTCCATCGTACCAAATAGTCACAGATGATGTGCTCAAATCCCCTATTAGGTGGTCATCCTAGGGGTATATCTCTAAAGACCTTATGGTATTTTTGTAATAGTGCCATAATATTAGGGGAGTACTTGTCTTGTTCTATTGGTTTCTTCTCCATGATTCAACACTCTACTGCCCATACAATATCCCCATGTCGAAGGTCTACCTCCATCCGATTGGATGTCAAAACCTTGGGAGGATATTCATGCATTCCTCTCAACTTCACCTTTTTACCATCTGGTCCTATGAATGCAAGTTCCAAGTCTTGGTAGTTTACTGTATGAGTTCCGATAGAATATAGCCATTGTACCCCCAATACTACATGAGAGTCTGGGCAGACTACGACAAAGAAGTTATCAGTAGCTGTGTAGTTTCCCATTGTTAGCCTCATGTTAGGAACTATCTTAGTGCATGGTATGCGGTTGTGCTCTTTCTTTCCAGGAATAAAAATTGTAAAGCCTTCAAATTCTCTAGTAGCTAGTCACCTTCTGGCTACGAATTCTACATCAATGAAGTTGTGGGAGGCCCCACCATCAATTAGCACAATAACCTTCTGTCCTTGTATGGTTCCCCTAACCCTAAGGGTGTGATATCTTGGGACCCCTGTAAGAGAAGCAATGACTCCCTGGATTTCTTCCTGTATTGCCCCCATGCCATGTGATTCCCCTTGATTGAGGTCTAGATTCTCTTCCTCATCTTCGCTTTCAGAAAATAATTCAATATAGTGGGCCTTCCCTTTATTACACTGATGTCTCGGTGCCCAAGGTTCTTGAAAAGAGAAGCATAGCCTTCTCCTTTTGAGATATTTCCTGGTCTCATCATCCAGCTTCCCCTTACCAAATGTCTCCCATTGTTGTTGCTTGACTTCCTTCCCTTTTTGAGGAATAGAAAATTTGGGTAGGAATCTATTCTTGGGTACTGCATCCTGCATATCCCTTGCATGGTTAATTTCATCTTACAAGGTGGCAGGTTGGTAGGCCCTAACCCAACCTCGTAGGGGTTCTGACAACCCTTCTATAAATAACATGACCAACCGGGTCATGGAGAGGTAGCTAACCATTACTACAAGCCTCTGGAATTATGCAACATAAAATTCAAGGCTCCCTGTCTGTCGGAGCTGGGTTAGCTCCTGGAAGTACATCTCAGGATCCTTCCCATCAAATCTTTCTATTAACCTCTGTGTGAATTATGTATAAGAGATGATGCTGGCATGTCCTAGAGTGATCATACCATGTTGCTGCCATTCATGTGCTTCTCCGTCAAGATGAAGTGTGGTGTATTTGATGACATCCTTCTCCCGCATGGGATTGAGCTGGAAATATGGTTCCAGTTTCTATACCCATGACTGTGTAGAACACTTCAACGATCCATCAAAATAAGAAAGAATTCCCTTTCCCAAAGCCTTCTGCAAATCTACTTTTGACTGATGGCCCCCGTATGTGGTTGGATTCCTTTGTTGTTTGCTCCTCGTGTAGTAAAATTCATTAAGGCTCAAGGTCGCTTTCACGTTGGGAGATAATGTATCATACTCTTTCATCCATGCGGTAACCATTTCTGCAATTGGTGAAGGGTAGTATTGCTCCCTGGAGGAGTCATCCAAAAATGGAGGCATGGTTGGTCACCTAAAAGGTCTGCTCCGAGTGTTGATATGTTCGTGTGATGGACCATTGCTATGAACATTTATATACTCCTATAGTGGACCATCCTCACCTGAAAGGGAACCTCCTTCCCCTTTATTTATTTACAAATTAGGTGGCCCGATCTATACTTTAAGGAGTTCCATGATGGCGTTTTGAGTGTCAAAGATCTTTTGTAAGGCATCTTCAAGTTTGGTATTTTCGTGATAACCCATTGGTTTTTCTTCCTCTTCGTTTTTCCCTTAACTCCTAGCCTTTTTTCCTTCCTAATTGATAGTAATTCCCTTTTGTTTCTCCTTCCTTGGCATCCCACAACTGGCCAAGATGAAGCTTTGATACCACTTTAAGATTCCAAACCATAATAATTTAGTTATATCTATCACATTCTAGTGTTCTCAATAAAACTACATTTAGTAAAAGCCATGGGCATAGATGGGATCTAGAAATGTAGCCTTTTATTTATATTATTAGTTGAAAATATAATACATGCCCATACAATAAATTTGAGCTCTTGTAGATGGCATGCCTGGCTGCTCCTTAAAACAGAAACAAACATTGAAGCACAATCGTGGACCCTTGACAGATCCACCAAACAAAATCACCACGGGGTTTTTGTCCCAGGATCAATGTTAGAACTAGCCATAACAAGTTCTCAACCCAAACACAATAAGAAAGATAAAACTAGAATGAATCTAAATGCTAGCTTCTCTCCCCTTTTATAGGCCTTATGGACTTTCTAGAGACCTTATTTTATTATTTTTCTCGGAAACCAACAAAAAATACCATGGACCAATACGATGCGAAAATACCATGGTAAGTACCATGGATCGATTTTGTCTACTTTGAATGGATCAAGAAAGTGAATATTACATGCATGAGAAGACTACCACCCTTTTTCAGGAAAATATTAAAGTATTAATGCTATCTCTAAAAGTGAAAAACATAAAATGTTTTGTTGAAAAAATTTCATGTGTGACAAAGCAAGAAACATGTCACTCCCCCTAGATTTTTGAGTTTGCTCACTTGTATCATATTTTTTTAGAGCTTTTTTATTTTTATAGTTATGAGTAACTAAGATAAATGGACATGTTTTGGTTTCTTTTTACCCCTCCTATTTCATCAGGTTTCATCATGTGATTTTTATCACACATAGAGGAGAGTTGTCATTGCACATTCATTTCATGGTTTCCTGCTTCAAGGCATATCATGATTTACAGTTGTTGATTATCTATGTAGAGTTGGTTTTATTATTCCTTTCATGATACATTAAAATTGGTAGCAAATCTGGTACTGCTTTCTTTCCAATGTATAGATCCTATACCGATAACTCTTTCTTCATTTTCCTCTTGATCCTAAAATTGTATCTTGTACAGGGAATGACTTATTTCTAGATTCTCATTTGAAGATGGACAAGATTTATGGTGGCATTCTTTCTCTAATAGATCTTTAACAATTTTCATTACTTAAGCCAAAAATATTTGTAATCTCTACCTTAATAGCACTATGTATCCCATTTTCGGAATCTAGACACATAAGCTAGCATCTTAAGACTTTTTTGTCTACTGTTGGACAAAATAATATAATAAAGCTTGTGTTAATAGGGATTACCATACTACAGACGAGGGCTTGTATTTAATGATAATTTCCAAATACTTGTCTATCTGAAGCTCCAACCAACATAGTTAGTTCATCTAATAAGACTGGTTAGTTCAAGTAATTGGAATCCGAACACATAAGATAATATCTTAAGGCTTTTTTCTCCGCTGCTGGACCAAATAAGATAATTAAAAAAAAAATTATAGGGCTTACTGTACTACAAACTAGGGCTTGTATTTAAGGCTAGTTTCCAAAGACATCTTTCTCTCCAAAGCTCCAACCAACAGAGTTAGTTTATCTAATAAAACTGATTAGTTCAAGTGATTTCATATTTGTATCCTCTCTGCTAACTCCCACTTAAGGCGAGGACTAGCTGCCTTGCAACCATCCTTGTTTTATATAAAAGAAAAAAGACTCTTTTTTTATTAAGAAGTTAATTGGGGTTAAGTCTTTCTATTTTATATTTTTATGGTCTGGTATATCTATATGTCGATTTTTTTTTATTAAAATTATTTATAGTGTTTATTAATATTAATATTTTTCTATTCTATATGTTTATGGTGGATTTTGGGTATGTGTTGAGTGTTTTATTTTATTTTATTTATGTATTAAGGATAGTGGTTTTAAAAACTTTAGAATTTGAAATTTAAAATATTAATATTTGACAATTACGTTGAAAAAATGTCATTTTTGAAGTGTTTGGATTGATAGATTACATGGATCCAATGGCTGAAAAATGGAGTTATAGATGATCTAAGATGGAATTCTAAAATTGAATTTTAGAGATTATAACTAGAAATGATGCAATTTTATAGAATGTTTAACCTAGTATAATAAACTATCAGATGAGAAGGAAAGAGACTCACTATAAAATATCCTTAATAAAACTACACATAGGAGGTCTACGGTCTAAGAATTCACTTATAATAGGAGGTCTAGGGCTTAAAATATATTCTCTCAAACACAACAGAAAAAATCTTCCTAGAGACATGCTTAGAACATTGCCACAAATAACATATTTTATAAGAATTAAAATACAACATCAAACAAATTATTTTACCTTATGCAAAAAACTTGGAGTGACTAGCTCATAAATTCCCCATTCCAAGATTTAGACTCAAATACGAAAAGAGAGAGAAAACCTTTATATTGGTCTTAGATCAACACTCTTAAAAAAAAGAAAGAAAAAGAAAGTGTATTTTTCTTATGAAAATCTTAAGGCATTTATCATAACTGCCTAGGATGGTGAAGAATCCCATATAAAATACTTGGATACAACATTTTAGATGACTATGAATCCATGTGTCACCTTCCTTCATTTGTATTCTTCACATGTAAGGGGCTCTTCGATAAATTATCTATAACACCCTTATGTTTTATGTTTCATAGATTTCTATATTTAGAATTTCAAATTATTATTGGACTTGATGGATATAAAAGCCAAGATTGAAACTATTTTATTATGTAATTATGTATTAATTACTGAATCAGTAAATGAGTTATTTGTAAGTAAAGAGCACATGAGTATTAAATACTTCTTTCCAATTTATAAAGAGTTTTTAGTGGTTAAGTTCGCATGGTGGACTTTTCCAAAAAGTCTCGAAAAGTTTTCTAAGTAAGCTATTAAATATGTTAACATAATGGTATAAAACACTATGATAATTACTTTGCTAGAAAGAAATGCTAGATTGGGTGAAAATAAACATAAAACACAGTGGGAGAAAAAGACACGCTTTAAAGAAAAAGAAAATATATATATTTTTAAATTAAAACAGAAAATCCTAGGTAATTAAAGCACACAGACTCTTAAAGGAGGACACTGCTAAGGAAAAATATGCTAGAAATGATTTATAAGAAAACCATTCAGGAACATAAGAAGGTGGTTGATTACTGAACACAAGATGGTGTGAGCTCAGGAAACAATTGAAGATAATTCATGGTTGGGTGGAACATGCATTATTCTTAAATATTCCCCAATCATTTAATTAAGGTAATATGTTTTTCTATTTTTATTGTACATGTCGATTATGGGATAGCTAATGTGGTTATAGTGAGAGTGTCTGAGTGAATGTTAAATTTAAGAATGAGATGTATATTACACAAATTTTCATGCATGCATCAACTATTTCATAGGTAAATAATTATGTTAGATATATGATTACTTTGTCTCAAAAGTAGTTATATTTAATTATAATGACGAGATAGATTGAATATAAAAGAGAAATTGTATGTTGGATATTCTTTTCTTACTGAGATATAGAAGTAAGAGTGATATATTGCACTACTTTTTAAGCAATTGCAAAATAGTAGTTATGGTATACAAGTAGAAAAAGATAAACTAATTACTCTTATTAGAGTCACATGCAAACAATTTTCGTTTTGGAAGTTTATTATGGTTTAATATCACATTATATATTTAAATTTTATTATGGATAGAATATTTTGTTGGTACAGGCTTATCAGAGAAGGATTATGGTAAACATAGTTAATATTTTATTGTAAGCTAATGAAGTTGCAAGTAATGAAAAATGGAATACCCAAAGTACTCCTATGAACTAAATAATTTATTCATTTTGTTAATGAGTTTAGAACAATGGATTGATTGAATAACATAACTGCTTATCCTTACTGGTTTAAATTAATAATAACTCTCAAAGTTCTTATACAACACATGTATGAGTAAAATCTAACTCATAACTTTGTGATTTAATGTAATAATAACTCTCGAAGTTCTTATACAACACATGTATAAGTAAACTCTAACGCGTAACTTTGGAAATTATAACAAAAGAACAATTTTTTCAAAATCAACGAGGCTAGGAATTTCAGTATTCTTTGATAAATGTCATTAAGTGTTTTAAATATAGAAAAGGAATAAGATGATGGAATAATTTAGGGACAAGTTTTGTATTGTATTATAAAAGAGTTAATAAGGAAACCCCATCTAAAACAATTCTACAACAATAAAAATATTGAACAAAAAAGTATAATATAATAAGGAGGATTAATACAATAAAGCAGATAGTACATGAATACTATACTAGAATAGTAGTAGCGCTAACTCAAATGAGAAAAAATGAAAATTATTGTAACATAAAATTCAATGAAAGTGCAATGTATATAAATTGTGTGATAAATATATATGCATAAATTTTACATGGTATCCAGAGAAATCAAAATTGTTCATAGTAATTGTAAATTCCATATCTATCACAAGTGTAGATAAAATATCACACTGCAAACTCTAATCAAATTCTATATTATGAATTACTGAAATTACACACATATTTATACAAGCAATAGTCTCAAGATAGGAATTCTATCTTGGACGTACAGTAATGTGGTTGAGAGATTCTCTCAACTACACACTAAACTAGGAGAAACTATATTCTAGCTATTTCCTATTATGTAGGAACAAACTCCTCAAATGGAGAATTACAACCATAGACAAGTAGGAATTAATTATTTCTAACTCCCCCCCTTAATGACTACTTGTCATGATAGTAATTCACAAAGTCTGGTTGTGGTCAATCATAACAAAGAATATGTCAACGTCCATATAAAAGAGCAACCATCCACCGGAATGCATGGGTACCAACCGCTGCAACCGCTAGTCCTGTAGGATGTCCTTTGCATACATGATTTTTTTGATCATTATAACTGCATATATGTACCTACAAATCCACCACCATTGGGGGAATTGCATGTGCAGAATCTTCAAAAAACACAATCTGCAAATCAATCTTGCTCCAATGAGCAAATACGTTGTTTTCAAATACAACCACAAAACTGATCTTATCAAACTGATCTGATCTGCCTCTCCTGGATAGATCCGTAATTTCTCCGATCTGCAACTCCCGCAAATCGTCTAGCGAAGGTGAGGCTTCCCGCAGATCCCCTTGAAGGTGAGGTGGCGTCTTCCCGACCAAAAAAAAAAAAAAAATCCGCGCCCAGAATAAAATTTTTGCAAGGTAGAATCTTGACGTGGGTTTATCGTGCGCTTCCGCGCCAATCCCATGATTTGGCGCATTGGCACGATTATGTACTGAACAGTCGCACCAATTGCGCTTCTCAGCACGACTGTCAGCTAAGAAAGCGCACCAACCCCCTTCTGCTCATAGATTAATGAATCATCTGAGACCGCGAGCCAGGTGTTACTACAGTCCACCTGCTCGATCGAGCACAAAGCTCTATGAGCACACAGCTCTCATGTACAAGCGGTCACTCATGTACATGCGGCCACAAAGGCACTTTTAGCCACGAAGGCGATCCAGCCACAAAGGCTCTATAGGTGGTTTCTGGCTCACCACCAACCATCACTTTATAGTGACAAAAGATGGTTTCAGGCTGACCATAAACCTTTACAAAGTGGTTTTAAGATCACCACGAACTTTCAAATGCCTTTACAAGGTTTACATTCCATACTTCAACATTTTGGAGTTTCTGGGTACATATAATGACCATTACAACAACCAACTAGACTTGCTTATAACATGCTAGGGAGTCTATTCCACAAACCCAAACTAACTCAAACAAACATTTACTTTGTTTTCCACCATAAACATTGTTGATGCTTCCTCATCTTTTCCTACATCCTAGGCATCCTTGTCTTTGTCAAATAACTTCTTGGAACTCCATGCTTAACCTGTCATTCGTTAGAGTTGCAAATTATAACAAAATAAATTTGCCTACATTGAGTTAGCTAGGCTCAATAAGGCTCAATAATATTTAAACATGATTCCAAGAAACTAAATAAAAACTCTTCACATTAATTTCCCTCTCTGCCCAAAGATGATTATTTCCCAAACATACCAGCAACCATTCCAACGATACCTGTGAGGGGTCCACTGATAAAGAAACTGGATTGACGACTTTTCAACTAGACTCAATGCAGTGCATTCAAACACTGATGATCCATACATAGGCATTCACAACCACATGAAGAGAACACAATTTTCCCTTCAAGAACAGTAATCTAGGACTCCACGGTCCAATCCTCCGTCGTATTTTAGTATCCAATTCCTTGGCATTGCAACATAATGCCACTTCCCCTGTTCACTGTACCAAGGCTTGGTAACTGCTTCCTCATGCTCGCTACTTTCCATCACAATCTACTCCCCTGGTCACACTGGGCACACACAAACGTGATCATCATGCATATCCAACCACTACTCTTTGATGCCATTTTCATTGTCATTTCTTCATTGTATCTGGTAGTAGAACATTCCTGCAAATAAATTTGTCTATTGTTGGAATGGGAAATTCCAACAAAGACTAGCACTCGTGACAATAGTTGCCCAAACTAAATGTCACAATAAATAAATTAATTCTTTCAACCAGATTTATATTACTCACATGACCATTCTTAAAGAAATATTAAACACAGACCACTTGACATCACCCCAACACTTTTGATCTGTACCAGACATACTAGTGAATTGAAAACAAACCACGCAACTGGAGCAGTAGCAAGGCACCACTACAACAATAACGCAGTGTCTTCAAATCGAGGCTGGAACAAAGCAACAAACCAGACTCGAACGTTGCTTTTCCTCATACATTCACTTACAGAACGCTGAGGAGATCCCGCAAATAACAACAGCTCACCAAAAGAAAAAAAACTCACCCATGCTGCTATCTTCTCCATGCAACAACACCCTTCAATCCAGCAATTGACAAAAAATTCAAAGAGCAAGCAACTCTGTAATGAAGAAGATGACATATGATGGAAAGCTCGATTGCACCATACACCTCTGTATACAAATGAATAAATCAATATGGAAACGCAGAGTAATGACGGTTCTCGATCCATTTAGGACTGCTACGAGAACTGATACGAAAACGCTGCCCAGATACCCTTCTCTCCACAGGCTCAAATAGGCTGCGACCTTGAACACCTCTGTCATCACACAAAGATGTCCATTTCTCCCCTTTGATTTTGGATCTACATGTACTAACTTTAACTCGTTTCTCTCTAACCAAACCCAAATCTAGACACCAAGGTGGTTGGCGAAAAAGGGGGGCACAGCTTTAACAACAGAGAACCCACGCAACAATCTCACTCAGAACGAGACTGGAAATTCTGAGGCCTGTAAGGCATGCTGCGACGGCCAAGCCAGCCAACCCAGCGCCGACTATTATAATCTAGTGGGTTCGGCCTCCTCAATCCTCAAGATGGACAAACAAATGTAAATATAAATACACTCAATTATTTTGCTCAGCCTAGGAGGGGCCAGGGTCGAGGCCCAGGCCCCTTTGGGCTCTAAAGCTCTGATACCAAGATAAAATATCACACTGCAAACTCTAATCAAGTTCTATATTATGAATTACTGAAATTAGACACATATTTATACAAGCAATAGTCTCAAGATAGGAATTCTATCTTGGACGTACAGTAATGTGGTTGAGAGATTCTCTCAACCACACACTAAACTAGGAGAAACTATATTCTAGCTATTTCCTATTATGTAGGAACAAACTCCTCAAATGGAGAATTACAACCATAGACAAGTAGGAATTAATTATTTCTAACTAGTGTGGATTATATACCCAGAATAAAAGAGAATAACACTAAATAAATAAATAAAAACTATATGTATATATAGAAGTAGGTGAATATGCAGAATGAAGGGAAATTTTTGCGTGTGTTAAGGTCTAAGGCCAAAATTACTAGTAGAAACCATGTAGGGTTTGAAGAGAACAAAAAAAACCTGAATAATGTTATGACTAATAAATTATATTCATGTTTTCTATGCCATGTCAAGTTCAGACAAATTTGATTATTGTAAAGGGTGTTAACTTGTAGAATAGAAAGTGAAAAAATTAACTCGAGCGCATGTGGAGTGCTTTGGTTTGTAATAACCCAATAAATTCTTGTGCTTGAATGAAATATCTATAGTCAAGAATGTAGAGACGAGGGTTAGAACCCTTGGAATATGATTATACAAATTTATAAATCTAAACATGTTTAACAAAAACACTTAAGGGAACAAAGGTATATATATATATATACCTGAGAATGAAAATGGCAGCTCGTTCTTTCTAGAGCTATAAATGTCAAAGGATATGCAAGCTAGTAATAGATGGAAGTAAAATAATAATATAAACAAAAACCGCATGCCGAAAAAAGAACTGAGATGAAACTTTATAAAAACATTCTCGATGTCATTGACGTGGAATAAATTACTATAAAAACAAATTGGTAAACTTTATGGTCATGTTGGGAAAAATCATTACCACTAAAAACAAAATATCAGATAATCACCCCATGAAATAAATGAAATTCCTATTTGTAACCATGTCTAAAGACAAAATATTCCAGTGTAAGAGAAAATATATGACTAAGAAAAACAAATATATTTTTCATAAATGGCACAGCCTCGCCCTGGTCGTGTGAAGCAAAGTGAAAAAGTAAAATGAGTATGTAGATTGGGGATAGGTGTTGTGAATAAGCCTAATGAATCATTGTCATTGGATCATGATTCTCAATCTGAGTCGTTGAAAGTGCAATTGTCCTCAAACCATGCGAAATTAGGTGGAGTGGATGTCGTTTCATCCAACCATATCGCCAAGTGTAACATGGGAAAAACCATTAATATAAATTTCCATGCAATATGTACGAGCTAATTATAAGAATAATTATTTCAAGTCTTCTTCCGTCGTCATCGCCTCAACGAAAACCCCCTTCACCGCCTCACCGTGTTGCCATATCCAACAACAAAGACTCACCGCCGCTTATAGAAATGTGAATTTTTTGTATAAATACAAAGGCTTATCCCGAGGCAAATCATTCGCTGGGAAAATATTTTTGTGTAATGTTGCAGTTGCAGTTGTGTTTTTCGTGTGTGTCAGTCTCTGCTTATTATTTTCATCTGGTATCAGAGCTATTTGAGTCCATAAACCATAAGGTATTGAATGTTGGTGAATTGGTGCCGTGGGAATGTGGAGTTGTGCATGGTTTGTTGATTGAATGATATAATTTTTTTGTGTGCCTTTCAACCGGTATATGGAGGCTGCTGAGTTTTTTTTTAGACTTGTTGATTGGATAAAGGAATTGTGAGGGTCGTGTGAGCTGCGTAGAAGTGTGTGGCTGCATATTGGCAAGTCGGAATTGAGTGAAGATGGTCTTTTGGAGATTGCATTGTTGTTATCATGAGGGGACATTGTCTCTTTTTGAGTTGTTGGAAATTGTGTTATTGTTGTTATCATTGAGCTCTCAGGAGATTGGGCTCATTTCAAATTGTTGGAGCCATTTAATGCTGCGCTAAAGCATATTTTTATTGGAGGGTTAAAATTTTGAAGTTTGAGCTCTTTAACACTGTAAATCACTAGATTGAAACCGTTTTCTATTGGTATCTTTTAATGTTGCAATCTGGGTTATCTAATTTGGCAGAAACATATTGCTGCAATTTTCTTTTCTATGGAAGTTAAGGAGTAGAGTGTATGTAGAAGAAAAGAATAATTTCTTTATTTCCTTTGGTACTATTCAAAAAATATTTTAAATAGTATTATGCTCAGTATTGAAGAAATTTGTTTCCCTATAATTTTTCTATAGTTTATTTGGACGAAAGTGAGAATAATAAGGTGCAAAATTGCTTCTAATTTTCATTTGAAGATTTCAGTTATTTGAGAAAAATGGATTCAAATACCAATACTCAATCAATTCATATTTTAAATGAAAGAATTTATGATTTTAGGTTTATTCAAATGAGAACGTTATTGTGCTCTCATGATATTTGGGGATTTGTTACTAATGCGTAGAAAGAGTTTGCTATTGAGGCACTAGAGATGGCTCTTACAAATGTTGAACAAATGTTGTTGAAAGAGAATAGAAAGAAAGAAAATAAAGCTCTTGGCCTTATTCAACAAGGCTTAGATGACATGATTCTTTCGAAAGCCTCAAATGTAGAATCTTCGAAGAAGGTGTGGGACACCCTTGAATCCTATTATCAAGGTGTAGTGAAAGTAATGAATGTCAAATTGCAGAATTTCAAGAGATATTTCAAGAATATAAAAATGTGGATGCTTTTATGACTCAAGTCATGAGTTCTGTTAATCAATTGAGAGAATATCGTGAAGAGCTTTCAAATAAGAGAGTGATCGAGAAAGTTCTTCAAATTTTGACAAAGAAATTTGAAGTTGTTGTATCGATAGAAGAGTTCAAGGACACAAGTCAAATGAAAAATGAAGAGTTGACTGGTTCATTGATTTCACATGAATCAAGGATGTCAATATATGATGATAGCATGTTGGAGAATTCCTTCAAAACTCAGCTGTGATTTAATAGAGGAAGAGGCAGAGGAAGATCAAGTAATAGAGGAAGTGGCGGCATAATAGTTTATCAAAGATGTCTGTGAGATAATTTTAAGCATGAAGAGAAATATCAACAACATCCTCCTAATTTAAGGTGGAGTAATAATAGACCGTGGGATCGAGGAAATCAAAGGTATGATATGTCTAAAGTTAAATGTTATTATTGCAAGAGATATGGTCATTTTTCTACTAAGTGTTTCAAGAGGCAAGCACATTTTGGTAAACAATCTGCACACATCTCAGAAGAATTTGAAGATAATAAGAAGTGAGTGTTTTTTACTTGTAATGTAACTCAAGACTGTTTAGATAATATTTGGTTTTTAGATAGTGTCTGCAACAATCACATGACGGGAAACAAAGATTTGTTTTCCAATATACACACTAGTATTCAGTCTGAAGTCAAGTTGGGTAAGGCTCATAAGGTATGCGTTAAAGGTAAAGGAGAAATTGGTGTTTATACTAGAAATGGTGAGAGAACAACAATTGATGATGTGTATTGTGTACCTAGCTTAGAATGCAATTTGTGGATATTAATTTTGGACAACTAGATCTAAACTCCATGTTGTGATGCTCAAATGAAGATGCCAATATTTTTATTGGATTCCTCTTTCGGAGAGGCGCAAGATTGATCTAAATATCATCTTGATCCGATGAGCATAACATTTATTTTGAATTTATTCAAAATATGTGCAGGTCAGCCTCAAATGAAATGTAGGCTTGAAGCTCCAACAGTTGTGTCACACACCCTCACTGAAGGATATAAATAGGTCAACGTTAGAGGTCATTTTCACTCATCCATCACATCACATTCTCTCTCATATGATTGGTTTGATCATATATTACAGTCTCTTCTTCACTCTCACGTGGGAAAAAGCAATAGCTAGGGTTTCAGACTGTCTAGGGTTTTGAGCGCAAAAATCAACTAGCGTTGACTTTGGTCAACGCTTGGTCAAATAGCCTCGAAACTCTCCCTAAACTTCAATCTCATCAATCCACATTTTTTGGCACAAAAACTGAGGTTGGATGTTGACTTTGACTTGGATGTGTTGACTTTCATGCTGTTGTTGTTTGCGTTGACCATTGACTCAAACAACATTGACTTTTGTTGACTTTGGGTTAACTGATCTGGCTATTTATGAGAGTTATGTGACACTTCTGGTTGCCTGACCATATTGAGACTTTGCTGGTTGAATCATCCTGTTGACTGTCGTAACGCATCAACACACATATATATTTTTGGCTTGCCTTGTGTCAATCTACTGGTTTGTCCTATCTGCATTTTACTTTTTTGTTTATGTGATTAATGATTGATATTGGGGATACAAATTAAAGTTGCATCAAGCATAGAAAATATAAAAAAAATTACATGGTATCAGAGCTGAGGTGAAGACAAAGCCCAAGTTTGTAGGAATCACCGAAGAAGAGCATGGGTACCTCAAACTACAACGGCTTTAAAGTTGATGACAAATTGACTAGGAAGAAAAAATTCCATGCTTGGAAGATGACATTGGATCTTATGTTGGAAGACCAAGATGTCATGGAATATGTGCAGGGTTAAATCAAAGAGCCTCCATGCACTGCACCTGTTGCCACCAAGTCAAAGTATAAGAAGTGGGAAACCAAACCAAAGCTGATGATCAGGGACTCAATTCATAAGAGTCTAGTTGCTTACATCTCTGAGCTAGGCACATCCAAGGAGATGTATGATAAGTTGGTCAACATGTTCAAGGCCAACAATGAAAATCAGGTCCTATTCTTTAACAATCAACTGAATATGTCCAATCATATTTTCTAAAGTTGACCGAAATCAGGAATAATCTTCTGTCTATTGGGGAGACAATATTTCATCGAGAGATGGTTCTCACCATACTTGGAGGTCTCTTATCTGAATGGCATGTATTCAACACTACCATTCTCAATAACAATGTGATATCTGATTTTGATGAAGTGCTATCGAAATGTGTTCAAGAAGAGACAAGGATGAAGGTATATGAAAATGAAGGAAATGTTTCCTTCACTACTGAAGCTAAGAAGAGGAACTTTGGTGGTCCAAGGAACAAAGGAAGAGAACGGGCCCAAGGGAAGAAGGGTAAATGTTACACTTTTCACAAGCATGGTCACTGTGATAGAGAATGCCCTTACTAGAAGGATTCTCTTAATGACGATGACAACAACAAAAACAGGAGGAATGGCAATCAAAGGAACAACAGGTTCAAAGGAAAGAGGAAGGCTCCCTCTAGTGGAAGTGGGAAACCTTACAAAAGGTCGAGAAATTCCAGGTATGAGGAATAATGTGTTGTTGATGATAAAAGGAATGAATTAATTCTTCTATCTTCCCTCTCTGCTACATCTCCACTCGACACTATGGAAGTTTGGTTGATAGATAGTGGTGCCTCAAGGCACATCACTGGGTTCAAGGAAGCACTTTCTGACATGGTTGAGAAGGATGTTAATCTGAAATTTATCCTTGGAGATAATGCCACATATCCCGTGAAAGGGGTAGGGACTGTGACCCTGCACTTGTCTCAAGGTCAAGTCCTTTGCCTGCAAGATGTACTATATGTGCCTGATTGAAGAATAACGTTGTGTCTATTTCGGCCATGGAAGACAAAGGTTTTAATGTGGAATTCATTGATGGGAAGTTGCATATCTGGAATAAGGGTTTCAAGGAAGCTATCACGATTGGGTTTAGAGTTGATACAATCTACTAGGTTGGAGGAAGTCCATTTGGAGCGATGACATGTGATACTATCCGACAGACTAAACTATGGCACTGGAGGTTTAGACACATTCACTAGAAATCCCTTCCTGAAGCAAGGAAGGTGGTGACGGGGATGTCCGAGTTCAAAAAATAATCATGAAGGTGTATGTTAGGGCTATGCCGAAGGAAAGCATATAAGGGGACCTTTCCCCTCAAGCGTCACAAATACATCTGATGTCTTGGAATCGATACATTATGACCTGTCTGGTATGTTTCCCGTGACATCCTTGGGAGGATGTCATTATTATATGACGTTCATAGATGAATTCTCTCGCAAAACTTGGATATA
The DNA here is from genome assembly GCA_034641835.2 of Pinus albicaulis. Taxonomy (NCBI): domain Eukaryota; kingdom Viridiplantae; phylum Streptophyta; class Pinopsida; order Pinales; family Pinaceae; genus Pinus; species Pinus albicaulis. The sequence continues at coordinate 457,221,339 of CM076579.1, read as the reverse complement.
ATTCTTGAAGAAGGATGAGGCTTTCATGTGGTTCTGTACCTTCAAAGCCTTGGTTGAAAATTCAACAGGGAAGAAGATCAAGATATTGAGGACCGATAATGGCACTAAATATGAGACACATGAGTTCAAGAGCTTTTGCAGAGAAGATGGCATCAAGAGGGAGACAAAATCTGTCTATACTCCTGAGCATAATGGCATTGCTGAAAGAAAGAACAAGACCATTATGGAAGCTGCCCGTGCCATTCTATGTGACCAAGGTCTTCCAAAGTTTATGTGGGGAGACGCTGCGAACACTGTTGTGTACATACAAAATTGATGCTCGCATTTCGCTCTGGACTCCAAAACTCCCAAAGAGGTTTTCTCTGGTAAGCAACTTGACATCTCACATCTTAGAGTTTTTGGATGTCCTGTTTATTTTCATCTACCGAAGGAGAAGAGGAGCGAGCTAGATGCTTTTGGAAAGAAGGGAATGTTTGTGGGCTATAGTGAAACTTTTAAGGCCTATAGAGTCTATGTGCCTCGTCAAAGGGAAGTGGAGATATGCCACGATGTTACCTTTTATGAAGATGATTCCCTTAGGAATGTAATCAATCTTTCGAGATCTGAGGAATATTATGAAGAAAGGCCTGGAAATCAAGAAGAACTGAAGGATGAGACAATCCCTGATGTTGAAGGATCAATGGACCCTATTGATCCACCCCCTTCAATGAGGAAGATATCATCATGGCTCAGGTACACTCTCGAGGATGCCGAGGGACATATGGCCCCAAGGGGGACATTCTGTGAAAGAAAGAAGCCGAATAGATACCAAGGGTATCTAGCAGCCATGAGTGCTATCGTACAATATGAGTCTGGATCTTTAAAGGAACCTGTAAAGGATCAAGTATGGAAGGATTCTATGCATGAAGAATATTAGTCCATTATGAAAAATGATATATGGGATGTGGTTTCGAGATTGGAGGACAAAGTAGTTGTCACCTCGAAATGGTTCTATAAGATCAAGCATGGATCTGATGGAAGTGATGAAACATTCAAGGAAGATTCATTGCCCGTGGCCTCTCTAAAAAGGGAGGCATAGACTATGACGATATATTTTCATGTGTGGCCTGATATACCACCATCCGATCTATCATAGCCCTTGCTGTTACACAAGGATGGAAGCTTCATCAGATGGATGTGAAGACCACATTTCTGCATGGTGTGATAAAGGAAGAGGTGTATGTGGAGCAACCTCTAGGGTTCGAAGTCCAGGATCGAGACACCCATGTTTGCAGGTTGAAGAGAGCCCTCTATGGGTTGAAGCAAGCACCTAAAGCTTGGTACGAGAGGATATATAGCTAAATGATGAAGTTGGGCTTCACTCGTAGTAATGCTGATCCGAACCTTTACTTCAAGATTGATAGAGAAAAGCCTCTCATTCTCATGCTATATATGGACGAATTCCTCTTAACAGGTGCTGAACCTCTCATTCATCAGTGTAAGAGGGAGCTCACTGTTGAGTTCGAGATGAAGGACCTAGGACTGATGCATTACTTCCTAGGCCTGGAGGTCTGGCAAAGACCTAGCAAGATTTTTCTTTCTCAAGGAAAATATATTTTGAAGCTTCTAGAAATATTTGAAATGGTCGAATTTAAGTCCGTGTCGACACCAATGGAGCTCAAATTTAAGAATTTGAGTGGAAACGCTCCCGGGCCCATGCTAGCAAATCCTACTGAGTATCGTCAACTCGTAGGGGCCCTGACGTTCTTAGTGAACACCCGTTCAGACGTATGTTTTATAGTGAACACTTTGAGTCAACATAAGGTTGAACCTCATCACATTCACTGGGTTGGTGCCAAGAATCTGTTCAGATATCTTCATGGCACAATAAACCATGGGCTAAGATACATTGCCGGGAGCATGACACTCCATGGATATACTAATGCCGATGGGGCTGGCAATGTGGTGGATCATAAGAGTACATTAGGATGTTGCTTCATAATTGGGTCTACTTCGATATCATGGCTGAGCAGGAAGTAGAATTTGATGGCTTTGAGCACCGTGGAGGCTAAACACATTGCAACAATTATGGGCTATTGTGAAGTAGTTTGGTTGTGAAAGGTCTTCAGTGAGATGTTTGGGCATGTGCTAGATACCATCGTGATACTCTGTGATAACCAAAGTGGGATTCGGTTGTCCAAGAATCCCGTGTTCCAGGATCGATCCAAGCATATTGATATCAGGTACCACTTTATCCGGGATATGGTACAACGAGGTGCCGTAAGGCTCGATCATATAAGAACTAATGAGCAGGTCACGAATATTCTCACAAAGCCCTTGGGGAAGGTCAAGTTCCTAACCTTCCATGAGAACCTTGGTATTGTGGAATGACCCTATCCTGAGGGTCCTGTTGGACGATGAGCTCTTGGAGCTCTTTGGGGCTTCGGGGATAGCTTCTCGAAGCTATAAGCACACATAGAGCTAGGCTTGCTAGACCTTTTGGTGCTTCTGCCCCACCATTATGATGATTGAGTTGGTTAACCTCTCATGATCTGTGCCCCATATGCATCCTACGCATTGAGTCTCAGACTCATGGGAAGTACCTCTCATTTGGCCAGTGAGGTGGGAAAAGCTAGATACTAGTAGAAAATAGTTATGGACACATTAGAGATTGTCATACTCTTTATCTCTAGGATGCCATGGTCGAACCACTTGATCTGCGATCAAGTCTAGTGAGGTTTCAAACCTCCTACTGACTTCGGGTTAGATAAAGTAACTTCGGGTTGATATGTGACTCTTTGAGTCGTATAGAGGATTCAAACCTCTGGACTGAATTTGTTAACCGGGGATGATGTCTTTGTGACTAACCCACTTCTGTTCTAAAATAAATAAGCCAACAAAGCAAGTTACCACGGGATGACACGCGATGTTTGGATGGAACAGGTGGTTGGAGTTCTCCCTAGTTGAGAGGGAGTGTTAATTTTGGACAAATAGGTCTAAACTCCATGTTGTGATGCTCATATGAATATGAAAATATTTTTATTGGATTCCTCTTTCAGAGAGGTGCAAGATCGATCTAAAGATCATGTTGATCCAATGAGCAGAACAGTTATTTTGAATTTATCCAAAATATGTGCAGGTCGGCTTGAAATGAAATGTAGGATTGAAGCCCCAATAGTTGTGTCACACACCCTCACTGATGGATGTAAATAGGTCAACGTTGGAGGTTATTTTAACTCATTCATCACATCACATCCTATCTCCTCATCTAATTGGTTCGATCATCTATTGGAGTCTCTTCTTCACTCTCATGTGGGAAAAAGCAGTAGCTAGGCTTTCATACTATCCAGGGTTTCTAGCGCAGAAATTGACCAGTGTTGACTTTGGTCAATGCTTGGTCAAATTGACCCGAAACTCTCCCTAAACTTCGATCTCATCAATATAAATTTTTTGGCACAAAAAACGAGGCTGGACATTGACTTTGACTTGGCTACGTTGACTTTCTTGCTGCTGCTATTTACGTTGACCGTTGACTCGAACAACATTGACTTTCATTGACTTTGGGTTGACTGATCTAGCTATTCGTGAGGGTTGTGTGACCCTTCTGGTTGGCTGACCATATTGAGACTTTGCTGGTTGAAGCATCCCGCTGACCATTGTAACGCACCAACACAGATATATATTTTTGGCTTGTCTTCTGTCGATATACTGGTATATTCTTTCTACATTTTACATTCTTGTTTATGTGATTGTTGACTGATATTGGGGATAAAAATTAAATTTGCATCAAGCATAGAACATCTACAAAAATTTACAGTTAAGAATTGGAAAATTCATAGAGAAAAAGTATTGTGTTCTTCAAGAATAATGTGTGTGCTATCATTGACAATATCCAAGAAATCAGTTGATAGAAAGGGTAGAGATGAAAAAGAATAGGATGTTTCAGCTTATAATGAGAAATGAATTGTGTCCCTCCTTGAATTTTTATAAAAATAAGAATTTTTATGAATCATGGTTATGGCATTTAAGATATGGTAATTTATATTTTGGTGGTCTACATTCGTTAAAGAAGAAAAAAATGGTGAAAGAGTTATCCAGTATTTGACATCCAACGAGCTCGTGTTAAATTTGTATACTTCCAAAGCATCATATATAGAAATTTGTTTCTGGAGTTTTTTTATAGGGGGGAATATCCATTGGAATTTTTTCACACAAATTTGTGTGGACCGATGCAAACATTGTGTTTGGTTGGTAATGTTTACTTTTTAAATTTTATTTATGATTAGAGTCAAGAAACATGGGTTTATCTTTTGAAACATAAATATGAAGCATTTTTTGTATTTAAAAGATTTAAATCTATAGTTGAAAAGGAAAGTGGAAAGAATATTACAATTTTGAGATCAGATAGAGCTATTGAATATATGCCAACAGATTTCATTGAGTTTTGTCAATCGCATGGAAGCGAGAGGAATTTTACTGCACGCTATACTCCATGGAAAAATGGAATAGTCGAAAGGAAAAATCAAACTATTATGGATATGGATCGAAGTATGTTGAATGAATATCTTGTGTTTTTTATATCCTTAACAGAAGCACGATGAAGATCGTGAAGGACTGAGTTACAGAAGAAGCATGGAATGGTAAGATTTCTCACATATCTCATTTAAGAATTTTTGGTTGTGTTGCTTATGCACATGTTCCTAAAGAATTGAGAAAGAAGTTAGATGGTAGAAGTGAGACATGTATTTTTATTGGATATAGTGAAGAATATAAAGCATATAAACTCTATAATCCCATAACCAAGAAATATATTATTATTAGAGATGTTGAATTCAAGGAAGAAGAAGCTTGGGATCTAAGCATAGATAAATATGATGGAAAGGGATTTGTATTGTCTCATGGAGATGATAATGAAGATGAGAAATAAGTACAAGGTGGATAGTCAGATTGAACATGTTGACAAAATTTCATGGTTTTTCTATCACAACATTCGTTTTCATAGGCGGAAAACCTACGTCACAGTGAACAGAGGTAGTAGATTACAGGAGATGAAAGTGGAAGGAGGCAGTGCCTTTGGGCCTGCTAGGCCTGGAATGATTGCAGGGAGATAGGAAGGTCAGGGGGGACCCTCAATGAACCCATCGGGGAAGGACCACCCGACATCGGAAAAAAAAAGGGGCAATTATGGAAAGGCCTGGGAAAGAGTAGACCTATGAACACATGAAGGAGGAAGGGCAAGCAAAGGAGGCATGACACCCTGGTGAATTCTTACCGAAGACGACGGAAATCCCCTAGGCACAAGTCAAATAGGAAAAATTGTGGGCATATTGCCGCCGAAAAAAACCCTAATATGGTGGATCAAAAAAACCTGGAAAGAAAAAGGGAATTATGACCTACAGTTAGGGGAAAAAGGCTTCTTTACAATAATATTCCTCAACCTGGAAGACAAAAAGAGGGTGTTTGATGGAGGTCATTATTTTGAAAACTTAGCAATGCTCTATTTGACTCTGTGGAAGGAACGATTCAATACGAACAAAGTGGATCTATCGGTGGCCCCGCTCTAGTTGAGGCTCTACTCACTAGCAGCAGAATTTTGGCATCCAGAGATTTTGGAAGACATAGGAAATGCCTTGGGGTCCTTTGTCAATGTGGCTGAACAAACCAAGTAATGGCTGGAGGGATAGGCATCTTGTGGAACCCATCGGTTAGCAGCCTCTCAGACTTTGTGGTCTGTCCCCACTCCCTCTCTGCACACTTTAATTTCCTGGGCACATTTGTTCGCGAGGTGATGTCGAACATCTATGGACCTTTTCAAATGGCTATGAAACTGACATTATTAGAAGGTATTCGTAATATTGAACCCTCCGTGGGGGACAAGAACTACATCTTAGGAGTTGATTTCAATATGATAAGGAATATGGGAGAGAAAAAAGGTGGAATAAGGACTATTAGTGGTATGAGTGAACAATTCAATGAAGTTATTAAGGACTTGCACCTGGTGGATGTGAAAACCACCAACAACCTATTCACTTGGCAAAATAAATGGGCCAGATCTTAGCATATTGCTTCCCTGCTAGATAGGTTCCTAGTGTTTTAATATGTTCTGACAGGGGGAGGAGAGATTGGGACCATAGTCCTTCCAGCAGCTAGGTCAGATCACTAGCCAATATATTTGGACTGGCTTTGAATATGCGAGAATTTAAAATGACCCTTTTGGTTTGAGAGATTTTGGCTATCTCACCGTGATTTTCATAACCTTATCAGGGAATGGTGGGTGGAATTCAAGGCCCCATTAGGGTCTAAAATATATTTCTATAGAAGAAACTCAAGTACATAAAAGAGAGGTTGAAGCGATGGAACAAAGACTCCATCGACAATATATAAGAGGAAAAATGGAGAATAGAAGGATAGATAGAAGAACTAAAATGACGAGTGATGGAAGGTAGATATAGTGATGAGGAGAAGGAAACAGAATCCAAAATTCTCTTGGAGCTGTCTCAACAAAGGCAGGAGGAGATCCCATGGTAGCATAAATCTAGAAACCTATTTCTCAGGGAGGGGGACAGGAACACCACGTTCTTCTATAGAGCCATAATACAACATTGCCAGAGAAATCGCATAACCCGATTAAAAATTTCCAATGGAAAATACGTGTAAACTCAAGAAGATCTTGAGCAAAGCCTTAACCACTTCTTCTTAGGGCTTCTCCACGAGAGTGAGGAAGATAGAGGCCTAGATATAGATAAGATAATGGCCAACATACCCCTCCCTGTGTCAGCTTGGAATAACTAGATGGTGATGCGCATAATAGAAATGACAAAGGTGGAGGAAGAAGTTAAGAAGATGGAAGTAGGAAAAGCCCCAGACCTAGATGGGTTCATGACCAAATTCTTTCAAAGTTGTTGAATTTCCTCACCCTTATTCCAAAAGAGCACGGAGTGGAAGAACTGGGTATGTTTAGGAGGATAATGCCGTGTAATGTCATCTATAAAATTATCATGAAAGTTATGTCAAAAATATTTAAAACCTTGCTCCCAAATTTCATTTCCTTGGAACAAGCTAGCTTTGTTGAAGGGAGACAGATCTTGGATGGTATCATCCTTACCAACGAGGAGATCCACTCCCTAAAAAATTCTAGGAAGCTGGGGATGATGATAAAACTTGACCTTGCCAAAGCCTATGACAAATTGAGGTGGAAATACATGAGGCATATTCTAAAAGCTTTCAGGTTCTGCCATGAATCGGTGAAATGGGTCCTAAACCTAGTGTCATCAATTTTTTTCTCTATTCTGGTAAATGGCTCCTCCTCTGATAATTTTAAGGCATCAAGGGACATTAAACAAGGGGATCCTTTGTCTCCCTTTTTCATCATATTGATGGCATAAGGGTTGGGAAGAATGTTGAAGGCTAGCCAAGAGGAAGGGGAGATTCGAGGGCTAGGATTACATGAGGGGGATTCCCACCATATGCACCAATAGTTTTTAGATGACTTGATGCTGATAGGGCAGGAAATGGTTAAAGAGGTGCGAGGTTTAAAATAAATCTTTGAGTTATTTAAAAGAGGTAGCGGTCTGGAAGTAGATAATTGGAAATCACAAGTCTACTTCTTCAATGCTCCTATGATAACTCGAAGGAACATTATCATAATCCTGGTCTTCGAGGAAGGCTCCCTCCCTTCAAAATACTTTGGAGCCCCGTTTCTATGCTCTAACTCAGGGCATATCACTTGGAATGAAGTCTTAGATAAGATAATAGCCAAGCTAGATAACTAGACTCATCGACGGCTAAACCTTCCTAGCCATATAACTCTAGTGAAGTCGGTGCTTGAGGTGATGCTAATGTACCACTTCTCGGTCCTTGGTGTGCCGAAGACGATCATTAATAAAGTAAGGGCTATACAGAGAAAATTTCTCTGGGCTTCACTGAGAACAAGTAGAAATGGGTACTGGTTTATTGGAAAACAGTTTTCCTTCCCATGGAAGCAGGAGGTCTGGGGCTTAGGGACACAAAAGTGAGTAATCATGTGTTGGGGTTGAAAAAATAGTGGCGATGGATTGAAAATAAGTCATAACTGTGGGCAGACCTTTGGATGAGTAAATATGACAGAGGATGGAACAGACAGAACCTGATTCGATTAAATGAGGAACCCCGGGATCCATAACATGGAGGGAGGCTAATGCCAATCACAACTTAGTCAATAGCATAGATTTTGGGAGATAGGGGATGGAGGTGATGTGGATTTTTCAGGGACGCTTGGCAAAAATTTCCAAATATCCAAGGGTTGGTGGAAATGCCAGGCCTCTAAGAATAGTTGCAAAGGGAAGGCGTGACTGGGGTCAAATATTTAAGGGACTCCGATGTCGAAGGAAACCCATATCGCCAATGGAAGAAGGATTTTTTTAGGACACACATCCCAGGAGAAGATACAAGCACGATTGTACATGTGTTAGGTGAAATAAAGATAAAAAAGAGTCATCACACAGATAAGATCAGACGGGGATACAATATAGCCGGGAAATTCAACATAAAGGAAGCATCTAGAATAGAAGGGAAACAAGACATGGCCCAAACTAAGAAGAAATGGAACAATGTCTGGAATTTAGGACTGTGGCCTAAGATATCCACCTTCTTATGGCTACTACTAAAATAAAGAGTTCTGACATGGGAGAACCTACACAAGAGGGGAATGACAGGCACATCACTCTATGTCCTATGCCTTTCAGCTATAGAAACCATCAACCACATGTTCGACGAGTGTAGCTGGACCTCGAAAGTATGGAGTGAGGGAGGTAATATCTTTAACCCACCCAACCAGACCCCAAGATGTCTGACAAGCACTATTTCAACTTGGAGGTGAACCCCTTCAAGATTAACCTATTAAATCTTATATGGGAGGTCACCTCGGGGTTTTCTATTATGGGAAATCTGGAAGGAAAGCAATCAACGTATCTTCGAAGACAAGAAGCGATCGAAAGAGGAGGTTTGGGAAAGCATCCAAGTTCATGTGAGAGAGACCCTAGGCCTCAAGAGATGGGGACCGGATGGAATTAAGACCTAAGGGGAGGAACTCCGTATGCTTCAGGCATGGAAGGTTCCGCAATTACCGCAATATATCAGAAAATACCACAATGCACCTGTGATATCTCTGAGCTTGGACACATGGGAACCTCCTGAAGATCACATGTTCAAGTTGTATTTTGACAAGGCCTCGAAAGGCAACCTAGGGGCAGCTGGGCATGGCAGAGTGATACGTGACAGCAAAGGGGAAATTCAAGGAATCTCATAGGGGTACCTGGGAGAGGCCTCTAATAATGTAGCATCCATTTTAGATATCTATCAAGAGCTATCTGAATGTGAAACAAAGCTTGAGCATTCTTCTTCCTTTCTTCTTTTCTTGTTGTTCTTTCATTGGCTGTAAGGGCATTCCAATCAGCTAGATCCTCATAACCCGATTCAACAATCTCCCACAAATATTTTCCAATAAAATATGTCAGCATCTCAATGCAAAAATAATCATAATCGTTGCTGTCAAATTCTGGAACGAGCATGTTAGATTTCAACATGTTTAACTTTGGTGAAATTCCAACAATAAAACGTTAACACAAAACAATTTTACCTGCTTTGATACCAATTTTAGAATCTGAAATGGCACATATCAATGAGTAAAACCTGTAAATCTCATTTTAAATCAAGTATGTAAATACATTTCTGTATAATAAACCTATTACTAATATTAGTATCTATCAACTATTAATTATCTATCAAGACTACGAATCATTCCATTATCTAGTGACACTACCAATCATTCTTAGCACTGCCATTCTAATTATCTACTGCACTAATTTTTAATAACATAACCACAGAGAATTACAAAATCTGCTGACTAATGTCAACAATTACATGGGAGATTTAAGCATTATTCTCAACAACATACATCATTGAGATGTGTGAAGTCTAAGCACTAGTTTAAAGCTTGCTTTTGTGGGGTAAGATTTCTTTCCCTTGTTACACATATATGGTTTTGGGAGTGGAGATTATGGCAATAGGAAGTCTAGTTCTAGAGATGCTCCATGCTTGCTTATGGTCCATTTTTAGGTTTCTTTAGCTGGTTACAGAAACATAGATTCGACTACAGATTCTGATAATATGAAGTTCAAATATTCTGACAATTGGAAGTCCGCTTGTAATGATGTTTACATGTTTTATTTTTGTCAGGCAATGTTCTTCAAGACTTCAATAAATTCTTGATCGGGTTTTAAAATTCAAAACTTTGTGAGGATAATTATGATAGAGTCGAGGGCTTTAAAACAAATCTCTGTTAGCATTAAAGGTGGATGAACCACATTAGCTTGTTCGAAAAGTTGACCTAATCCTAATGATGTGATTAATCCGAAAATTCTTTTATCTACATTATGAATCACCAAAGTCTTAAATCTAACATAAAAGAGGATGATTGAGTGGAAAGATATTCCACTAGTTGAGATCTATCACTATTTACCATTTACCATCACTGCAGATAGTAGTAGAATTATCAATAAATATTAAAAGTTTTGTGAACAGAACTACTATATAGTTTGTCTATGTCGGTTGAATCTATTTAACAAACTCTTGAATCTCTCTTGTTTTCATAAGAGTTTATGTATGTGCGTCAAATGATTATGGTTTATCCCATGTACAAGGGTCAGTTAATAGAAATCTCTCAAAACCTAGATACTAAAAACACGGATGCTCTCTAATTGCAAATATTATATCTTTAAATATATAAGAATCAGAATATTCCCCATCCCATCCCATCCTGAGTTTAGATTGTTATTACCAGGTCTCAAATGCTCAGTTTCGTTGCATATCAGATTGATCAGTCCCGTATGCCCATAGAACTTGACTAAGAAAGCGGTGGCGTTCGCCACGGACATGAGTCTGTAAAATCTATTGGGGAGCACCACGGACATGAGTCTGCAGATCCGCTGGTTGTGTGAATGAATTGCAAACTACTGAGGAGCTGTTTTCGTTTCGAGGGGCGTTATTGACGGGTCCGCGCGATGGGCCGCGTGACAGTCAACCGGACGCACGCTCTGCAATTCAAAAAACGCAGCATGGTGTCCCCTAGGGTAGATTGGGGCTCTTTCTCCAAAAACACTTTGCCAGCCGTTGGTTTTGGCCGCAAGTTCACGTCACATCACCTTTAGCTTTTCTAATAATTATCGCTTTGTTTAAGGGTTTTTTAATAATTTTAAATCTGCTTTTAGCTATACCTATTGGCTAGCGCGTCGCAAGTTAACAGATGGAAACGTTATTCGAAACTTTTCGAGCTCCAATTCAATGAATCTCCGAAACAGTTGAGCGTCTTTCATCGGATGTCGGAACGGTAACGAAGGTTCTGACCGAGCCTTGCCTTTTCCCAACCATTCTTTTCAATATTCTTTTCACCCACTTTAATACCCAAAATATGAGGATGTGGACCGAGCCTGAGTTCAATTGACTCGGGCATTTATTTTCAATATTCTTATTTACCCACTTTCATGCCACTGTTTTTTTATTATTATTTCGTTTCATTTGAAAGTAGTATATTTAATAAATGAGACTCTGGATTATTATAATATTATTATATGTATCTTATACATGCATGAACTTATAAGTTCGTTTGCAAATGAATGGATTATATTAGAGTATATAACCATGCAATCATGTCAGCGATAGGATACATATCGTTTGGGCATATTAATGAGAATATCATTAATATTTCCATCTTTATAAGTGTAATTAAAGTGGATTGTTTATTCATTAATGTGTTTTTTTTGGAAAAATAAGGATGATTGCAAGGCAGCGAGTTCCTATCTTGAATTGATTGATTGTTGGAGCAATCAAATTGTCATTGCTAAATCAAGACTAAGATCTAATCCGTGTGTTGAGCTTAATCTTTGTTTTGGCTTCATAATATTTTGGACGAAGAGATGATGAAAGGGGTAATATAGTGCAAGGATTGAAGCTCCAACACACTGCAAATTGCAAGGAAGTCAATGCCCCACCTAGTTCTCAACAGATATCACGTGTTTGGTTGTAGATGCTCTGAATGACAGGGTTACCACAGATAATTCGACTTTTGAGAAATGAAAAAGGAAAATAAGAAAGAAAGAACCGTGGCTAGATGAAAAGTTTGCAGCAATAGCTCCATGACTAGGATGTCAAATTAAGTGCTATACTATACTATACTATATATGAATGCGCAGCGACTTCGTGTTACACTGAACCGTTCCGAATTTTTTTTTCTAGTATTCGGCTTCATAGAGTTGTTGGTTTGTTCAAATTTCCACTCAAGTTACTTTCAGTTTGTTGGTTTGTTCGAATTTCCACTTAATTTACTTTATTTTTGTTCCTAATATCCAGAGTAGAAGCATCTGTGTTGAGACCCACCCGTGAAGGTAGAGATAATGGAAGAGGAAGGGATGGTTTCCGGTGTTGCAATGGATTCAACCACTGTGTCTAACACTTCACCAATATTTAAGGTAATGTGTCTTGTTTCTGACAGACAAGAGCTTAGCTTTGTTGAGAAGGTCCACCTCCTGCAAGACCAGATTTTACTTCTTTGCAATGAGCTTGTTCCTAGATCTGCAGGAAAAATTGGTACCCAATTTTCCCAATCCGCATAAATTTCAATGCACTAAATCAACGATGGTTGTCTATGGTTGGATTCTACGGTAACAAGAAAATGATGGCAGAGACTTTAAGGAACCAGGGCTTCTTAGGAGAAAAAGAGGTTGTTGATCAATTGGAACCAGGACTGTATGCAATAGTTGGAGAATCTACTGGCATTAAGGTGAAAATCCCAAAGAAGCCTCGAGGAAGGACGTTTCTTGCAACTTCATCCGATATCTCGTAGAGCTCTCCGACTATTTGTATGTTTGTTTCCAAGGCTACTATCCTTCTAAAGCTTCAGCTTCTTCAGCCATAACTGCTTCCTTTAAAGGGAAGCGCACCAAGAGGCTTAAAATAATCCATGTGAAAAATTTCGAGAACGATGCCAGTCTCTCTGATGGATTTAATGTTGCCGTCGATAGGCAATTCAAGAAATCGACTACTTCTGTGAACGTGGCCCAAGCACCAGGTAAGGTTGTATTTTGTGATGTCAATAATAGTTGTGCTTTCTTGACCACAGAGTACATCCCTCCAAGAGTTTCTACAAGGCCAGAGGTGAAAAATTTTAAAGGAACTAATCAACTGTCAAGTCAAATTGACATATGGTTGAAGGATGGGGATTTAAACTTTTTCAGAATGGGCAATTGATATTTAACCTCTCTGCTTGAATATGGTAAATTTCTAAGATATGATGAATACCGCGATTTCGTGAAAGCTCCTGTGATGTCCATGGCGAAAGTCCGAGTAGGCGCTTCACTAGAGTTCTCCATGGAAGCAATTAATCGAAGTGTCGTTTCCTGCTTTCTGAAAATCCTACCAGATTACTTTAATGGAGTACAATTTTTTGATGAGGCCTCCCCTGTGACTTTGTCCTCCCAAAATCATGAAGAATTACGTGGCTCTGGTTATGTTGATAGGTATAATCAACTGCACAAAGAGTTGAGTCAGATCTTAGCAGTCAGAGGTTGTGATAAGAAGCTCATTTTTCTCGGATTGGAGGTCAAATTTACTGGTGAATATGATTTTGATAATTTAATTTATGAGATCGAAGGGTCTCCAAATCAAATTGGGCCTCTTAGATATAGAAGAGAAATACTTTTGAAATATCCACGACCAAAGAAGACCTTCAAGGCTACGGTAATGCAATTCAATGAAGAAACATCTGTAGCGTCATTTTTATTTTCTAGTGACCGGGTAAAAATGAGTATTAAAGGGGTTAGAGGGAACATAAGAGGAACCTTTGAAGTTGTCAATAACAGTTCCATCGATGTTCAGAATTGGGTTGAGTCTCTGATCCCCAAAAAATTGCAGTGTTTCCGTAGAAACATTGGTCTTGTAGCATTGTTGGTCAGCAAATTTGCAACTCTTTGATAAAAAAATTAATTAAAAAAAATGAAACATTAATATAATAATTAATATAAAGTTAAAAATAAAAAAATAAAACTTGTGTGTGAGCACGGGAGGTTGCATGCCGCCCACGTATCCCCTCCACACTAAATGTCTAGTATTTTGAAACTTTTGTGCTGGAGATCAATTTACTTCTTTGAACCAACATCAAATAAGATGAAACACAGTATGAAGGTATCCGCATTTTTCTCTTCTTAGAAAATGAAATGAATATATCAACACGCTATTGACGTGGCTGAAAGCCATAAACTAAAGCCCGTCAGTGCTTGGCGAAGAATCCTTGAAGCAGCTGGTCAATGCTCTCTAAGGTATACCATTTGAGCTCTCATTGCAAATTAAGATAAAATCAAGGTATCGAGGGTCTCTGGGTTTGTCCAATATATCATAATTTGAGGTGAGATGGTACTGAAATTTTTTCCATGGTTGCTTTCTTATTAATTTTATTAATTTAAGCATGCAAGTTTCTTTATGTAAAATATTGAATTGAAACAGAGGTATACATAGTAGCAGAAACTGTTTACAGTAAGAAATTATGTCATTGACATTGCTTGTGATTTAATTTGTCTTCATTCTTTGCTAAGTTTCTAACAATATGGATGCCTAATGAAATATTATTTATGTGCATTACATAGAAGGGATGTTTATAACTCTGTCTTTTCAGAGCACATCATGAAGGCCCTCATATTGGTTGGTAGTTTCGAAACCAAGCTATGCCCTTTGACACTAAGTGTCCCTAAGCTGCTAGTTGAGTTTGTGAATAAACCAATGATTTTGCATCAGGTCAACCTAATAAAACTAATAAACTTGTAACAAATTGGATTTAATTTTTGAACAGATTGAAGCACTCAAAGCTATCGGTGTTGATGAAGTTGTGCTAACTATGATAAGTTACAAACTCTTTCTCATATCTAGGTACATTTAGTTTCTTCCCCTAAAAACCAAGTTCAAGGATGACAATAGGAGATTTATGAGGTCATTTTATTTGATGCAGGTTATGTTAAGGTCATTTTATTTGATGCATGTTATGTTGAGCTTCTTAAATGCATTTGAAATGAAACTTGGGAAACTTGGGATTAAGATTTTACCTGTTCTCAAGAAACAAAGCCCATGGGCATCGCTGGGCCTTTAGCTCATGTGTTGTTTCTTTTCTAGTTTCTTATCATATGATAAAAGGAAGCTTGGATTAAGATTACCTGTTCTCAAGAAATAGAGCCCAGCCCATGGGCATTGCTAGGCCTTTAGCTCATTTGCTGCTGCTTGTCTGGATTCTAATCATCTGCTGCTTGTGTGGTTTCTGCTCAGGTTTCTGAGCAAGTCGAAGTTCAGGTGCTTGTGTGGTTTCTACTCAGGTGGAAGTTCACATGTAAGTGGTGGTGGAAGTGTTGTTAATTCAGAGCGTTGTCTTGTTCAAGTGGAAGTGTTGTTAATGCAGAGCATTTTCACCTGTCTATATGATCTGCCTGCTATCACCTGTCTGTATGATCTGCCTAGTCTAGATGATCTTCCTACATGTAAACAGAAGTGGAAGCAAGCGGTTGAGGCCTACATGGATCAGTGACTGATTCAATGGTTTATACATCCAATAACATTTAATGTTTTAAACTAATGTCAACATTACTTTACCTCTCCCTCTCTTAAATTAAAATGTGAAAGGGTAAGGGTAATATAAGATATGCTTTTAGCCTCCCTGTCTTGGGAAGAGGCCAATAAGACCACAAAACTAGACATTGGCCAAAAATGGTTTTGCGAGTAATTGATTGGTTATTCGAAAAACATATTTAAAAATTCTCACAAAAACTTTAATTTTACGACTAAAAATATATGAGGGAACTAATACTAGACTAAAAAAACCAATTACTATAGTCCCTTGCCCACTGGCAGGGACTAATAATAAGTTATGCGATTATTGTAATGTAATTGTAATGATTTGCATTGTTATTTTACATAAAGTAAAACAATTTTTTATATTGTGAAGTTAATAGGTGCTAAGGTTTTTTATTTTTTATATTGATGGTAGTTTTTGTTTATATGTGGATTGTTTTTTTATTTTAATTAAAATGATTTATTTTATATTTTTATGGTTGGTTTTGTGTATATGTTGGTTATTTGTTTGTTTTTTTATTAAAATGGTATGGAATTTTTATTAGCATTAAGTTTTTTCTATTCAATATTTTTATGGTTGATTTTGGGTATGCAATCATTGTTTTTTAATTTAATTTAAGTATACTAAGGATTGTGGTTTTAAAAATTTAAAAATTACAAATTTGAAATTCTAAATGATTATAGTTGACATTTATGTTGAAAAAATGTTATTTTTGAAGTGTTTGGGTTGATAGATGACGATCTAATACATTATTGTTTGGGTAGTGGAGTTATAGATGTGATATAAGAAGAATTCTAAAATTTATATTTATAGGCTCTAACTAGACATGATGAAATTTTATAGCATGTTTAACTTATTAAAAAAGAAATAATAATATGAGAATGAAAGATACTCACAATAAAACATCCTTAATCAAAATAGACATAGGAGGTTTATGGTCTAAGAATTCACTCACAATATGAGGTCTAGGGCTTAAAACATATTCTCTCAAAGACAAGGGACAAGATTTTCCAACAATGGATAAATATGGGTAATATTATATTATCCTTCTTACTCTAAATGTGAAATCAGGTAAACTAGAGACACACTTCAAAAATTTCCACAAATAACATATTTTGTAAGAATTAAAATACAATGTTGTGGCTCCTAGAGAGAACCCCCGAGTTGAGGAGAGGTCAGTGCCTAGGAAATCTTAGTCTCTCTTGAAGATAAATCAGTGTAACCCAAGAGAGAAATGGAAGATGGTTTAAATTATGGTTCAATTACCTTTCTTAGAGGTAGACTGGGTATGCACATAAAAAACATATCATTCTGAAGAATAAATGTTTAGGTTCGGTGGCCAACAAACAAAGAAGACAACTTTAATTTTTTATTGCAGTAAAAATGGAAAGGAAAAATCTAAGAGAAGAACATGGTGTGGACGGCTAGATAAATGCATAATCCTATGGAACAAATCCCATCACAATCATGAAAAGGTAGAAGGAATGAAGTGCAAAAATTATGGAGCAAAATTTAAGGATTCCAACTCAATGTCTCCCAAGTGTTTTTTTCTATCACATAATATAGATAAATCTATAGACTGGAAGGTACCATATGTTATCACATAACATTAGTAAATCTGTGATTTACGAGTGAATCCAATAGCTACAATTACACAATTTATAAAGAAGAAAATACATATATGATATGATAAAGAGAGCTAGAATACATACTACATAACCCAATGCTTGGAATCACTAGATAATTCTTCATTAATATTCAAGAATGAAATACATTTTTAGAAGCCCAAACCTGAGAAATTTTTGAAACAGTAATAGTTTGTAGAATAGGAAAATAGAACCAACCTTGGAACCTCTCTCTAAAAAAATAAATCGGAAGCCCTCAACACAGTATTCAGAACCTCTGAAAATAGAATTTGGGAACTGTTATAATGAGTTTCTTCTCCCTTTTTATAAGGATAACCAAAACAAAAAAAAATTACAAAACATATTAAAATGTTACATCAGTATGAGCTACACAACGTTTTGAGCATGCCACTAGCCTATCGGTCCTAGTGATTAAAAGGAAGAATTGATTATTTTCTTGAAAATAAAAAAAAATTATAGAATATGAAACACAAGAGGTGTCATGATTGACATAGCAAAATAACTCCATGTTGATTCCTATGATTCCTTGAAGTGGACTTAGGCTTCATCACCTAAGTTAGTGGTGGGGTGATGATCTGGCCATGCCTCCGTTGCCGACCATTGACATGTTGTTTTCTCCCTTTAATTTCTTACCAACCTTCTACACGCAGTCACTCAACTGTCGACCCATCAAGCCTTCAATATTCCTTTGTATTGCAGTATCGGGGCTTCGACATATCATAAGTTTGTTTAAAAGAAGCATTATGAAATCACCGTAATTATGATTCCTTTAGTCCCTTATTGCTTATTCCATTTTTCTAATACACCATAGGACTAAAGCCCATGACCACTGGTATAGTACTTAAGTGTTACGATATCAGACCCTTCATCTATCGCAACTCTTATTAAAATAAATTTCAAAAAACAACAAGAGTCCAAGCCCATTTTTCTCAACCCCCTTTCTTCATTTCCTCCATGTGACTGGGTGTTTTGACCGAAAACGTAACACTTAGGTGCTAAGGCCTTTACAACCCCTCTGGGTGCCTATCTCCCTGTGTATTTATCTTTGCAATTGTTTCTTCTCACTTCCTATTGTTAAAAAGTGTAACTAGGTTCGGTCTTCATAATGACATGTGTACTTGTGATTTTATGTAATTTATGTAAATAAGAAAAATAAAATTATTATTGTAATGCTTGTTTCATGGGTTTCATGAGCTGTGAATTTTATTTTTAGTAATGGCTCACATTGTAAGACTTTGTGATTTCTCATCTAGTCATAAAAGTCAATTTGAAACTATGACATGTATGAAGGACCCTTCTTGTGAATGTTTCACATTTATATGAGTCATTAAATAAGTATGAAATCCCTCCAATACAAGCACAAGACCTCTCCTTCAATTTGGCTTCAAAAGAATCACAAAATTGCTCCGAAAGTCACGTCAATCCACTCACACGTCATGTTGGATTATTATGGAGGCTCTGACCACTATTAATAGGGAAGCTTGACATCATTTTAGGAAGATAATTTTTGTCAAGGTTTTTAGTTGAAAGAAGTCCGAGAAGGTCCTCAAGAAGCCTTAGAATGAGTGAGGAATAGAAAAGGAGCAGCGAGTTATTTTGAATTTGGTTTGAGATTTTCTCTTAGGAAAACAACTTCTTGCATGTGGGAGAAACGACGGTCTATGTAGTGGGTACATCTCCTGTAATAAAGGATGAGAAAATGATTTGTAAATCTATCCTATTTTTGGTCGAGTTCATCTAGTGAAGCTTCCAAGTATAGTGAAGGAAGGAATCACATCCAAAATTGTCTATACATATCACACTTGGTGTATTACAATAGTACGCGATGTATAATCTATGGAAAAGAGGCTGAAGTTTCATGGTAGTTGAGAAGTTCAAAAGAAGGAGATGTTTGACTTGCATTAACTTGTGCAAGGAAGGGACTTCTGAACTGATATTTCTAAATCCATGAATTCTCTTGAAATCCTTCGACATCAACACCATTTCCTTTTCCATCAATGACAACTCATGTCTAACATTATCCCTTTTTGGCATTTATAGAAACACTAAAAACATTGGAGACAATCATTAAAGAAAGAATTGGTACTCCCTCTATATTTACTTCTTCCCCTTTTACATCAACGACAATGAAAACAATATGCTCCCCCTCCAAATGATTTCCCCCTATCTTGTTGATCCTATGGACTCGGTACCTCATTTTTAGATATGTTGAGTTCTTGTTAGTTTCCTTTCTTCCTCTTGGAGAAGACTTAGTGGAGGGAGGCAAGAGGAACTACTCCCAATATTTTTCTTAAGTAATCAAATTGATCTCCTCGGAGATTTTTGGTGAATATATCAACTACCTACACTTTTTTAGTTACATACTCCAACTATAAAATAGGATTTTCAACTTTATCTCATACGAAATGGTGCTTTATTGGAATATTATTTGTATTGGAGTGAAAATAGGGTTTTTGGACATATTTATTATGTAACCACCCCATCACACATTTACCCTCTTTTATAATATCTTTAGGTAAATATGAGCTGAGAGTTACTATGAAATGACCCAACCTCTAAGTTCCCTTTATGGAAGTGGGGTCTACTAATGGGAAACATATTGCCTCTCCTCAGCAACATCAAATCGAACAAGTGTCTGACAATAGCCATTGTTGAT
This sequence comes from Pinus albicaulis, assembly GCA_034641835.2. Lineage (NCBI taxonomy): Eukaryota > Viridiplantae > Streptophyta > Pinopsida > Pinales > Pinaceae > Pinus > Pinus albicaulis. The sequence goes on along the minus strand of CM076579.1, from coordinate 457,201,415 downwards.
CAATTCCTGAGATGGAACTTTCACTGCTCATGATTTACATCCCAACCACAAGCTTGAAACATTGCACATGTGGTTGGAAGGATCCAAACACACTCATGATCCTTCTTTCATGCAGTTATAACTGAAATTCTTCTATTCATAGGGTGTGATTGTGAGATCAATGCCACTATATTAGGGTTGGCCTACATGCCACTACCTAGAAAAACCCATAAATTTCTATAATAATATCTAGGATAATCAAAATTATAAAAAATTAATACTACAACTAGATATTGTCCAAGACATGCCTAATACATGATATCATTTTCTTCAAACATATGGTAAACATTGAAGCTACAGGTCATGATTACATATTTGATCATGATCATACTACTTCATCAAAGAGTCGTCAAGGAGGCTAAATTCCATCTCAATCTAGTTGCAAAAACACTTGTTATCCCATGCATGCATTGACCATTCCATAACTAATCAAATCATGAAAAAGATCCATAGTAAGAGCACATCATACAACTATGTATGCAACCAACATTTAACTAGAATAAAATGCATGAAAAACTAGCCATAAAATAAACAAAATAACCATTACATGTGCTCATATATCACAATAGGAAATTAACTCATATTAATCATATGCAAAGCTCAACTAAGTTAGGGACTTCCACGTACCACCTGACCATAGATTGGGTTGAACCAAATCTTGCTTTCATTCAATCCCCCTCGTTCCATATTCCAAGCATGAATTTGGGATGATATGGGTTAAACCAAAATAGAAACAACCAGATCTTATAAAAGCCAAACGAACTTAACCCTAAAGCACAGTGATTTCACCTATATTAGTCTAGAAGTCATTGACATAAAAACAAGCTTGGATACCTCTAACTCCCTTCACCAGCACCAAAGAAATTTTCCTGTCTCCACCCATCTATCAATAATTCTAAGAGAAATCCTATCTCCAACCTTTAAGCTTGGGAATTTTCCTGAGACCACCTTAACTAGAATCCAAGCCTACTGGCCATCCAAAGCTGAATTAAAATAGAGAACCAACTACATTATGGTTATATAGGAAATGGAAAGGGAAGGTTGAAACCATTATCAATCCATGCAAATCACATGCCATTGACATCAAAATAAGCAAATAACCACATGCATATACCATGCATCCAAATATCAACAAGGAAATCACACACGAAACCTGTTACTTGCAATGAACTCTAGTTGTACCTCCTTATCCAACATTATTTTATGTTTCCAACAATAACTTTGCTTTCCCTTTGCTTTCTTTTCTCCAAGCCAAAGAGGATGCTAATATTCTCCAATAATACTCTAAGTGTGGAAGATTCTAAGAGAGATAGAATGAACAAGAGCTAAGCCAACAACTCTAAAAAAAAAGTTGTGAATTTCTCAAAGGTTGTGAATAGTTTCTCTGATGTTTTTTTACATTAATATCTAGTCACTTGCTTTCCATTTTTATTTTCCTTTCATTTTCCTTCATTTTCAGTCTAATTTTCCTTGCATGCACATTTGTGTATGTTCAACTTCCTTTCCTCCTATTTTCCTTTATTTCCTTGATTAAATGACATTTATTTATTCTTTTCCTTTGCTAATTTCCTTAAACATTAATAAACCACAACTAATTCCCACTATAATGTTTAACCACCTTTCAACTTTGAATATGTGTCCCATGAATTTGGTTTTATTTAATTTACATAAAAAATCAATGAGGGGCTACTACCAACCCCTCCCCATTGGTGGAACACCATCCTCGGTGTTCTATGGCGCTTATTAGTAGCAAAACATACTTCCTAAGGATTTTTATAACACAACTCATTGCAATATTTACAATATACAAAACTGTGGAAAAAATGATCAACGTACTTCTTATTGAAACTTTATAAAAAATTTCAATACATTATTTAAAATAAACACACACACACACACACACACACACACACACACACACACATATATAACCAAAAGACATATACCAAAGACATCTGCTAAAAAAAAAAAACAAGGAAGGATACAAAATTTGCATCTAATCATCCATCTCCCATGTATCTTCATCTCGCTCAAAGTGCTTCCAATACACTTTAACCTTCTCTATTTCTTTGTTCCATAGAATGAGTTTGTTTTGCTGCAATATGCATTGTGGCTTTGGATGGAAATCTCCCTCTGGTTCCACCTACAATACTAACCAAGAAGTCACATGATTCACATCCTCCACATATTTCCTATGTAATGAAACATGGAAAGCATCATGTTATTTTACTTTTGGTGGCAGTGAAAGTGAGAAGGCCACTAGTCTAATCCTCAAAATGATCTCAAAAAGCCCAGAATAAAGAGGTTCCAGCTGACGCAATCATGAATGATGTCCTCCTTGGCTTCATGCATAGATACACATGATCTCCATCCTCACACTTGTTTAATGATCTATGATGGTCTACATAATTATTATGGCTATCCTATGCTACCTTCAAATTCCTTCTAATAACCTACAACTTCCTCTCCTTCTCCTCCAAAATATCTAGTCCAATTAGTACGTTGTTCACTAGATCACTCTAGTTGATAAGCATATCACATATCTACCCATAGAGATCCTCAAATGGACTCATCTTCAAGGATTGGTGATACCCATAATTATAAGCGAACACCACTACTGGAAGATACTCCTCCCACCTCTTGTGTTGATGAATGGCTTACATTCTCAGCATATCCTCTCAAATAATGTCAACCCTATCTGTCTGTCCATAATTTTACACATGATAAGTTGTGATGAAGGCTAATTCTTTCACCAAATCTACAAAATACTCCTTCCAAAATGTGGAAGTGAACTTGGCATTTTTGTGTGATATAATCTTCTTGGGAACTCCATGCAAGCTTACTATCTCCCTAACAAAGATCTAAGCTACGTCAATAGTTGAATTAGTAGATTTCAATGCAATGAAATGAGCTACCATACCCAACCTCTTAACCACAACCATGATGTAATCATGTTTTCTCGATGTTATCGACAATCCTATTTCCGTGGAAATGACCTCATGTTTCCATTATTGAATCGCTATGGGTTGTAATAGACTAGTTGGGTGCTTGCATTCAACATTCACCTCCTAAAATTCCAAACACTTTGTAACAAACTCAACCTCATATTTCTTCAAATTAAGCCAATAGTAGAACTCCTTATCATCTGTCAAAGGCATTTGGTATCTTGGGTGGCATGAATATGGCTTGACATTAAACTCTCTCAAGATTATATTCTCCAACTCAAAATAATAGAAATGTAGATATTTATCTTAAATATAACAAAGCCATATTTCATGGGGTGATACTCCTTATACATATCACCTTCACCTTGTTGCTTCAATATTTTCTCCATATGATGGTACTTCTCATCATACTACCCTCCATGTAAGAACTCCTCTTGTAAATCTGTCCCATAAGAGCTGACAGTTGAAACATGGTTCACATTCACTCTCCTACTAAGAGAATTTGCAACTATGTTCTATTTTTTTTTGGTGTACATAATCTAAAAATCAAACTCATTAAGTGTATCCAACCATCTATGTTAACTTACATTCAGATTGAGTTGGAAAAATAGATACCTCAATCCACTATGATCACTCATCAGAACAAACTTTCTGCAAAGGAGATCATGTATCCACATCTTTAGTGCATGAATGATGGTTTCCAACTCAATATCATGAGTCAAATAGTTATGCTCATGCTAATTTAGCTTCCTTGATTTATAGAAAACCACCTATCCTTCCTGCATCAAGACTCCACCAAGTCCTTCCTTATAAACATTTATACAAACCAAAAACTCATTATCAGGATCAATAATCCTCAAAACCAGAGGATTGGTAAGAAACTACTTCAACTTCTTAAAAATAATGGGACTCTTTATTCCATTCAAATGCCTTCCCCTTCTCTGCAAAGATGTAATAGGATAGCAAATATTAGAGAAGTTCCTGATGAACCTCATGTAATAACATTCTATTCCCACGAATGTTTTGACCTCATCCACATTCCTCGAAGTTGGCCACTCCATGATAGCTTTAATATTTTACAGGTCCACTCCTATCAATTCCTTGGAAACCACATCTCCCAAGTAATGAATCTGAGTCTGAAAGAAACTACACTTGTTGAGCTTGGCATAAAACTGATGTTCTCTCAATAATATAAACACCAATTCTAGGTGCTCTGAATGCTCCTCCTCATTCTTTGAATGTACCCAGATGTCATCAATAAATATTATCACAAACTTATCTAGGTAAGGGCACAACACATTTCTCATCAAACACTTGAAGGTGGTTATATAATTGGTAATAGAAAAAGAAACGACCACAAACTCATAGTGCCCATACCTTGTATGAAATGTAGTCTTATAGATGTATTATTTTTTGATGAATATCTTATCATAATTTGATATCATATCAATATTTGAAAACATTGCGACTCCCTTCAACTCATCAAATAAGTCATCAACATGCGAAAATGGATACATGTTCTTGATAGTCACCTTGTTAAACTACCTGTAATCAATGCACAGTGTGAGAGTACTTTCTTTCTTCTTTACAAAGAACACTGGTGCACCCCAAGGAGATATACTTGGCCTAATGTACCCCTTATCAAGCATCTCCTTAAGCTACAACTTCTGTTCCACCAATTCTCAAGTACTCATCTCGTACAATGAGTAATATGTTGGTGTTGCTCCTCGCATAAACTAAATATAAAATTCCACTTCTATATGAGGAGGAGAATATAGAATATTTGCAAGAAAAAAATCTCGAAACCACTGCAAGACATGATACGTTCATAGTATTTTATCGCCATCATTCTATTTCCATTTTCACTAGAAATATGAACTCCAAACAAAACACATCACTTACTATGACTATGATTTTCCTGCACAGATGTAACCGTTCTCACCAATGTAGGCTTCTTATTTCCCTACAATATTATCTTTTCCTCATTACCATCAAAACACCCAATGCAAATTACAATAATATTTGGGTTTCCATATAGCTTTTGAACTATTTCTAAAAATGCAGTGTGAAATGTACTCACGTTGAAAGGATGATATAGTGCACAAAAGTGTGCATACTTGGTAACTTTATCAATTACCACCACGATCACACACTTTCCTCTAGACTTGGGTAAACATTTGATAAAATCCATTGTTACCTCTTCTCAACAGTGACTTGGAATGGATAAAGGTTGTAACATACCCGAGTTTTTAATTTTCTCAGCTTTATTTTGTTGAAAAACCAAACATTATGTGACAAAATTCTCAATCTCATATTTAAGGCCATCCCAAAAAAAATTCCTTCTTGACCCTTTGGCAAGTTTTAAAAAATTGGAAGCTCCCTTTTAAAGGAGAAGTGTGAAATTTGCAAAAGAATATTTTGTTTTCTCTGGGAGTTCTTACATAAATATAAGTGATCTGTCTATCGCAATGAATCATTTTTCTAGATAAATGTATGGTATGTAATGAGATCTTACTACAAATTTTGAATGAATGTCCATAGCCCTTCATCATTATTCCACTCATTCCTTGCTTCAATTGTTCAATCCAATTGCATAATAGAAATGGAACAAAGAAATGCTTCCACATCCTAATCTCTTCTTCTGGGTGCATTTGTAACAACAATTTTCTTGAATTTTTAGTATATGAGTTCAAATTTATAAACCAACACCTTTGTGACCAATTTTTGTTGTTATTATGAATATAATTTTTTACCTTGAAGTTTATTCCCATTAGGTAAGGGTGCCATTGCATTAGGGTATGTAGTATTTCCAACATTTCCCTCTCATAAATAGGCATGTGTAAATAAATTCCCTTGATTGGATTATTTTCAAATGAAATCGGTCTTCCTTCTTGTATCACCAATTCCATGTTGTGAGGCATCACATTCCACAATAAAGTTTTTTGTGCAATATGGTGTAGCTAAGAATGGAGCTTGGTATATTGCCTCGTTATGATGTTCAAAGCCCTTAGTTTCTTCTGGAGTCCAAAAAATTTCATATTTCTTTAGTAATGTTGCTAAAGGTTCTTCTACTTTCCCATAATTCTTCACAAAATTTTGAGAATACCTTGTTAACCTCATAAACCCCCGAAAGTTCTTTAGGGTTGTGGGAATTTTCAATTCCTTGATGGCTTTAATTTTGTTAGGGTCTACCTTAACACCCTCATGAGATAATATATGACCCAAATATTCCACCTTCTATACCCCAAATAAACATTTGGAGGATTTTTCATACAATTGTTTCTCCTCCAATAATTTAAGCACCCTATCAAAATTTTGAACATGATCTTTCCAAAAATTGCTATAGATTAGTAATTCCAAACTACATGACCAAACTATTATAGCAACTTTCATGAGTTTTTAATGATGTTTTAAGAATTTCTTCTACCTTCATTATAAGTTGATGATATCTTGAACGAAGATCGAACTTCGTGAAGTAAATTTCTCCATGTAATTCGTCCAACAATTCAAAGATGATAGGAATGGGGAATTTATCTTTAATAGTGAGCTTATTGGGCTCTCTATAATCTAGACATGTTTTCCATGATCCATAATTCTTGTACACTAATACTACTAGATAAGATAAATAACTTTAGCTAGCTTAAATTATACTTTCCTCTATCATTTGTGCAACCATATTTTCAATTTCACCCTTTTGGGCATAGGGATATCTCAAAGGTTGGATGTTTGGCAGAACACTTCTTGGAATCAAGTGAATAACATTATCATGATCATGAATAGGTGGTAGACCTTTGGGAGTCTCAAATACATTGGGATGATTTTCGAAGGTGTTTTCGATATCTAAATAAATTCATGATTTCACTATTTTAACATCGAGTGAGAATAATTGTGAAATTACGCCTTATTGTCATTTCCTTAAAATATTTTTCATTCTATTAGAGTTGGTTCTCTTCCCTGATTTCAATATTATACCCCTTAATTCAATTTCCTTTGCTTCCTGGAATAATTTCAAGAAAATTTCTTGAAAATAAAAGATACCATTCTCAATTATTATAACCATTCAACTCCTAACACAACATCAACACCACCCACTGGAATGGAAATCATTGGCATTCAATATATATTCCCTCATGGTTAACTTGATATTATGGCGCTTCCTTGAGAAATTTATAGTTCCTCCATTTTCCACCATCATTTGACACTCTAATGCTCGATATAGAAAGTAATTCAATTCCTTGGTTATCTTACAATGAATAAAATTATGAATATTACCTAAATAAATAGACACTATTACCTTTTTCTCCTTGATATATCCTTCTACCTTGAGAATTTGAGGAATGGTAATTATCTCCAATGCATTACAAGGTATTATCAGATTCATTTCTTCTTTATCTAGGTTTACTTACTGGTGTATGTCCTCTTCTTTTTATGTTTCTTATTCCTTTTCTTCATCCTATTCAATGTACGTAAAATAAATTCTTCTCAACACACTTATCACCTTTACTGTATTTTATATCTCTTTTGATTTTTTTCCTCCAGTTCCTTTAGTGTCAACCTTGTTGGTGTATGAGGATAGAGGCAACATCACTTCTAACTTTATATTTGTGAGTGATAAACCTTCTTGTTTTCATAAATTTTCTTTTAACTTTTCTTGCCATCCTCAATGCATTTTCCAATGAATTAGCTTTCCAAAGATGAACCTCATGTTGGATGTTAGATTTAAATTCACTATGAATACACCAATGGTATGCTCCTCTATAATGTCATGTTCCTTGATATTCAATATTTGTAAGTCTTCAATGTGCTATGCCATTGAACACTTTTGTTTGAGATTTATCAATTGGCTAAAGAAGGTATTGATCCTTGTATCCTCATAACATGCTATCAATTACACCACAAAAATTTTGCAAGTGACAATTGATTTACGAGAATAAAGCCATCAATACCACACAAAGTGGTTGGGATCTAAATATAAATATGTAATGCGTAACTTTTATGTATGTGTCACATCATGTAAGATCAAATAATTGCTCCATCTGTAGTATCCATGTTAGTGAATCCTTTCCATCAAAGTTCCTCATATAGAACTTTGGAATATGGTTGATATTTAACCATGAATTAGAATCACTAAAACTGTAATTCATCTTCCTTTCATCGTTGCATGTATTTTCATGTAATTCCTTGTCACTACTAGGAATCATTTCTTGGAAAAACAATGTCAAACCTTCCTTCAACCCTTCCATCTTGACATTCATCATTTCTTCCATGTATGATTTTAAAACATCATCGAAAACTCCAATGTCCCTTTTTATTTTTTCTTCTAAACCATCCATGTCCCATTTTAAACCATCCATATTAACATTAATCATTTCTTCCAATTCATTTTTCGTAACCCTTTCTAAGAGCGGAATGTGTTTCACTCGGTCTCCTAATTTTTCTATATCATGTTGCATTTATTCCTCTTATTCATGTGTCATATTGGAGATTTATGTTGGGTTATTGGGTGTATCCATTTTTTTCAAGGCATATTAGAACCAAATAATGATATGTATGCTTAAATGTTCCCTTTGAATCGCTTCATTTTTTTTTTCAAAAAAAAGTTACTCAAATCTAAAAACGATACAGAATTTTTTCTTGCTTTTAGGTGATCAATATTTAAACTATTGTATCTCTATTATTTGGCCTCCCAAGGTCTGGAGCTGTGACCCCTACTACCATTATGTGTCTTCTTTCTAAACCCAAAGAAATATTGGATTCTTCAAGGTAAATTTATCTACATGTTTCCCAAGATGAATTGATTATGGACTGGTTTTGTAGATAAAATTTCTACGAAATTCCATGTGTCACAGTTTCAACCTTTGGACCAAAAAATAACACTGAAGAAAATAAATTGCATTGAGTTTCAACCACTTATTATGAAATTCAATTTGGATGCCTGAAATGAAATTTAGGATGATTTTCCTTAAGACACCCATTTGATAAACAAATCTGGAGCATATAAAAGCCTTAAATTCCTCCAATCATATTTTTGAGTATATAAAAAACCTAGATCTAAAATATTAAGAATATGTTCATCACTATTTCATCTCCATGTGGTTGCAAGTTCAACTTCCGAAACCTTTCATAAAAAAATGTTACATTGAAAATTCCAAGACTACCTTGTTGAAGCAACAAAACCCTAGGATCCAAAGCTCTGATACCAAATTTTATGTAACTAGATCAAAAAAATAAAATAAATATAGATCAAAATCTTCAAAATAATCTTATTTGAGCGAGAAACATCATTTTACATCATATAAATGAAAAATTCTTGGATGATACAAATTACAAGACCTCCTTCATACAGTTAGGAGTCAACAGTGTCATAATATAATTAGTGTCTACATAAAAATAATAATGTAATGATACAACAATAAAAATAGGGGGATTCTATGGGGAAAAAATTAACAATATTGGGGTTACATGGGCACAAAAATAAAAATAGAGAGGCTACACTAGTATTATAGGCAGCTAACATCTTCACAAATTGTGCCAATTTTGTTTCAACATCATAGTCATCACTACTAAAACTACAATTAGTCACTTTTCTTGTTTATTTTTATGCCCTAATTGCAACATCTTTGTGAGTTTCCTATTTTCATTTCATATAAAATTAGAATTCCATGAAGCTCATCCATTGATAATTTTCCTCAGTCTTTCAAATATTCTATGGCACTCACATTATTACCAAAACGGTTTGGGAGACATCATAAAACTTTTTAACCATGGTATTTTCCTTGATATCTTCACCAAGCCCTTTGAGAGAGCTAAAAAAATCATCTACCAGGTAAAAGTAAGCAACAATGTCCTGTTCTTCATGCATTTTGAGTGCTTCAAGCTGCCTTCTAAAGGTTGAGATCTTAGCATTCTTGCATCTCTTTCATAGATGGTAATGAGATTGTTCGAGATACCTTTTGTTGTTTCCATGCTTATGACTTTAGTGAAGTTTGAATCCGATAGACCACTTGTAAGCATTAAATCTTTTACATTTTCCATATATTCCATTTTTCCATCTAGATCAATTTGAGGAGTAGAGGGGATCATGTAAGCATCTGTGACATTTTTCCAAACTCCGACACCAAGAGACTTAAGTAAAATTCCATCGTAACTTTCCAAAAAGAAAAATTAGTTCCATCAAATTGAGCGACTATTTTTGCATCCTTGCTGGCCAGTGTGACTCAAAATACTTCTTCCAACAGTTAGGATGATTATGAATAATTTTGATATGATACCAATTATTGTGAATGTTTAGAGGGGGTGAATCAATATTTATTTCAATTGTTACTTATCCCAGCTAATATTTTTCCACAAAAATGAGCCAAAAAATACAAAAATAAAAAAATTATTAATAATATGATAATGAGGACTCCAATCCTCCTTACAAAGTTTCATGCTTCAATCATAAAAACAAAAATCCAAGGCTCCAATATTGGGCGAGGAATCCCATCTTCCTTACAAATATTCAGGCTCCAACCTTTACAAAATATCTAAGACTCCAATATTGGGTAAGTACTGAAATACCCGAATCTTTAACTTGGTAAATGACATTCAAAAAAGGGATATGTAGTGTCTTTGAATGTTCCAAACAAACTTTTTCTCAAACACTCCATCAAATTCCCAACTAAGGTATGCAACTGATGACTTTGGGAGTGCTCCAAAAGGGCTCCAAGGTGTATCTTCAAAGTAGCTATAGAACTAAACTTAAACTTGGCCATGTATTCTTATTTAATGTGCTCCAAAGCTATCCTTAATTTTGTGACTAGGTTTCTCCAAATAATACCGAAAATATTTTATAGAACTATTCCAAAAATGTCAAACATGTGTCACTTTTCCATAGTCAAGATTCCACAAGTATGACTTTATCCTTTTCGATAGGTTCACAAGACCAGGAATTTGTCACAAAGTTTTTTTATCGGTACAAAGTGCTAGGCACAAGTCTGAAAATATAGGTCCAACTAATTTTTCACGGGTCTGCACTAAAACATAGTCTAAAATCCTTCTCTGACATAGGTCATAGTTCTGCGTAAATACACCATTTCTCTAAAATTATGTCCAAAGGTAACATGCATAGGTATGATCTTTTGATCAAGTATGAAGTTTCTTTCTGACAAAGACAATTTTTTTTGCTACAAAACTTAGAAGGCTATCTTAGATCTGACGTCTTTATATAGTACCATATGTGGGAAAATGTTAGTGCACATACCTACGATGGGCCTGGAAATATTAATCTCCCACAAGTCTGAGAATAGTCTCCACAAGTCTTGATTTGGATGCCTTTACAGTATGAAAATATGACTTCTATAGTTTGAGTAGATACCCTCCAAAATCCACAAAAAAATCCATAGTCATCCTGTAGTCAAAATTATCCAAACGTTTTAGCTTCCTTCTCTAAGTTTAGGAGATGTGAACTTCTTCACTTTACAATGCTTTCTACTCATCGAATTCATGCTATATTGGATGATATCGTTTTCAAAAATATATTAGTTTTTCCATGTTGTGAAGGGACACACCTTATGAAGAGGAAAGTTGAGCCTGCTCAAGCTGGCTTGCATATTTATTTATTTTTTCATATTTTATCTTCAAAAAGAAAAATATCCATAATGTAAAGGAGTTATGTGAGGAGTGATTATTCATTAAAAAAGGCTTGAATCCCTATATAAATTGATGTAAACAACCCTTCAATATATTTTCTCGAAGGTCAAGAACAATAATTCTTTCTTGGAATGTCGTTTATGAAATCCCTTACGATTTTATGGCTTGGACAAGCAAGGAATTTCTTTTCATATATGTTTTATCACAACCCTTATAGTTTCTTTATGAATATTCTTATGTTAGGGCTTCTAGATTAGGGATCCTTCACATGTTTTTTATTATTCATTAGAAATAGGGCATCTTCCACAAGGCTAAGGATTTGACTTGCATAAAAAATTTAGGGATAGGGCATATTACAAAGATAGGGCATCATGTACTCATCAATAGGTCATGGCATCATTGATGACACCATTTACATGGGGCTTCAATAATTTTATTCATTATATTTGCTTCAATGAAAAATTTAACCAAAAAATGCTTATTCCTTATTTTCCTCAGCTACACATTATGCAGTTCTAATGGATAGTGGGGCCATCTCGTGGTGGATGTAGTGCTCAACTATGCAATCCTTGGAGTATTATTTTCCGTGATTATGCATTGCACAATTAAAGTGCCTGGTCATGCCAGTCTTGCTAACTAAACTTTATGAATTCACAATCCTTGAATTTCCTTCTCCATATCCACTTCACATAGCCTAGTTATAGTGGCCAAAACCTCACCCTTAGCCTCCTAGTTATATGCACTCTGAATCCTTAGGTTTACTTCTTAGTTTGTGTGCATTAATTCATCATGGGAAGCCTCACATGAACACGAATAGAATAGTTGATTATGGGAATGATTTTGTCTTAAAATGAGTGAATATAATTTGCAGGTGTTGTCATCCCATCATGGAAATATGATGATCAAGGAGGTTACAAGAAGGACACCTTTGAAGACAAGACACAAAGATGCGATCATGCAAGAGTAAAGGAATATTGAACCTTCATAGATGGATTAAGGCTTATATGAGATTGAAGGCTCTATTAATCTAATCAGATCCTTCGGAACATGAGAATGAGGATCCTATAATATCAATCATCAAGATTTGAATATATGGAAGAAAAGAGAAAAAATTGGCATCAATATATTACAATGAAGTATTATGTTACCTTCGCTAAGTCATGGCTTCTCAAAGTGTCACCAAAATACTCATATGTGATCAGTGTATTTATCCAAATTAATTGTGGAATGTAACTATGGTATTTCCAAAAGATAGGAAAATGTAAAATCTCTTGAAGCCCAAGTGTCCGACATGGAGTCTGAAAAGTCACTAGAAAGTTGTAAGTCATGTAGAACTTCAAAGGTCACATAGGAATTTGAAAATTCACCTGAGATCTTAAGAGGCATGAGGGAAGGTCAAGAGTCACACAGGAAGTGGAGGGTCAGCTCATTCACTATAAGTATACCCTCATAGCTCAAGAAAATGTATTTTTTATCTTGGATTCTCTAGCCTGGCATAAGAGTGATAATTTTTTAGCAGAGCAAGTGGTGACTTATGTTTCCACCATTGGGGGCTCATGTTACATCATTTTAATCATGTATCTTGGGACTTTCACTTAATATATTAATTTCTTGGAGTGAAGGAAATTTCATGCCTGTGTTGTGAATGATTGAAAGACTATTATCTCATTGTTTTTGGTGTATGTTTATGTTTAAACATACTATTATCTTATGTCGATAATTGCAGCCAAGGAAAATATATTAGAATAATGGTGGCTAGGCTTATTATACGGATGGGGATCCTACTCCAAATGGTGTGAAGTCAAGTAGGGACTTTGTACCAGGGAGAACCTCGCCAATAAGTGGCGCTATAAGGAGGGTCAGATGAAAAGCTAAGCCCATTGAGCGTATATTTATTCTTAATGTTGGAATAGCTCATTCCCAAATCATAATTCAAAGATGTTTTTTTATAAATAAATTATCTTAAAATCCTCACAAAACTCATTCATAACTTGTCTCAATTCAAATTTGATGGAAAGGTTGAACTAACTGTGCTTGGACAATGATTCAATATTTTCACATTTTTCTTTCTAATAGAATATAATGTAAATATGCCATGGAAATATTGTTCGCCATCAAACTTGAAGGTCGTGCTACGCGTTGGTGTCATACACTACCATCTTTTTGTATTATTTCGATTAAGAAAATTGTTAAGAAGATTCACGAAGCTTTTGACAAGTATCATTACCAAGATATACATAAAATGATTAATCAAGTTGTAATGAAACCCAATGAAAAAGTAAAGGATTTTCTTCATTTGAATCTTCATATTTTCTACGAATTTATTGAAGAATATTTCGATTTAGATTTCATGAGTAAAACTATTCTAGTATTTGGTTTTTGCCCCATTGAAAGAATTCTCATTAGATTCTCCTCATGATTTTTCTCTTCCATTTTTTCTCGATCATGATGCACCTCCATTCCTAGAGGGTGAATTTAATACTCATTTTATTCCTTTTCCTCCTCCTTTCTCATTACCAAACGAAGGGGTTCCTCATGCCAAAATTGGTGTTGTTATATATGAAACCGAAATTTATAATGTGCTTCTCCCACATTCATTTTATTCCCATGAAGAAATCGTCATTTAAAGGAGCTTTCATTGTTCTCATGATTCCATTGAATATAATGTGAAGGTTTATCCCTTGATATTTCAAGATAAAACTAAAATGAATAATCTTGATCTTGAATATAATTAAATTGAAAGTAGTGTTTCTTCAAGGAATACTTGTTTTCCTCTATCATTTACACCTAAAGATCCTTTTTACCATAATTTTTGTAGTCAATCCGATCCACTAGTAATTTCTCCAGATCATGTTGATTCTGAGTTTATTGGTTCACATGGTGATGAGGTACAAGGAGACTATATTTCATCGGTAGAGGAGGAAAAGGTTGAAGACACATTCTACATTCCTCCCCTCTTTCAGATTTCTCCATTTCAAAATTATGAGCAAACATCTTGTCATCTTGATAACCAGTAAAATGATATAAAAATACTTACTCAAGTTGAAACCTTGGAAAACTATCACCTTGACATTTATATTTTTTTTTGATATAAGAAGTGATGAGTTCCCAAACATATTAGATGGCATTTCATTTTCATTAGAATAATTATATTTTAAAGCCTTGAAATTACAATATGATCTATGTGATATACAATCTCTAGTTGGGGAATGGGGTAATATTTCATTTCATATTTCTCTTGGAATTCCTCTGGTCCATACTTATTCAGATGCCAAACCAAGAGAAACAGATGGTCAAGTTATTGAATATTTAAAATACCATGTTAAAAAATAGAAATTCCAAATCCAGAATTCCATTGATATTCCATTATTTAACCATTATGCTGAGAAGGTTATGTTGATCCAATTAATATTCATCTTTATCATGATATCCTATTGCATTCAACTCCCTGTCTTGACACAATAATTGTATTGGGTGACATTGGATGTTCAAATATTCTCACCGAGCATAAGATAAATGAAAATCCACTCTTGTTGCAAGCTTACATGACTATAATTTTTTTTTTAACAATCCCAGGAAAAAGATTCATTTAATAGAAGACAATAAAGGCCAAATAAGACCATGGTTAAGGGAAAATTATTCCAAGTTGAATGTTGGGAAAATATTTTCTATTGGGCATCACTGTATATATATTTATGGCCAAAGAAAATTGGCAAATGAAATGGATAAGGCATTACAGAGGAAAAACCTATTTTTTCGACATTTATTTATTGAATAAAGGAAAATAGGAGAAAAGGAAAGTAAAAGGTCACATGTTCAATTTAAGGAGGAAAATGAAGGAAAATAATGGATAATGAAGAAAATAGAGGCCTAATTGATAAAAAGGCTTCTCATGATCATTTGGTACCTTTTTTCAGTTCATTTTTGGGGCTCTTTCTTTGTTCTCTCTCTCTCTCTCAGTCTTGGATACTTAGTGTTTTCCTGGAAAATTTTAGCATTGAGCCAAGAAAGAGGAAATAAATAAAAGGAAGGAAAATGAAAGGAAAGGAAAATAAAGATCAAGCATAGGAGAGCAGGATCTAGAAGCTTCAATGGGAATAATTGGAGGTATCATATTTCATGTGTGATTTACTAGTTGGTTTGTACATGCATGGCTTATGCATGTTTGTATTTAGTTCCCTTGGTGTTAGTGGCATGGTTTTATTGGGTTTTGAAAGTGGTTTTCAACCTTTCCTTTCCTTTTTTTGGATGCCATGGTTTGTTGGGATTGTGATATTGATTTTTAGCTTTGGAATTTCTAGATGGAATTCATAATTTTTGGTAGAGGTGGTCTCCAAGAAATTCCCAAAGGCCTAGGAATCCCTTGACCGGTTTTAGAGGGATACACGCTAAAGCCTGAGGATAGTTTCTCGGCTTAGGGCCTAGTGATTTAGGATTGGATTGCGATAAATACTTAGAGACATGGAGATGATAAAATCCTCAGGGAATGATTGATTCTGGATTCCATGCTTGGTTCGGTATTTTGATCAGAGCATTAGTTTTGGTGCGATCACAATATGACGACGTTAGAGGTGGTTTAATATCTAGATTCCATTGGTTGGTTTTGGATTTTTATATCCATGAGATCCCAGATTCATGCTTGGAATATGGCATGAGAGTGAATGGTTGAAGAGAGATTTGTCTCATCCATGTCTATGGTCGAGTGGTGCGTGGAAGTCCTATACCTAGTCAGTTATTGTGTATATTTAATGAAATATAAGTTATCTTTATTTTGTAATTATTAATGTGTGGAATTAATGGTTGTTATCTCACTGTTATTTTCATGGTTTTATGCTGGTTATAATAATGGCTAAGTGATTAGTTCATGTCATAGTTATTTCATGTATTTACTTGTAATTTTTAAAATAATGGATTGGAGACCTAATTTATGTCATGTTTTTTCAAGGAAGATGGTATTGGTCCTTCTTGCAACATCTCGTAAGAGTTTTTAGTGATTCATGTTCTGTCTTGTATCCTAGAAATATATATTTTAGTTATTCCAAGCGTTTAACATAATGGTGGTCCTAGTTGGGGATGATGAGGCATAGTCCTAGAGTTAGTTTTTGGTTATTTGGCTTTGTCATCATGTGTTTGATGATTTTTAAAGCTAAAGGAAGTCCTAGGTTTTTTATGAGATTTTGGTCTTAAGAAGTGCCTTAAATCCCATGGACGAAGGCACAGGTCTGGGAAATTGAGTCCCTAGACACACATATGCATATGTTGTGGGAGTGTTACTAAGGGAGCGTTTAGGGGTTTCATTTAGCAAATGTCAGTGTCTCCCACAAAAAATTCAACTTGATGACCGAGATTACCTTAGGGGGCCCTGTAGCAAGTGTGGGGAGTCTGTGTTATGGTCTTCTACATCAATTCCACTTCCTTAAAGTCACCAACGAGGTTGAGTCTACTCTTAACTTCCCTCAGCTCATGTTTACCCTTGGTTGAAATTTACTTGGGTAGATGTCAGGGGAGGTGTATGTTATAGGTGGTATGCGAGTGTGGTTGCACTCTCCTTGGGAAAATCTTGATATTCTCGAGCATATTGTCGTCATGCATTTGTGTCATCCATGCATGTATTTCTCATGGTTGTGATATATGTACTTGTATCATCCACATGTTTTTGGTCATGTTGGAAAGGATTTCTCCATGGAAGGGATGATGGTGTGGTTGTAAATGTGTTTTTCATGAGCATATGACTAGTTATGCATGTGAGGTGCGTACATTTTGTTAAGTGTACAATGTTGTGGTTGAGGTTGTCATGCTTGAGGTCATGGTGTGTATTTGATATGGTCATGCATTGATGAATAAACTATTTGGTTGATCTTGCAGATGAGATATCCTCCCTAAATTTTTTTAAGGTATGTTGGGTTATTATGTTTTGGCTTAAGCTGACATGACATGGCTTGTAAGAAGAAATTAAAGATGGCTAGCTAGATGGTAGACTACAAATATTCCCCTTATAAAAAAGATGAGAAGCACAGTGTTGGACACTCATCTAATTTAGAAAATAGACTAAGAATTTTTAAGGAATAAATAACGAGTTGTAAGGCGGACAATGACATAATCATATAGGCACAGGGAAAATAAGCTGAACTAAATGTGGTAATCCCTCAGAGTTTTTTAGATTTTCAACTACAAGGGGCACTTTGGATCAATTATGGACAAGAGGATGGAACTAATGGGGCATATGGAACTAGGTCTCCTGGTGCTTACATGTCAGATAGAGATGAAATGATTAGGGATGAGAGATTCTTGTACACTCTAGATATGAGAGGAGATAGACATAGGTACTACCCTAGTTCTCGTTTCAACAGGAATTTTGGTCATCATCATTATCATTCACATAGGAGGAGTTATAGGGGATATATTCTAGATAAGTTTAAGAACCAAAAGCCACCTACCTTTGATGGATATATGAAGAAATGACAGGATTCAGAGGCATGGTTGCTTGGTATGAGTAAATTCTTTATATTCCTTGACTATTCAAAAAACGTGAATGCCAAAATAGCCACATTCACTCTCAAAGTTAAGGAATATATTTGGTAGGAAGACATGAAGAATGTCAGGGGTTTTTATGAGGAGGAAATCACTTGGAGTGAATTAAAGAGGTTATTTCAGAAGAAGTATATATTGGAGAGGTACTATGATGTTAGAGATAAGGCATTTTATCAGTCACAATTGGGTTCCATGATAGATGATGAGTATACTAGTAGGTTTTTGGAGTTATTGAGATATGTGCCTTACCTCAAGGAGGAGAAGGCTAAGGTTTAGAGATTCATGAATGGGCTAGAGTAACATAGAAAGACTATATTGAGTGCAATGGGCCTAGATCATTCGAGGAGGCCATTCAAAAGATGAAGCATTTTTATGAGAAAAAAAAATGAAAAGTTGAGCCTAAATGTGTTTTTAAAGGAAATTAGAAAGCTAAAGGAAGATGGCCACCAAAGCGGGAAGGATCAAAAGATGTAAGTTAGAAATAAAACACAGTTCCTTACAATAAGTTCAATATAGTTGGGAGAGGACCTATAGACCAGTAGACTGGAGGTGATGGTAGAGCACTGCTACAGTGTTAGATATGTGGAAAGGATCATCGTAAGAGGGAATTTCCATAGTATCAGTGTGGTAGATCATAGATCTATATTTCACAGGAGGTGCATGCAGTTGGGGAAGTTGGGCATAACATTCATTAGATTTATGCAGTTGTTGACACTAGGAAGACAAAATATCAGGAATCTTTTATTGAGATGGATGGTAAGCTTTTTGAAATGAGAAAAAAATGCATGAAGAATATTGGTTAGTGCAGTTGGCTAGAACTATAAAGAAAATACTTCCCCATTGGTCTAGAGCTTGTGCATTTGAGTTGAATGACATGCACACAACAACACACTTGAACATTTTTTAGTTGGGATCATATATCATGGTATTGGGTATGGATTGGATATGCCTTCATAGGACCAAATTATATTATTATGAAAATCAATTGAGTGCTTGGATGACAATGGAGAACCGGAATTATTATAGGGAAGGAAGAAAGCCAAATCAGTTAAGATGGTGATAACTATGCAGGCCAAGTGTAGTAGTAAGAAAGTGTGTATGTTACTTGAAATATATATCTGTAGTGACAAAGGTAAGGAAGTTCAGGATGAAAATGTTTTGAGAAATTATCCAGTTCTACAATAGTTTGATTATGTATTTCCCGCAAAGATTTCAGAGTTTCCACCTCATAGGGAGGTATAATTTTGTATTGAGTTGGTACACGGAGTAACACCGACATCAAAGGAACCTTACAAGATGAGCACACCTGAGTTGGTAGAACTAAAGTTTCAATTCAAAGATATTCTTGATAAGGAATACATTAGGCCAAGTGTATCCCCATGAGGCGCACTAGTGTTGTTCATGAAGAAGAAGGATGGCACTCTTATATTATGCATTTATTACAATAACCTGAACAAAGTGACCATAAAGAACATGTACCCATTATCAAGGATTGATGATTATTTTTTAGCTAAAGGGAGAAACAATGTTCTCTATTTATTTCAATATTTATTTCAATTGTTACTTATCCCAGCTAATATTTTTCCACAAAAATGAGCCAAAAAATAAAAAAAAATTATTAATAATATGATAATGAGGACTCCAATCCTTCTTACAAAGTTTCATGCTTCAATATTTAAAAAAAAAATCCAAGGCTCCAATATTGGGCAAGGAATCCAATCTTCCTTAAAAATATTCAGGCTCCAACCTTTAAAAAATATCTAAGACTCCAATATTGGGTAAGGACTGCAATCCCCCAATCTTTAACTTGGTAAATGACATTCAAAAAAGGGATATGTAGTGTCTTTGAATGTTCCAAACAAATTTTTGCTCAAACACTCCATCAAATTCCCAACTAAGGTATGCAACTGATGACTTTGGGAGTGCTCCAAAAGGGCTCCAAGGTGTATCTTCAAAGTAGCTATAGAACTAAACTTAAACTTGGTCATGTATTCTTATTTAATGTGCTCCAAATCTATCCTTAATTTTGTAACTAGGTTTCTCCAAATAATACCAAAAATCTTTTGTCAAACTATTCCAAAAATGTCAAACATGTGTCACTTTTCCATAGTCAAGATGCCACAAGTATGAGTTTATCCTTTTCGATAGGTTCACAAGACCAGGAAGTTATCACAGAGTTTTGTTATAGGTACAAAGTGCTAGGCACAAGTCTGAAAATATAGGTCCAATTAATTTTGCACGGGTTTGCACTAAAACATAGTCTAAAATCCTTTTCTGACATAGGTCATAGTTCTGCGTAAATACACCATTTCTCTAAAATTATGTCCAAACTTAACATGCATAGGTATAATATTTTGATAAAGTATGAAGTTTCTTTTTGACAAAGCCAATTTTTTTTGCTACAAAACTTCAAAGGTTATCTTAGATCTGATGTATTTATATAGCACCATATGTGGGAAAATGTTAGTGCACATACCTACGACGGGCCTGGAAATATTAATCTCCCACAAGTCCGATAATAGTCTCCACAATTCTTGATTTGGATGCCTCAACAGTATGAAAATATGACTTCTATAGTTTGAGTAGATACCCTCCAAAATCCACAAAAAAATCGATAGTCATCTTACAGTCAAAATTATCCAAAATTTTTAGCTTCCTTCTCTAAGTTCAGGAGATGTGAACTTCTTCACTTTACAATGATTTCTTTTCATCGAATTCATGTTGTATTGGATAATATCGTTTTCAAAATATAGTAGTTTTTCCATGTTATGAAGGGACACACCTTATGAAGAGGAAAGTTGAGCCTGCTCAAGCTGGCTTGCATATTTATTTATGTTTTCATATTTGATCTTCAGAAAGAAAAATATGCATAATGTAAAGGAGTTATGTGAGGAGTGATTATTCATTAAAAAAGGCTTGAATTCCTATATAAATTGATGTAAACAACCCTTCAATATATTTTCTCGAAGGTCAAGAATAATAATTCTTTCTTGGAATGTCGTTTATGAAATCCCTTACGATTTTATGGCTTGGACAAGCTAGGGATTTCTTTTCATATATGTTTTATCACAACCCTTACGGTTTCTTTATGAAAATTCTTATGTCAGGGCTTCTAGATTAGAGATCCTTCACATGTTTTTTATTATTCATTAGAAATAGGGCATCTTCCACAAGGCTAAGGATTTCGCTTGCATAAAATTTTTAGGGATAGGGCATATTACAAATTTAGGGCATCATGTACTCATCAATAGGTCATGGCATCATTGATGACACCATTTACATGGGGCTTCAATAATTTTAACCATTATATTGGCTTCAATGAAAACTTTAACCAAAAAATGCTTATTCCTTATTTTCCTGAGCTACACATTATGCAGTTCTAATGGAAAGTGGGGCGATCTCGTGGTGGATGTGGTGCTCAACTATGCAATCCTTGGAGTCTTATTTTCCGTGATTATGCATTTCACAATTAAAGTGCCTAGTCATGCCAGTCTTGCTAACTAAACTTTATGAATTAATAGTCCTTGAATTTCCTTCTCCATATCCACTGCACATAGCCTAGTTATAGTGGCCAAAACCTCACCCTTAGCCTCCTAGTTATATGCACTCTGAATCGTTAGGTTTACTCCTTAGTTCGTGTGCATTAATTCATCATGGGAAGCCTCACATGAACACGAATAAAATAGTTGATTATGGGAATGATGTTGTCTTAACATGAGTGAATATAATTTGCTAGTGTTGTCATCCCATCATGGAAATATGATGATCAAGGAGGTTACAAGAAGGACACCTTTGAAGACAAGACATAAAGATGCGATAATGCAAGAGTAAAGGAATATTGAACCTTCAAGATGGCTTAAGGCCTATATGAGATCGAAGGCTCTATTAATCTAATCAGATCCTTCAGAACATGAGAATGAGGATTGTATAATATCAATCATCAAGATTTCCATATATGGAAGAAAAGATAAAAAATTGGCATCAATATATTACAATGAAGTATTATGTTACCTTCGCTAAGTCATGGCTTCTCAAAGTGTCACCAAAATACTCATATGTGATCAGTGTATTTATCCAAATTATTGGTGGAATGTAACTATGGTATTTCCAAAACATAGGAAAATGTAAAATCTCTTGAAGCCTAAGTGTCTGACATGGAGTCTGAAAAGTCAGTAGAAAGTTATAAAGTCATGTAGAACTTTAAAGGTCACATAGGAATTCGAAAATTCACCTGAGATCTCAAGAGGCGTGAGGGAAGGTCAAGAGTCACACAAGAGGTGGAGGGTCGGCTCATTCGCTATAAGTATACCCTCATAGCTCGAGAAAATGTACTTTTTAGCTTGGATTCTCTAGCCTGGCATAAGAGTGATAATTTTTTAGCAGAGCAAGTGGTGACTTAAGTTTCCACCATTGGGGGCTCATGTTACATCATTCTAATCATGTATCTTGGGACTCTTAATATATTAAGTTCTTGGAGTGAAGGAAATTTCATGCCTGTGTTGTGAATGATTGAAACACTATTATTTCATTTTTTTTGGTGTAGGTTTATGTTTAAACATACTATTATCTTATGTTGATAATTGCAACCAAGGAAAATATATCAGAATAATGGTGGCTAGGCTTATTATATGGATGGGGCTCCTACTCCAAATGGTGTGAAGTCAAGTAGGGACTTTTTACCAGGGAGAACCTTGCCAATAAATGGCGCTATAAGGAGGGTCAGATGAAAAGCTAAGCCCATTGAGCGTATTTTGAATCTTAATGTTGGAATAGCTCATTCCCAAATCATAATCCAAAGATGTTTTTTTACAAATAAATTATCTTACAATCCTCACGAAACTCATTCATAACTTGTCTCAATTCAAATTTGATGGAAAGGTTGAACTAATTGTGCTTGGACATATGATTCAGTATTTTCACATTTTTCTTTCTAATGGAATATAATGCAAACATGCCATGGAAATATTGTTCACCATCAAACTTGAAGGTTGTGCTAAGCGTTGGTGTCATACACTGCCATCTTCTTGTATTCTTTCGATTGAGAAACTTGTTAAGGAGATTCACGAAGCTTTTGACAAGTATCATTATCAAGATATACATAAAATGATTAATCAACTTGTAATGAAACCCAATGAAGAAATAGAGGATTTTCTTGATTTGAATCTTCATATTTTCTACGAATTTATTGAAGAAGATTTCGATTTGGATTTCATGAGTAAAACTATTCTAGTATTTGGTTTTTGCCCCGTTGAAATAATTCTCATTAGATTCTCCTCATGATTTTTATCTTCCATTTTTTCTCGATCATGATGCACTTCCATTCCTAGAGGGTGAATTTATTACTCATTTTATTCCTTTTCCTCCTCCTTTCTCATTACCAAACAAAGGGGTTCCTCATGCCAAAATTGGTGTTGTTATCTATGAAACCCAAATTTCTAATGTGCTTCTCCCACATTCATTTTATTCCCATGAACAAATTGTCATTTTAAGAAGCTTTCATTGTTCTCATGATTCCATTGAATATAATGTGAAGGTTTATACCCTTGATATTTCAAGATAAAACTAAAATGAATAATCTTGATCTTGAATATAATTAAATTGAAAGTAGTGTTTCTTCAGGGAATACTTGTTTTCCTCTATCATTTACACCTCATGATCCTTTTTACCATAATTTTTGTAGTCAATCCGATCCACTAGTAATTTCTCCAGATCATGTTGATTCTGAGTTTATTGGTTCACATGGTGATGAGGTACAAGGAGACTATATTTCATAGGTAGAGGAGGAAAAGGTTGAAGAAACATTCTACATTCCTCCCCTCTTTCATATTTCTCCATTTCAAAATGATGATCAAACATCTTGTTATCTTGATAACTAGTAAAATGATATAAAAATACTTACTCAAGTTGAATCCTTGGAAAACTATCACCTTGAAATTTATATTTTTCTTGATATAACAAGTGATGAGTTCCCAAACATATTAGATGGCATTTTATTTTTTTTAGAGGAATTATATTTTAAAGCCTTGAAATTACAATATGATCTATGTGATATACAATCTCTAGTTTGGGAATGGGGTAATATTTCATTTCATATTTCTCTTGGAATTCCTCTAGTCCATACTTATTCAGATGCCAAACCAGGAGAAACAGATGGTCAAGTTGTTGAATCTTTAAAATACCATGTTAAAGAAGAGAAATTCCAATTCCCATATTCCATTGATATTCCATTATTTAACCATTATGCTGAAGAAGGTTATGTTGATCCAATTAATATTTATCTTTATCATGATATCCTATTGCATTCAACTCCCTGTCTTGACACAAGAATTGTATTGGGCGAAATTGGATGTTCAAATATTCTCACCGAGCATAAGATAAATGACAATCCACTCTTGTTGCGAGCTTACATGACTATCAAATTTTTTTTAACAAACCCAGGAAAAAGATTCATTTAATAGAAGACAATAAAGGCCAAATAAGACCATGGTTAAGGGAAAATTATTCCAAGTTGAATGTTGGGAAAATATTTCCTATTGGGCATCACTGTATATCTATTTATGGCCAAAGAAAATTGGAAAATGAAATGGATAACGCATTACAGAGGAAAAACCTATTTTTTCGACATTTATTTATTGAATAAAGGAAAATAGGAGAAAAGGAAAGTAAAAGGTCACATGTTCAATTTAAGGAGGAAAATGAAGGAAAATAATGGATAATGAAGAAAATAGAGGCCTAATTGATAAAAAGGCTTCTCAGGATCATTTGGTACCTTTTTTTAGTTCATTTTTGGGGCTCTCTCTTTGTTCTCTCTCTCTCTCTCAGTCTTGGATACTTAGAGTTTTCTTGGAAAATTTTAGCATTGAGCCAAGAAAGAGGAAATAAATAAAAGGAAGGAAAACGAAAGGAAAGGAAAATAAAGATCAAGCATGGGAGAGCAGGATCTAGAAGCTTCAATTGGAATACTTGGAGGTATCATATTTCATGTGTGATTTTCTAGTTGGTTTGTACATGCATGGCTTATGCATGTTTGTATTTAGTTCTCTTCGTGTTAGTGGCATGGTTTTATTAGGTTTTCTAAAGTGGTTTTCAACCTTTCCTTTCCTTTTTTTGGATGCCACGGTTTGTTGGGATTGTGATATTGATTTTGAGATTTATAATTTCTAGATGGATTTCATAATTTTGGGTAGAGGTGGTCTCCAAGAAATTCCCAAAGGCCTAGGAATCCCTTGATCGGTTTTGGAGGGATACACGCTACAGCTTGAGGATAGTGTCTCAGCTTAGGGCCTAGTGATGTAGGATTGGATTGCGCTAAATACTTAGAGACGTGGAGATGAGAAAATCCTCAGGGAATGATGAATTCTGGATTCCATGCTTGGTTCGGTCTTCTGATCAAAGCATTAGTTTTGGTGCGGTCACAGTATGGCGAGGTTGGAGGTGGTTTAATATCTAGATTCCATTGGTTGGTTTTGGATTTGTATATCCATGAGATCCCAGATTCATGCTTGGAATATGGCATGAGGGTGAATGGCTGAAGAGAGATTTGTCTCATCCATGTCTATGGTCGGGTGGTGCGTGGAAGTCCTATACGTAGTCAGTTATTGTGTATATTTAATGAAATATAAGTTATCTTTATTTTGTAATTATTAATGTGTGGACTTAATGGTTTTTATCTCACTGTTATTTTCATGGTTTTATGCTGGTTATAATAATGGCTAAGTGACTAGTTCATGTCATGGTTATTTCATGTATTTACTTGTAATTTTTAAAATAATGGATTGAAGACCTAATTTATGTCATGTTTTTTCAAGGAAGAGGGTATTGATCCTTCTTGTAACGTCCCGTAAGATTTTTTAGTTATTCATGTTCTGTCTTGTATCCTAGACCTATATATTTTAGTTATTCCAAGTGTTTAACATAATTGTGGTCCTAGTTGGGGATGATGAGGCATAGTCCTAGAGTTATTTTTTGGTTATTTGGCTTTGTCATCATGTGTTTGATGATTTTTGAAAGCTAAAGAAAGTCCTAGGTTGTTTCTGAGATTTTTCTCTTAATAAGTGCCTTGAATCCCATGGACGAAGGCACAGGTCTGGGAAATTGAGTCCCTAGAAACACATATGCATATGTTGTGGGAGTGTTACTAAGGGAACGTTTAGGGGTTTTATTTAGGAAATGTTAGTGTCTCCCACAGAAAATTCAACTTGATGACTGGGATTACCTTAGGGGGGCCTGTAGCAGGTGTGGGGAGTTTGTGTTATGGTCTTCTACATCGATTCCACTTCCTTAAAGTCACCAACGAGGTTGAGTCTACTCTTAACTTCCCTCAGCTCATGTTTACCCTTGGTTGAAATTTAATTGAGTAGATGTCAGGGGAGGTGTATGTTATAGGTGGTATGAGAGTGTGGTTTCACTCTCCTTGGGAAAATTTTGATATTCTCAAGCTTATTGACGTCATGCATTCATGTCAGCCATGCATGTATTTCTCATGGTTGTGGTATATGTACTTGTAGCATCCACATGTTTTTGGTCATGTTGGAAAGGATTTCACCATGGAAGGGATGATGGTGTCGTTGTAAATGTGTTTTTCATGAGCATATGATTGGTTATGCATGTGAGGTGCGTACATGTTGTTAAGTGTACAATGTTGTGGTTGAGGTTGTGATGCTTGAGTTCATGGTGTGAATTTGATATGGTCTTGCATTGATGAATAGACTATTTGGTTGATCTTGCAGATGAGATATCCTCCCTAATTGTTTTTAAGGTACATTGGGTTATTATGTTTTTGCTTAAGCTGACATGACATGGCTTGTAAGAAGAAAATAAAGATGGCTAGCTAGATGGTAGACTACAAATATTCCCCTTATGAATCAAATGAGAAGCATGGTGTTGGACACTCATCTGATTTAGCAAATAGACTAAGAATTTTTAAGGAATAAATAACGAGTTGTAAGGTGAACAATGACATAATCATATAGGCACAGGAAAAATAAGCTGAACTAAATGTGGTAATCACTTAGAGTTTTTTAGATTTTCAACTACAGGGGGCACTTTAGATCAATTATGGACAAGAGGATGGAACTAATGGGGCATATGGCACTAGGGCTCCTGGTGCTTACATGTCGGATAGAGATTAAATGATTAGGGATGAGAGATTCTTGGACACTCTAGATATGAGAGGCGACAGACATAGGCACTACTCTAGTTCTCGTTTCGATAGGAATTGTGATCATCATCGTTATCATTCACATAGGAGGAGTTATAGGGGATATGTTTTGGATAATTTTAAGAACCAAAAGCCACCTACCTTTGATGGATATATGAATAAATCAGAGGATTCAAAGGCATGGTTTCTTGGTATGAGTAAATTATTTATATTCCTTGACTGTTCAGAAAACATGAAAGCCAAAATAGCCACATTCACTCTCAAAGTTAAGGAATATATTTGGTAGGAAGACATGAAAAATGTCAGGGGTGTTTATGAGGAGGAACTCACTTGGAGTGAATTAAAGACGTTATTTCAAAAGAAATATATATTGGAGAGGTACTATGATGTTAGAGATAAGGTGTTTTATCAGTCACAACTGGGTTCGATGATAGATGATGAGTATACTAGCAGGCTTTTGGAGTTATTGAGATATGTGCCTTACCTCAAGGACGAGAAGGCTAAGGTTTAGAGATTCATGAGTGGGCTACCAGTAACATACAAAGATTAGATTGAGTGCAATGGGGCTAGATCATTTGAGGAGGCCATTCGAAAGATGAAGCACTGTTATGAGCAACCAAAATGAAAAGCTTAGCCTAAATGTGATTTTAAAGGAAATTAGAAAGCTAAAGTAATATGTCCACCAAAGCGGGAAAGATCAAAAGATGTAAGTTAGAAAGAAAACATGGTTCCTTACAATAAGTTCAATATAGTTGGGAAAGGACCTATAGACCAGTAGACTGGAGGTGATGGTAGAGCACTGCTACAGTGTTGGATATGTGGAAAGGATCATCATAAGAAGGACTTTCCATAGTATTAGTGTGGTATATCATAGATATATATTGCACAGGAGGTGCATGCAGTTGGGGATGTTGAGCATAACATTCATTAGATTTATGAAGTTGTTGACACTAGGAAGACAAACTATCAGGCATATTTTATTGAGAAGGATGGTAAGCTTTGTGAAATGAGAAAAAAAATGCATGAATAATATTGGTTAGTGCAGTTGGCTACAAGCACAATGAAAAGACTTCCCCATTGGGCTAGAGCTTGTGCATTTGAGTTGAATGACATGCGCACAACAACACACTTGAACATTTTTTGGTTGGGATCATATATCACGGTATTGGGTATGGATTGTATATGCCTTCATAGGACCAAAGTAGATTATTATGAAAAATCCATTGAGTGCTTGGATGAAAATGGAGAACTAGAATTATTATAGGGAAGGAAGAAAGCCCAATCAGTTAAGATGGTGATAACTATGCAGGCCAAGTGTAGTAGTAAGAAAGTGTGTATGTTACTTGAAATATATATATTTAGTAACAAAGTTAAGGAAGTTCAGGATGAAATTTTTTTGAGAAATTATCCAGTTCTACAATAGTTTGATTATGTATTTCCCGCAAATATTTCAAAGTTTCCACCTCATATGGAAGTAGAATTTTCTATTGAGTTGGTACACGGAGTAACACCAACATCAAAGGAACCTTACAAGATGAGCACACCTGAGTTGGTAGAATTAAAGTTTCAATTCAAAGATATTCTTGATAAGGAATACGTTAGGCCAAGTGTATCCCCATGGGGCACAACAGTGTTTGTCATGAAGAAGAAGGATGGCACTCTTATATTGTGCATTGATTATAAGAAGTTGAACAAAGTGACCATAAAGAACATGTACCCATTATCAAGGATTGATGATTATTTTTTAGCTGAAGGGAGAAGAAATGTTCTCTATGACCGACTTAAGATAACGATATCATTAGGTACACATCAGAGAAGAGGACATCTACAAGACTGCATTCAGGGAAAAGTATGCACATTAATATTTTTTTGTAGTTCTATTCAAGTTGAATAATGCTCCAGTTACATTTATGTGTTTGATGAATAGTGTGTGTTAGGTCTCTGTAATAAGCAAGATTGGCAAAAGTCTGATCACAGAGTTAACATCATTTCAACCAACTTTGGGATTCTAGGATCTAGCCCTATTGAGTCCGGAGAGGGATCTCTCCAATATATACAAAGATGGATTTGTCTTTGAAGCTTAGGGTAGTGATATTAGGCTAGTTATGAGGTCCAAGGGTTTGTTTGGTTTTTTGGATGGTTGAACATGGTTGCTTTCTGAGGCGGAAAGATCTATATGCAAAATAGGTTCAAAAGTGAGAAGTTGCAAGAAGAAAGAATAAGCTTCGGTCAAGAAGAAAGATGATGGCAGATTTTCAGTCCATTGGGCTATGGAGTCATAAGAGGATTTAATTGAAACATTCAGGTTCAAGAGTGGTCTATGGGGCAAGTCATCTATGCCTAAGGATCTCTTTGAAATTTGATTTATGGAATGGAGTGATATAATAAGAAAGGGAAATGACAGATGCAGAACAAAGAGCAGCCCAGCATCTGTTAAGTACTTTGAAACTAGCCAGCCTTTGACCAGGCACTTGAGAAAACCATAGAAGCAAACTAGGATCTGGTAAGTACTTTGAAACTATCTAGCCTTTGATACACTTCTGATAGAAAACATATAAAAACAAAAGGAAAACACAAAGATAACACAGGATGGTCTAAGATCTGATAAGTACTTTGAAACTAGTCAGCTTTTAACACATCCCAAGGGAAACAATCAAATAGTTGAGAAAATAAGAAAGGGACTCAGGGCTAACCTTAATTTCCTCAGTTCATCTTCACACAACATATATTGAAAGTAACATTTAAAAATAACATTCAGCTAAGAAAATAAGACGAGGGAACGCCAACATCCCTGTACTTAAACTGAATTAAATCATTCTCAAATAACACAGTTGAAAGAAAACATTTAAATAAAGGTTTCTCGGCCAGAGAAGGTTATTGATATACAGTAGGTCCTAACCCTGTTTAAACTGTTCTTTATAGTGGAAAATGAAACAAATTGAAAACAGAAACAAAATACAAGTTACAGTGAGAATAACATCACCATCAGCATAGACCAGGATCCCATAAATCAGCTTGTATTGATGCTTCAAACCAGTTACAATCTTCAGATCCAGTGTTTTAATCCATCTCTCTTTACAACCTAACCTATATTATTACAAGCAGAGCTCCAAGAGCCAGTGAAATCCTATCTACAATCAAGAATCTTCAACTCAGTTACAATACAATGCTTCAGCAATTTACATTAACAACCAACCAATCCAACCCCTCACTCATCTTCTACTGAAGTATTTATAGAAGGATGAGGAGGTGAGATCTGATGAAAAGATCTCAAATACAATTAATGCAGAATTAATGTCTTCCTGGCCCTTGGAGGCTCGATGAAGAAATCATACAGGTGTTCCACCGCATTAATTGGTTTGCACTTATGAAGTAAGATCAGAGGGAGCTTTTTGTTGACCTTTCAGGCTCTGTGTATCAAATAGGGTTGCTTTGCCGACATTCTGTCATTAATTTCCTGGCAGAAATAACTCCTTTGGCTGTGTCGAGGCAAAATACCTGACTTTGATCAATAAATTCGGTTCTTGATTGAATCCTTTGAGGCGCAGGTGGCGTTGTAGTCGCTAGGAGGAATCAATTCGCTTCTATTTGTGGCGGTGGAGGGTTTTTTTTTTTTGATAAAACACTTTAGATTTTTCTTAATCTGCGTTTTAGATCTGGGGATTAGGCATTTGATAACTATCTTAGCCTTAATCCCCACAAATCCGTCCACTAATCGGCTGCTCTGGTTCTTTTCTGGTCTTCAATCTCTGATACTCTTTCTTTGCGTTTATTTTCACGGTTTCTTCGTTGTGCAGGGCTGCGCAGACAGGAAAAGGCATCAATTCTTTGTGGAAACATTAATGAGACGTGAAACTGACTCTGCGAGTGATTCTCTTGGAGAAATCGAAACCTAGAGAGTCGTCACCCTCCTGGTCTGAAATTTCCATTACAAACACGAACAAATGACACTAAACCTGCAAAATACAAAAAACACGTAAAAAAATCCAATTTATAGGTCAATCTGCTTTGGGGAATGTGCGGAGGAACGCGGTCCATTGGATGGCATCATCCAACGGCCGAGATCAAATCTGAGCAGTCGTGGAAAAGAGTTGCGAAGAAATTAAATCCGGACCGTCGATCTGCAGAAATCGACGGTGGAGATCGGGCAACGGAGATTCAGCGGGAAGGAGTTTGACCGGGCGATGGAATTAGGGGAAATGAAAGTGAGTCATCGATCTGTAGTGATCGACGGAGGAGATTGAATCTTGGCCACGTGGTGGGTGAGTTAACGGGCGCGCATGTCCGTTAAAGGTCGAGCAGGTGAAGTGATCGGCAACCGTCGGATGGAAGGGCCCAGATCGGACGGTGGAGGTGGATTCCGCTGCGAGGCTATGGTACGAAGATTAACGCGCGAAATGATTTGGTGGCGCGGCGATTTTGGAACAGTGTGGGGACACGCGTCATCCAGCGTATGGAATCGCTGGTCGACGGGGGGAAAACCACCTTGGCTTGGAAGGCGGTGCGGAATGGAAACTGGCGGTTTTCTGGAAAATGGCGCGGGGGAAGGGGGGTCAACCAAGTGAGGCGTGCTTCGCTCCGTCGGATCTGGGGAGCAGATCGATGGCCTAGGTTCATCGTGGCACCCAAACACGTGATTTTAAATATTTCCTGTTATACTTTATAAAAATGGGTTTTTCGGGTTTTTCAGAGGAAAACAGATGAAGAAAGGTTGTGTTTTCGGTTTAGCGCTTAAGGACTGAGCAGTTGGTCCTTGGCGCTCGGGTATATGGAGGAAAACGGCCGGGGGCTTAGCTTGAGAGGGCTAAAACCTTAACATCATATAGAATGTGCATTTTATAAAATTTTCCAATGTTTTCAAAGGGGAAATCCAGGTTCGAATAAGGTCAAAAAGTGAGTTTTTAACCTTAGGGAATGGATTTTATGAAGGAATAAAGGGAAAACATAAGTTTTTGTGGGGTTTTCATGAATAAAAGGGAAACGGAGAATGAGGTAAGTTGGAAGGAAGGGAAGGGAGAAAAAGGGGAATGCAGCAGTATTTGACTTGAATTCTAGTAGGATATCAGAGGTTCGGAGAAGGAAACAGGTACGAAGATTTAACCAGCAACATGAGTTTCACCAAAAGACTTCAAGCACCAACAATTTCAGGACTGAATTTGTTTCTTGAAGGCTGCAAAAATATTTAGCCACCAGCTGACATGATAGGAAAAATATAGGTGGCTAACAGTGGCTCCACTTGGGGATGGTGCCTTCTTGAAGGTATCAAGAATTCAAACTTGATTTCTCTGGGATGCTGACTGGTGCCTCATCCATTGGGGCTCTTGCTTTTCTCTGAAAAATAATCTTAGTCATGAAGGAGACATGAATTTCATCAATACAACTTCTACCTACCCAATCCTACTGATCTAACATTTTTTTTCTTCATCAGAGTGCACTTGGATTGGCAGACTCTATTCACAACATTTTATTCTTTTGAAATCAGGAAATCTAATCTATTTCTACTCCTTATTTCTCCCTGAACTCATATTAAATAGTTGAGCTCAGATATTTCTCTACCTAATCTACTGTCTGTTGGGATTAAACAGTCCAACAAACTTTCATTCTCTAAATTTTTACATCAGAAATTTAAAAACAGCCAAGTCAAGATTGAGTTGTTTGACTTGCTGTGATCTATGGCATAAGAACAAGCTGCACATAGATTATTATTTGCAGAAAAATAAAAATGGAAGGCTTAAGATCTGAAAGTTTCTCATCATGGCCTTCTCTTATTTTCACAGCTCTGTTTTGGCTTTTGTTTGAGCTGTCTCTTCCTTGATACCTGATTCAGATTTTGGGCAAATTAGAACCATTTTTTCTCTTTTAGGACTTAGAAGATAAAACAGTTTTGAACCATCTCTCTTTGGAAAATTTGGTTCAGATTTTGAGTTTTTTTGAACCTTTATTTCTAATCTAATTCTATCTACTGATAAGCCAATATTGAATAGTTTGGCACATCACATTTTCTACCTTATCAGCAATCAATTGAAAACTAGTTAGTCAAGTTTAGGTTGTTTGACTAACTAGAAGTGTGTTTTTAGGAGTGGAATTTGAGCTTGCACACTTTCAGATTTGTTTCTCCTTTTGGCATGGGGCTTTGCCTTTCTTGTTTTCATTTCTGCCCTCTTTTCATTTTTCTCTGTTTTTGTATTTTTTGATTTTTCATAACTTTGAATGCAATGGTGGATGAAATGTTTACAATGGAAAAGGTAAAAAGGCTTCAAAACATAAAAATGGATCAAGAGAAGTAATGCTTAAGGACCCTGCCATTGACAGGACCCCCAAATAATTATGTTCCATCCAGCTCTTGTAAGAAGAATGCATTGTTTCCGGCAACTGAATGAATAGATTAAGGGCCAAGCCATAGATTGTCAAATTTACCATGCTTGCCCTTTTCTTCCCTTCTTGAGTCCCACTTCAAAACTTTGTCCCCAATTTTGAAACTGCTGGCCTTTGTTCTTCGGTCAAAAATCTTCTTGATACTGTCTTGCTTCTACAATGCTTTGTTATAAACCTCCTCTCTGATTTGCTGAAGATGAATGGTCTGATTTATCCTTTTATTACGTCATTTTATTCAGTCTGCAACTCTTGAATTAACTTCATAGCTGGTACACCAAGACTGTTAGGGAAAATTGCATCTGTACCATACACAAGCTGGAAGGGTGACATACCAATAGATTTCTTTAAAGTTAATCTGTCAGCCCAAAGTGCATGGATCAGCTTTGTGTGCCAAGACTTTTTATTGTCCTCCAACAGTTTCTTGATTATGTTCACCAAGCTTTTGTTGGAAGATTATGCAAGTCCATTACCTTGAGGGTAATAGGCTGTGGAGTGTCCCAATGTTTTCTAGATACTTCCGACAGAATTCAACCATTTTCTTTGATCCAAATGATGTTGCATTATCTGTGATGATCTTCGTAGGACAACCAAATCTAGAAAGGATGTTAGTCTCCATAAATTTTATGATAACTGAATCATTGGCCTTCCTACAGGGAATGGATTCTATCCACTTAGTGAAGTAGTCTGTGGCAGTGAGAATCCACCTATGTTGGGCAAAAGATGGTGGATGGATTTCTCCTATGAATTCAAGTCCCCATTGTTGAAAAGGGGCTTCAACAGTGACTGGATGCAGAGGCAGTGGTAGTAATTTTCTCTTGCCTTCAAATAGTTGGCATTTATGGCAAGTGGTGGTCATCTTGTGTACATCAGGAAAAAGGGTAGGCCAATAGAAACCAGCCCTTAGAATTTTGTTGGCTGTTGACTTCCAATACAAATGGCCTCCACACTCTCCTTCATGGAATTCCTGCTTAATCTTTTTGCATCAAACTCAGGCAAACATTTAAGCAATACACCACTTGCATTTTTCCAATAAAGACATTTATCAATAATGCAATAGTTTACAACTTTTAACTTTAGGAATCTTGCCTTTGTCTTGGATAAACTAGGAGGTGTATTCAGATTAAGCAAAACATAAGCCATATCAGTATACCAAGGAGAATTCACAAAATGGTCTTCAACAACGAGAGTTGAGAATTATTCTTGGTTATCCAAAGAATTAATCATGTTAATATAAAGAACTTCACAATTTGATTCATCCATTAATCTAGCTAGACCTTGGCCTTTGATGAGCTTAGTGGGTCTTATCTCTAAATCATATTCAAGAATAACAGAAATCCACTTACCTCTCTTACCATCTGGGTCCTGTGTCAGAATGTCTTTAACAACCGAATTTGGGACAAAGGTAATAATATGTGAGTGAAGAATGTATACTCTGAAGTCTTTCAAAGCTTTTACCAAAGAAAAAGCTTGTTTCTCCATAATGTTGTACTTCAAAGGGGCATCCTTCAATGCCTTACTAAAGAATGCAATAGGCTGCTCTTGTCCTTGTGGGTTTTTCTGTAAAAGGACAGCAGCTATGGTATGTTCTGATGCAAATGAGAAGATATAAAAATCCTTTGAAAAATCAGGACTTATGAGAACCGGTGTTTTGGTTAACGCTTGTTTCACCAGCTCAAAAGATGTCTTTGCTTCCCAGGTCCATTTTATCCCTTGCTCCTTCTTCAACATGTTTGTGATATTCCTAAGGAGCTCAGCCAAGTTAGGGATGAACCTTCTCAAAAATTTTATCTTCCCAATGAAAGATTGCAACTCTTTGATGTTTCAAGGATGAGAGATTTGCAATATGGCCTCAATCCTTTTTAGATCTATCTTTATACCCTCCTCTGAAATAATGTGCCCAAGAAGTTTACCTTCTTGGAGACCAAATAAAGTCTTCTTGGGGTTCAAAGATATCCCAAACTTTCTGCACTTCTCGAAAACTTTCCTCAGATGTTGTAAGTGTTCTTCATCTATTTTTTAAAACACAGTGACATCATCAAGATAGATGATGATGAAGAAACCCAATTCTTCTGAGAATGCTATGTCCATGGCTCTCTGAAAGGTTGCTCCAGCATTCATTAGACCAAAAGGCATTTTCACATACATGAAAGTGCCCCATGGCGTAGTAAAAGCTGTCTTTAATTGATCATCAGGGTGGACTAAAACTTGATTATACCCTGAATAGCCATCTAGCAAAGAAATTCTTTTAGACCCCACCACCCTTTGTAAAATATGATCCATCTTGGGCAAAGGGTAATTGTCTTTTAATGAAGCTTTGTTTAAATTTCTAAAGTCTATACAAAGCCTGATTTCTCCAGTCTTCTCCCTAACAGACACCAGATTAGATACCCACTCAGAATATCTAATAGGGACAATAATACCAGCATTGTGCATCTCCATGATTTCCTTCTTAACCAATGGTAACTGGATCGGGTTTATTCTGCGCAGTTTCTGTTTGAATGGTTTTTGGTTTTCTTTAAGAGGGATTTTGTGCTGTATTATTTCAGTGTCATATGACTTAAGATCTTCATAACTCCACGCAAAAACATCAGAAAATTCTTTGAACAACTCTAGGTATTTGAGTTTAATGTGAGCTGGCAAAGTTTTGGACAGTTTGATCATTTTCGGTTTTTCCTCACTGCCTATGTTGCATTCCTCCACTTCAGTTTCTACAGGTTCCAGTTTAGGTTTATTGGCCACATCATTAAAATCAAACAATTCCTCTAGAGGGGCCAAACCCTTGGGCAAACTATCATCCTTAGAACGGAGAGTTTCTATTTCTTATATTTCTGATTTTGCACTCAGTTCTGTTTGGTTTTTAAGTCTGGTAGTCTGAGGGTTAATATCTACAAGCTCAGGAGACGGTTCTTCTTCACCAAGAAAATTTTCTTCACTGCAGTCTGTATCATAGTCTGAATCTGAACTATGGAGTTCAAACTCATTTCTAAATTGCATGAAGTCTTCTATTTGTTTATCTCCATCAAACACCTGCCAATATTTCTTGTTATCCGGGACAGCTGGTCTGAATTTAATCTGAGATGTGTCGTCATATAGCATTGGGCAGGTTCTAGCAGCAAAGGCTAAATTGTGGGTTGCAATGTTTCTTTTCCTTGGGACAAAAGTCAGTTTGGTCTCCTCAAATGTTTTCAAAAGATCCATGACATCATTCCTGTAGGCCCTAAGTCTGGGGTGATTTTCATTATACTCCCCATTAACTTGCCTAATGATTAATTCAGAATCCCCATATACATTGATTCTCTTGGCACCTAGCTTTTTCAAGAGATGCAAGCCTAAGAGAAGGGATTCATATTCTGCTATGTTGTTGGAACACTGAAAGTTTAATTTACATGAAATACACTCTGTATGATTGTTTTCAGTGTTAATAATCCAGACACCTGCACCAACATTTGTTCTAGTGCATGACCCATCAAAATACATAGTCCAGAGAGGAACATTTTCAGTTTTATCGGTTTGGTACATGTCCTTTGCATGGCCTAACTCCTCAAGCTTTTCATCGGGTTGAGGGTTGCTCTCTTGACTGTCAAGCTTTAAGTTTAATGGATCGATGATTTGTAGTTCAAGACCTGTGTTTGGTTTGCTAGGAATTTCAGATACATCAAACTGCTTTGACACTTCTGTGTTGCATTGCTCTGCCTCCGTTTCAGCCATTAATTCTGTTGAAATGATTTGTTTTGTAAGTGTTTCATCATTAAACATGATAAAAGAATCAAGGCTCGCGCTTACAGCATACAGAGGAGAGTTTTGAGGCCGGTCTTGACTTGTCACGGTGTACTGCATGTGGGACTCCCTGTAAAGTCTTCTAGTCTGATTGAAAACAGGGACAGTCGCATAGGTCATGTCCATTTGCATGGTTCCCTGTAACTTAGCCCCCCAAGATCTTGATAAAAGCATTCCATACTTTGGGGGTACATCAGCCACAACAACATCCATGACTAAACATTTGGCTGGAATCTGGGCTAAGTTAACACAGAGGTCTTTTATCAATCCTAGACATTTAACTCTTCTTGAGTCAAAGGAGTACAAGTCTTTGTAAGGTCTGGTAATTTCAAGACCCAGGGTTTCCATTACGGCTTTTGGCATTAAATTATGGGAAGCGTCCGAGTCATGCATAGCACTGTGTAGAATTTTGTCATGAATGTTTAAGCTTACGTAAAAGGGAGGGACAGGACCCTCTTGGAATTTACCTTCAATCTTTGGACCAAAAATAACCTCTGGTTGGTCATCATTAAGATTAAGTGTATCAGCATTATCTTCTAGTTCAAAGCCTTCAAAATTTTGGACCTATATACATGTTGGGCAGCTAACTCAGTCAAAGGGACAAAAATTTTGATCTTTGAGATTTCCTGTTCCAGGCTGAAAAGATTTTGATTCTTTAAAGCATTGATTTCAGCCTTGTTTACTGCCACTTTATTA
Organism: Pinus albicaulis; assembly: GCA_034641835.2. Taxonomy (NCBI): domain Eukaryota; kingdom Viridiplantae; phylum Streptophyta; class Pinopsida; order Pinales; family Pinaceae; genus Pinus; species Pinus albicaulis. The sequence continues at coordinate 457,163,261 of CM076579.1, read as the reverse complement.
GCAACAACAGCTTGCTGATTTGTTTTATCTACACTTGATACAGCGGTTGTAATAGGAGTACTAGCTGAAGGGCTAGTACTACTGATGTTTGCACTCTGTTTTTCAAGATTTTGAGTGTCTTTCTCTTTACCTCTACCAGAATTATCAGCCACAGTTGCTTTGTCTTTTTGTTTCATTGTTTTAGACTTGGTTGCAGTGCTGCTTTGAGAAGGCTTGTTAGAGGTTTTGTTGTTGGGGGTTTTTTGATTATATTTACTTCTGAGTTCATATTCTTTTGAATGTTGTATGACAGCATTTTCCATGTTTTGATAATAATTTTCATTATCATCTCTTTTGTCATCGTAAGGTGTATAAAGACCTTGTTTCTTATCATAATGAACCTCGAAGTCATCATCATCTACCCCAAATAATTTTATATCATCCTCCTCTGTTATTTGATCTGTTTCCTCAACCTCACTTAAAAAATTTTGATGAAAGGGAGGAGTGATCTGTTGATCATATTCCCTGGGTCTGTTTGGAGGTTGATTCCTTCTAACATTCTGATTTTGGTTTTGGTTTCTGTTTTGAGGAGCGTTTTGATTTAGACTTTCTTGCGCTCTCTCTAGAATGCTCATTTTCTTCATCATTTCTTCCATCATTCTTTCCATCTTTGAGCTTGAAGTGGAAGGTGTGGACTCCTCTCTAAAAGATACTCTCTTTTCTGCTTTCATCCTTGCTCTCTTCTCCATTAAGTTTACTTCCATAGAAAGAGCACCTCTTTGCATGTCTTCAAGGGTTGAAAAATCTCTTTCTCTGAGTGAGTAGGTCATGTCAGCATCAAACCCTTCCGGAAACTTGTTTAAAGCTAAACCTTGTGGAGGTTTTAGTTCAAGAGAAAGTGCATTATACACACTATTAAATCTAGTACAATAGGCTTGTACACTTTCCTCGGGGTTCCTATGGAGATTGTTATAGTCAGCGAGGACTTGGAGATGATTCTTCCTCACTTCCCATTTGTTTAAGAATGTTTGATGGAAGCCTTGGAGATCATTAATACTATGGGGGGCTAAGCCTTTAAACCATTTTCTTGCTTCTCCTCCCAAACTTTGAGCAAACAATCTGAGTTTGACAGAATCATCGTCAATTTCATTTCTGTCAAAGTAGTCATTCATCTTGTCCACATGTTGTGTTGCTGTTGTAGTATTACTAGCATCATACAATGGGATTTTGGACTGATAGTCCTGTGGAAGATTGACTAATGGTACAGGAAGGACTAAGGGAGCATACCATGCTGCCATGATAGGTGGTGGGTTGACAAGAGGTGGGGTGGGCTGAAATGAAGTGGTTTGAACAGTGGATGAAGGATGAACAGAAGTGGATGGGACAGCAAAAAATTGCTAAGCTGATCTTGGATGAGAGACACCTAGATTATGTATAAAATGTAAATCAGGAGGTGTTGATTCTCTATCCCCAAGGGGTTCACTTGTTTCAGGAGATGAAAGTGAAGGCTCAAAATCTAGCTTATCTAAATCACCAAATGACCTAGTCCTGAATGGGTTCAATAAGTCAGTTTGTGATTTCTGTAGAGCTGAAAGATTCTCAGGGATTGAATTAGCTCTTAGGGATAATCTGAAAATAGTTGAAGATTGTATCTTAGGAGACTTCCTAAGGATTCTTTCTGGGTTATCAACTATCTCAGGTGGATCAGGGTCAGGATGGGCTCTAGTGCAAATCTTTCTAGAAGCCACTATGCTATGTTTTTAGACCTAAATAAACAAGAAAAGCTCAACCAGATATGACAATCTTTGAGGGGTTAACTAATATTTTTTCACAACTTTAATCCTAGAGCCTTATAACTGAGTTGGAGGACATTATAATGATGAGGGTTCTTCCCAATGGAGTCTTAAGGTCTGTTTAGGATTGTGGAGTCGCCAGGTGGAAAGTTTAGAGTGCGTTCAAAGAATTACACTGTCCACCACAGTGCTTGTAAGACAACCCTTTTCAAGGGTATCCCAAAACACAAGAAACTCTAACCAGAGATTTACTGGGAGGGCATTCACCAGCTATGTCACCTCTAAAAGAGGATGAGATCCGGAGGCTACCTGGCCCTTTCTAGACTCTGTCTAAGAGTATAGGGTAAAACACATCAAAGGTATAGACAAGGTATCAAAAACTAGTGTTTTACTACCAATCTGAAATGTTTTTGATATTTTTCTGAATTGTTTTTATTTGTGGTTTCTAAGAATAAGCTACCTTTGCTTCAAAACTTAGCTACTGTTGTGAGACAAAGACAGTCTACTCTTATGGCTAAGCCAGCTGATTTTCCAAGGTTAGATAAAACTTAAGAGAATCCTAGAATTAACCTAGTTTGTCACTGATTCAAACAAGTTTCATCATGATTACCATTTCTTGGTAGTGCTTAAAAAGGCTTCTTTTTACTCTCAAGGTTTTATGAAGTTTCGGGGTTCGATACCCAGCGCAGTCGCCAGAAATGTTAGGTCTCTGTAATAAGCAAGATTGGCCAAAGTCTGATCACAGAGTTAACATCACTTCAACAAACTTTGGGATTCTAGGATCTAGCCCTCCTGAATCCGGAGAGGGATCTCTCCAATATATACAAATATGGATTTGTCTTCGAAGTTTAGGGTAGTGATATTAGGCTAGTTATGAGTTCCAAGGGTTTGTTTGGTTTTTTGGATGGTTGAACATAGTTGTTGTCTAAGGCGGAAAGATCTATATGCAAAATAGGTTCAAAAGTGAGAAGTTGCAAGCAAAAAGAATAAGCTTCGGTCAAGAAGAAAGATGATGGCAGCTTTTCAGTCCATTGGGCTATGGAGTCATAAGAGGATTTAATTGAAACATTCAGGTTCAAGAGTGGTCTATGGGGCAAGTCATCTATGCCTAAGGATCTCTTTGAAACCTGATTTATGGAATGGAGTGATACAATAAGAAAGGGAAATGACAGATGCAGAACAAAGAGCAGCCCAGCATCTGGTAAGTACTTTGAAACTAGCCAGCCTTTGACCAGGCACTTGAGAAAAACATAGAAGCAAACTAGGATCTGGTAAGTACTTTGAAACTATCCAGCCTTTGATACACTTCTGATAGAAAACATATAAAAACAAAAGGAAAACACAAAGATAACACAGGATGGTCTAAGATCTGATAAGTACTTTGAAACTAGTCAGCTTTTAACACATCCTAAGGGAAACAATCAAATAGTTGAGCAAATAAGAAAGGGACTCAGGGCTAACCTTAATTTCCTCAATTCATCTTCACACAACATATATTGAAAGTAACATTTAAAAATAACATTCAGCTAAGACAAAGAGATGAGGGAACGCCAGCATCCCTGTACTTAAACTAAATTTAATCATTTTCAAATAACACAGTTGAAAGAAAACATTTGAATAAATATTTCTCAGCCAAATAAGGTTACTGCTATACAGTAGGTCCTAACCCTGTTTAAACTGTTCTTTATAGTGGAAAATGAAACAAGTTGAAAACAGAAACAAAATACAAGTTACAGTGAGAATAACATCACCACCAGCATAGACCAGGATCCCATAAATCAACTTGTATTGATGCTTCAAACCGGTTACAATCTTCAGATCCAGTGTTTTAATCCATCTCTCTTCACAACCTAACCTATCTGTTACAAGCAGAGCTCCAAGAGCCAGTGAAATCCTATCTACAATCAAGAGTTTTCAGCTCAGTGACAATTACAATGCTTTAGCAATTTACATTAACAACCAACCAATCCAACCCCTCACTCATCTTATACTGAAGTATTTATAGAAGGATGAGGAGGTGAGATCTGATGAAAAGATCTCAAATAAAATTAATGCAGAATTAATGTCTTCCTTGCCCTTGAAGGCTCGATGAAGAAATCATACAGGTGTTCCACTGCATTAATTGGTTTACACTTATGAAGTAAGCTCGAAGGGAGCTTTTTGTTTAGACTTTTCAGGCTCTGTGTATCAAATAGGGTTGCTTTGCCGACATTCTGTCATTAATTTCCTGGCAGAAATAAATCCTTTGGCTGTGTCGAGGCAAAATACCTGACTTTGATCAATAAATTCGGTTCTTGATTGAATCCTTTGAGGCACAGGTGGCGCTGTAGTCGCTGGGAGGAATCAATTCGCCTCTATTTGTGGCGGTGGAGGGTTTTTTTTTTTGATAAAACACTTTAGATTTTTCTTAATCTGCGTTTTAGATCTGGGGATTAGGCGTTTGATAATTGTCTTAGCCTTAATCCCCACAAATCCATCCACTAATCGGCTGCTCTGGTTCTTTTCTGGTCTTCAATCTCTGATACTCTTTCTTTGCGTTTATTTTCACGGTTTCTTCGTTGTGCAGGGCTGCGCAGATAGGAAAAGGCATCAATGCTTTGTGGAAACATTGATGAGACATGAAACTGACTCTGCGAGTGATTCTCTTGGAGAAATCGAAACCTAGAGAGTCATCACCCTCCTGGTCTGAAATTTCCATTACAAACACGAACAAATGACCCTAAACCTGCAAAATACAAAAAACACGTAAAAAAATCCAATTTATAGGTCAATCTGCTTTGGGGAATGTGCGGAGGAACGCGGGCCATTGGATGGCATCATCCAACGGCCGAGATCAAATATGAGCGGTCGTGGAAAAGAGTTGCGAAGAAATTAAATCCGGACCATCGATCTGCAGAAATCGACGGTGGAGATCGGGCAACGGAGATTCAGCGGGAAGGAGTTTGACCGGGCGATGGAATCAGGGAAATGAACGTGATTCGTCGATCTGCAGAGATCGACGGCGGAGATTGAATCTTGGCCGTGTGGTGGCTGACTTAACGGGCGCGCATGTCCGTTAAAGGTGGAGAAGGTGAAGTGATCGACAACCGTCAGATGGAAGGGCCCAGATCGGACGGTGGAGGTGGATTCCGCAGCGAGGCTATGGTACGAAGATTAATGCGCGAAATGATTTGGTGGCGCGACATTTTTGGAACAGTGTGGGGACACGCGTCGACCAGCGTATGGAATCGCTGGCCGATGGGGGGAAAACCACCTTGGCTTGGAAGGCGGTGTGGAATGGAAACTGGCGGTTTTCTGGAAAATATTGCGGGGAAAGGGGGGTCCACCAGGTGAGGTGTGCTCCGCTCCGTCGGATCTGGGGAGCAGATCGATGGCCTAGGTTCATCGCGGCACCCAAACACGTGATTTTAAATATTTCCCGTTATACTTTATAAAAATGGGTTTTTCGGGTTTTTCAAAGGAAAACAGATGAAGAAAGGTTGTGTTTTCGGTTTAGCGCTTAAGGACTGGGAAGTTGGTCCTTGGTGCTCGTGTATATGGAGGAAAACGGCCGGGGGCTTAGCTTGAGAGGGCTAAAACCTTAACATCATATAGAATGTGCATTTTATAAAATTTTCCAATGTTTTCAAAGGCGAAATCCAGGTTCGAATAAGGTCAAAAAGTGAGTTTTTAACCTTAGGGAATGGATTTTATGAAGGGATAAAGGGAAAACATAAGTTTTTGTGGGGTTTTCATGAATACAAGGGAAACGGAGAATGAGGTAAGTTGGAAGGAAGGGAAGGGAGAAAAAGGGGAATGCAGCAGTATTTGACTTGAATTCTAGTAGGATATCAGAGGTTCGGAGAAGGAAACAGGTACGAAGATTTAACCAGCAACATGAGTTTCACCAAAATACTTCAAGCACCAACAATTTCAGGACTGAATTTGTTTCTTGAAGGCTGCAAAAATATTTAGCCACCAGCTGAGATGATAGGAAAAATATAGGTGGCTAACAGTGTGTTGTGTCCTTATCTGGACAAGTTTTTGATTGTATTCATCAATGAAATCTTGGTATATTCTAAGAATGAAGAAGAACATACTGAGCATTTGGCATCATTTTTGAGATTTTTTAGAGAGCATCGAGTTTATGCTAAGCTCAACAAATGTATGTATAGCGGTGGATCCATAAATGGTAAGAGCTATCATGGATTGGGCAACTCCTACAAATGTATATGAGGTGAATTATTTCATGGGATTAGAAGGATATTACATCGTTTGAGAGGAAACCTAATAATTTTGAGTGGGAAGAGGAGTGTGAGGACAATTTTGAACAAATTAATAAGTTTTAACACATTCTCTAGTGTTAAAGACGACTTAACTAGACAACAAGTTTATAGTATGTACATATCCTTACAGGAGAGGGCCTGGTGGAGTCCTTATGCATGACAAAGAGGTGGTATGCTACAAGTCATATAAATTGAATGAGCAGGAAGATAACTATCCAACACATGATCTTGAGCTAGCAATGATCATACATGCATTGAAGATGTAGAAGCACTATCTTCTTGGAAATATGTTTGTACTAATGGGTGATCAAAGTGGATTGGTGTATTGGTTTGACCAACGGAATATGAATGCCAAGAAATATATATGGTTTTCTACGATAAATGAGTTTTATTTTGAGATCAACTACATCAAAGGTAAATATAACAGGGCCACATATTATCTTAGCAAGTGGATACACGTAAATGCATTGCAGCTATGAGCTCCTATGCAACAGATTCACAATATAGGACTGTGCAGGAAGGTCAACATGGTGTTAGATATATGGAGCTTAGGAACATATTGCAGTAGAGTAAAAGTAGAGGTAAAGGTAGTGGTACACGTAAAGGTACAGGTGAAGGTGTATAGGATGTGGAATTTTGTCTCACAATAGATGGATTGTTCAGGTTTAGAGACAGGATATGTGTGCCAGAAAATAGAGAGCTCAAGTAGGTGATATTGAGGGATTCTCATGTGAAACTATATTCAAGTCACTCTGGCTATCAAAATACATTGAATGTAGTGAATATATTCTATTATTGGCCAAACATAACTATGGATGTAGCAAATTTCATCACTAAGTGTTTAAACTATCAACACGTGAAACCAAAGTGTAGGCATCAATGTTGTCTACTACAACCTATTGCGATTCCAGAATGGAAATGGTAGGTAATTTCCATGGACTTTATTTTTAGGTTTGCTTAGGATAATGAGACAACATGATTCCATCATGATGGTTGTGGATAGGTTGACAAAGGTTGCACAATTCATTCTAGTGAAGACCATGTATTCAACTAGCGATGTAGCATAGGTGTTCATCAAACATTTAGTTAGATTACATGTTGTTCCAAAGAAGATCATGTCAGAGAGGGATGAAAAGTTCACTTCTAAGTTTTTGAAGGAATTATTTGCAGGTTTGGGCACCAAGGTAGCCTTCAACACAAATTATCATCCACAAAAATATGGAAAGACTAAGAGGGTCAATCAGATCTTAGAGGAAATGTGGAGGATGTATGTGATGCATTGAAAATGGAAGTGGGAAGAGTACTTACCATTGGTCGATATTGAATACAACAATGTGTATCAGGAATCATTGGGTACGAGTCCCTTCGATGCACTATATGGGTGGAGTTGTAATACTCCAATCATTTGGAGTGATCCAGTAAACAGGGTGTTGATTGGAACAAACATGTTGGCACACATGGAGTAGGAAAATCATGTTATAAAGAACAATTTGAAGGCAGAACAAGACAAACGTAAGATTTATGTATATGAGCATAAGGTATTTAGGGAGTTTCAGGTTGGGTAGCAACTTTATTTGCACATAAATCCCAAAATTATCTCCATGAAGATCAGATCATGTGCCAAGTTGTGACCATGGTATTGTGGGAATTTTGATATCCTTGATAGGATTGGAAAAGTTTCCTACCAACTTGCACTACATCCAATATTGAAATCCCATGATGTGTTTCATGTTTCATGACTTAAAAGGTATATAAAGTATGCTGATCATGTTATTGATTGGTATGTATTGCACGTGGAGGAAGAAGGAGAATTCCAACTAGAACCTCGGTTCATAATGTAGAGGAAGGAACTCATGCTCAAGAAGAGAGCCATTGAGCAAGTTAAAGTGAAATGGAAGCACTTTGGGCCCGATGAAGCTACATGGGAGATGGAATATCATATTCGAGCCATGTATCCTTCATTGTTTCTCAGTTGAGGAATAATAGTTTTTCTTTGATGTTTGGTATATGTTTGGCATATATTTTGGTGAGTTTTTGTTATATGTACATATGTATAAGGATGTAAATACCTCCATGAGCTAAGTTATAAATATTCAATAAGCAGTATGGATGTTATATGTTCATGCTATCATGGGTTTTTCTTTTGAGTAGGTTACTCATTGTAAGTACTACATCAAGCTAAGTTAGAGAGCTCCATTTGAAATATCTTTTCTTTCCAATGGCTTTGCTGAAGTGTAGGTATGGTTTAATACCGAGGAAGGTGTTCCCCCAGGGGGTCGGTTCTCTAAGTGACCTGGGAAAAATATTTGGCATGTAATAAAAGTTAACAAAGGCAAAATATGACTGCAGTTTGTTACAGCATTTTTTGTTCATCTAACCTATTATCATTAAATGGACCCAAGTACACCATGTAAGACGAATTTTACCCTAAGTAAAATTGCTTTCACTATGAAAATAAGTTAGTAAACCACCTTTATTAAGTTGTTTATGGTCTAAACAGGAAACCCCATGAGGAAATATTAAATAAAACTACATTTGTTTGATTTTCCTCAAGGAATAATTAGTTAAACAACAGTTTAATAAATATTCCTGGTTATATTTAACCCAAAACAAGGAAATTAATTAAATAAATCATTATTTATCTGATTATTTTCTAAGAATAATATTTAAACCTTAGTTAAATAACATTCTTTGTTAAAAATGACTAAATCACCCTTAAATAATTAAATAAATAATTATTTATTTGATTATTACTCAACCACATCCTTAAAATGATAAATAAATCATTTATTTATTTATTATTTACAAATAAAGGAATTTGACCCAAGTGAAATTCCTTTTTCCTCTAACAAATATAATAAAATATTCCAAAAAAAATGGATCTTGATTTGGTTAATAATATTTTAATTATGCACCAATATCTAGACTAACTCAATATTTTGTTATAAATAGAAGATTTTTCCCATTCATTTACCACCTTTTGTTGCCTAAAGATCACTCTGGATCTATACTTTTGGTCTGGCCATTGATCCACCATCATAGTCATATTTTGCTACCATTTTTTGTCTGGGTTTTCTACCCCATCAAGAGAGAGGAGTTTTAGATCTGAAGTGCTGAGGACTTACATTGAAGAGAACTGGGAACACCCTCCTGTGTTTTCCTCCTAGGAATACAAAATTCATTCAACATATTCTTGTCTTGTCTATTGGATGCATGGAGTAAATCTTGTTTTTTCTACTGCTTAATGTCTTCTAATGCATAGATCTAGATTTTTGCAGCATTTTTCTTGATCACCTAACTGCAGATATGAGGATATTGGCAGCCATATTTTCTGTTAGGGCTGTTTGTTATGCACATATAAAGTGTTGTTTTTCCGTACGCTTGGAATTAAGATTCATACTAACAACTGGAGACTCCACACAGGTTTACGATTACGACCACTGTCATTTTTCTGATCCTTGCATATCCAGCTCCTTCAAACCCTACGATTTCACTTCATCCTCTTGTTTTTTCTTTTCTTAATGTTGTTTTTAAACTATAAAACCTTAAAATGATAAAAATTCTAACTTTCGTGTGTTTTCGGACCTATTGCGCAGGTGACAGACATCAGCCGCAGCTGAGACGATAATTTTTTCTGAAATCTGCCGCAGAGAGTGCCGGAAGTCCAGGTCGCACTTTTTGGCCCAAAAAATACGACCTGGACCCTCAGGACACACCTTTCAGCCCAAAAACTGTTACCTCTACTGAAAACAGGTCAAAAGATGCAACGTGGAATTTTTGCGGGAATATTTCTGAAAGTTTTCTGGGTTTGTCTGAGCCTCTATTCAGGGTTGTCTGAAATCTGTCTCTACCGGTTTTGGACTTGTACTTTTTTTATTTCCCTCAACTAAGTGGGAACCTAACCCCCTAGGGCTTCAATACCCTCCACTTCTTGTGGAAGAGTTTTTGCTGTTATAGGTCATCTGAAATTTCAGAGTCTTCAGCCATTTTTCAGATCTGATACCTCACCTTCAGATCTACTTCAGATCAGCTTGTTATCCATAAAAATCACCTCATTTAGCTTTTTTTGGGTTTTCCTCTAGGGTTCACTCCATTTCCCTCCTAGAGATAGCCTTTCGCCACCTCTTTTTTACAACAATTTTTCCTTTGATTTATTGTTGTTTTCTGCACCACTTTCCAGCATATTTTGTCCTTTAGATCCCTATCCCTCCTAACCTTATATCTATTGGCTTTTTTAATGTGTTTTGATTTTTTTTTTCTCACCTATAGACTAGTTATCGATAGGCCTTCCTCATTGGGTTTAGATTATTTCATTATTAGCTGTTCATTTTCTGTTTTTACAAGCTTATATATTGTCGTTTGTAGGTTTATTTGCAGCTACATAGCACACTTTTTCTTTTTCTCTACAAACGTATGGGTTTAAAAATTAAAATTTACACACTTCACACACACACCCTAAGTGAAAAAGGTCTTGGTTAACACCGCAAAGAAAAGACTCTAAAACATTGAAATCAATTGATATTGCACCTCTCTTCCCTTGTTTCGACATTGTAATCAATTGATCCTACACCTCCCTACCCTTGTCATCTCTTTTTACTTTGTGCCATGTTTGTGTCGTCATCATTGCACCACCAATGCGTTTATCCCGGAGACTTCTTGGCCTTCATCCTCATTTTTCGGTAGGAAGACTTACTCGTCTGTGTAGGGTTCAAGTTAGTCCTCCACCGAGTCCGCACACCGACTCTTCTTCTGGTCCTTTGGGTTCTCATTCTGGTTCTCCCTTCGGTTCTCCCCCTGTCACCTTCACCATGTCTAGTGAAGGACCTAATGCTGGTGGTAACCCTAGCCCTCATGCCGGGAATACCACTAGTGGGACCACAACGGACACTACCCCGACTGCGACCTTTCTCCCCTTCATGGCAAGCCTTAGCCTCCCCGATTTTTATCAGTTGATAAATGACCCTATACACCATGACACTAGTTGTCCTGCTATGCCGACGAAGCTCCCTTCTAACATCCCAAAGTTTTAAGGCCTTGCTAGAGAATATCCTACAAATCATGTTCGATCTTTCCACATGTGGTGTTTGTCTAACTCCATTACCAATGACTCTGTCCGCCTTCGGTTGTTCCAACGTATGCTTACAGGTGAAGCTTCTAAGTGGTATGTTGATCAGGCCCCTTCCTCTCATACCACCTTTGAAAATATTGCCTGGGCTTTTCTGTCTTACTTCCAGCTTCCCCTTCGTTATGACACTGGTATCGAACTCTTGACTTCTTTCCATCAATCTTCTACGACCTGCCTTTCTGACCATGTCCAGGAACGGTGCAGAAGAAAGAGCCTATTTCGAGCTCCTAACTTAGAAGACCGTGTCTGCATGGACTGGTTCCTTAGATCTCTTTTGCAACCTATCGGAAAATATGTCGCATTGCACTTTCCTCAAACCGAAGAAGATTCTCTCCAAATTGCGTTAAAATATGACTTGATCTAAGCTCAATCGGGTTATGTTTATACCATTCTACTTGATCTTCCCAGACCCAATGGTGCCAACGCACTAGGGGTATCTCACGCCACCAACGGTATCGTTAGAGCTCTCGAGCCAGCACCTCCTGCATTTTTCCCCCTCCCGATAGCACGTATCCAGGATACGGCATGCCCCCTCTTTTTTCCCAACCTCCTGTTTACCGCACTATTACCCAACCTCCTTATTATCCGTATCCATAGCCTGGTGCTCCAGCTCCTCCAGAATTAGCACTGCTTCCTCCCTTTCCTTCTCAACCCCTGCAACAGCAGCCACCGCCCCCTCAAGGGCAGGTATATGCACAGCAGGGCGGAACTAATCCTCCTCCATCCAAAAAGAAGAGGAAAGGCAATAAAAAGCAGTCTGCTCCTGGTCATCCTAGACCTAATCCTCAAAATAATGCTCCTAACACTACTAACCAGCAATAGGGCACCCAACCCAAGCAGGACAGGCCTGTTCACACGAACAAGACTTGTTATTGTTGTGGTGTTTCTGGTCATTACACACATGATTGTCCTCTTTTTCCATAGATGTGACAACTGTGGGAGTCTCAAGAAACATTGCGAGGACAACAAGCCTCCCCTTCTATCCCTCCCAGTGCTGCACCTAGTCAACCGACTGTGCTTACTAATCCTTTCCCTCAGCAAGGATTTGTGGATACCCAACCACCTGAAGGTCAGGTAGCCACTCAAACTCTTCCATCTAATACCTCTGATTACCAGATTCTCATGATGAAATCTGATCAACCTCTAACCGTAGACATCAATCTTTAGGCTCAGTCTCGTCAGTACAATAAGCCTCCCACTACGTCCGTCCCCGAGCCACCTCCTTCGGTCTCTACAGAGCCTCTTTCAACTCCTAATGGTCCCTTGCATATCCCTCAGCCTAAGGCAGAGGTTCATACCAACATCCCTAAGGGACCACTCCGCCGAAATGCTACTTCTAGTAAGGTTGCCCATTTGTATAGTATCGTAGATGATTTGGCACAATCCCTTGCTGCCATTTCAACGCTGGAACTCCTCCTGTCATGCCCTTCTCAACAAAAAGCTATACTATCTTCCATGGTCACTGTAGATACTTCCAACGATCGATTGATTGAATTTGATGTTGACCGGTCAGAAATCCTCCTCTCCTTGCTTCCGTCGCCTTCCAAATCCCAGTCAAGATCCGGAACGCCAACGTTTCCCGATGCATTATTGATGAGGGGGCATCGACCTGTGTGATGTCCGCTTCAGTTTGGAAGCAACTCGGATCACCTTAGTTGGCTCCTTCCACGATCACTCTCCGAGCGTGGGATGGCCATGCTTCCGAGCCCATCGGCTTATTCCGCAATTGTCCTATTACTCTTGCGGGAAAGACTATTTGCGTTGATGTAGAGTTCATAAATGCCCCCGTAGATTACAACATTCTATTGGGTCGTAGCTACACTTATGCGATGTATGTTGTCCCTTCTGCAGTCCACCACAAGATGTCCTTCCCTCATAATGGAAAGATAGTCACCATTGACCAGTTGACATATTACAAACCGAAGTCTCAGACCTCCCCTGAGTCCACTATATCTTTGGTGGCCAACAAGCAAACCGTCAATCCTTGGACTAGTGTCTCACCCGGAGTCTACAAATATTCCCCATTTCTTGGTACATTCCCTGGTCTTCCTCCTCCCATCTCTGATCCTATCTCATCGAATGTTTGCATGATGTAATCATCTTGGACTGCTCTCAAGCAGCCCGCCTCGGCTAGTCAGCAGCCTCCTCACCCTCTGCAGCCTAGTCCTAGCCCTTCGATTCAGCCTTCTAGACCTCCTCCTCCGGCCCTTTATTTGGTATCCGTGAGCCCCTCTAATCTCTTGGAATAGTTCCTCCAAGCCTTAACCATTTAGGAGCCGTCCTGCCTGGCCATTACCCCTCCGGTCAGATATCATTCCTAGCCCCCCCACCAGGAGTTTATACAACACCTATCATGGCCACCCTCTCTCTTCCAAACTTGACCCTTGGGATTCCCGTCTGGTACCTTGATCCTCCAGCTGCTACCCTGCCAGGTCAACCCAAACCTTATCTTGCTTTGACCCCAGTTCAACTAGTCCCCATGAATTCTCCCATTGCAACAGTGTCTCAACCACCTCAATAGGAACTTCCTCCTGTTGCGGCCACTTCAGGTAAGAAGGGCAAAGCTCACAAGAGGGCCTCCAAGGACAAGGATGCCTCGACTAAGCCTACACCTCCCCCACCCGCAAAGCCCTACGCTTTGTGTGATGTCGTCAGCTATGCCACCCATAACTGTCCTGAACTGCCCCGTATCAAGCCCATGGTTAAAGTTGCATTCCCTGAGTCTATGGTCACTGAAGCCTCTATTTCTTCTCGACTGCAGCCAAGAATCCTAAACCTATTCACACCAACCAACCTTGTGCTTTGTGTAATCTCCATGGCCATTATTCCCACCATTGTCCCTGCCTTACGCATTATCGCGCCTCTTTAGAGGTAGTTCGAGAGTATGAGATTGAACAGAATTAGTCCTCCTCTCCCATACTTGTGCAATATGCTACAAGCCAGACTGAGGATTTACCCACTGCTATTGACATTCCCCCTCCTAATTTCGAGATGACGGAGCTTGCGGCCACCATCCTCTACCTATCATCATCCATGAGACCCTTGGTGGAATCTCCCTCTGAATCTTCCCCTGTTGTTTCGCCTGACCTCCCTTCAGTGATCACCCGAGGCTCAACACTAGTAGATCCTTTATCTTCTTGTTCTTACGTCATCCCCCATGACGATGCGCATGTGAGCCTTTCTTCTCATGATGATGAGTCAGATAGCTTCACCGCGTCATGTGGTCTCCCTTCCTCCAGTCACTCCATCTACTATTGTGATGATGACATCATGGAAGCCATGTCCACCCCTGACATCATCTTTCTCGCTCATAAACGAGATGGCACCATCTATGCCTATGGTTACTTTCATGGCCTAAGTACAAGATACACCTCTGGTAGCTCCCACACTCCACCTCACCATCAGCGGGTGAGTAGTAGAAATCTTACCCAGATCTCTCCCTCTCGCAGAGTGCGTTCAATTTCTACTTTGCGCTTAGATTGCCAACATTATTCATCATCCTCCCATTTATTTTCTTGTCGCACCTTTCAAATGGACCTCCTGTCCACACCTTATATCGGTTTCACCGATGGTGCAAGTCCCTACTCCCGGAATCTAGCCTTGGCAGGTTGGGCCATTTTTACACCCTTGCATTCGCTTGTTCTCTCGAACGGTGTATGCATTGGTATTGCTACCAATAATCAGGCTGAATATGATGCAGTGCAAGGTTTATTAGCCGATGCCCTTTCACATCACATCCTCCACCTTCATGTTCATTTAGATTCCCTGCTTCTTGTCATGCAGTTGAATGGTGTCTATCGTGTGCATAATCCTATCCTTTTTAGAAGATATTTACAAGTGAAGCTTTTGATGCGTGAATTTGAAATAATTACATTCAGTCATGTACCTAGAGCACAAAATCACTATGTAGATAGCATTGCAAACCATATTCTAGATTAGCATTTAGCACACGCATTTAACACAAGACAATAACATAAAAATATAAAAATGATGCATATCGATAACATGTGTCGTATAAAATGTTTTAGAGTCCATCCACTCTGATACATATGACATGCCCATAGCATGTTACAAAACTCAAAACTGGGGGCACCACCTATCCCTACACACTAATCATTATCTGGAGGATCCCGAGCTAGTGGCTCTGCTCCTGCAGCTCGTAGATCACGCATACCATGTCTGACCATCGCCATGCGCCACATGACCCCTCGCCACTCAAAGGGTAGACCAATACATGGCTCTATGTACTGGTCATCTAAGTCTTGCCATCCGCGCTCTGAAACACTGGTCAGAATCCTCTCACATCTATGAAAGATGTCCTCCAAGAGGGTTGCTGCATCCTCATTTTTTTGCGCCCTCGGGCCACTAGATCCTGTGGTCCCCGATACTGCAGGTCGTCCCATATACCCAGCCAGTTTTACCAGTGCCATATATGCATACCAAAAATGAAAGAATAAGTACCACATACAATATTCTAGAACTTTACATGCACATAAAATATTAGCAAATTGTCACTTACCATCGGCCCCCCATATTCGACCAGGTGGTAGTGGCAAATCCAGGTCCCCACAATAACTCATCCCACTATAGGGATAGTCAGCTATATAGAATGGCATCTGATCCCAATGAAAAAAGAACTTGGGTCGGAACACCCGTCCAGCCACCCCACCTCCTCCTCTGCATAGTAGTCACCCCCACCGGCTCTCTCGGGCCCCCATCTTGGAGCTGTATGTGAGGTCGAAGTGTTGCGATCTTATTAAAGAAGAACGAGCACAAAACTGTACCATATGCACAATCATGGTTCACTTGCCGCTTGCATAGAGAAAACTGTCATTTCAACGATGACAGGATCATCTGGGCCCACCCATAGTAGATCCCACTCAAAACACTCTCCACAAGCATCATTTTCCTTTCAGTGATGTGGTGTAGTGCCTGGTTTCCCAAGATCTGTAGCACCCCTGCGGCCACAGCACGGGTCTCTAACCTCTCCAAATCCCCGATGGGTATCCGAGTCCCCTTGACTTGGATACCTGGTCGACAATGGCACTCTACAAACTCTATGATATTCCACTCCCACATTAATACTGGTTGAGTATTCCCTACCATCCCATGTGGTGGGAGACTAGTTAGGAAATATATATCCTGGACCGTCAACTCGATCTGGTGCCCCTGCACTATAAATTCTGCATGGTTCGGATCCAAATATCTGACAATTCGGGCCAATAAGGGCTCTCCAGCTCCCATCAAAGTGTTCTCCACAAAATTTAGAACCCCAAACCTAGCCAATGCACTGCAGACACCTTGATCCTCCCAGATCTCCAATCGTAATGCGCGCAGGTCTCTTTCTCTCTAGTTGATCTGTAATTATGCCATATCTACACAAAACCATCATATTTGTCAGTATACATATAGGAAATATTTTTTCTCATTATAAAAACCCAATTCTCAGCCAAAAAACAACACAGAAAAACCCCTCCCTGACAGGTCGCACTTTTCAGGCCCAAACCTGGGACAGGTCGCAGTTTTTTGCTCAAAAATTGCTACCCAGGTCGCACCTTTTGCCCCAAAAATTGAGACCCAGTCGTGAAGAGGAGCAGGGGTCTATTCCTGAGCCCTGGGAACCTAATATGAACTTTCAATCCACTGGAAATGAAGAGTATGGTTAGGCCTCTTACCTGCAACTGATGGATCTCGATTCCAACGATCGATTTGTCCGCTACAATCACCACAAAATTTAGGGCCTTCTCTCCTCTTACATTTACCATAGCTCCACATGCAAATGAGTGAATTTGGAGGGAAAATGCCTTATTAAAAGAGAAACCCATGATTTTTCTTTCGCCTTCTACGGCCAAACCGTAGCCCTATTTTCCAAATCGTTTGTACTGTTGGAAAGCTCTCACCGAGCCCTCAAATGGGTATCTGTTATTTTTTCATTATTTTATACTTCACTGCGACACATTTTATCCAAGAAGGGTCACTTCACCACTCCTCAAAATCGAATTTCTTCACCCGCCACACTTATACTTGGGGGCACCCCTTTTCCTTCATACTTGTACATGCTTGTGTCGATCTTCGTCGTGAGTAACCATTATGTACTCATGCTTTTATGGTCTCCATTGGACCCTTTTTCTATGTGGAAACACCATCGAGTCGCCTTTGTTTAGAGAATCTGAGTTGAGTCATCATTGCATTCATGGAGTCTATCCCGAGTCCCTTTGTATCCCGTTATAGTCCTCCATCCTTCATTGCTTGATTCCTCTTTCGTGTCGCCCATTATGGCCTTCAGTCCCATTGTCCCCTATCCCTCATGATTTTTTGTTAGTTGCTACCAGGTTGTCCATGCCCTTTATGCTCTAAACAATGGAAGTCGTCTATCCGCTACTCAGTATCCCCCATTTCATCATCATCCCTGGTGTCAATCTGTCAGTCACTCTACTATTTTTTCTCGTGCCTTAGTTGAGGATCCCTTATTACCTCACCTATGGCGGACCTCCTTCTGTCGAAATCAGCTCATTCATTCCAAAAGAAAGGTCTATAGGGCGGTGTACCTTGGTTCCATCTTCCACTATTGTTCGGTGCCTTGGATCAGGCAAAGGGACTCCTTATTTCCCTTTGACTTGATTGTTTCTCAACTCCATCTCCTTTTCAACATGATCGAGATCCGTATACTTGATGGTCCAGTGATGCAGCAGCTGATATCAATGATTCCCGGGTGTCTGTGAGATGTCTCAGCCCTCATGACGGGGTGGCCCTATAGGTAGCCCCCCTGTAATACTCCCTTTTTTGGTATCACCCATGACAGGACTAGGAGGGACTTCAAGAGTTAGGAGCAGACAGGTCACATATACAGATTAGTTCTATTAGTGGGCTGAGGAGCTTTTCGGAGGATTTTTGAAGAGTTTTCATGGTTTCCATAGGCATTCACTTGATATATTCCATCATCTGAGCAGTTTGGCTTTCATTCTGATGCATTCCAATAACTTTCGGAAATTTGAGTTATTTATGGGCTTAACTTAGCTGATTATGCTCAAGGTGGCATTCCGAGAGGAATACAAGATGGAACAGCTTAGTGTAATAGCTCATTGCTACCGGGACAAGGATACCTACATGGTGGGATAGTTAGACATAGATTTTAGTGACCGGAGGAGGCGTGGTAGTCGATTTACCCTTTTCTGCATTAAAAAGGAATAATTTAATAAAAGGGAAAAGTGCTCCATGAATAAAATAATAATAAAATAATGCTCTAGAAGGCTCCAAGAGATCTATAAAAGAAAGTGAGGAGGCCATTGGGAGATATCTTTGGAGTATATCATTTTCTTGTGTATGAGAGGTTTGAGGACGCGGTTCTCTACTTCGTGCCGTAGCCCCAGCACGGAAACCCTCGGGTGATTTGTGAGTGTTGGATGAAAACCCAACCCTCTTGAGGAGACTTCACTTAGAAGTTTCACAGAGCTTCAAAGATTGGTGTGAGGATCATTCAGATCTTCAACTTGGGCTTCATCATCTTCAGTGGGTTCAGTGATAGCTGTTGCTGGAGGGAGAGTGCAACAGTTCAGTTTTGGGAGGCCATCGCCGTGTAGTAGTGCAACAGATTGTATTGTTGGCTAGTTTTCTATCTCAGCACTTTCTAGGTCAGATATATATGTCAACCCCTCTTATTATTTATAATAAAAGCTGATATTATTCCTATTCTATATGGTATTGGATTGCAACATTTTATGTGTTTAATTTTACATGGGAATCTTCTGTTGAATAAACCTTGGTTTTACGGCATAATGTGAAGTTCAGTGAATTTTTTGCATTTCTAGTTAAAATATCCCATCTGGGATATTACAGTGGTATCAGAGCGTCGACCTTGGCTCAGCTTGTGGGTTTTCAATTTTGATTGAGGTTGTTCTGAAGTTTACTCTGAATGTGCCAAAGACTATTTTCCAAATGGAAAATCATTTTGTTGTTTGTTCTTCGAATACCCAATATAGTTATTCCAGCTATCGCTCAAATTATTATTGCAAAATATCGAGTCTGTGGTGGAATATTATTTTAAGTGCGAACCAAATTTCAATTATTCTTGGGTTTCAAATTCAACCAAATTTTGGAATACCAAGAGAGCTCACTGAGTTAAAATTGGGGTTGGATTCTATGGACACATCGATCTGCGTATCAATTTAATTTTTTTTCCAAGATTACTGTAGTAGCATCGTCAAAAATTGTTTGACAGGGTTCGAGTTTTAAGAAGTCGAGAACCAGTTATTGCAATTAAATGGGAATTTTTCAAAGATGGATTGTCGGCCAAATCGTCTTAACAAGATCTATAGCATGAGCAGGAAAGAAAGAGGGGTTCACAGTACACTGGATTAACGACAAGGTGGAATGAGAATGCCACGCTAACATTAGTTGGTCACGTGGATCACCGGTCCTCGATGATGAAATTTGATGACACATGAGTGTTACCTGGGATCAAAACATGTAACTATTAGAAGGCATTTGGGGGCCAAAATTATTAAAAAAAGGGCCAAAGCCGCTAACCCCAATATAGGTGAATCATTCTCTGACGGTGTATGCTCTGATTATCCACTGATTTCAGCAGGTCAAGAGTCGAAATTATAGTTGAAGAGGGCCAGGCCAAGTTTTTTTTGTTGACCAATCGTAACTGAGCCTTGTAGGTGGTCAAAAATTATAATCTCATGCAATCTGGAGCCGTGACGTCTGCATCTATGGTTGCATTGGTTCTCCTCCGCCAAGGTATAAGGTAAAGTGCCAGATCGAATATCCTCATGCCGACTTGGTGGGGGCCGAGAATTTATCTTCAACTCAGTTTGTCCGCGATTATACAACGTGCAAATGTGATGTAACAACAATGGAATAGGGGTCGATTGAGTAGATTAACGTTCACTATATGCAACAATTGTTGAACTAAGTGACTCGGTCCACGAACCTGGATGTTTAAGCGTTTTTCACAACGCTGACATCTTAAGGGAATGTTACAGTGTGTTAAATTGAGTGCACAAGTCTGGTGCAATTGGCCCAAGCTCTCATCAAGAAATCATAAGATCGTAGTGCTTATGTGGACATATATGTATATTTCTCTAGTTATCATTATTGTAGAATGCACTTGGAATGAAGCCAGGGCAGAGTCTATGTATACTGAGGTTGTTAATGTGTGTGCCTGTAGGGTGAACCAGAGTGTATTTTATGAATCTCTTGACAAGATCGATGGATTAAAGGTTCATTTAATTTCCATATTTAATTTCTGAATGTGTTTCCTTTGTGTTGGATGAGTCTGCCTCAATGAAACAAATTATTGCAGTGGCTAGAGCAGAGATTGAAGACTGATTTCATGTGTCTACAAAGTTGTTGAGTATTGCAGAAAGTTTTTGAGTGTGGCATAATTGCTTATGCAACGCTAAGCACATTCATACGTATGTTAATTCATCAATGGCTGAAGTGACATATTGACCTGTAGTAGCCTTTCCGGGGAGATCTAATTGGTTTCAAGGCATCACCAAGACAATTACTATTGGGTTGTGTCCCATAATTTCTACTATATCATGTCCTGGACTGATTCTTTTATAAATTATCAGTTTGTGGAGTATCTTACTAGACTGGATGAGTATTGACTGATAATAGTGCTAGAATATCACCTCAAATGGACCATGCTATGTATTCCTATGGCAGCGTTACTTATACACACATACCAGGTTGGAGCAGCGTTGGATAGAAGTCATAGTAGAGACATGTTGAAGCACTTATCAATTCGATAAAATAGGGTTGGGCATTTAAACAGTCAGATTCAACTACTACTACGAAGTGGATAATGGTTTTTTCAAACACTGTAAATTTAGTTGATTTAGTTGCTAAAATCTTTCTTAAAGCCGGTATTGAATGTATGCATTATCATAGAGAGACTACTTCAGAGGAGCGTGCAGAGACTTTAAAGTTTTTCAAGAGAAAGGAGGGGTGTTGGTGTGCACTAATGCTGCTACACATGGTCTTGACATCCAAAATGATTCACATATCATTCAGTTGAAATCTTATATTTGACACCAGCAACTGTATCTGACACCAGCATATATGTGTCACCTATAGCAATATGTATATGAACTGTTTGTTAAGAAAGAAAAAAAACCCAGAAGAATAATGACATCATTATCCCAACATTCTTGTACTCATTGGTTGAACCATGGAGGGATTCCTAAAAAGATTGATGAAAATAAAAATATAAGTCGGTTCCTTAAACCACCATGCATCAGAAGACTAGAAAACAAAACCAAACAGCAGACCCTTTTCAAGAGGAATTTATGCCATCCTTCAAAAAGGATAGCCAAAATATTTACAGGAAGAATTGGGGATTGGACACAAAATCCTTGCACTTGGGACATATTTGAAACACATGAAGATGACATGGAGAGTTCTGTCCAAACTTGATGAAATTAATGAACTTCTATCCAAAATAAGCCAAGAAGAAGGGAAGAAATTGATTTGGGCTCTAAAACCAACTATGCTTGCTCTTATACAACCCAAATTCTTGGAGGAACCTTGTGAACGGGTCACACTTCTAGTTGCAGCTTGTTTTTGTAACATCATGAAGTTGACCGCACCTATAGCTCCATACAATGATGATGTTATGGGGAGGATTATGAGATTGATTGTAGAGAATTTTCAAGATTTGGACAACAATGCAGGCTCTACCTTTGGGAAGAAGCTTGAGATTTTCTGGGGTATGGCCACATTCAAGACTTATGTCATCATGTTTGACCTTGAGTGTGATGACTTGATTTTGCAGATGTTCCAATGCTTCTTCTACATTAGGAGACATCATCCTGACACCTTCATAGCACACATTCAGTCCATTGTGTCATCATGTATGAGAGATCATGATACCATTGGCCGAGAGTTGCAGACCCGGTTATTGAGCATCTGGAGGAGAGAACAGTTGGTCTCGCCCGCTGCCTATGAGCTAGCCCAAGGACTAGTTGAGCATAACATTGATTTTCTCTCGAGACACTTGACCAGGGAGGAGTTGCTCCAGTTTGGTGGATCAGGCAGTAGAAATGAGCTGAGGAGGAAGAGACTTTGCTTCATTTACAAAGAACCTTGGGGGCGTAATCACTCATGTTTGAGAGATGCAGATGATGTGGTGGAGGCAAGACAGGAGGGAATTTCTTCCATATGCCAGGATGAGGACTCTCCTTCAGATGAGTCCATAGGATTAGTTTAGGACACTTCTGGGGAGCGAGAGCAGTCATGCAGAGATGATGACAGTAGACCAAAGCTGTGTTCCAGTGTGCAGGGTGAGCAATCACGAGACTCCACAGGAGATACTCTGGGTGAAGAGTCACTTGTGACGATTCAACCAGAGCAGCATGTGATGGAGCCTGAGTCAGCAGGGGAGGACACTATTCCCATCACGCATGATATACCTTTGGGGGAGAGTCAGATGGGTGCTCACATTGAGCCGATGAGGGATATGCGGCTAACATTGGGGTCAGTCATTGAGGTGGAGCAGTCAGATCAAGTGACATCGAGTATGGTGACAGCAGTTGCAGATCAATATCCTCTGGAGGCGTTGGAGGTTGATGGGATTGTTTTGCAGGGGGCTAGTAGACAGCAGGAGCATGACATTCTTGATCAGGAGTGGGAGGAGCTGTTGGAGATGGTGGAGCATCCATCTGTGGGTCAACATAGGGATGAGGTGCAGATAGATGTATACGTAGTTAGCAGAGCTACAGTATTTTCAGTGAATAGCACTCTCCAGGAGTAAATTTATGGGGCTTGTAGCATATCTTGCCCACCTTGGCCCATTATAGAGAGAGGGGCTTTCTTCTACAGGTAGCTTTCATTGGCAGAAATGGAAGAGCAGTGTGAGTTGATTACGGGCTAGACAAAACACTCCGAACGTGTTCTGTATACAATTGTTGCTACATTAGATTCTTCTTCCAGGATGGATTGGCAGGAGATCATGAGTTGGTACCTTCTTGATGGTATGACTTTCTTCGTAGGGAGCACAACAGAGCAGGGCCCCTTAAACATAGTAGATGTTACAGATTCCAGCTCGCAGTGGGGCCCAGGTCATCATTTCTTCAGCACTCCATCTCGATTTCAGGAGAACAGGATCAACATGGGATTGAGTCAGGACTTGGATTGGAGAGAGGTGATGAGTTGGTATGCAGTTGGTGGGGTAGATTATACAGTTAGAGGTACAACACAACAGGAGCCAAGGAGCATTGATTCTTATTAGCGGGCTTCACTTCATGGGGCATCAGCTATAGCTAGAGGCAGTGTGCAGCCCGAGCCGTGAGACTTGGGAAATGATTGGACATGGTGGCGTTGGGATCCAGGAGGATTGTTTTTTGGCTGGTACAGTGAGAGATCATTTTGGGATCCCGGCATTGAGGGGTCTATTCTGAGTGGTTTGACACAGGTGCATAGTAGCACCTAGAGGTTTGTATGGGATCCAAGAATTGGGTCTCAGTTGCGGCGGGCCAAAAAAGTATCCCACATATTTCGATTGCCTGAGGGAGAGCGATCTTGGGGCAGAATGTCTGTAATATTCCCTATTTTGGTATCACCCATGATAGGGCTAGGAGGGACTTCCAGAGTTAGGAGCAGACAGGTCACATATACAGATTGGTGCTATCAGTGGGCTCAGGAGATTTTCATAGGAGTTTTGAGGAATTTCTATGTGGTCGGGAAGAATTCACTTGATATATTCCATCATCCGAGTAGTTTGGCTTTCGTTCCGGTGCATTCCGACAACTTTCAGAAATTTGAGTTATTTATGGGCTTAACTCAGCTGATTACGCTCACGATGGCATTCTGAGAGGAATACATGAAATAACACCATAGTGTAATAGCTCATTGGAACCGGAACGAGGATACCTCCATGATGGGACAATTGGACATGAGTTTCAGTGACCAGAGGAGACGTGGTAGCCGATTTACTCTTTTTTGCATTAAAAAGGAATATTTTAATAAGAAGGAAAAGTGCTCCATGAATAAAATAATAATAAAATAATGCTCTAGAAGGATCCAAGAGATCTATAAAAGAAAGGGAGGAGGTCATTGAGGGATATCTTTGGATCATATCATTTTCTTGTATGAGAGGTTTGAGATGTGGTTCTCTACTTCAGCCGTAGCCCCAGGACGGAAACCCTTGGGTGATTTGTGAGTGTTGGACGAAAACCTAACTCTCCTTGAGGACACTTCATTCAGAAGTTTCACAGAGCTTCAGGGATATTGGAGTGAGGATCATTCAGATCTTCCAACTCGGGCTTCATCATCTTCGGTGGGTTACGTGTATTTGTTGCCGGAGGAGAGTGCGGCATTTCAATTTTGGGAGGCCATCGGCGCGGTGCAGCAGAGATTATATTGTTGGCGGTTTTCTATCTCAAAAATTTCGAATTCGGATCTATATGTCCACCCCTCTTATTATTTATAATAAAAGGTGAGATTCTTCCTGTTCTATATGGTATTGGATTGTAGTATTTTATGTGTTTAATTTTACATGGCAACCTTCTATTGAATAAACCTTGGTTTTATGGCATAATGTGAAGTGCAGTGAATTTTCTGCATTTCTAGTTAAAATATCCCATCCGGGATATTACACCCCCACATGCCCAGATGACCTCTTCCTTCCAGCCTTCAATTAAACTCCATATATTCGATGATTTTGGCTTCGGCCAGCACGGCGCCTTTTTTTATTGCATATATCGATCGGATTTTCGAGCCTTTCCCTATTTACGGGGGGCATCTTGGTTGTATTTATATCTCATGTACTCGAGATATTATTGTACAAGTCGACGTATCAGGAGCACAATATGTATGTGGGATTCATTATCATGTTGTTTATCTAGCTCATTTTTATGCCAACATGCACTATATTGTTCAGTCCCTTGTTT
Source organism: Pinus albicaulis (assembly GCA_034641835.2). NCBI lineage: Eukaryota > Viridiplantae > Streptophyta > Pinopsida > Pinales > Pinaceae > Pinus > Pinus albicaulis. The sequence continues at coordinate 457,138,201 of CM076579.1, read as the reverse complement.
ACTGGACGCCTTATTCTTTGTACTTTGTCTCGGAGGGCATAGGTATGCCTCCCCCGCCGCCTATAGCACAGGTACTCACTCATAACAGAAACTTGTCACACTTGTAAGTCTCACCTCCTCAAAGTCTAGTCCTTTCAACACTTTGGTCTATCTTATACTTCTCTCTCTTTGACTTCCCCTTCGGTGTACGTCTAGTGATTAAGTTCTTACAACGTACTTTGGTCATACGATTAGTTCCTAACGCTCGCATGCTGGGGGGGAATCTGTTACACCATTTTTTGGTCATCTAACCTATTATCATTAGATGGACCCAAGTACACCATGTAAGACCAATTTTACCCTAAGTAAAATTGCTTTCACTATGAAAATAACTAAGTAAACCACCTTTATTAAGTTTTTTATGGTCTAAACAGGAAACCCCATGAGGAAATATTAAATAAATCTACATTTTTTTTATTATCCTCAAAGAATAATTAGTTAAACAACAGTTTAATTAATATTCCTGGTTATATTTAACCCAAAACAAGGAAATTAATTAGATAAATCATTATTTGTCTTATTATTTTCTAAGAATAATCATTTAAACCTTATTTAAATAATATTCTTTGTTTAATATGACTAAATTACCCTTAAATAATTAAATAAATCATTATTTATTTGATTATTACTTAACCATATCCCAAAAATGATAAATAAATCATTTATTTATTTATTATTTACAAATGAAGGGATTTGACCCAAGTCAAATTCCTTTTCCGTCCAACAAATATAATAAAATATTCCATAAAATTTGGATCTTGATTTGGTTAATAATATTTTAACTATGCACCAATATGTAGACTAAATCAATATTTTGTTATAAATAGAAGGGTTTTACCATTCATTTACCACCTTTTGTTGCCTAAATATCACTCCGGATCTATACTCTTGGTCTGACTATTGATCCACCATCATGGTCATATTTTTCTACCATTTTTTTCTGGGTTTTCTACACCATCAAGAGAAAGAAATTTTAGATCTGAAGTGCTGAGGACTTACAAGAACCCATCCCATTGAAGAGAACAGGGAACACCCTCTTGTGTTTTCCTCCTAGGTTCCATTAATAAAAAATTCATTCAACATATTCTTGTCTTGTCTATTGGATGCATGGAGTAAATATTGTTTTTTCTACTGCTTAATGTCTTCTAATGCATAGATCTATATTTTTGCAGCATTTATCTTGATCACCAAATAGCAGATCTGAGGATATTGGTAGCCATCTTTGTTGTTAGGGTTGTTTGTTATGCACAGCTAAAGTGGTATTTTTTCATACGCTTGTAATTAAGATTCATACTAACACAGAAAAGGAACACTTATTCCAAGTTGAATGTTGGGAAAATATGTCCTAGTGAACATCACTGGATATGTGTTTAAAGCTAAAGAAAATTGGCAAAGGAAATGGCTAAGCCATTAAAGAGGAAATTTTTTTTTTGGCACATTTATTATGAAAATAAAGGAAAATAGGAGAAAAGGAAGGTAATAGGTCACAAGCTAGATGTGACGAGGAAAATGAAGGCTAACACTGGATAATGAATAAAATAGAAGCCTAATTGATAAAAAGACTTCTAAGGATCATTTGGTAACTTTTCTCTGTTTAGTTTTTGGGCTCTCTCGTTATTCTCTCTCTCTCACAATCTTGGATACTTAGAGTTTTCTTGAAGCATTTTAACATTGAGCCAAGAAAGAGGAAATCAAACAAAAGAATAAAAAGGAAAGGAAATGAAAAGAAATAAAAGATAAAGCAAGGAAGATAATGTTCTAGCATCTTCAGCAGGAGTACTTTTAGTTAACCTATTACATGTATGATTCTCTAGATGGTTTGGACATGCATGCCTTATCCATGTTGGTATTTAGTTCTGTTGTTGTCAATGGAATGATTTTATAGGGTTTTGAAAGTAGTTTTATGCCTTGCCTTGCATTTTTTCCAATTCCATGGTGTGTTAGAATTATGATCTCAGGTTTGAGCTTTGGAATTTCTAGATGGATTTCAGAATCCAAGGTGGAGGTGGTCTCCAGGAAATTTCCAAGGGACCAGGAATACCTTGACCATTTTTTGCAAGATAAAATTTAAAACATAAGTGTGGTGTCTCATTTTAGAGCCTAGTGATACAAGATTGGATTGTGGTAAAGCCTGCGAGACAATGCAATGGAAAAGTCCTCAAGTATAGTGATCGAATTTGGATGGAATTCCATACTCAGTTTGGTTTTTGATCAGAGCATTGGTTTTCACGTGGTCACAGTATGTTGAGGGTGGAGGTTTTTTAACCTCTGCATTCCTTTGGTTGGTTTTGTATTGGTTAATCCATGAGATCCCACATTTATTCTTGGAATAAGGCACGAGGGTGACTAGCTGAAGAGATATTTGGCTCAGTCATGTCTCTGGTCAGGTGGTACATGGAAGTCTCAAACTTGGAAAGTTATGGCCTATCATTAATTAAAGCTAAGTTCTCTTGATTTTGTACATATTAATGTGTGGATTTAATGGATACGCTATCACTATTATTTCCATGATTTTATGGTGATTATAAGCGTGGTTAAATGCCCGGTTCATGTCATGGTTATTTCATATATTTACTTATAATTCTTAAAATAATGGTTGAAAGACCTAATTGATGTCATATCTGTGCAAGGAAGAGGGTGGTTATCCTTCTTGAAATGTCTCATAATACTTTTCAGTCATTCATGCTCTGTCTTGTATCCTAGACCTCTAGATTTCATTCATTCTAAACATTTGGCAGAATGTCAGTCCTAGTTGGGGATGGTCAGTCCTAGTCCTCGAGCCAGTTTTTGGTTATTTTTATTTTGCGTCATGTGTTTGATGATTTCTTAAAGCTACAGGAATTTCTGGGTAGTGTCTAGGATTTTGGGATTAAAAATTACCTTAAATCCTGTAGATGTAGGCATAGGTCTAGGAAATCAAGTCTCTGTATGCACACATGCATACATTTTGGAAGCTTTGAAAGCCTCCCAGATGCACCCTTGCCCATTTTAAGGGAGCCTCTAGAGTTTTTATTCAACAAAATTTAGTGGGACCAAGGGAAACGTCAATTTGATGACTGGGATAGCTTCTCTGGGTCTTGTAGCAGGTGCATAGAGTCCGTTTTATGATTTTTTGCATCAAATCCCCTTCCTTAAAGTTGCCAAGTAGGTTGAGTATGCTCTTAACTTCCCTTAGCTCATGTGTACCTAGTTGGCCGTGTACATGGATAGATGTGAGGAGAGGTGCACGTTACAATTTTAATTTTGAATTAGATTCAACCATAATCCAAGTCTCTCCTCCCAAAAATTTCCATATATCCTCACCTTTAGAACACTATTAATTTTACCTGAATATGTTTGAAGAGTTTGCTATACCAACGTTTTCTCTAAATCCTTTATATACTTATTCTGATAGTCTTGATTATAACCAAGTACATGACAATGTGTTTTCACAATCAGATGATGAAGACAGCGAATTCATTATGCATGATTTGTTTAATCATAAATCCTTCATAGGTCATGAGGAAGATGTTACAACATCAATTGCTCAAGGTATTTTTTCGATTAATGCATATAAATTATCCATCCATTAAGAGTCTAATATGCAAAATATAAAATTTATGATTAAGTTAGTAAAACGAAGATTGTTTTCAGTGATACATCAAATGATAGTATTACGTATCTACGTGTCGGTATTTATAAGCAACCAAAATTTAATGATCAATCATATGAAATTTTAGTGTCTTTTAAAGAATCAAGGAACTTCGGATCCTCCTCATGGTTATGTCATGTTCTCGCAATCCAAATGTGATCCCAAAAATAGATTGGATCCATATCTTCTTGGTCATTTATTTCCTTAATATTATTTCTATGTATGTGAGCTTGCCATTTAATTATTCTCAACATTTTCAAGTTAATTCTCTTAATCCTCAATATAGAGACATTGATTGGATAAAATAATTTTGTTTGGTTAATTGTCCTTCATATGAATACCTTGTATTAGACCTAAGCCTCAATTTCATATATTTCATCAATTTCCAGAGATTCATAAATGTCACTCCAATTCTTAAGACAAATATCACCATCTGTAAGATTTATCTGCATCGAATCCTTCTTTGAATGAGCAACTTATAATATTTCTAGTGTATGTTTTGAAATTAATCATTTTTTTGGTACAATTGACCCTCATGAGTCTATGTCAAGGCTTGAATGATTTTGTGAACATAATCTCTCAGCCTAATATCAATATTGGACATTATTTGACTCATGTTTCTGATCTTTTGTCAGCGTGTATTTACTCTTCCTTGTATCTTAACTCATATTTTCATTTTCTTATAGCACCAATCAATGTTAATCCTTTCCACTTTAATATTGTTCGTCTAGTTTATAAATAGATACAAATTAATGATATCCTACATTTAATGTATTTATCAAAAGAATTAAATAAAATAATTTATATATTACTAAATGACTTATTAAAGGATGTGTTTCATGCTTTGGTCATATTATTCTAGGTTAAATTCCCATTGTGGACTTCGAGGATTTATTTTGACTTTATAGAGTCATCATAGATTTAAATTGACACTTCGGAGTTTTGACTAATGTAAATACTCTTAATATTGAGTCATAAATTATTTATATTACCTCCACATCAAGTCGGCCTCAAAGGAACGCATTCGACCTCAGATGGAGCGTCTTGGAGAATCGCTACTCAAGAAATGTCAATATCTACTGATGTATAGGGAAAAGGATCAAGTTGATGAAGGAAGTTGAAAGGAGTGTGAGTTTGTTAAAGAATATAGAGAAATATAAAATAAAAAAATTGGTGGTGGTATATCTCCATTTCATTTCCTAACTTGGGAGATCGAAGTCTTCTTGTGTTTGATATTGTTGTTGTTGTCAGAACTGTTGCCTAGTCGATGTTACTGGTGGAAAAGTTGTTGTTGTGGCTGGGTCGAAGATCAAGAAGGATGACTTGGTGGGGAGGGAGGGTTTTTCATATTTTTAGGGTGAAGAGTCTTAAAGAATACTGTTTAAGGAAGATAATTTTGACTAGGCTTCCCCTAAGAGAGGGGTTTTTCCCTGGCATAGTGTCTAGATCTTGTCTATTATTTTGTTGTGATATTTGTACATAAATTCTTTAGTAATTGATTAAATAAACATAATCCAATAAATAAATAAAGGAATCCAACATAATTCAAAATCATTTATCAAGAAAGATAAATGAAACCCTAATCTACTTACATTAATTTCTCAACACAATGGGAAAGAGGAACCGATCATCTTTTAGTATTATCACATGAGGAGGAAGTTTTTTCAATTCGAAACACTTATGAAATATCTGAAATTAACACATGATTATCTTTAAATAATGAAACATCTCATGAATCAACCATATGATTTGATCAACATATTGTCTTCAATAGTTTTCGTCTTGTCAATTATTCTGTTAGGTCCCTATAATACTAGTGTAATCCCTTAATATTGTTACTGTAGCCCCCTTATTGTTATTGTTATACCCGTGCAACCCACATACTGTTTTTATTGTGCCCTTACATTAGTATTGTTAGGCCGGATAGGATTATATTGTGACCCCATGGACTCCTATATATAGAAAGAAGGTTTTTTCATTTGTATCATCCAAGAATTGCTCATTTATGTAATGTAAAGGAGGTTTCCCCATTGAAGTGGCTTATTTATAAGGCGTTTATCTCTCTTTTCTTCTATTTTTGGGCCTAGTTTCATAACATTAGGTATCAGAGCTTTGGATTCTAGGGTTTCACTACTTCAAACTGGTCATAGTGGAATTTTTTCTATAACATTTTTTCTACACAGGATCAGAAGCTAAAAAATTTACCACAAGACGCCAAAATCTTGAGGAGCATTCTATAAAAATTTTAGATCTTGGTTCGCAATATTTTTCGAGATATGATTTGAGGAAGTTAGGTATTGTTCAGGCTCCTGAATTTCATCTAAAATAGGTGATATTGGGAAAATCATCATAACTCTTGCCTTGGGCATCATATTGGAATTCTGTAAAAAGTGGCTGAAACACATGTCATGCCAAACACACGGCATGTTATACAAGTTATTTCTACTAAATTAGTCCATAATTAGGGCATTGTGGGAGATTGGGCATAACCTGGTCTTAAAGCATCCAAATCAGGTTAGACCTGTGGTATTGGAAAGAAGATATAGAGGGATACTACAGGACCAAATTTCAGATATTGAAGATTAGAAATCATAGAGATAATTCAAGTTTAATATCGACGTCCTAAAAAGCATGAAAAATGTGTGTATTTGTTTTTTCAAATTACATAAAGGTTTTTTGAAAAAGAAATTTTAAGTGATTCCAAGGGCATATTGAAGCATTTTAACAGTATTGGGTACTATAATTCCTCCCAAAAATAATTCCACGCCCATTAAGCCCTTAGAAATCTCTACTATGACGCATGAAGGGGAAGAATTACAGTATGAGATATCAAAATTATGGTACCAAGTGCAACAAATTTCGATCTTACAAAGAGAAATCAAGGATGACATAGATGGTTTAAAAGAAAAAATGGAGGCTAAGTTGGATGGTTTGAAGGATCAAATGAAAGCTAATATGGATGATAAAGTAGTGGAATATCACATTGAGCATTAACAACAAGTTCTCCAACTCTCAAAGGATAACCTAACTTTGATGCATAATTGAATGAAACAACAGGAAGATCAAAATCGCAGTGAAAGAAGATATGAATAAGTCACAGAAATAAGAACTCGAAAACTACCAAATCGATCAATTTCGTAGTATCTTAGCAAGTGGAAGAGCTTACCCGTTGAAGATTCCACATGGGAGGATGAAAATTTTATATAGAAGCATCCAAAAATACTTAAGCATTGAGGGAAGAAGTTGTTTGAAGGAGAGGGGCATGTTAGGTCCCTATAATACTAGTGTAGTCCCTTATTGTTGTTTGTGTAGCCCTCTTATTGTTACTGTTATACCCCTGTAACCCCCATATTGTTATCTTTGTGCCCTTTCATTTTTATTCTTAGGTCATGTAGGATTATATTGTGACCCCATGGACTCCTATATATATAGAAATGAGGTTTTGTCATTTGTATCATCCAATACTTTTTCATTTTTGTAATGTAAAGGAGGTTTCCCCCTCGAAGTGGCTTATTTATAAGGCATTTATCTCTCTTTTATTCTATTTTTGGAGCTGGTTTCATAACATATTCTACCTCTAGTTTATGTACTCACAATTGTTGATTTCCATTTGATTCATCTCCACAACGTTTAGATACTTTTCAAGGGGTTAGGGAACCTTAGATTTTACTAAAATTTATGTCAATATTGATGAAGTGTCTGAGTGATATCACCTTATGTTTTCTTTGCATAATATTTCTCATAATATGGATTTGATAATTAATGATTTATCTTTGCGAAATTTTCAATCTGACTATTTTCATGATCCAATTGTTGATTGGTTGGAGGAATTATATTTGACAAGTTTGGTTGTTAATAATACATTCCAATGCTATCTTGAGCTTAACATGTATGGATGTATGTTTCACAAATGTCTTCAAGGTATTCATAATTATTATCCTATATATTTTTCTAAGTTTGCAGTTTTGATAGAGTGAGTTTTTAATGCATACCTTTATGCTTACAACCTTGACCTTCATTCTTTTTTATAAGTAAATTAGGTAAACATATTTATTCCTATAAATTGTTTCATATGGTTACTAATTCTTCATATATTTCAAATTACGAATTAGGAGCAACTAGAATTGTTACATTGGAAATTTCACTTCACCTAGTCATGACTTTCTAGTCAGTTGGATTATTAGTAGGTCTAGTTGCATTTCAGCTTCTAGCCTTTTCATTTATTTTTTATTTTTTCTTTCTTTCTGTCTTACATGATACTTTTTATTTTAGTCTTATAATTTTCTCTTTTCTTATTTTTTATTTTCTTGTTGTGTCACATATTTTATTTTTTGTTTTGTTTAATAAGACCGTGCATGAAAAATGATCTTGTGTGGCTCAAATAAAATGTGGTGAATATTTGAAAAGGAAATTGTGATAACAATTAATCCTTGACTAGATTGTAATCCCCTTATTTATTTATTTTTACATATATTTAAAAGTCAATAATGTCTAGAGGAAAAACATGATTCATTAGAGACAAGAAACCTTTAGTGGAACTACAAAGCATGTATCTAAGTTTAGGATCTTCGTTCCTGACTAGGCCTTGTAATTCAATGGTGCTATAACCTGTCAAATAAATCAAGTAAGATAAGGAAAAGGATAAAAAAATAAAACAATCATGTCAATTTCAGATATCATTCAAATCCCTCAAACAGGGAACAACCACTTTTTCTTATAAAATAATTCAGGATCCCTATTCCACAGCAATGCAATAAAATTCGAATAAATGATAAATCATATTGAAAATAAATAAATGGGGAAGAATATAAGGTATTCCTAAATCGATAGGTGAAGAAACAAACTTCACTGGGGTATTGAATATGCCTGTTGGCAATAAAGAAATGCTTTTGATTCCTAAAACTGACTCTACCAGGATACTGAACAAACTCGATGCCAACAGAGAAACACTGAGAAAGTTATTAATTATGAACACCAAAAACTCAATATACTTATTAAATTTTTCCCCAATCAAAACAGTTGAGGTGTGACTAACCTTGTTAATGTGTACAAAGCTAAGAAAGTAATAGGAGATACTATATCTTTAATCAAGATAAGTGGTGAGGTCAGGGTGATCCACATGGTAAATCAATACTCCCTAAAGTAATAATACCCTATACTTAAAGTTATACCTAAAAAAAGAAACTTTAGTTCTTCTAGCGTGTTTCCAATTGTTTTCCCTATGCTAAAATCCCCCCAAAATGTTTCCTACACTTAAGTTTTGGAGCCTCCTTGTGATATTATGATATTTTGGTTCAAATTTTTAATAGTCACTCCATGGTCGATTGATAGTTTTCTAAGAACTCAAATATTCTTCTAAATATTCCAAATGTTGAAACCACTTTCCTACACATGCTTATCTTTCTGTGCATTCATAAGTGTGCACCTTTCTAGCAAGCCTAACGCCAATTTATACCCTTGAGGACATGCATTGAAAAATATTGGAAAATAGTTCTTGCGCAGTTGTTAGAGATAGCATGTGCACAATACTTCGTGATAATGATTATGTAGTCCTTAGTGGAAGAAATTGTGCATATCCTAGACATTGCAAAGCCCCTAATTACAATAATTGTGTTGTTAATAAGGACAATGACAATGAAATCGTTATGAATATTCAGTGCTTAATTCTAGTTGATAGTGTTAATGCAATTATTCAAAGTCAGTTACAGTAATCTCACTCTTAGCTCCTAGTCTCTAGACATGCATTCTTAGTTGCAATTTTTCCCTCCTTGCATAAATAGTCTAACTGAAAGCTCTTTTCAAGTCATATTGTTCTTTTGAGCTATGTGAACTTTGGAGCATAAGGAGCATTCTCTCACTCTTAATTGCAGTTGTACTATCATTTAGGCGATTTTCTGAACTATTTCTTTTATGCACCATTTTCTTTCACAAGTGTCTCTTTCACTTTTGAAATTGATTTTTTTTTTTTTGCTTTCTTTCGCATTCAAAGGTGTCACTTTTTCTTTAAGATGTGTCACTTTACCTTTCTTTAGCTTTGAAAAGTCTCTTTTTCACTTACTCTTACTCTCATAAGTGTCCCTTTTCCCTCCTTTTATTCTTGCATGCATCTCTTGTGCTTTCCTTGTGAGCCACTTTCAATCTTGCATGTGTCGATTTCACTTATTTTCACACATCTCAAATGCACCTTGGCACACCTTCTAAAGGCGTCTCTAGCATACTAATTTGCACTATTTTATGTTATGTATCCTTAGAACATGTGCTTGACACATTCTTATAGCATAACACACCTTTTGGTTGGATTGTGACACTTGTGTTGTAACGGTATAAATTAAGTGTCTCACTTGGAGACAAGTGTCATTTTACTCTCATTTTAATGCACACTTGTTGTTTTTATCACTATGTGTATATTTTTCATCTTCCTTGGTGAATATGTATGTGAGATCATGTTTAAAACTTGTTACCTACTCTTACTCTCTTGTATCATTGATCTCACACTTCATGAATTTTGTAGTTCACCCCTATCCTCACATATTGTACAACTCATGAGAACACTCATTTTTCTAGGTAAGTGATGAGTGCACTTCACACTCCTATATTAGTGATGAAACCCTTATCTCTCAGACTTGTACAGTATTCCTATCTTGAAGACAACCTCCTCCAACTACGCATTGAGCAACCTTAAAGTATAAAACTTCAATCTTGTTGCTTGGCCTTTCCCATTCTGTAGTTTATCATCTGTCCTTCCCTCTATTTTTCATTGCGTAGTTTTAGTAGAGAGTGGGGATATTTCAGGACTCCTGTAGTGCTCAATTGTGCAATCACCTAGGCCTCCTCTTCAATCATTTCACATTATGCAATTACAATTCCCTAAATTTTCTCGCTTGTCTCCCCAACTTTCTCAACTACAAAATTCCTAGTCTTTCCTTTCTTCACCTATGCATTGCAAAGTTATAGTAGAAATTGGGGCCATATTTGGGTCACTACAGTGCTCAACTGTGCAATCCCAAGAGTCCTCTTTTTAGTCATGCATATTGTGGAGTTGAAGTGCCTAGTAATACTAGTATTTCTAAATGAACTTCCCCACTACATAGTCACTGATTTTCCTTCTCCTTATCCACTGCACATTATAAATTTATAGTGCCCAATCCCTCATCCTTAGAGTCCTAGATCTATGCACACCACAATCCCCAAGTTCCCCCTGTTGGTATCCTGTGTTTTGACAGTTTGGCAAATCAAAAGACAAGGCAACATCAGAACCAATCTTTAGAGTTCTAGGATCTAGTCCTCCTGTTCTCAGAGAGGGATCTCTCAAATATTTGTTTGCAAAGGTTTATCTTGTTTACTTTGTTTATGAATTTTAGACTAGTTATTTAAGTGCAGATGTTTGTTTGGTTGGGTTGAGTTGATACAGTAGAATATGAAAGGTTTAGGAAAGATAGACAGAAAGAGGAAATATCTGGTTCATTGGGCAATGGAGTCAAAATAAGATCATGACAAACTCTTCAAGGGATATGGGATATCAAAGGGAAAATCTAACTTGGCCACAAGATCCTGTGTTTTGGAATGAGATGGACATTAATGATTTGGGAAAAAGAAATTTAATTCTCAACAAAGGGAACTTGAGAAACATGACTTATCAATAAAGAGATATTTGATAGACAGGGCTAACCATAAATTCTACAAACATTCTTTAAGCAAATAATTATTTCAAGACAACTTCTAAAATGAGATCTAAGATTCGGGGAACACCCTATTTCCTCAAAGATCTTATTTTAAAGGATTTAGAAAACATAAAAGATTTACTAATAGTTGCATTCATAGAAGAGGGAACACCTAAATAACATCTGTGTTTACAACTATAAAGACCTTCAAAACAACTGTTTAAGCAGGGCAAAGGGTAAGATCAAAACCGACCTCTTTGGTTAACTCAAGACAATGGTACTTCAAAGGGAAACTTCAATAACAGCTTTCAAGTGATAGTAGGCAAGCAGGGAAAACCATAAATCATGCTAAAACCAACTGTTTGAGCTATCAAGGAAATAAACGAGCTTGAAGACTAAAGAGAAGTTTTAAAGCCTCTAAAATACTTCAGCAGAAGAAAACATAAAACAGTGAAGGGTGAACAGGTCTAAGGTGCTTCCAGGAGTCATTTCTTAGCCTGAGTCATTTCTTAGCCCTAAAATTTCTTTGTCCCTCTTGTAGTAGAAGTGTAAGAACATAATGAAAACAAAGGAAAAAACATTTAACGGTTAGACACTTCACCAACTGACCAAGCTCATGGATCAAATAGTAAGAGCCAACAAGGAACAGACATGCAACGGCATCATCAAGACATCCAAGACTCCAAATTATCTTCAACTTCAACAGACTTATATATTTATTTCAGAGAGTTTCGATATTACAACTTGTGATCAAACAACAACCAACAACCCCCTCTCATCTCATGCAGAAGTATTTATAGGAATATGAGGAGGTGAGAACTAACAAAAATATCTCTCGGGATAATTAATCAGGATAATTAATACGGGTTCAAGACTTCTCGGCTGGCCCTTTGAGGCTCGATGAAGAAGTTCACGGAGTGGAGCAGTTTGTATTAAGTTGTTTTACATTTATGGATTAAGCTCGGTGGGAGCTTTATTTGACTTTGAGGCTTTATGTAATGTTTGGAGTTACTCACTGGTCTTCACATTGATTTCCCTTCAGTAACTCCATGGGCACAGCATTTGGAGGCGAATATGCAGATTTTCTTTCAATAACTTCGGCCTCTGTTTGAAAGGTTTGAGGCGACAGGTGGATTGGTGGTAGTTGAGGAATCAATTTGCCTCAAGATGTGGCGGTGGAGGCTTTCCGTCTGATAAAACACTTTAGGTTTTCTTTAAACTATGTTTCGAGTTGGGGATTAGGCTTTTGATAACTGTCTTAGCCGTAATCCCCGTAAGACTGTCTTCAATCTTCAACTGCTGTGCTCTGGTTCTAAACTGATACTCTTTAACTATTTTCGAATTTAAACAGTGTCTTGTTGATGTGTAGGCCGCACTGGGCTTTTTTAAAGGCCTCAACGCCCATGAAGCATTGAGAAAATAATGGAGCGAAGCCCCACAGATGGTTCTCTTTAACAGCTCGAAGGCGTGGAAACGTCTTTCCCAACCCTCGGCTTTCTTTCATTATACAATGGAAAACCATTAAACTACCTGAAAAACACAAAAATAGTTAAGAAATCCTGCGGGCATAGGTTTAAACTGCTTCAGATGGTGGGGGAGGAGCGAAGCCGTCGGATGAAGGTAACCAACGGTGGAGATCTGCATCAAAAGGCGAAAGAGGAGCGGGGGGAAGAAATGAGGTGGAGTGAATCTGGGCCGTCCGATATGGACACGTGGACGGTCCAGATTCAATCGAAGGATCTTAATCGGAGGTGACAAAAAAGGGGAGGCGATTGAAAATAAAACTCCGATGCGATTGCGCAATCGGGAGAGGAGAGGCAATTAAACGACGTCCGTCGATCTGCAGATCAGATTGGCGGCGGAGAGTGGATCGGGGGATGGCCGATCAGCGGATCGCAATCGAAACTGTGGGCTTAATTGCAATCGAAACTTTGGGCCTGATCCTTTCGATCAACTCATTTTAAATTCCTTTCGATCAACCCATTTTAAATTCTTCGATCGCGATTGCGCGATCGGTCTTTTTGATCAACCCATTTTATTTAAACACGTGATTTTAAGCCTTTAAGTTGAAACTTTGGATAAGCGCGTTTTTGGTTTTTATAAAGGAAAAAGGGTCGGAAAAGAAATATTCACAAGGATTAAGCGCCAGAGGCGGGCTTACTGGATATATAAAATAGACGACGCGATCGGGTTTTTAAGCAGCAGGGCTAATCGCAATCGAAACTTTGGAGTATGGCACAGACCTGCACCTTTGATTCTTTTTTATGCGATTATCACTTTATCGTATTAGCAAGTGGTTCCAAACCCAAAGCGTATGGTGGGGAAGTGGTTTTTAGGGCTAAACCCAAGGGGCTTAACTCTATAAAAATACTTGTATTTTTATGATTTTTCACGGTTTTTTAATGGAAACAAAGGGTGCCGAAAGGGTTAAAAAGTGAGTTTTTAACCATGGGAAGGGTGATTTATGAAGGGAAAAGAGGAAAAGATGAATAATAGAGGAAAAAAAATATGGAAAAAGGGAAAGGAAAGAAGGTTAATTTTGAGTGGGAGAAAGAGAAAAGGGATGGATTTGCAGCAGTTTCCTCTTTGTATTTCAGCAGAAATTTCAGAGTATGAGATGGGAACAGCAATGAGGATTTTGGATAGAGGCATGAGGCCTTACAAGGAGTCTTCAAGAGCCAACAATTTTTAGTGATAAAATTTGTTCCTTGGAGGCTCAAAAAGATCTTAGCCACCTTTTGGTATAACAAAATATTACAGGTGGCTAACAGTGGCTCCACTTGGGGATGGTGCCTTCTTGAAGGCATCACGAATTCAGACTTGATTTCTGGGAGGTTGATTAGTTACCTCATCCATTGGGCTGTCCTTCTGTGATTTAATGATCTTTTTCTAAAAACATTTTTGGCAGCCATGAAAACAATGGACCTTTATCAACCAGCTTGCTACCTACCCAATCCTACAGATCTAGCATTTTTTCTTCATCAGAGTGCACTTGGATTGGCAAACTCTATTCACAACATTTTATTCTTTTGAAAGAAGGAAATATAATCTATTTCTAATCCTTATTTCTCCCTGAACTCAGATTAAACAGTTGAGCTCAGATATTTCTCTACCTAGTCTACTGTTTGTTGGGATTAAACAGTCCAACAAACTTTCATTCTCTAAATTCTACAACATAAATTTAAAAATAGTCAAGTCAAGATTGAGTTGTTTGACTTGCTATGATCTATGGAATAAGAACAAGCTACACATAGATTATTATTTGCAGAAAATTAAATCAAAATGGAAGGCTTAAGATCTGAAAGTTTCTCATTATGGCCTTCTTTTTCTTTACAGCTCTGTTTTTAATTTTGTTTTGAGCTGTCTCTTTCTTGATATCTGATTCAGATTTTGGGCAAATAAGAACCAATTTTTCTCTTTTATGACTCAGAAAAATAAAACAGTTTTGAGTCATCTCTCTTTGGAAACTTTGGTTCAGATTTTGAACATGTTTGAACCTTTAATTTCTATCCTAATCTATCTACTGATAAGCCAAGATTAAGCAGTTTGGAAAATCGAATTCACTATCCTATCAGCAGAAAAATTTAAAGCTAATTTAGTCAAGATTAAATTGTTTGACTAATTAGAAGTGTGTTTTTTAGGAGCGGCATTTAAACTTGCACACTTTCAGATTTGTTTCTCTTTTTGGTATGGGGCTATACCTTTATTGTTTTGTCAATTTGCCCTCTTTTCATTCTTTCTTTGTTTTTGTATTTTTGAATTCTTGATTTTTCTCCAAAGCAGAAAACAACAACTAGCTACATGCTCGGAACTGAGCTTTATTGACATTCCTATCTAACCTATTCTAAACATGGAGTATTTACATATTCATATGATACAAAAGTGGCAATTCAGCCAGCTGAGTAATGTCAAGAAAAAGTAGTAACTCTGGTTGCTTGTCAGAGGTATCCATAGAACATATTGAAGGTTAACCTTCAATGTCAAGGCTATCACAGAAGGTGACAGCTTTTCATGTCTCTGGCTCTTGCAAAGGGTCAATGCTTGAAAATTTGAGCCAGTCAAGATTTCCACACACTCTTCCATAGGATCAACAAAGAAAAGATCAAGATTCTCTTCCTTTTGATCCTCCACAATTGGTAGATCATCTACTTCTAAGACATCAGCTTTGAAGACTATCTCTTCAGTATGTAGCTTGGAAGTATCATCATTTTTAACCTGCAAAATAGCAAACAGTGAAATATCTTCTTTCTTTGAATCTATGCTTGCTTCTGATATAAATTCAGGCTCTTTAAATGACAGACTAATATCAGTGAAGGGAGAAGTTTCTTCTTGAGAAGATGATATATCCACAGCAAGATAGTCTTCTATTTGTTTTTCTCCTTCATCTTCATCATCCTCTGAACTGGAGGACTCATCATATTTAATAGTGTTGTCTTTTGGTAACCCTGGTATGCTTGTATTCAGTGGATTAATTTGTATTAAGAGGTTATTATATTCTTGAGCAGGAGAGTATTTAAAGGTTTCCTCTTTTTCAAGAGAAAGCTCCTTTTGCTCAAAAATTTCTTTATTGCTCTTCTCTTCACCTTCTGAGTTGAAAGGCTGTTGATTTCCAATTATGTGAAAGCCATTAGTGATGGATTGAAATGGATGTTTTTGGCTTTCAAGCTGGTGATGGTGAAAATGATAACACCAATCAAACGCTAGTTGCCCTGCATGATTAGTTTTTTCTTGGAACTCATCATTATCATCATCAGACTGATCGAAATTCGGAAAATCATCTGAATAAACAATTTTTTCAGTCGAACATATTGGGTCATCAGTTTGTTCGTTTAACTGTTCTAAAAGTTTATTTTCTATTTCAAGACAACAACATTTAGTAGGAAAATGAGCAGAAGTGTTTTGTTCTAATAAAGAATTGAGGGCTGACTGTTTATTTAATATCTGATCAATTTCTTCCCCTGTAAAAAGAGAAGGAATTTTCTCTTTGCTTTGGACAGAAGGACAACAGTCCTCTCCCTCTTGTGTTAACTGGTTTTGAGGCTGGATGTCTTCTTGAGCCTCTTCTAGGGGATGATTACTTGTGCTCGTAGGGGAATTTTGAGGATTCTCTTCTTTTTCCCGATCTATCTCAATTTCAACCAACACCTCATGATTTTCATGGCAGTCACTTCGACTATAAGGTTCATGAGTTGTTTCAAGCATATTATGAAGATGCCATTGTCTTTTAATAATCTGAAATGATTCGAAACATAAAGGAAGAAACCCTGGTTGTATTGTCTCTTCTCCTTTTTCAGATTTTGTCGGTTCAAAAAGGCTTATGTTTTCCTCAAGGCACTTCTTACTATGAGCTTTTGCAATCTGGTTATGGAGTTCTCTTAATGGCATAATACAAGAAATAGGTAGGCAATCAGGAGTTTCCTGACAACCTTCTTCATTGCTCTCATTGTAATCTTGTTCATCATACCTATTTTGTAGTTTTTGGGCTTTCTCTTGATTCGAAAGGAGTATGGGCTGCTCTAGATCATCAATATTTAAATTGGCCTCATGCCTTTTAAATCTTTTCCCAAGTATGTACATCATTTTCTCCATCATGATCAGTAATTTTCCTTTATTAATTTGTCTATAATCTTGCTCATTGTCTAGGTCTTGTAATGGTTGAGTTTTGTATTTAAGGTCACTGTATCTTTTTAACCAGTTCAGAGTCTTCTGCCAGTAGATTCATTAGGTCTTTTGGGTTTGTGGAGTCGCCGGGTGGAAGATTTTGAAAATTGCTGTCCACCAACAACATGATTGGGTTTGCTTAATGCATTCCCAAGGGAGTCTACAAGGACTGGAAGGGTAATAGGCCTACTGGAGGCCAGTGGAGTCACCTAGGTGGAAAATTTTTTAGTTTTTATAAAGATAGAATGTTTTATGGTTCCACCACCATATTTATTATGAAGCCAAACTTGAAATATTTTGGGCTTTTCTGAGTTTATTTTGTTTTTATAGGTTAAGAGAGTGTTCTAAGTCTGATTTTGCACTTAGCTAAGGTGTTCAAACAAACAGAGTTGCTCTTATGGCTTGGTAACTGGTTCCTTCAAGCTTTGATAAGGATTTAAAAGGAATCCTAAGGGTTACTTAGTTTGTCACTGATTCAAAAGAGTCCTATCATGATTTCCATTATGTTAGGCAGTGCTTGAAGAAAGTTACTTATGTTATACTGGACCTAAAGTTGAAGGAAAGGTTTTGTAAACCTCTAATTCTCAGTAGGTCCCATCGTGATCGCCATTATTTTGGTGTGAGCGGTGGGATAAATCCAGAATGTGTTCTTTATCAAGTTAAGGGCCTAAAGAGCTTTAAGAGATGTTTTCAACTCACCGTATTACTCAGTAAGGTCCCACCGTGATCGCCATTATGTTGGTATGAGTGGTGGGATAAATCTAGAATGTGTTCTTTATCAAGTTAAGGGCCTAAAGAGCTTTAAGATATGTTTTCAACTCACCGTATTACTCAGTAAGGTCCCACCGTGATCGCCATTATGTTGGTATCCCATGTTTTGACAGTTTGGCAAATCAAAAGACAAGGCAACATCAGAACCAATATTTAGAGTTCCCGGATCTAGTCCTCCTGTTCTCAGAGAGGGATCTCTCAAATATTTGTTTGCAAAGGTTTATCTTGTTTGCTTTGGTTATGGATTTTAGACTAGTTATTACGTGCAGATGTTTGTTTGGTTGGGTTGACTTGATACAGCGGAATATGAAAGGTCTAGGAAAGATAGACAGAAAGAGGAAATATCGAGTTCATTGGGCAATGGAGTCAAAATAAGATCATGACAAACTCTTCAAGGGATATGGGATATCAAAGGGCAAATCTAACTTGGCCACAGGATCCTTTGTTTTGGAATGAGATGGACATTAATGATTTGGGAAAAAGAAATTTAATTCTCAACAAAGGGAACTTGAAAAACATGACTTATCAATAAAGAGATATTTGATAGACATGGCTAACCATAAATTCTACAAACATTCTTTAAGCAAATAATGATTTCAAGACAACTTCTAAAATGAGATCTAAGATTCGGGGAACACCCTATTTCCTCAAAGATCTTATTTTAAAGGATTTAGAAAACATAAAAGATTTACTGATAGTTGCATTCATAGAAGAGGGAACACCTAAATAACATCTGTGTTTGCAATTATAAAGACCTTCAAAACAACTGTTTAAGCAGGGGCAAAGGGTAAGATCAAAACCGACCTCTTTGGTTAACTTAAAACAATGGTACTTCAAAGGGAGACTTCAATAACAGCTTTCAAGTGATAGTAGACAAGGAGGGAAAACCATAAATCATGCTAAAACCAACTGTTTGAGCTATCAAGGAAATAAACGAGCATGAAGACTAAAGAGAAGTTTTAAAGCCTCTAAAATACTTCAGCAGAAGAAAACATAAAACAGTGAAGGGTGAAAAGGTCTAAGGTGCTTCCAGGAGTCATTTCTTAGCCCTAAACTTTCAGCCTACTGTAGTAAGAAATTATGGAACATAATGAAAACAAGGAAAAAACATTTAACAGTTCAGAGCACTTCACCAACGGCCAAGCTCATGGATCAAATGATAGAGCCTTCTCAGGAACAGACATGCAACGGCATCATCAAGACATCCAAGACTCCAAATTATTTTCAACTTCAACAGACTTGTATATTTATTTCGGAGAGTTTCAATATTACAACTTGTGATCAAACAGCAACCAACCATTTCTCATCTTCTGTAGAAGTATTTATAGGAAGATGAGGAGGTGATCTGAGAAAATATCTCTCAGGATAATTAATACAGGTTCAAGACTTCTCGGCCCTTTGAGGGGCTCGATGAAGAAGTTCACAGGTGGAACGTTGTATTAACTGTTTTAAATTTATGGATTAAGCTCGGTGGGAGCTTTATTTGACTTTGAGGCTTTATGTAATGTTTGGAGTTACTCCGCAGATATTTTCTACATTGATTTCCTTGCAGAAGTAACTCCATGGCTGCGCTGGAGGCGAATATCTGGTTTTCTTTAATAACTTCGGCCTCTGTTTGAAAGGTTTGAGGCGACAGGTGGCTTGGTGGTAGTTGAGGAATCAATTTGCCTCAAGATGTGGCGGTGGAGGCTTTCCGTCTGATAAAGCACTTTAGGTTTTCTTTAAACTGTGTTTTGAGTTGGGGATTAGGCCTTTGATAACTGTCTTAGCCGTAATCCCCGTAAGACTGTCTTCAATCTTCAACTGCTGTGCTCTGGTTCTAAACTGATACTCTTTAACTGTTTTTTAATTTAAACAGTGTCTTGTCGATGTGTAGGCCGCACTGGGCTTTTTAAAGGCCTCAATGCCCATGAAGCATTGAGAAAATAATGGAGCGAAGCCCCGCAGATGGTTCTCTTTAACAGCTCGAAGGCATGGAAACGTCTTTCCCAACCCTCGGCTTTCTTTCATTATACAATGGAAAACCATTAAACTACCTGCAAAACACAAAAATAGTTAAGAAATCCTGCGGAAATAGGTTTAAACTGATTCAGATGGCGGGGGAGGAGTGAAGCCGTTGGATGAAGGCAACCAACGGTGGAGATCTGCATCAAAAGGCGAAAGAGGAGCGAGGGGAAGAAATGAGGTGGAGTGAATCTGGGTCGTCCGATCTGGACACGTGGACGGTCCAGATTCAATCGAAGGATCTTAATCGGAGGTGACAAAAAAGGGGAGGCGATTGAAAATAAAACTCCGATGCGATTGCGCAATCGGGAGGGGAGAGGCGATTAAACGATAGCCGTTGGATCCGAGGATTGGATCAACGACGGGGAGCGAATCAGAGGAACAACAATCGGGGGAAAAAATAAATGTATGTGGGCCTAATCGCAATCGAAACACTGGGCCCAATCGCAATCGAAACTTTGGGCCTGGTCCTTTCGATCAACCCATTTTAAATTCTTCGATCGCGATTGCGCGATCGGTCTTTTTGATCAACCCATTTTATTTAAACACGTGATTTTAAGCCTTTAAGTTGAAACTTTGGATAAGCGGGTTCTTGGTTTTTATAAAGGAAAAAGGGTCGGAAAAGAAATATTCACAAGGATTAAGCGCCAGAGGCGGGCTTACTGGATATATAAAATAGACGACGCGATCGGGTTTTTAAGCAGCAGGGCTAATCGCAATCGAAACTTTGGAGTATGGCACAGACCTACGCCTTTGATTCTTTTCGATGCGATTAGCACTTTATCGTATTAGCAAGTGGTTCCAAACCCAAAGCGTATGGTAGGGAAGTGGTTTTTAGGGCTAAACCCAAGGGGCTTAAGTCTATAAAAAGACTTGTATTTTTATGATTTTTCACGGCTTTTTAATGGAAACAAAGGGTGCCGAAAGGGTTAAAAAGTGAGTTTTTAACCATGGGAAGGGTGATTTATGAAGGGAAAAGAGGAAAAGATGAATAATAGAGGAAAAAAAATATGGAAAAAGGGAAAGGAAAGAAGGTTAATTTCGAGTGGGAGAAAGAGAAAAGGGATGTATTTGCAGCATTTTTCTCTTTGTATTTCAGCAGAAATTTCAGAGTATGAGATGGGAACAGCAATGAGGATTTTGGATAGAGGCATGAGGCCTTACAAGGAGTCTTCAAGAGCCAACAATTTTTAGTGATAAAATGTGTTCCTTGGAGGCTCAAAAAGATCTTAGCCACCTTTTGGTATAACAAAATATTATAGGTGGCTAACACCCCCCTTAGTTATTTTGCATTATCTCATCACAAGAAGCCTCACATGAAGAAAGATAGAATATGTGATTATGAGTCTGATGTTGTCTTATCATGAGTGAATTTTATTTGCAGGTTTTATCATCCTAACATGGAAAAATGATGAAACTGGAGGTTATAAATAGAGGCTATAAGAAGGAAACATGTGAAGACAGGACACAAAGATGTTATCTTGCAAAAGTAGAGGAATCTTGAACCATTGCAGATGGATGAAGTTATTGGTGACATGGAAGGGTCTAGTAGGTAATAAAATCCTTCATAAGATGAGGGTGAATCCCCTTTCATATCAATCATGAAGAGTTGAATACATGGCTGCAAAGATAAAATTTTGGCATTAATATAATACAATGAAGTCAACTGTTACAATCCCCAAGTCATGGCTTCTCGAAGTGTCATCACAATAGTCATATGTGGTTAGTGTATTTTTCTACATTATTGGTGGAATGTAATTAGCGTATTTCAAAAAATTGTAAAATGTAAAATGTGTGGAATTCCAAGGGTCCCACATGGAAGGCAAAAAGTTACTAGAAAGTTATAAAGTCATGTAGAATCTCAAGGGTCACATAGGAATTCAAAAAGTCACATGGGACCTTAAGAGTCATGATGGAAGGCCAAGAGTCACAAGGGAGGTGGAGAGTCACCTCATTTTTTATAAATACAACCTCATAGATCAACTAAAGTGATTTTGCACCTTGACTTCTCTAGCTTGGCATAGGATACAAGATCATTCTTTTGAGGAGTAAGTGGTGACTTGATGTTCCACTACATGAGCTAGTGTTACATCATTGTAATCATGTATCTTAGGACATTCACTTAATATATGAAGCTCTCAGCGGTGACACACTTTCTTGTATATGTTGTGAATGACTGTAAGACTATTAATTCACTTTTTGCGGTGGATGTATATTTTAACACATACTGATGAAAATTAATTGTTTCTTTGGCTTAGGTAAGTACCTTGTTGAATGTGCATTGCTACTTTATTTTATGACCATTTTTATGTTGCGAACTATTTACAGGTTACTCAATGATTCTTTCTATTCTCTTGTGTTTCTCTTTTAGAATAATACTATTACTTTTCTTCTAGAGGATCGCTTTTTATTTCCCATATGTTTAAGTACCTTATATTCATTACAATTGTATACCGCACAGTGTCAACTCACTTTCTTATTTGAAATGTTGTTGCACAATCTCTTTTGTTCATAATTGCAACCAAAGGAAATATATAAGAATAATGGTGGTCAGTCCTATTATTCAGATGGGGCTCCTCCTCCAAATGGTGTGAAGCATCGTAGGGACTTCATAACATGGATGCCTCTTGTATTGACGTATTTCTAGCTCCATCGGCAAGTTCATCATAATAAACAACAAGAAATTGGTGGTCCATTCATTCATAAATATTAACACAAGCCACCCAATATTAGAAAAATAACTCAATATTCTTAAAGAAATTAACATGAATTAACATCGAAGTCACTGAGTACAAGCTCAAGGCCACATATTTCTAGATGAATTACACCTCCGATGCTTCTCAACTATCCATGTAAAGCTCCATACTTGCACACCACCTAGAATTAGTCTCAAATATTTCTCTAGTCAAGGGACTAATGATGTTTATGCACTAGAAATAAAGAGGGAGAGAGTTCTTCCCACTCATGATAGATAACCCATCCAACCATGAAACCCATCCAACCCATCCAACCATGAAACCCTTTGCAAGAAAGTGTGAGTGAGAGATAGAGAGAGAGACCCAATGTCTTTTATTATGTATGTATATAATTAATTCCCTACATCCTTGTGGGTATTGAGAGAGCACTAACTTTAATTTTTGTCACCATATTCTGAAGGGTTATTTCGACTATCTCTTTGATCCGTGAGGGGAAAAATTGAATGGGCACAGCCTACCCTTCCATCACCTTAATAAAATGTTTTAATGGTTTTTAGTGAATTCCAATTCACCCCATTTGAATCAAAATTAGATCATATGATATAGTGGATTCCTAAGTTTGCAAGTAATTGTGGCATTAAATTCAGCTCCGTATGAGCCACAACTTTTAAAAATTGGGTAGAAAGCAAGCTTCCATTACACAAATGATCTGTAAGGTTATCCATTCTTCAATTGTGTCAATTAAATTTAATTAAATAATAATGAGAAACTTTATAATCAAAGGCAATCGATTTCTGGCTTTCCCCATAGTGGTTCTAGTAATAATTATTATTACAAAGAGTAGGGGTTGAATAGGGAATGTTACAGTCTATTTCTTTTGTATTATGCTCTCAAATATCTAAGATATAATATTCAAAAACATTTACGAGTCATATTCCAAATGAAATATGTTCCATTGAATTGATAGATGTTTGATGCAATTCTTCCTTAGTCCGAGTCATTGAATTCTTAATTGCTAAATAAATTAATTTCTATTCTTAGTTCTTCTACCACTCTTAATAAACTTCAACTAATGGCCGTGGAAGTTGTAGAGCACATATATGGTCTAACCTATGTATGTTCATATCAGCAAATGTCGACGACATGGGTTACTGGTGGGAAAAATAAAGGGTGGAAACCAACTTCTGAGATGTTTTGGAAGACTAACCTTCCTGGTAATTCTAGGCTAAGAATTTAAACCTTACAGAATCTCAAAATTAGGCATCTCCAGAATATGACGATCAATAGAAGTCAAGGAATTGACCTCTCATTGACTCTCCCCTAAATTTCGGATTTAGAGATATTCCCAAAATATGTAATCAACATAAGTTCAGCACTCAAGTTTAAAATATATATACACGCATAGATCATGCTATATTTATTATAAATTATTGCAACATACAAATATAATAATTTACAAGGTGGATATTCAGGGGCAGTGTCGGATAATATTTCTTGCATGCACATACATATTTTCTAAATATTGTATAACACTCCTTTTTATACACGCTACAGTCCACACTGACAACAGAGGCTGACTTCGATAGTGGTCCACCAACTACAGCTACTGTCGTTCCAATACAGTTTATACATATTTCCTATATACAATAATTATAATTACCGAAAAGCTGCCATGCCGATAAACACTGGTGAGAAAACCGATTTACTCATGGCAGATACCTCTCCATGCACTGATGCGAATGGGCTTCGCTGTAACTGAGGTTATCAGCTAACAATATTTGAGTAGGAGAAGTGGAGCCTTGATAACCAAGGGTAAGCTCTAGCTTGACAGCATTACATGGAGCTTCAGTTTCAGGTTCACTGGTTTCGTGGCAGTACTTCATCTCTGCTTCATCAGCGATAACTAATTCATTTCGTTCCTGTTCTGTGCTTGATTTACCGTTCTCTGCTGCTCTCTGTAAGCTGTTTGTTATGTCACACCAACTGTCAGATTTGCTACTCGAAACAATATGATTGTTAAGCAGTGCACTCTTGCGTTGTTTTCGTCTGGCTTTTGCACGCGAGACATTCTTGAATCTCTCTTTGGCTTTTACTCTATGCAGCTCGCCGACCATGGCTTCCATAGAGACACCATAAGACGGCGAATCTCCCCGGAGGATGCTTTCAACCCCCGCCTGACAAACTTCCCAGTTCCCCGAACACACAAGTCCCACGGAACCAAATATCGGATTCAACATCCTGCCGCATGCATCATATAAAAGAGACTTGAACATAGCTGCACCAATCACCGCACAGAGTAAGTTTAGTGCTATCGTGAAATCATCGGAAACGAGAAACGAAACTTTTTAGTTTTATAAGAAACGTTTTTCGAATTTTGGAAATACAAATAATTATTCAGAGAAGTATTCATTATCTGGTTTTTGTTACCTAATAGTAGTAAAAATTTTCAATTTTGGAAAAAAAAAAAGTTATGTTTTTAAGATTTGGATGAATATAGATAATGATATTGTCGGTTTAATTGTTTATTCATTTATTTTGAATTTTGAATAATTTTACATATTATAACAATTATTTATATTATTAATAAGAATAATTACATATTTGTTTTATTTCAAGTTTTTTTTATTTAAATTTAAGATGGTTTTTTAGTTTTAAAATTTATTTGTTTAAAATTATTTCTTGACAATTAGATGTATATTTAGAAAATTAGGTTTTTTAGTGGGATAATCTATTGATAGTAGTTGGCACAATGAGATGTTATCATGTTCACCAAGTTTCAAATTCCATAAGAGAATATATTTGGTCCCTTGTCATAAGGTTGAAGGAGTAGATTCTCCATGGCAAGCTCAAAAAATAGACATATTCTAAACTTATTTATCCCAAATCTTTCAAAATAAAAACATATTTAAAAAATCAATTATTCTTTATCTTATAGTCCACTTTATCAAATTCTATCTTTTCTACTTTCTTAGCTTTCCACCCCTCAAAACAAAAACGATTGAAAAATAATTTTTTTCCCAATTTCACCATTTCCACTAAATAAATAAAATTGAAAAATTAAAATCTTCCTAATTTCACAATGATTTCCATTTAAAATTTTCCTAAGTTCACAATTATTTCCATTACTTTTCGCTTTTAATTGGACGTGGGTTTGCATTGGTATTGAAGCGAGTACTAGCATCAGCATTCAAACTCGCTAATGAACAAATCAGTGTGGGTAAACTATTAACCACTAGTGAATTTGCAAACGAACCTGACCGAATTTCATCGAATTAATTTATATTCGAATTAAATCCACAAATTTTAATAGTCTGTTCCTTGTTCTGGCGAATTGGGTAACTATGCGTGAGTAAAATATTTAGAAAATTTGATGCAGTATCCATTAACTTTTTAAAATGTTTTAAATTTTGCAATCCAAGTAAAAATGACCTTAACATGTTATTCTATATGTCCGTTTTTCAGTGGATACAAAATTTCTCTCGTTCATTTTGAATGATGAATTTTTCGATTATTCGACAAGAGTATACTATTATGGAAAATGAAAGTGTCGAAGAGGAATTGAAAACAAAGAAATATATTCCTAGAGGAGAAAAATAAAAAAATAAAGAAAATAAAATGTGAATGAATATATATGTTCTTCTTCCTGTTTTTTTTTTTAGTTTTTCCTATCTTTCACTGATATTATAAGGCAGAACCAATGCTCAAAAACGACAAAAACAGTATTATAAATAATCACGCAGGTTTCCACAATAACAGGTCATAAAGCGTGTTTCTCCAAAAACGTATTACTCACCAGAAATAAGAAACAAGTGCTGAAACGACGTTTCTTGTGAGCTATTGGTTCCTTCCAAAGATGATACCTCAACCTTAAGTTACGAATTAAATAGATGTATTATGTCTCTTCTCTTTGCATTTAATTTAATGGAAGAGTAAATCTAAACAGGAGGTGATTTTACGGCTGCTATTTCGTGTGGTGTTTTGGTGTAAAATAATTTATTCTAAATAGTGCACGGGATGTCTTAAAATGCAAGCGAGTGAGATGTGTTAACAGACACGGCCTATTCAGATTGGGCTGTCACGTAGATGTCATAGAAATGCTCCACTTTTAGGTTTTTTTTTTTTACCTCTGCTCGGCATATTTGTGGACAGACAAGTTGAGAACTAAAACTATTTATGAACCACAAATATTCATAATCAAATAACGTGCTTCTTCTTTCCATTCCACCAAATTTATGCTTCCTGCATTTTTTTTTATAGTGATCCTTCCTCGGATGAAGCATGTGGAAGTTCGGAGCCAAAATACAATCAACTGTAACCTAAAAAGTGCTCCTCCTTTTGCTCAGCATCATGTCTTCTCTTGCTGCCGTTCTATTCCACCAGATGTATGCCTTTTGCAATTTGAGCCGATGATCCTTCCTTAGATGAAGGATATGAAATTTAGTATTAGAGAACAATAATAAGTAAATGTAAAAGATGATTAAAATGATTGTAGGGGCTAGTTCAAAATTTTTAATTCATTTGCGCATAAGAATAAGGAAAAGGCCCATTTATTTATTTAATTAATTGAACAGCCATTAGATATCTGAACCAGTGATGAGATAATTACTTATCTGATTAAAAAATAAGCTCATTATCACTGAATTAGGGATGGTTTAAATAGATTGAAACCCATTTTTAAAATTATTTTTATTAAGAAAAATGTAATAAAATAAAAATTAAATATATCATTTTAATTAAAATATTCCATACATATTTTATGTACCTACTTTGTTTATATTATTTTTAATATATCTTGTTATTTATTCCTATAT
This sequence comes from Pinus albicaulis, assembly GCA_034641835.2. Lineage (NCBI taxonomy): Eukaryota > Viridiplantae > Streptophyta > Pinopsida > Pinales > Pinaceae > Pinus > Pinus albicaulis. The sequence continues at coordinate 457,110,927 of CM076579.1, read as the reverse complement.
TGAAAACATGATTATGTTTCTCTCAATCTATGTGTAAGAAGAATTTTTATAACACAGAAATCAAGAGGCTCTATCAAATCGATTCTAACTCTAATAAAAGCCAGACATCTATCAAATCGATTCTAACTTTAGTAAAAGCCAGACATCTCCGGTTCAAGTAGGGTTGGCACAAGAATTCCCAATCATGTCTCTCTTTCAGAAAAAATATAATATTAAAAATTATATTATTTACAAATTTAAAGAAAATTTGTGGGCTCATAAAGACCTTGAAAAGAAGCTAGAAGCTAATGTACTATAAGCTGGTGATCAAACCCACACTAGCTAAGGAGAATTATTTCGTCTATCAATTGTGCAAAACAAAGAGGATTGAAGATCAAACGAACTTTCTCTTGTATTTCCAATCTCTTACTCACATAAGTTCTCATCTCCAAAACATCTCCCACACTACAAACCTTCTTGATTTTTTAAGCCAGAAAAGATATAGTGATCTATGAGCACTTCTCTCCCTTCTATTTGATCATAGAATCAAAATATTAAAATGTCAATAATTTTTTTTTTCTTAAGGTTCAATAGACTTCATCGGTCTTAGTGGAAGTTAATCATCATCATCACCATCATCATTATTCTATCTACACAAAACTATTCCTATTTTTCTCATTATATTGAGACATGACATAAGTCCTAGTATTGAGAAAAAACATAGATCCAACCTGAGCATAAGAAAAGAAAGTGCACCAACATAACATAGAGATACACTTCTCTAGTAAGATAGCAATAGGTTGAAGGCCTTTGAGCTATACTACTTCCCACTCTTATTATTCTAATACATATACATGCTTTCATTGACAATGGTTTTATGTATATGAGTATCCATCCATATAATTCATTCATTAAGAAATATTTTATGTATGTGGATATCAAATCTTAGACCTAAAAATGTGAGCCATCTCATGTAATTCTAGTTTTTTTTTTCTCATAAAATTTTTAAAAAACATTATTTATCTAATTATCTATACACATGTATCTAGTAAGTTTCTCTTTATACTAATCTTTAGAAAAGTGTTTTTTTTATAACCCATTCTTATTTTACATTTAATGATACTTTCCAAAATGTGATCCAAAGGATTTATCGAACCTATGGGAATATTGCCATCCTTTAGCTAGAAATTTTTTTCTTTCTTTGTAGTATATCAGTGTATTACGTGATTTTATATATTAATATAAGAAACATTCTTGAGAGAAGAACACATATATTATAGTTTAAGCATAGTATTTTATATATTAATATAAGAAACATTCTTGAGAGAAGAACACATATATTATAGTTTAAGCATAGTATTTTAGAAATTAAAATTAAAAAAAAATGTATTAGAGAAAAAATAAATATATAATGAATTTAGTTGGTGCCGAAAATTTAATTCTATCTCTAAGTCTTAGCAAAAGATCATTACTCCTTAAATTCAATATATTATTTCACTACATATCCTTTTCTTTTTCTTTTTTACTGTACGAAATCCTTAACCGTTAATCCTTGATGAAAGAAATGAGTAAGAAATGTGTATATTTTCTTCAATGTATCATTAGGTGATTATTTTGATAAACATATAATGATACTACAAATCATATCCACTGAAGAAACAAACTTTTCACATCTTTCTCGTCCTTTATTAATCTCAATCTTTTTGCCAATTCCCAGTAAATAACGATTTTTTTTAATTCATTTTTGATGATTTGTTTCAATTAACGTGTTTCTATGGAAATAAAGGATGAGCTCTAATTCCTTAGTGTGAGAGTGCAACAATAAATTCCATGATAAAGATATCAAAACTTTATAATAAACAAATTTTTCCATCTACAAATTAGGTACGACATTAATATTAATAAAAAATATTTCAAAAATCCATAAATAAAATGACCTCACGAATCTTCGTTTCAAGGCCGGCAATCAAGACGTAGATCATCAGAAAGACGAGGGGAGGAGGACGAAGAGGACTCAAGCAAGAAGGTGGGTGGGGCGAATAAGGAGAGGAGACGTAATAGCCATCTTTGCAGGAGCAGCGTATTGGTCGTACAACGATGGTAACGACCCTCTGCAAATCGTAGCCATTGCGGACACATCCAACCCTCAAAATCAGAACCGCAGGGATTACAGCGTGTGGGAATGGAATCGCGCACACTCCAAAGTATGAATTGCGTTCAAGGTCTTCGGCTGCGAAACTTCATGCCTTCGGTGTTTCATGGTGCGTGCCCCAAATACCTATATTGCAGTAACACCAATGTTTCCAGCATAGGTTGGAGGTATGAGGAGCCCTTAGCAGCGGCAACGCAGCGGTGATGCTCACAGTAAAACCCAGGCTCTTTGAGGCGAGGCTCGAGGAGCAGCTGGAAATGGAAATCTATCTAATAAGTGAAAAGTAAGTTCTACGGCTTGCAAACGCCGATGATTCACTGAGCAGGTTGTTAAGCCTAATGAATGGGAACGAAAGTCGTGGCAAGAAACAGAGCGAGTTGTGCAGGACAAGATTCTTGCGCTAAGATCAAGATTGGGGTGTGAATCCATGATGACAGGCATTGCTCTCAGGGTATTGAAGGAATTTTTCTCTTTATTGGACGAGTCCAAAGCATTTTGTTGTTGCTCGTCCTTGACGACGTGAAGGAATAATATTTTTTGACACAAGTGTGGTGTTTAACTCTGTGGCATATTGGCATGTTGAGAGTGGACTCGATTTATGCTGGGAAAAAGTGATATCCATCTGCACAGGCGGTCAATGATGATCGTCATGATATGGGCTGCGTTTAATACTGGTTCTGAGGACATTTCATTCTGAAGGAAGCTCCGATTTCTTTCTGCCAGGAACTCTCCCTGGTTTTCCCGGTCGCTTTTTCCGGGATGATTTGAATTTGTGTTTTTTTAAAATAGTTTTCCGGGCATTCTCTAATCGTATTTTCTATTTCCGGTATTGATTCGGATTCATCGTCCGTAGTCGTGATTTGGAACCGTTGGCTGTACCATCTTGAGGTACGTTACTCTTGACATGGGGTTATCGCCCACCTCCACATTTCTCATTTGTTCTATGGGACATTAATGATAATGGGGTGGAGGGTCGTGTCTGAGTGGAGGGATGGTGGCTAATCCTCAGACTTAATTGGTTTGTTTTGGCATCTTTTAGTTGATGGGCTTTCGCTTTATGAGGGTGGCTTAAATTTGAGGTACTTATCATGGTTAAAGGGTGGTACTAGGCTTCCATTCAACCTTATTGTAAACCGGGACTTTAAAGTTAGTTGGGGCTTCTATAGTTTAGTTTACCTTGAAGCATTATCTCTTCGTTTTTTCAGATCTTGGGATGGGAGACTTGGAGGCTTATATTGCCACGTGTGAAGAGGAACCATTGGATCTGTCCTTTATTAGGAATTTGAGATCGACGGAAGTCGCTGGGATATTGAAACACGATATTCTTCTGTCTTTGCATTTTTCGACAGCTACGAGAGATAATGGTAAGGGGATTCCCTTTTCTAACGACGCTGGCGATACAGAACAGTTTTGAAGGGGACGGTTACAAGGAGGCGCTATGAAACCCATTAGACCTGGCGAGTGATGCAAGGTGTTGAGTTTTCGAACCGATATCATGTGGGAGAGATTGGAGAGTCTATCCAATAGAGCAGTGGTGGGTCGTTGGAAATTTTCAAACCCCTGTAAGGGCTACCTGATGGGGTGGTTGCTCAGTCTGTGGGAGAAGAGGTTGGGTTATAGGCGGGCCATCAGTAAGTTGGATAAGGGTTGGTACTTCTTCCACCTAATGAAGGATGGGGACATAGCGGTGGTTATGGAGAAGACGTGGGTTTATGGGAGGTGCTTCTTGGCACTGCATAGATGGGATATTACTTTCCACCCATGGCTAAATGCTCTAGTGAACCATCTCATGTGGGTTAAATTGAAGGGTCTTCCTTGGCAATTCTGGAGCCAAAATGCGCTGCAAGAAATTGGGGACAGTATTGGCAAATGTCATTTTGTGGACTCAAATTGTTGTGGCATTTACAATAAGCGTTGCGCCTGGTCATTGGTGGAGGCATCATTTGCGGGGGGCTTATCGGCGAACGTTGATTTGCTATGGAACAGAGTCACCTATCGGCAATCAATCAATTACTGGAAAGTACCATTTCGGTGCTTTTCTTGTCACGCTACGGGCCACCTAATCAAGAAATCTCCGAGGAGAAGAGGGGGGGGTTACGGAGGAGGGGATGGGAGGTGATAGATGGTTAAACCCCATTGGTTTATGGACTGCGCCAGCGGATTTGGGATGGAAGCAATGTTCTGATGGACAATGGCCCAATGTGGGAGAATTGGCTATCACAACAGATATGGCGAGGGAGCTGGGTAAGTTAAATTTGTCTTCTCCAATTCTGATGTCTAAGGAAGTTGAATTGAACTCTTTCCCTAATTTTCTTGAGAGCCCTGGAGGGAATGTATCCCATAATATTTTGACTGCTGAATGGGACAGTCATGGGGGGGTTTTTCCTTCGTCCATCCCTAAGGGTCGGAGGAATAAAAACGGGCAAAAGGAGATTCAGTCTGAGTCAGGTTCTTCTGATACTGAACCTGAGTCCTCCCTACCACCGTGTCATCCTACCTCTTTACCCAGGCCTGAAGTATTGGTGGCTGACCCTCATCTACCAGAATCGGTGTCTCCCTATGGAAGAATTGGGGAACCTAATTCTCCAAAGAACTCAATAGGGAGTGATATTGAAGCCGTGTTGGAGGGGAAGGAATCTATCCTATTTCCATTAACAATGGATAAGGGTTGTCAGGTTTCTCCCGAGATCATAATTAGTCCCTCGTCGCGTTCTAATGTTACCACTAGGAGAGGTAAGAACATTCCGAAGATGAAGAAGAAGACGGTGTCGGTATCTGAATTGGTTGACATCTTTCCTGACAGTCAGTTTAGGGATGTTCCTGTTTCACTAGCAATAAACTCGGTCCTTGGAGCATTGAACCCATATTTTGCGCTGCTGTTATGAAGCTAGTCTCTCTAAATTTGAGGGGACTAGGGGGATGGGAAAAGTTTTTATCTGTTAAGAATTTCTTTCATTTATGCATTCCTACTTTCATTTTTATTCAAGAGACCATGCATTCGGCTAATTGTTCTATCTTATATTTTCGTGCTATCTATCCAGATTGGCATATGGTAGCTACTGATGTGGAGGGTCACTCTGGAGGGCTGGTGGCTCTTTGGGATCCTAACTAGGCATCCTTGAGAGCTTTTGGCTTCTTTGGAGGTATCCTTATATCGGGACAATGCAGGGGTTTCTCCGGAAATATAAATCTCATTAATGTCTATGCCCCATATTTAGATAGGTTAAGATTGTAGCAGAAAATGGACGAGGGTGGAGTTTTGATGATTCAAAATTTGCTGATAGTAGGGGAATTAAATTGTGTACTAAATGATGATGAGATCTAGGGCTCTCATGGTAGAAAGGACCAGTTGGGGGAATCCATTTAGAATATATTAAAGGATGGAGGGACCAGTGACATTAAATTTGAAGAAAACTGTTCGACATGGTTAAATGGGAGGAAAGGGGAGGATTTTGTCAAAAAATTGTTGCATAGATTTGTGATTAGAAATGGATTGAGAACACATTTTGATAAAATGGGGGCAAAGGTTGACGATTTGACGGTGTCGGATCATAGAATGATCACACTACAGTGGATTTTTGAGCAAAGAAAATGAGGTATTCCTTTTAAGTTCAATATATCTTTGCTGGGTATTGAATCATTTAACGAGATGATAAAGAATTACCTTAGATCAAATAAAAGACCGGATGGGATGCATGCTATGTATTACTTACCTATGACGCTAAGGAATCTAAAAATGTTGGTCAAATCGTGGAAATGGAAATATAATAAGAATATGAAAGACAAAATTATTGAAATCAGGAGGGAAAGATAAAAAATATTAAAGGATATCGGGGAGGGAAGTCAATCAACAGACTATTGGGAAAAGTTGAAGATCTTGGAAGAAGAATACAGGAAATATCTTTTGGAGGAAGAACATGAACGGAGACTTAAGAGTAGAGCTACTTGCCTTCAATGTGGAGACAAGAACACAAAATTTTTTCACAAAGTGGAAAATGGGAGAAGAAGTGCAAATGCAATCTGGGAGATGGATTACAATGAAGAACCGGTTTTCTCGATAGAGGAAATTAAGAAGGAAGCAATTGATTATTATAGCGAGCTTTATAAATAGCAGGACTTCAGAGATATTTCCCTCCAAATGAATTATATAGAGGCATTCCCCGTCATGTTTGATCAAAATGATCTTTCTCAGTTGAAGAAGAGAGTATGTTCAGACGATATAAAAGACATTTTAAAGTCTTTTGTGGGTATAAGTGTCTGGGGCAAGATGGATGGACCCCGAACTTTTTCCTACATTTCTTTGATGATTTCTCTGTTGACTTATCGAAGATGGCGGATGAAGTTAAACTATCTAGGACTATGTCGGGAGCAATTAATTCTACTTTCCTTGTGTTTATTCAAAAAAAAATGGGAAGATTTCCTTTAAGGGTTTTCGGCCCATATCCCTTTGCAACACACTTTATAAGATCAACTCTAAGATTATAGCAAACCACATGAGGGGTGTCCTTTCTAAATTTATTTCGCAGGAACAGGCAGCCTTTCTAAAAGACAGGAGTATCCACGAAGCTGTGGCTATAACTCAAGAAGTAATTCACTCCATGCATACTAAGAGATTGAAGGGGGTTGTCATGAAAATTGACCTCAATAAGGCATATGATAGGGTTGACTGGACTTTCTTGAGATTAATCCTTTTTAAAATAGGAATGGATAAGGAAATGGTAGCATGGATAATGGCATGTATTACGGGAATCTCATTGGCGATATTAATCAATGGATCAGCATCAGAGTTCTTTATGCCGGGAAGGGGGCTTAGGCAAGGTTGTGCATTGTCCCCCTTCTCTTTATCTTCATAATGGATGCTTTAACCTTAAAAATAAATACAGCCAAGATAATAGGGAAGTTTCAAGGAGTGAGTGTGTGTCGGGAGAAGATATTATCACATAATTTATTTGTAGATGATGTGTTAATCTTCGGGAAAAAAGAGACGAAAATTTGGGAAGAGCTGAAAAATATACTTTCTGGTTTCTCCGAGGTCTCAGGAATGCTGGTCAGCAGAGGAAAGTCATGTATCTATTACATGAATGAAGAGGGTGAGCAACTGAATGAGCTGGGTCATCTCTTTAATTTCAAAACAGCTCAACTATGCAATGGGATGACTTACATAGGTTTTAGACTGAAACCGATGAGATACACGGTGACTGATTGGAAATGGTTACCTCAGAAATATAAGAAAAAGATTAACATTTGGTCATTGCACTGGTTGTCAAGAGGAGGCATGCTTATCTTAGCCCAAGCTGTCTTGCAACAATGTACAGTATATTGGGCACATATATATGTGATTCCAAAATAAATTTTAGAAGAGATATATAGATTAATGGCGAGATTCATATGAAGTGGAGGAAATGAAAGAAAATCATTCCACCTGGCTAGGATGGAGTGTATAATTAAGCCAAAGGAGAAAGGTGGTTGGGGGCTATTGGAGTTGGATACATTTGGGAAATCTCTGATCTTCAAATCCATTTGGAGTGTCATAACTAAGGAAGGTCTATGGGTAGAGATAATCAGATCAAAATACATTGGTCTGAAGAATCAGGAAGAGATTCTCATAACAGGTTGGAAAGATTCGAAATGTTGATCTGAGATTTGGAGGGGTTTTAGTAGATGTTGGTATTTTTTCAGTGAAAACTTCGCATGGAAATTTGGTAATGGAAATAAGATCATGATCGGAAGGACTCAGATTTTCTGGCTGGGACAGTCGTCTATGTTAAATCAGGAAATTATGGGACAAATAAACCGGAGGGGTTTACTTTACATGAGAAAAATGATAAAGTAATGGGATCAGGGGATCCCATTATGGAAGAGCCACAGAGAGATGGGAATTGTTGAGAATAATAAGGTGGAATGGAACCAATATATTTACTCACTTAAACATCTTGCCTTGAGGAAGAAAGTGATCAGTGACCAATTAACCTGGGGAGGGACGACACCACAATGCAAGATTATTTCTAAGGAGGTCTATTCGATCTTGATTACTAAAAGACTGGTATTGGAACCCGACTGCTGGTTTAAAAAATTGTGGAAGATTCTGGTTCAAATAAAAATGATAATTCTAGTATGGCTGATATGGAAAAATAGAAATCTAACGTGGGAAAACCTGCAAAAGAGAGGTTGGCAGGGACTGGGTAGATGCTCATTGTGTAATAATCATGAGGAAGATAATAATCATATGTTTTATGGCTTCCCTTTTGTCAAGGAGGTTTTACAGTCTTTGTGTACTCATTTACAGTTACAAGATCTAGAATATAGTAACACCGAAGATTGTTTCAGGTGGTGGAAAAGAAAGGGGAAAAAGCTACGTGCGATCCCTATATTGCTGCATTGGTTTATATGGAAAGCTAGAAACAGGTTAATTTTTGAAGGAAGAGGCACTTCCCCCCTGGATATATGTACTGTGGTTTATAGTTCGATGGAGAATTTGAAAGTAAACAGTAGACCGACTAGGGATTTGTCAGTTAAGATGAGACCGGTGGACAAGATCTATCCGGCTGGATTCTTTGATGGGGCATCACAAGGCCAATCTTGTGGCTGTGGTGCGTGGTTAATGCTTTCACCTGATTGTCATTATAAACTTTTCTGGAATGGAGGCAGAGGTACCAATATGCGAGCATAAATTATAGCACTGTGGGGTCTTCCTTGGTTTGCTTCACATTTATACATGGAAGAGCTGTGGGTTTTTGGTGACTCGAAGGTCATCATTGATTATGTGAACAAAGGGACAAATTACAATCCTCGATCTCTTTCACATTGGATAGACAGACAGATCAGAAGATCCCCCCCCCCCCCCCCCCCACGAAGAGGACTAAATGGGAGGAGATTTGGGGAGATGTTTTATGAGCTTTACAATAATTTTGGTATCATGTGACAGGGAGAAAAACATTGAAGCAGATCAGCTGTCAAAAAGAGGACTAAATGGGAGATTTGGGGAGATGTTTTATGAGCTTTACAATAATTCTGGGATTAGGGTGGAAGGCAAGGTTATTTTTAGTTAAAGTTTTTTTCTCTTTTTTTTTTTGCTGAAAAGCCGATATATTGCCTACCTATATTTTGAATACTGTATGAACTATGTAATGTTTTTCATAGAATAGTTGTTGAAAGACTGTAAACTGGAAGGCTCAATTGGCTGAAAGTTACCCTAGTTTTTGGGAAGATCTTGATTTTAGTAAGTAACATTTTGACTTTTCTAAGAAACGGATTGTGGATAAGGACTTTTGTTAAAAATTTCTGAACTGTGACCTGGTACACCCAGAAAGATTTTTGAGACTGAAAAAAAAAATTCAATTTATTAATTAGATCTAATAACTTCCATAATACAATTCCGTTTATATTTAAGTCATTAATTATATTTTAAAGTGTCCACGTCCATGCTTCTAAATTGATCATAGTGAGTAGACATATCAGTTTTTATGTCAATTAAAAAACAAATGATTCTCCTATCACTCAAACTAAATACTATTAACATAAAATGACATCTTGTATACAGGTTATTATACCTCCTGTTTAAGGGGCCACTGCCTTGATAGACATTCGTCTCTAAGGGGCCACTGATCTAACAGACCTCCAGCGCATAGGCTCAGATCGGATGAAATAGCAGTTCGTTTAACTTTATTGCTTATGTTTTTGTAGATTATACATGAAAGCAGGATTGTCATTGACAGAAGAGTATTGCTTACACCGAAATAAAAATGGAGACCTTTTCGAAATGTGCCTACATAATAGAGACATACCTGAAAAAATTTGCATCCAACAACCACCTTTGATAAGATCGATGTGAATTCCTACTTGTTCGCTGCCTGACAAGATGACTTTAATGACTTAAATAACCCTTTTGAACATGGCATGAACAAATATTTAGTGAGATTTTCTCTACTGGGTAATATAGTTACTTCTTCCCCAAGTAAGTTGTTGCAGGTGGTGTTCTTCTAATCTTATATGTCCATATTCCTACTGTGGTCCAAGAAAGTCAGTGAAGTTTTCTAACAGCGTTTTTGAGATGACAGCCTTAAAAACCCATTAAGACTTCAGTCTGGTTAAGTTTCGTAATATAAAAATAGAAGTTATTTACCAAGCATATGGAATAGTTTGGATGGTGGCTTTTTGTTGGAATTTGATAAAAAAAATTTAAAAAATCAAGTAGTTGAAGTGTTTGAATTGCATTTTCCATAATAAAAATAAATTTAGCACTATCAAAAATCTTTAAAGCACCTAAAATACTGAAATTTAATAACTATAAACAAGATTCTGATAAATCTTTGGAGAATTCTAAGCTATTCTGTTCTTTTTTAAACTACGACTTAAAAATAGTGTATTTTCATCATAACCCAGTGTACTTTGGGTCTCGTTTGTAGATAACTGCTGTAATGGGTGGATAGTGTCATTTACTTGTTACATAGTAGCCTTATATTTGTTTGTCGTTAGCCGTGTCTCAAGATATCTGAGAGAGCCTCGTGAATCACGTACAACGCAACATACGTCATTGATGTGTGTGAAGTCTAAGCACTAGTTTAAAGCTTGCTGTTGTGGGGTACGGTTTCTTTCCCTGGTTACACAGATATGGATTAGACCGTGGAGATTATGGAAATAGGAAGTCCAGTTCCAGAGATGTTCCCATGCTGGCTTATAGTCCATTTTTCAGACTCAATCAAAAAGTTCACTCTTGTAGGGAATAGGTTTGATTAGCTGGTTACAGAAACATAGATTCGACTACAGATTCTGTTGATAGGAAGTTCAAAGATTCTGACAATCGGAAGTCCGCTTGTAATGATGTTTACATGTTTGATTTTGGTCTGGACATTAATAGACAGGCAAAGCAATGTTCTTCAATACTTCAATAAATACTTGACCGGGTTTTAAATTCAAACCTTTCTGAGGATAACTTTGACTGAGTCTAGGGCTTTAAAATAAATCTCTGTTAGCATTAAAGGAGGATGGTTGAGTAGAAAGATATACAACTAAAGACTAATCTCACCTGATTTTGAAATCTATCACTATCTACCATTTGACGACAGATATTATTAGAATTATCAATAAATATTAAAACTTTTGTCTAGATAAGAGCAGAACTACTATATAGTTTGTCTATGTCGCTTGAATCTATTTAACAAACTCTTGAATCTCTCTTGTTTTGCGAAGAGTTTTATGTATGTGCGTCAAAAGATTATGGTTTAACCCATGTACAAGGGTCAGTTAATAGAAATCTCTCAAAACCTAGACACTAAGAACACGTATGTTCTCTGGTTGCAAATATTGTATCTTTAAATATATAAGAATCAGAGATATACAACTTTCGCTTTGCATAATATTCCCCATCCCATCCGGAGTTTAGATTGTCATTACCGGGTCTCAAATGCTCGGGCCCGTTGCATATCAGATTGATCAGTCCCGTGCGCCCATAGAACTTCGCTAAGAAAGCGGTGGCGTTCGCCTGAGACTCTGGGCTCCTTATCCACTGGAGGCAGGGCCTTAGAACGCAGGATTCGCTGCAGCCCTTTCGGAGGACTCGGCAGCCATTGCAGCTCAACCTCATGATTATAAAAGCTGATATGATAAAAACAAGGAAACGCGCAAAACAATAAGAAAATAGTATTCGGTCAATCTACGGGCTTACAACATCTAGGGAAATCAGCGATAAACAAAAAGAAATAACACTACAAACATGCAAAATGTATTGGGGAGCACCACCGACATGAGTCTGTAGATCGCCTGGTTGTGTGAATGAACTGCAAACTACTGATGCCTCGATTTCAACTGAGGAGCTGTTTTCGTTTCGAGGGGCCTAATTGACAGTCAACCGGGGAACGTTCTGCAAATCAAAAAACAAGCATTCTGCTGCGTCATTTCACGGTGTCTCCCTGGGTGGATTCGGGCTCTTTCTCCAAAAACAGTTTGGCAGCCGTTGGTTTTGGCCGCAAGTTCACGTCACCTCACCTTTACTTTTCTAATAATTATAGCTTTGTTTAAGGGGTTTTAATAATTTTAAATCTGTTTTTAGCTTTTGCAGTACCTATAGGCTATCGAGGTAACAGATCGAAACATTATTAGACACTTCTGACCCGAAAACTGGAGGTCGAATTCAATGAATCTCCGAAACAGTTGAGCGTTTTTCAATGATGTCGAAATGGTAATGAAGGTTCCGACCGACCGTTGCCTTTATTTGCCCACACCATTCTTTTCAATATTATTTTTCACCGACTCTAATACCGAAAATGTGAAGACGGTGTGGACAGAGCTTTAGTTTAATTGACCTGAACATTTATTTTCAATATTCTTATTTACCCACTTTAATGCCACCTTTATTTTTATTATTATTTCGTTTCATTTGGAAGCAGCATCTTTAATCGATGAGATTGTGGATTATTATAATGTTATTATATTAATCTTATACATGTTGGCTTGCAAATGAATGGATTAGATTACTGTATATAACCCTGCAATCATGTCAGCCATAGGATTCATGTCGTTTACGCATATTAATGCGATTTTATCCCTTGTTTTCCAGTGTAGTTAAAGTTGTGAAGTTATGAGGATTCTTTCCTCATTAATGTCTCTTTTCGAAAAATAAGTTATGGGACTATAATAGTAGTGTAACTATAAGGATGTGCATAGTTATTAGTCCAGGCCTTCTCGGTTGCAGGGTTGTAGGGACTATAGTAATCGAATATTATTAATTAAATTAATTAATTATTTATTATTTTAAAATGAAAATCCTAATATTTCATATCATAAATATACAACATTTTTTTTTTTATTAGTAAGAAATTTGAAAATTTTATTGATCTCTTCTAGAGGTATCTCTTACTTGTATCATGGTTAAAAGTGATATTTCCAATAAAATATAAAATCATCTTTTTGTAGTAATGCTAGGGTTACCTTGTAGCATTAAATATTTATCCATAACATGTACACTACCCGTCTTATTATATAAGCTATGAATTTGTTGCTGTGACCAGAGGAAGTGGCAGTAGTGCCACCTGCCATTCCGATGTTGTGGCATCTAAAACTTAGCTTGTTCGACCAACACGAGGTAACCAAAATGGAAACTCACATGGAAGCTCGCCTCTCCCATTCTGAGGCAATGCATCCTGACTAACTCGACGAGGAATTCGACACTCCCAACTTCAAGAAGTTACGAGATTCTGAGGATTTTATGATCAGTTCGGGAGTGTCAAAGGAAAAATATAGACTGTGGTCAAAGACTTGGCAACAAAGGGTGAAATATTTCACTCTCGGGTATCAGAGATCCCCCTGCCACAACCATTTTTTTCACCATTTTGTTTGTTCGTGGCCATAATTCAAACCATTCCGAGTAATGAAAATTATAAGCAGATTTTATATGCTATGCCACCCAAGGTTTCGGTCAAAATTTCTTTATGTTTCGCTTAATTTCTTTAAGAGGCTTTCTACACTAAATGATAGCATGTAAAGAACTCTGAGCATTCAATGAAGAATATTTAGGGAATTAATGGATCTGTTACACGATTACGCCGGATGCAAAGGTTTGTTCTTGGCATCATTATCATGCTTCGATGTCATTACTCAACAAAGACACCATACACCACTGGGACAATTGCAACCACCTTCGCATCTTCGATATTTCTAGTGCTCTCTCTCTCTCTCTATAGTGAATCCTCTTTTCTGTTGGCCCTGGTAAGTAATTATTTAAATCCCTGATATGCCAATAGTTTTCCTTAAGTTTCCCATTGCTGAGACCTGATACTTTGTGGTTTACTGTTTTGTTCATAGGTGGTCGAAGTTTGTTTGTGCTCCTTCTAACTGTTTAGTTTCACATGATTCAGTGATGTATGATCATCGCTCTCCCGACCTCTAGGAAAACAACACAAGAGTGAAATAATCAACAAATATTATGCACACAGCTATAGCTGTGATCTAGGTGGATATTGGTGGCCACCCACCTATTCCATTTGGAATCACACCATCAATTCTTTCAGTTTTTCACATTCAACACAAATTACTATTTTTAGCAAGTTTTCAAGTCCCGAACTCCCGTAGTTGTTTTGGGGCCCTAATGATCCAAGTGGATATTGGTGGCCACCCACCTATTCCATTTAAACTCCCACCATCAGTTCTTTCAATGTTTTAGCTTCAACACTACTTACTATTTTTATCAATTATTCAGGTTCTGAACTTCTGGAGCTGTTTTCAGGCCCTAAATGAATTTTTTTGAGAAAATGACATAGACCCATTCTGCTCACTCAAAAGTTGTAGTCCTCGAATAGATCGTTCTAACGAGGAGTTGAGCATGTCAAATAGAAATCGTCTTCCAAAGCTACGTCCTCGGGAAGTTGAAACACCAATTTACCCAAACGAGACCCAGAGTTTTGGCGCTTCATCTCGTAGGGTTAGGTTTTTGGATTTTTAGGGTTTTCCATTGTTTTCCCAACAATAAATAGGCCTTTGAGCCTCATTGTAATACATTTTAGAGGCTCGTATCCATCACATCACTTCTTAGAGATATGCTAGCAGTGCCCTAGCTTGTTTGTTTCCATTATGTCTATAAACAATTTTCAGTTCTTTAACACAGTTTAGAGGCATGTAGCCATCACATATCTTCTGAGAGATAAGCTACCAGCGCCCTACCTAGTTTATTTCCATTATGCCTGTAAACATTATTCAGTCATTTTATTTTAATAAAATAAAGTAGTATTTTCGCTTAATCTCTGTGTTTATTGTTATATGTGTATTCTGTTGCATTCCTGTATAAATCTGGATCAAGCTGAAGACTATATATATATTGCTACCTAACAAAAAATAAAACGTGAAATGAAGCATGAAGATATGATATACATTTATTATGGGGAGTATGAATTTAAGGCTACCTTTATTCACAGGAGAGCGTAGAAATCGTCGAAACCTAAATTTATCCTTGGGAGTAGGAACGTGAGAAAAAATTTATTTCGAGCAGAAAGAACTTAGAAATTTACATAGTACAAGTATCAGTAACTAACTACCTTAGAAGAATTACGAGTGGGAATTAAGTGGCGGCCATGATTGATGGGAAATCTGCTAAAGAATCTAGATAGTGTAATCTTCTAGATTATCAATTCCCACCTTCTGACTGTCATGAGCTCCAAGATAGACATCAAAAAAAGTCAATTTTATATGAAGGGGAATTAGCGCTCCATGCTGTTATTCCAGAAGAATATGTTGTGAACGAGGAATAGTCCACATTGATCTCGTTTTCATTGACCATGTCCCCATCATTTTCATTTTTCCATGACTCGCCAGTCTTAATGAGTGGAGGGATGGTGAGAGTAGCAAAGCCAGGGATTTCACAAGGCGATAGAGCACCTCACGAATCTATTAATTGATCGTATGTTGGTTTGTTTGCAGACTTATTAGTATGGCACTGGGCTTGGAGACTCAGAGATGTAGAAGTCCGAGAGAAGTTCTCACGGGGAGTGTGCACAGAAATAGAAAAACCAGATGTTCTAAACCACTGACAGGACAATGGAAGAAGAAAGTAAGCTAAAGAAGCTAAGATTCTTTCCTTGTAGAGTAGTTTCTATTTCAATTTTCCATCGACCAAGGGACACGAGCAGGGAATAGAGCTACTGAGACCCCCTCGGCACAAGCTTTTGATTTATAAAACACGTTGTTTGGTGCATTAAGGCCACTGGTATGTTGGTCTTGCTTCATAGACTGCTCCATTAACTAAATAAACTCTATCACTTGTTGGAACAACTAGTGCATTTGTGTGATGTTTTAGGTGAGTTTACATAGGCGAGGGTAGGGATGGAATTTAACGGGCATTTTACCTTTACAAGGGCATTTTTCCAGTATTTGATGGCTCGAACTTGTGGATACTGATAGAAATATCTAAAATCACACAATTACAGAAACACACTCATATATTATACACAAATGGTGGATGTGTAAACATTCACACACACGGATTTACATTCAGATTACTGTATTAAATAGAGTTTATGAGATCCAACTTATTCCTAATTTAGAGAGAGGTTGAGAGAATTTCTCAACCATCACAAACCAACTTCTCAAATATGGAATGTAAGCATTAACTCCAACATCCCCCCTTAATGATTACATTACATGAAAATAACAAAATAATCAAGCTTAT
The DNA here is from genome assembly GCA_034641835.2 of Pinus albicaulis. Classification (NCBI taxonomy): domain Eukaryota; kingdom Viridiplantae; phylum Streptophyta; class Pinopsida; order Pinales; family Pinaceae; genus Pinus; species Pinus albicaulis. The sequence continues at coordinate 457,094,641 of CM076579.1, read as the reverse complement.
CAGTAGATGCTCCATTAAGTTGCCTCATAACCCTCGGAAAGGTGTAGTTGGCAAGTTGGATTCCTGAGTTCTCTTCCTCAACTCCCGAATCAAGGACCTCCCGAAGTCAATTACTAGACAGCATCCCAATCTGTCGTATAACCTCATCAGGAAACCACTTTCATGTCTACCATTAATGACGGATCCTTCCCTAGATCCACAACTGCCATACTATCTGGAAAACCATCCATATTGAGCCTTACTGCCACTTGATCTCTTCGAAAACAATTGATTGCAATCATTGAACTCCTATTCATTCTATGGACAAGCTCCCATCCATCGAAATACATGGGTGCTAACCGTTGTACTCGCCAGTTATCTAGGAAAGCCATCTAGATACAGAATGTATCTAGAATTAGTTTTGCAAAATAGCCTTTTTATCTAGTTTGAATTTCATCACTTAATTTACAAATAATTTATAATACGAATAAACCACAAAGATTTCAACACGTCAGATAACACAAAACAGAAACGAGTTTGAATACATAGATAAAAAAAATGTGCCAGCGTTTGGATCACAATGAATAGATGCAAAGCTTGCATTGAACTGAAGCTTGAATAAACCAAAAGCTTAAATATTTCTATTTTCCTTGACCCAAGAGGGGTCAATGAACATGTTCCATTGATTGCTTCTCACATACTCTCTGCCACTGTTGAATTCTGTAGAGATTGAAACTTCGCCCTCACTTCTAGCGTACCCTGTAATGGTTCCCCTTTTTTACTGCAGATATATTATTCCTATTAGGCTGGAAATTAGGTGTAATACTTCTCATGTCTTGGAGTGGAAGATGTGAGAGGGTAGTGGATTTTATCCCCTGACATTTGCTACCATGAGTACTCACTTTCCGGTGAAAAGCAAAAGTTTCGAACAGTTCATTGCTCTTAGAATCCACTGCAGAGAACGCCCAATCTAGAATTTTGCCACATCATTTTGTGGCCTGATATCTTTTAGATGACGTCTTCCAATAAGGTTTTGTGAAACCTTCGGCCCATTTCGGTCAACTCCCTTTGGGAACTGAAACGCTTGACGATTTGAACCCATGACCGACGACACGATATTTTCACGGCAACGTGACCTTCTTCTTCAAAAATCTGATTTGTAGCTAATTCTTCTGTACAGACTTCTGGTTTGCGTGAATTCACAGAAATTTCGGCATTGTGAGATTTGACCTCAATCTCTACTGCTTCCAATCCTAGTGTTCTCTTCATCTTGGTCGACTGCCGCTCATTAGAAATCCATCATGGCATACACCATGAGACTATAAATGGCAGACTACATGAACACGTAGGGAATCTCTATGGTAGCCTGACCAAAGGCATAAGGTAGAGTGGAATACTTTCCAGCGGCCTTCTCTCTGTAAAAAAAGTTCTTTCAAATTCTACGAGAGGTTACACCGAGGATGAATGGTTTACTCCGATGAATAATACTGCCACGTACATTAAACCCACCGCGTTTAATATATCAGACTGCCAAGACTTATTATTACCGGCACGCCAAAAGATGATACCGAACATGAAGCCACAAACATGTGAAAAATAACCGCACGGCAGTATACTGGGGATTACGCCAATAAGACAATCTATATTTCCAAAAGAATGTAGCACACCAACACCGGCACGCAGCCTCGGCCTTCTCCAAGCTCGGCTGCAATCCAACCTGACAAATCCAACACAATTTAATAAAACGAATACAAATACAGTCTAGGAATTTTCTCACAACAAAACACACAGGCCTCTGATCCTGCGCTCCGATACCATGATAGAAATAGCTAAAATCACACAATTAAAGAAACACACTTATATATTATACACAAATGGTGTATGTGTAAACACTCACATACACGGATTTACATTCAGATTACTCTATTAAATAGAGTTTCTGAGATCCAACTTATTCCTATTTAAAGAGAGAGGTTGAGAGAATTTCTCAACCATCACAAACCAACTTCTCAAATATGGAATGTAAGGATTAACTCCAATAGATACCCATTTTCACTGACATGCTAGGAGGGATGGAAGACATAATTTTAACATTTTTTTTTTTTCAAAAACATTCTTATGCCCATTATTTTCCATTTACCAGTATTTTTTCAACTTTACTCCACCCCGCAACTGCAAGGATGGACTAAAAATCTAAGGGAAAGTTGATTCCTTGGCTCATTGTAAAATAGTAGTTTACTAACGGAAGCACGAGGGATCATTATTAATATTTTAAAATTAGAATTAATCTTATTTTTTCCTTTGCCTATTACCATGAGTTTGTGAAACATTCCTTTTACATAAGACACCAAACAAAGAGTAAAGTTCGCTGCCCAGTGAACTTCCAAGGTTGTGATTCGTGAAGTAGTGCAGAATTACCACTATAGCACCAAGAAATTAGAATTCCAATAAGCACGAGTGTGAAGCGATGCTAATATAGCTGGTTTCTTGGCTTAATCATCAAACAGTAAACTGCACATGTGTAGAATAAAAGCTTTTAGCGGTCTAGTTACTCACACTCGCATTATCACATTTCAAGCATATTCCACTAACCATTCTGAATTATGCCCAACTCTACATTCTCTCCGAGGAAACAAGCTCAAGATTGGATAAGTGAAAACCATTTTAGACATTGATTTTTTTCTTGTGAGTTGGAGTTTCTGCGAGCTTTTAATTTCATAAGGTAGGTGTGAAGTTTGAACTATTAGGGTAATTTATTTCTATGAAATAAGTGTTCCAAATTAACGCCTATTCCCTGAGAAACATAATTTCTTAATTGTAAGCAGATTCATTAAGAAAATTCAAGCCGAATTTGGCGTGAATGATGACAATTTCTATATTAATTGTGTTTTAAAGATGATTTGTATTTGTAACTATGCAACACAATATATTAATTGTAAGGATATTCATTAAGAAAATTCAAATTCTTTTGGTGTGAATGATGATAATTTATATATTAGTTGTTTTTTCAAGAGTATTTTTCTTTGTAACTCTGTGTAGCACGCTCGTGGGTTCTATATTTTCAATGATCATAATCTTTCCTGATTATTATTAATTATTAAGTTTTCATAAATTTTTATTTTAGTTATTATAATTATTACACTTTCAATAGAATTATTAAACTTTCAATGCTACATGATCAACATCCTTATCTTGCATTTCCAAAGGTGGAACCTAATACTATGAGATTGCTTTACTAGTCTTTGGTTTTATACGATGATTGTGAGCATGTTTCACCTACCAAAACTTATTCTACTACTCACATTTCTATTAGCAATCATATTTAATCAGTCAAATGTGATTTTAACTATTTTCTTGAGAGAATCAGAAGTTTGACCATAATACGCTATTTAAAAATTGAGGAAAATGTAATAAAACAAAGCATATAGAAAATCAATTTTCTCATTAAATAGATTTGGTTTACACGAGACTCTTTAGATTTAGCTACTAATCTTAATGCAACTTCCTATACAATATTTTATTCTATGATAGTAAGTTCCTATAAATCATTTGAATAGTAGATCTGAAAGTACGTCAACATAAACTTAGCATAAGTTTATCAAATTAAATTTTATATCCAAACTGTAAACTAGGATTACATTATAGTGATTTTATCAGAACCTTAAATCCCAAATGTACACAAGGATTTAGGATTTCAAAATGTAAACATTATCTTGTGTAAATTTAAACATTCAAATTTCAACATACAAATCAAAATGTATAATTGTTAGAACTAAGAAAGACACATGGAGCTTTGGGCATATAATTTCAGGTCGAAAGAAACACATTAATGAATGTGCATTGATAGCACACACAGATAGTGTGCTGCAATGTCCTTCACAAGCTCACCATTGCGCCAATGTGTAGCCTCACGAATTGCGACGTATCGTATTTGTCTTTATCCTTCTGAATTAATTGTTGTTTTTTGCTTTTGGAATCAATATGATGTTATTACTGTGTAACATGTACCAATCTATGACTTTGTCCACAATAATTTAGTTTCATTGACTAATATTACTGCACAATAAGTTATTTTTTACGTTAAAAAAAGGAGGAGGATTTATCTTCATCTCTTTGGCTCGACTACGAATTGTTTCATCTCCACTCGCAATTCCATTAATGTTTCCATGGATTGGAAGTTAAACTGTGGGACTGTGGCAGCTTTGTTATGCGATTTCTATAATGAGTTTAATTTTAAAAAGGTATTGTTATGGTTGTAATTGTTCGCATGGTTTTTAGGTTTGTAGATTAAATGAATGCTGCTTTTAATCTGAAAAAATCATTTTTAAGTATCAACGAGTCTTATACTAGGCTAAAGGCTGTGTTGAATTTAAGTTGGAGTACCCATGGATGATATTTTATCAAGATGTATTAAAAATTACAAACACTAAAAATAAAGGTACATAAAAAAAGGAAACTGATAAATTTATGAGTAAAGGCCTACAAGTCAACCGAGAAAACTCATGAAATTATGTAAAATCAGAGAATCACTACACTTTTGTGTGATAGATTTAAAAGGAAAAAAACCATAATTGCTTGGCCAATACTGCATAGTATGCGTGACTTTAGCTTTTTCTGTATCTCCTATACACCTTCTATAATTTGATGACAACAAATCCTTCCTTGTCTTCTCGATCTCTCTGTTATTTGATTTGAAAGCAATTGAACAAGAGGAGAATGCCCTTGTTTCAGCATCGTTCAAACCAACTTCAGCTCTTACTTCACTATTATTAGTTCTATTTTCTAGATGTTGTTAAGTTTCATTGGTCTGAATAGAGAGCATGCTAGAGAGTAGGTTCCCCATCTCATCTCATCTCACAGTGGCCACCAAAACAATAACTGTCATAGTAAAATTTTCTACCAATGAGTTGATCGGGCTAGTGTTGAGGGTGATGAATGAATTGGTGAGGTTCTTACTATACGTCAAGACAACACACATGTTTTTGATAAATCATTTCTGTGTTATGGTCATTTTGGTTTTTTTCCTTATGAGAAATATATGAAATTTTTTAACATAACTATATTAATAAAGCGATGACCCAAAACGTCAAAAAACATTATGTGACTAGTAAAGGGAAATAAAAACTCCAACTGTGGCCGAGGGCATGTAAGGTGGCATGTGGGTTCTTGTGGAAGCATGAGATTGAGTGATTCAATGCATGTGCAAGTATATATATATTTATGTTCTAAGTGTCATATTATTTTATTTAATAATTTTTTTATATAATTTTTAAATATTTATTCTGTTTTAATTATTTCAAGTTTTTTTATTGCTGTCCTCTCACTGTCACACTGCCTGACCCAGTTTTGTCTAGATCCTCCTTCACCCGCCTATCACTCATTATTCCTCTTTGATGGTGTCATATTTATTAATATCATTTGTTACCTTTTTGATGCAGAAAGACATATATATATATATATATATATATATATATATATATATATATATATATATATATATATATATATATATATATATATATATATATATACCCATGAGCATGGGGATTGATTGGTTAATGGTGAATGTGTACGTGAAAATTCTGTCAGTTGTATTGTGGCAGAGAGTCAGATGTTGAGAATGAGACACCATTCATAAGGTTCTTCTTCAATATATGTGTTTTCCTGCAAGAAGACATTTAAAATTGTATGTTGAACTTATGGATCTATTATGATTTATGGGATTAGTAGACACCCATGAAATAGGAAAGAAGGGGGAATGTCTTTGGCTCCCTAATACATTGAGATTTAAAGAAAATAATGAGCTAAATATTTTCAAATTCAAGGAAGGAAGTGCTCGCAGTAGACAGGCAAAAGGAGTCGAGGTCACTGACCTTGACACCAACATGGTCAATGGCCACTGTTTTGACAGTGATTCAGCTATTCTCGTTTTCAATTTAACTCATTCTTATGCTAAGCCACATTCCCAAAAAATGGTTATCTAAACAGAAAAACATATGAAGGACCAAAATTGTTTACCCACAAGTGTCAGAAACCTTGTTATGTTTGATTAGAATTTACAATAGTTATCCATAAACTATTTTTCTGATAAATATTATAAATTTCAATGTGAATAATTATAGTTTTTGTTGGAATAATGTCAAAATGGTGATTCCAAATACAGTTGATGAGTTGAGTTCTTGTAGTTTGTGTTTGAGTCTATCTATCATGAGTTGTGTCTTCGTAGTTGTTGTTGTGAGTTGGTCATCCAAATTATTTGGATCTAAATTGTCCTAGAGGTTGTTTATGCGTGCCTGTATGAGGTAATGGTTTTTCAACCTGTTTTATCAATAATATTTGGTTTTATTGTTGTGTCCTTCTGATTATCTAATATGGTATCAGAGAATGAAAATGAAAATGAAGATGATAAAATGAAAAATACTGGTGTATGGCATGACACTGATGATTATGTCAAAATAGAAGCAAGTATTGAACAAGAACAAGAATATGAACAACAACAGGTACACAATTGGGTATTGGTTCCAGTGTAGGAATAATATAGCAGTCATGACACTCCATGAAGAGAATAAGAGACTTCACAAAGAAGAAAGATAGATGATAGCAGTAAAACTCTAAAGATAACATCATGTGAAATTCAACCACCTATAACGTATAATGATTATGCATTGATGTCCCATGTAATGAATGTTGTAGAACCATTAAGTTATGATGAAGCTAACGTGTTGCATGGACAAATTCCTCTTGCAGACAAGAGATATATCCACAGTATCCTAAGGATATCTAGAAACAAACAGACAGATGTAGCCCATTTTCTCTAGACTATTTTTCTTAAGAATTTCTCATTAACGATGGATAGATACTCCTACCTAAAGTCCAATGCTTGTTCGGTCTTAAATCCAGTCGCTCCAGAAGTTATCGATCCTTCGTATAAGATCTGCAATCAAAGACAAGCAAACTAGATCAAAAGCATCTGCAAAATATGATAATTCGAAAGAAATAATCTATCTTATTGATCAAGGAGTCTAAGAATTAAATCATTTAAAAGATATATGGACAACTCAATGAGAAACTAGAATCCATTTATATTAACTTTGAATAAAAGAAGAAACCTTACAACCTTGACGCCTTGATGTTTGTAGAGGTTATTCTGGGGTCCCGAACAACCGTTTTCCTCAGTTTGACAAGACTCCAACTCTCTGAATCAACATAATACTATGGCCATCAATATGTAATATCTATCATGCCAACGATGCCCAATGTGGAGAGTATAATCCCTTCATAAATTCTCTTCTATAAGCTAAGAAGTAAGTATCAACTACTAAGTATCAAAAAAGTACCCTTAAGACTAAAACTTGGTCTCAATTTATAGCTGAAGAGAGGTAGTTTCATCTCCAAAAAGGAAGGTATAAAGCCCTCTCATTATGGTATTTTAGCTCCAAAAACCAAGGGATAGCTCCATTCATGATGGGATTAAGGTTCATGAATGGAAGGGACGAAGCTCGAACAAATAACGCTTCTAGAAGGCCCCAGCTGGGATAATATTTGACCAGCTGGGCTTCTAGAACTTACTTTTCTATTTATTTTACCTTTTACGGGGGTCTGAAGTGTTAATGAGCTTTACGTGCGGGATGTACCATAGTGTTTATAGAAATTAGCCACGGTACCGCAGGGAATGACTAGGAAAAGTGCTAGAGTAGGCTTTTTAGGATTTTTTAGAGCTTCTTCCAGTTCCAAGACTTGATTTGGAGAACTTTATATTTTTAGACTTCTTAAGGAGCAATTAATAGGTAATGATGAACCCATATAGAGAGCTAAATGTCATGGTGACAAATTTTAGTGTAACAGATTGCCCCCTAAAGTGCGAAGTCTCAGGAGTTCTGAAGAATTTTGAAGAGCGAAGTGCTTTATCATTCTGAGGATCGGGCTGCAGGCAAACCGGTTGAATCCCTGAAAAAACATTCAATGTAAGCATATATATATGTATATCATCACTAAGGGAGGCATTCCCATACTCAGATCAAAACTAACTACATGTTCTAATACAAAAATGATTTTAGAATTACATGAAGAGTAAACGCAGTATAGACGCAGCCATCTATTAGAAGTAGTCTAATATATGATGAATAATAAAATTCCTCGTAGCCTGGATGGTGGAAACTGGATCTAGGGTCTTGATTCCCGCTTCTCAAACGAGTATGATTCTATCCATGCGATTGATTTTGTCGGAGTTGAACATGGTAGAAACCCCTTGATTACTAGTCAATGATGTAAACTGTTAACAAGTGTGAGAGAAACCACCAATAATGACAATGGTTATGAAAGTACTAAGTATAAACCATGAAATGTGGATTTGTTATCTAAATTTTAACATTTCACAGAATCATTCGATCGAAGGTCAATGACGCAACTTGTTGTCGAAGGAGAGAAACTTGCCATTAGGGCATGCAGATTCCAAGGTACTATTAGGATTCTAGATCAACTTTCTAGATGATGAGCTGTCATCGATAGAAAGTGATCCATCATAGGAAATTCCACGACACGAAGCCTTTAGGTCAAGTTTTGAAGAAATTTTTAGCAAGGATTGACTCAGTGATGGTCAACGCGAAAGGAGACAAATTTTTGCAATGAAAGGTTTATTAAACTGATCTCTTGAACACATAACGACACTGCAGATGGTGACGATTTACCTAAAGCTAATACCCAAAAATTGGCTGAAGTCTTTCAATGTGGTTTGATTAACTGTTTGATCAGAGGATTTTCCCAACCCAGACATGAATGTGACAAAAGTGTCGTGTTCAAGAGTGGTATACAACTTTTTAAAATGAAGTATGACAATTGGATTCATTTCCTCTCTTTTCTCCCACCATTTCTGGCAAGTGCCTCATTATTTTTAAAAAGGTTAAGGAGGATAACATTTTCTTGTTATATAAGCTCATTCTTTAGATGAGTCCAACATAGTATTGAAATCGAACCCTAAGAAGGAGTGGTTCGTTCCTGTTTATAATTTACAGGTCCTTTACTGTTAAGTTTTAACGAGTTTAGTATAGGTGAAACTCAGTGTTTTTAAATTTTAGGGAGTCAGAAGAAAAACTTAAGAAAACTCCGTGGGTGGACTTTTTCGTAAATCTAGCTTCTCAAGTTCGAAAAAAGATAAAATAATGCAGGAGAGAACTCTATTGACCATGATTAGTCAACGTATACCTTTTTCATAAATAGTCCATTTTAGTCCACAAAAGGGGTAAACTTATACTGAAGGGATGAATGTTCATTTCCTTTAACGAGTTTGAATAATCAAGTACTCGACAATCTTTTCATGTTTAGAGAGTTTGAAAAGGGCTTAAAAGAGGACTCCATGGTTTCATTTTTTCTGTAAGTTTTAACAATTTCGAAAAAGTGATAAAAAAATACTCATATAATGTCGCTTTTTTTGTAAATTTTAACGAGTTCGAAAAAGTGACAAAAAGAATACTCATTTTCCAAAATGATTATTTTACCCGAAAATCCTGTATTCTGCACAAAAACCCAAAAAATTAAACATACCTGTTTTAGATAAGTAAAAATTATTTGAAAAACAACCTTTCAAAGTGGAAAATAAACAAAATATTATTTTATTTATTCACAAAATCTTTATAAAAAGTAATTTAACTAATTTATTTTTACCATTTGCATCCAGAGTGAAAGTTGAGAGCTTTTGGTAGAAAAGGTTCCGAAGGAGATATCAAAAGAATTGGCTGTCTGAATCCAAAACTGTCGACTCCAGGTAATCCACAATTCATTTCTCTTCATTTTTGTCGACTTAATTCTATTTGTAGGCTTTAGAATCATTTTTTAGGAGAAAAATAGGTTCAAAAAATCGCTCTCGGGGTACCACAGGTAAAACACACAGTACCTGCGGACCTTGATAATTTTCCAAAGGAAAATTATCGGTGTCCCTCACTTTTCATTTATAACGCATGCGATAACTCGCACTGTATTAATGCAAAAAGTGTGGAGGCGCCGTGAAAAAAATAAAAATATGTTTTCTCTCAAATTAAGCCAAAATTTTCCATTCTAATTGAATCTAATATTTCAAAATCTCTATTGCAGAGTATCCACAATGCTTGAATGGAGAGAACATGAACATGAGGCAGTAGATGAGGTAGCTATGGTAAGTTTACCCACAATGCGTGTTTTGAAAAATTGTGGATTATACAAATATTGGGAAATGCAGGGCATGAGGGCTCAAGTAGAGCTCTTGACATGGTTGGTGAACAGGTGGGATGTTCAAGAAAAGTGTTTCATTATCAGTGATCACCGGCTCGAAATTGAGATGGAAGATTTATACTTCCTTATAGGTTTGTCCAAAAGAGGAGCACCTATTTCCTTGTTTGGGGCTAGGCAAGGTGGCCAGTCTATAGCTACCTACCAACAAGAATTTTGTAAAGAAGAGGTTGATCCAAAAGATAACCGCATTGATATAAAAACCATTATTCGTCTTGAACTCAAAGTGGTTGCATTCACAGTGGCTAGATTGTTGGGAGTGCAGCTCCACACGTGGCTACTAAAGCCCAGATGCAGACAACGGTTTAATGCTAAAGAGGCACCATCTTCAACTAGTGTGGAGGAGTATTGGCTAATGTAAAAGGCCAATTGACCAGAGCTAAGAACACAAAGTTGAAAAACTTTAGATATGGAGCTATTGTAGTTTCTTTTTCTCTGGAGAGGATTCCATCTCTTGCCCCTAAGCTTATCTCGGTTGATGCTGGTAGAGTTAGAGAGCCTCGGATGGCTCACTGGGTACAAGTCATGGCTCGTCATGGAGAGGGTTTTGAGATATTTCTATTGACACCTCCATATTTTCATTGGCTACAGAACCAAATCTTCGCCATTGAAGATTTTCAGTATGCTGGAATAGATTTCCGTGGTGACCCTAATATGCCTCTTCCTCTAGGAACACAGTGGGATGAGTCAGGTAAATCAATAATTTTGATGTGTTTTTAATTCTTTTTATTTTTATTTTTTTTTCAATCATCTTAGTACTGATGTCAAAAATTTAAATGTAGATGTTGGTCCATGAAGACTAGCCAATCTCCACCGCTTCAAGAGGAAGTGAACATACGCTATCGCACCACCAGAGAATCAGGCAGTAGAGATTCTCACTTTTTTAGAGCAGAACCTTGAGAGGTTAACCAGAGATATTCCAGAGACTACTATGGATGATATTCCTTTATGCCTCCAGAGGCATGTTGCTGGTGTTCCTTGCCAGTTTCGAAGATATCTATGTAGAGTGGCACGAGCGATATTGTATTATCATGATCATCACCATGGATAGTGGATGATCATAACAGATCATTTTATTTTTTCTTTTTGTATCATTACCTTTCGGATCATAAGGTCTTTTAAACCTATGGTCCTAGATGATGTAATATTTTTTGAAACAAAAACTCTATCTATGATATGACTACTTTTGACGGCTATCTTGTTCAACACTTATCGAATGTTGTTTTAACTTACTGATTTAATGTCACAAATGTCTATTTATAACATTATTAGCTAATGCATCAGCCAATGTATTTAAATTTCTTAGAATGTGTTGATATTCAATGTAATCAAACTATGTTTCCAAGAGACAAACCTTCAAGAATAATCTCAGTAACACTGGATTTTTAATTGCATATACTCTGTCTAAATGTAATACAATGAGTTCAGAATATAACCTACCGATCAAATGCCGAATGAAAAATGAAATGGCACTAGATAATACTCAATCACTACACTATATTCTGCAACATTATTCATTGTTTGACCGAGCCTTACCCCATGCATAGAGACTAACTCATCGGTGGGTGAATAGACGACCCAGGCCGTGGAAGAAATATTGTGTGTACTACGACAGGCACCATTAGCAAAACCAATATAGGCTTGAAGGGACGTCGACATCTGTAATATCAAGGGTAATCAAGATAAGCAAGAATAGTAGTCAATGCAAAATTTTAACTAGACACACTCATCTAATCTAAAGTGACTAATCTAGAAAAGAAAACTAATCTACATGTAAGATATTCACAAAAAAATCAAGCATAATATCTCTTTAGATAAAGTCCATTTCTGGGTTTACCTAAAGAGACCTTATCATAATCAATCAATTCGTAAGCCCCTTTTGCAAGCACTCGCTTGACAATATAAAGACCATGCCACATAGGTTCAAATTTACCAGCTCCTAGTTTATCGTTAGCTTGGTCATATACCAATACTAGGTCACCTTCTGAAAAAGACGAGGTGTAACACTTTTATCGTACTAAGCTTTAACACATTTTTTATGAGCTTCGATTGTCAATACAACGGTGCACCGAGTCTCATCTAATTTTTCTAGGAACAAAAAGCGTTTTTCCTCCTTAGAGGTAGCTAGTAGTAACTCTATGGCTAATTGGAGTGACTGTATTTTGCATTCAATCGGTAACACAACTTCTAACCATAGACCAGTTGAATAGGAGTGAAACCTGTTGCGGTTTTCACTGAGGTTAGGTATGCCCAAAGTGCTGAGAAAAGCATAGTATGCCAATTCGATTTATGAATTCCGACTATCCATTTAATCATAGTGGTTAAAACTTTATTGACAGCTTCAACCTAACTGTTAGCCTACGGGTAATATGGAGTAGAACTATCATGGCTCAGGCCAAGCTGGTCAGAATGTTCAGTCATCATAATGTTTCGAAAATGGCTCCCATGATCACTAACTATAGCTTGGGGTACACCGAATCGAGAAATCACGTGATTGAATACAAAAGTAGCTACAATTTGTCCATCTGCCGCAAATGTAGGCATCGACTTGGACCATTTGGTAAAATAATCTACTGCTAGAATAATATACCCATCCCCATCGGCCGAGTGAGCGTTACATGTAATGAAATCAATGCCCCATTTTGCAAAAGGACCAACAAAAATTATGGGGTGAAGAGGAGTAGGTGGTGCATGCACCTTCTGATCAAAAATTTGACAATTGTGGCATTTTTGGACCACAAGAATACAATCTTTAAATAACGAAGGAAAAAAATAACCAGTGTGCAATATCTTTTGGGTTGTGGCATACCCAGACATATGACCGCCACATGCTCCAGAATTGCATTCATTCAAAACTCGTTCAACCTCTTCATGAGTTAAACAACGTCGAAATACAAAATTTGCACCATGATGATAAAGCGTGTCTCCAACAATATTATATTTCCAGGATTGGTAATGGATCTTTCGTCGATTTAAACGTGAAATTTCAAGCCGATTTTTTTTTGTTTGGAGATAAATGATGATATCTCCATACCAAGGATCTAACGTACTGATAAGAAACAGAGATTCATCAGCGATCAGATGCTCTACCATAGTTTCCATTTCAGTATTTGGGAAGTCACACATTCTTTCTGCGAACACTAGTGATTTATTGGATTTAGATTTTTGAAATTATAAATAAAAATCTTGAAGGATAAATATCCATTTCAGATATTTTCCCCCGAGTTATTGTTTAGTCAAAATATACATCATCGGGTTACAAGTAGAAATCATAGTTGTTTTTCGTAACAAAATGTAATGATGAAAACGTTGGACAACTTGAACTGCTTCCAAGGCCAATTTCTCCAAATGTGAGTATTTAATCTCTGTAGGATTGAGTTTATGACTGAGATAGTAAATCACATGTTCATTGTGGAATTCATTTTCTTGAACTAAGACCATTCCAATAGTGGAATCAGAGGCTGCTAAGTATAAAAAGTAATCTTGGCTATAATTGGGTGGATGCAGTAACGGTGCATGGGTCAACACATGTTCTAAAGCATCAAAAGATCGATCAGCGATCTCATCCCAAATGAAAGGAATATTCTGTTTCAAAATCCTGGTAAAACCTTTGGTTAACTTAGCATAGTTGTGGATGAATCTATGGAGAAAGTTTGCTTTCCCTTGCAAACTTTGGAGTTGGCTGAGTGAGGAAGGAGGAGGCAAATTGATAATGGCCTCAACCTTGGAAGGGTTGACAAGGATTCCTTCTTTCGAAATGACAAATCCTAGTAACCTACCAAATTCTACACAGAAAACACACTTATGTGGATTCAAGTGAATCTTATAATAGCTACATCTCATAAAAATCGCTCATGAGTGATTAGGATGATCTTCCTTGTGTAATGAATGAGAAGGTAAATCATCGAGATAAGGTTGCACAATGTGTTTAATGTCATGAAAATCATAGGACATTTCCCTTTGAAAAGTTTCCCCAACATTCTTTAATTCGAAAGGTAATTTACAGTAAGAAAATGTTCCACAAGGACAAATTAACGCTTTTTTTGGTTGATTGGCAGGGAGTATGTTTATTTGATTGTATCCGGAAAATCAATCCATGAATGAATACATTTCATTTCCAGCACAATCGTCAATAGTTTGGTCAATATAAGGAGTTGGATAATTGTCTTTAGGACAAGCTTTGTTAATATCCCTATAGTCAACACATACTCGTATTGTTCCTTGTTTTTTCGTAACAGGAATGATATTAGATACCCAATCCATTAATGAGATCAGATAAATAAAACCTGCTCTTAGTAATTTCTCAACTTTGGCTTTAATGTTAGTAGCTTTTCGTGGATGTATTGGACGTAATCATTTTCTGACAGGTTTAGCATCCGTGTAAGTCTTTATTTCATGAATGACAACGTTGTGATCGATTCCTGGAATTTCTTCATAAGACTAGGCAAATATGTCGCAAAATTCTTGAAATAGGGCTTTATATGTAGAAATTTCATATGGTGTACATGAAGCAACTATATGAATGTTTTCAATAATTTTGGGTTTTACTGAGATGTCAATAGGAATGGTAGAAGAAATATTCCCCAAATTTACTTAAGAATCCAAAGTTGTGATCGATATTGGACTCTGAGGTTCCTTGACATAATCAGCTATAAAAATAGAGGAAAAATTATTTTCGAATTTATCAATCTCAAATAAAAATTATGACCTATAATGGAGATCATCCCATGGTAACTCATCTACAGACAAGAATTCACGAATGCTTTCATCAATATGAAACACTTGTTGAAAAGGATCAGGAATTGATGTTGTAGTCGAGCTTGACGTTGAAAATGATTCTTCGTTGATCACATTCATCGGATCATTATTATTTGATAAATAATCGGAAAATGGCCGTACTTCTTGATATTCTATCTGAAAAGGACTCAAAGACATCCTGCCATTGAATGAATCCAGTTCTGATTCTGAAGGCACTATCCAAGGATCATCAAATGGAATAGTGCTTGATGTAATCAAATTTATATTAGCAATATTATGTGGTACATTAGGTGGAGGCATTGAAAATTTTCCCATTAAAGCAAAATCTTTGATTAAACCTACTCCTACATCCTCGTAAGGGATAGTCATTTTTCCTGTGTGCTGAATACTATCAGTAGAAGCTGGGTCAGACGAATAATATGAGAGCTGATCGAATTTCACAATATTTCCTTGATGAGGAAACATAATTATCCGAAAGACGGATGACACGATAACATTCATAGCATAAGACCAACTTCGACCCAGAAGAAGGTTGTAATCTAGCGGGGCATCAACTACTTCCACATCTAGATTAAATCTTGTTTCTATAGGTAGATCCTGAAAAATTCCGAACGGATGGAATCCTCTTCCGTCAAAAGCTTTGAGGATTGTTTGTGACTGGTTAAGTGTTGGAGAACCAAGCTATTTCCAATAGTTTAACAACATGATACATGTGGATGCTCCTTCATCAATAACAATACGAAAGCAATGTCTGTTTTTAACTAGTACTGGGATCTGAAAATCCATTTGATGAGGGAGATGAGGTGTTAAATTTTCTAAATTAAACACCATGAGATTTGAATCCTGAATATCTACAGCTCCAATTGCTAATAAGAGTAATTTCCTTTGTGCTGGACATGATTGCAGCACTTCCAAGGCCGACATTGCTGAAGGAGAAATTGCTAAATTCTCCACAATGTTGTAATTTTGAGTAGCTCTCGCATGTGGATTGAAAGTTGATTTACGAAGTACACCTTTGGCAGGCGGTTTGATTACTAAATCAAGATTTGGTTTCTCGATATGCAATAGATCAGAAACAGAAGGAGATGTAGCTGGTGCAGAACTAGAATTTTCTACTTCTTTACTAGCAACAAGGTTTTTACTACCATAATCTTGTGATCGAGTCACAACCATCAAAATATCTGCTGATGTATTAGAGGAAGATCCAATAATTTTTCTATCTTGAACAGGAAAAGGATTCTTCAAAACAGTGGGGGTGGATAAACCTTTGACGAATTTAGATAACTCGGCCCTATGCGTACATTCCTTGGTGAAATGATCGTCGTCACAGATAAGACAAGGATAACGAGGTTTCCGTTTATCATCAGTTGATTCATTTTTATCAGTTTTTTCCTTGGGAGATGAAATATGTTTATTCTTTTTATTCCCTTTATTCTTGTTACCAGCTTTCAACTTTGCAGTAGATGAATATACAATGTGAATATCGACAGCAGTTTCCAGGGAAGATTCTCCTTTTGGTGAATCAGGTAAAGTTATTATGGGAGAAGTAACCTTTGAAGATTTCTTCTTACTCTTAGTTGTACTAACTGAACCAATTACACCATCAACAGCATGAGAACCTGAAGGAGTTGCTATTATCTTACCAGGACAGGGTAAATCAGGAATTTTCTCATATAAAGTTTAAGAGTGGGTTTATACCAAGTCAAGATACAGAGCTTGAGCAATAATTTGTTCTTTTGTGACAAATCCTGCTTTGGCTACATCTTCAGTGATATTTGGTAGCAATGATTTGACAAACCATTCTGCCAATACTTGAACTGAGATAAAAACTCTTACCAAACGTCTTCTACGTCTCCATTTATGAATATGATCTGATATGTATGTACACATAGACTGTTTTAGTGAAGTTAATAATTCTATGCCATTGTCATATCTGACTGGAAATTGAAAATTAGCTAAGAAAGAATTTTCTAGAGCATTGAAATTCGTAAATGAGCCTCGTCATAATTCAATATAGCATTTGGCAGATAAGCCTATTAATGTTCTTTGAAAAATTCTAAGTCGAATGGAATCGTCGATTAATGTTGGATGCACACCAAAGGTGGTAAGTCATGACATGGTTAGAAGGATCCTCTCCTGATTTTCCTTCAAACTTTGGGATATCACTTGGAAACTTATGCGGCATAGGTGGCCAATACGGATCATAATAGATAGGATCATTCATAAGATGAGATAAATCTGGTAAATCTAAAGTTCCTATGAATGGCAATCTATGGGTAGGGTCTTGTTGATAACCTTGTGAGACTAAACCAGTCCCAGGAGGAGGATATCCAGGATAATCTGGAATAGGTTGTTCATTTGGAATCGGAGTGCCCCCTAGATAACCAGGAATAATCGAACCATACTGGGGTTGAATAGGTCCATATTGATATGGCCCCTGATACAGTTGATAATTAAATTGAGTTTGACTTGTTATAACTGTACTTGTGCCAGGTTGTCCTGTCGACATCTGAATAGTAGTCTGAATTGTAGGTCCAGACCGTGGAATAGAAACTTGACGAATCTGTACTGATGTTTGAGGGGCGTATGTGATAGGAGCTCTAGACACCCCATGAATAGGTGTGGTTTGTTGAACAGAAGTCTGAGCAGCAGTTTGGGGCGGAGTCACATTTGTACTCAGACCAGGTTGTTGAACAGGACCAGATGCAGGTGTTTGAATGACAGGTTGGACATGTTGTTGGGGTTGATTATAACTAACTGGTTGTCTAGCTTGAGAATAAGGTACTTGCATATTTGGTTGTAAATTCTATTGTACTTGAGATGGATCCCACACCATTCTGGGATATGAAGGTCCCAATGAAGGTTGTACATAAGACAGACCATAACTTGGTTGAACATATGGCTGATAAGTGATTGGATAATTTCCACCTCCTTGTAAAATTTGCTGTTCTAGATAGAACTATTGTCCTAAAGGAGGCTGCAATCCTTGAGCTGGGTACTACCCTTGAGGTTGATATTGACCTTGAGGCATGTACTGACCTTGAGGCATATACTGTCCCTGACGCTGATATTGACCCTGAGGTTGACCTTGGGGTATGTAGTGTCCTTGAGGTTGATACTGGCCCTGAGTTATGTACTATCCTTGAGGTTTCCCCCCTGTCTGTATTTGACTATTTTGAGATTTCCCCTCAGGTGATACATTACCACCTTGAGAACCGGGGTTTGGGATAATTCCTTTGGGGATAATTCATTGTTGATTCATTTGGACTATAGGATGACATTGGTTTGTTAGGAAGAGGAGATGCTCCTGAGAATGTAAAATAGAGCGACTGATAGCCTACGGGAACAGATGGGCCACCATACAAAAATGTTTCTGGCAATTCAGTAAACATAGATGACTCAATAGACATGTTTAGCTGAGGTCTATAACCTATTGGTGTAGTGAAAAATGGAATTCGGGGTGGCCAGTACTGAAGACCTATGTTTTGTAGAAAATATATTAATGAAGAATACCAATCCTCTTTTCTAAAAGGGCTATAAAAAATTGATTGACGTTCTCTAAGTTATAAAGTTTTCTGAGTTGATGGAAGAACAAATTCTTCCTCTATATCAGTGATTTCTTCAATACTAAGGAGATCAGGAGGAAGATCTCTTGTAATCCGATTTATTACTCTGGGTGAATAAGGATAATTGGAAGTTGGAGTAGCAAATTCTAAAGTAGGTTCTGATGTAGCAGGTTCAGTTTTTGATTCAGAAATTTCAGGTTCTTCAGGTGATAAATCACTTGTTGTAGAAGCAACTTAAGTTAATTTGGAAATTGAAACTGTTTGTGGAGTATGTTCTGCTATTTGCGGTTGATTTACTTCAGAATCAAGATCAATAATTATGGATGATTCTCCTTGTTCCGTTAATCCAGTTCTACCGATAACATTTGGTATCAGAGATTTAAGTCCTTCTAGTTGGCTTGGTGTGTACTTAGGGGGCTTCCCCTGAGTTCTACATGATCGTCTCGGTAATTTACCACAATTAAAACTTTTAACACAAAAAAACAAAGAAAAATTAAAACAAGCCCTAATTTCGCTAAAGAAACAATTAAAATGAATCACACGCATAAAAATATAAGAGATCAATCCACACACAAATAGTAGATTCCCGTAGCAAAAACACTAGTTGGTGATGAAATCCAACATCGTAGAATTTTAATGCAGAAATGGCGGTTGGAACAGTTACCCCGACAAACTGCTTAATGAAACAGACTGGTGCAAGTTTCTCCTCTTAAACCATCTTGAGTGAAGATAACCCTCCAGAGAGTCTAAGTGAGTCTAGCCGATGTCTACTCCAGGTATAGTGGGATCTCCCCTCCACTGTCACCTTGAGAAAGAATCCTAAAGTTTATGGTCACTAAGGTCACCAACGAGAACAAATATACTTGGGGGAATAGTCTACGATCTAATATACATGCAAGGGAAGAGTAACAAGCTCAATCCACTTGAAGGCTCCTTGACATAATCTAAGGTTTACCAACAAGTGACCCCAGACTCCTCGATAATGGTCAATCCGAGGTTTACCATTTTTAATACGTGCACACCTTCTATTGTTCCCAATGAGATAGGCATGATTACCTCACTGGTTCAGATATGATCTCATGCTTGACTCCTTTAGGAGGAGCTTCCCAGAGCATACATGCTACAATTGGATTTTCCTACCACAAGATCGACTACTTGTTTGTTTTTACTGTCTTGGAGAGTTAACTAAAACATATTCCAAGACACTAGCCTAAGCTATATTTGTGAAAATAGCCCTAGAAAATACAAAATTTCTAGATTGATTTTAATTAAGCATTACTTTTAATTGGCAGTTTCTTAGGACAATAGGTATGGAAATGAAACTTGATGATGTTTTAATGGCCCGACTCAAAATTCACTACAATGCATTTATATTATAAACAACTCATTTCTTTTCAATGAATTCTAACTAGAGGAAAGAGTTGAAAGATTTTTAGAAACTTTCAAAATATCAATTCTTTCTTTCTTATATGAGAGAATTTGAAAAGAAGACAATTCAGAGATTCCAATTCTAAAAAAGATCTTTTGCTCAAAATGAAATTCCATATACCATTTAGATAAGAAAAAAAACAAACTTCTTCCAAAAGAAAACTAAAAAATACTAAAATAATAAAATTCAAAACTAAAAGAAATGTGTAATCTTGAACTCTATATAAAAGTTGGAGGATGTTTAAGCTTGGTCTATAATCTAACCAACAATTTTCTGCTTATTCTAGCAAGAAATAAAAGCATCCAAAAGTAGTTTTAAAATGAAATTCAGTCCTTATCAATCTAAAGGTTTTATAAGTTTGCAAATGAAAATAAAATCAAATTTTCATGAGAATAATAATTGCATCAAGTTCAATGGCTCAACAGAAAATTAATGAAATACCAAGTAGCTGAGGTATAGAAAATTTTCTAATTCATAGCAATGGGAGGACTTTGGGAAATTGTTTACTCATAATATGCAAACTTAACTGAATAAATCACTTAATTATAGAAATTGCTGAAAGAAATTTTTTATAGAAGTCTTTGATAGCCAAGACAAACTGGGTAAAGAACAAAAATAAAGTAATGGGATGCCAGAAAACATAATTTCAACTTTCTCTAAAATTTTATAGAGATCCGGAGTTTTTAATAGAATAAGGTGCGGTACCGCACTTTATTCAACTAAAGATTGCGGAGTCTACCACTTTGTTTTAAAGGAAAAAGTGCGGAACGTAGGAAAAGTAGAGAAAAAATAAAAATACATATTTACAGTCGAGGATCCTATTGAGTTTTCTACCCAATCAATTTTTGAGCTAATCTCAGTCAAAGAAATCTCAAAGAAATTTCAAAAATCAAACTGAAAATGGAAGAAAACTAAGTTCAGAATTTCCCCAGTGGAGTCATCATTTTGTTGCACAGACAAATCCCTCTTGTGGACAAGAGCGATCTCCCTAGTATCCTAAGGATATCTAGAAACAAACAAACATATGTAGACAATTTTCTGTAGACTATTTTTCTTAAGAATTTCTCATTAACTATGGATAGATACTCCTACCTGAAGTCCAACGCTTGTTCGGTCTTTAATCTAGTCGCTCCAGAAGTTATCGATCCAACATATAAGATCTGCAATCGAAGACAAGCAAACCAGATCAAAAGAATTTGCAAAATATGATAATTCGAAAGCAATAATCTATCTTAGTGATCAAGGAGTCTAAGAACTAAATAATTTGAATTATAGATGAACAACTCAATGAGAAAATAGAATCCATTTGTATTAACTTTTAATAAAAAAAGAAACCTTACAACCTTGACACCTTGATGTTTGTACCGGTTCTTCTAGGGTCTCGAACAACCGTTTTCATTAGTTTGACAAGACTCCAACTGTCTGAATCAACATAAGACTATGGCCATAAGTATCTATTCTCTCTCATGAAAACAATGCCAAATTTGGAGAGTATAATTCATTTAGCAATTCTCTTCTATAAGCTAAGAAGTAAGTATCAAAAACTGAGTATCCAAAAAGTACCCTTGAGACTAAAACTTGGTCTCAATTTATAGCTAAAGAGAGGTAGTTTCAGCTCCAAAAAGGAAGGGATAAAGCCCTCTCATTATGGGATTTTAGCTCCAAAAACCAAGGGATAGCTCCATTTATGAAGGGATGAAGGTTTGTGAATAGAAGGGACGAAGTTCGACCAAATAACGCTTCTAGAAGGCCCCAACTAGGAGAATCTTCGACCAGTTGGGCTTCTAGAACTTACTTTTCTCTTTATTTTACCTTTTACGGGGGTCCTCAGTTTTAATGAGCATTACGTGCGGGATGTACCATATTTTTTATAGCAATTAGTCGCGGTACCATAGGGAATGACTAGGAAAAGTGAGAGAGTAGGATTTTTAGGATTTTTAAGAGTTTCTTCCAGTTCCAAGGCTTGATTTGGGGAACTTTATGTTTTTATACTTCTGAGGGAGAAATTAATAGGTAATGATGAACCCATATAGATAGCTAAATGTCATGGTGACAAAGGTTAAATAAATCTTTATATGGTTTGAAACAAACACCAACATCTTGGTATGTGAAAATTGATTCATTCTCTTATGAAAAAGGTTTTGTGAGAAGAAAAAGTGATCCTAACTTGTACATCAAAAGAGATTAAGATGGGAATATTGCATTGATATATTTATATGGTGATGATATTATCATAACAGGAAGTACATTCAGGTTGATTGAAGAAATTAAAATCCATTTTTCATAGGTATTTAAAATGAAGGATCTTGGTGATTTTCATTAAAAGCTCCATGTTGTTTGTTTACATTTGATGTAGTTTAACCTTCTTTGCCTGAATCTGGAGCATTCCTTCTATTTTTATGCCATTTATCTATAATTCTGTCATAATGTTTCTTTAAATAAACGTTCCAATCCTTCTCTTTATGTACATGCTTTTTCAAACTTTCCGTTTTTGTTATCGCATCGGATAACATAAAATGAAACTAGAAATATTATTTCAATTTGACATATAACCGCCTAGTAAAATGTTAATATAACCATCGCCTTATTTTCAATTAGAAATAATTTGGAGAACTAAACAATTTCATAAGACTTGTGCTATATAGGAGAAGGCCAATTACTTCAAAGTCTTAACAACTTACCCGTATCTATTTAGGTTGTTGTGAAACCAGCTCCAAAAATAGAAGAAAAGAGATATCAACGCCTTAGAAATAAGACACTTCGAGGGGGAAACCTCCAATACATTACATGAATGAAAAATTCTTCGATGATACAAATTAAAAAACCTCCTTTCTATATATAGGAGTCCATGGGGCCACATTGCAATCCTAGTGGGGCCACAATGTAATGCTAGCCGACCTAACAATACTAATTTAAGGGCACAATAATAACAATATGGGGGTTACAGGAGTACAATAATACCAATAAGGGGGTTACACTAACAACAATAAGGGACTATACTAGTAATATAGGGACCTAACATGCCCCTCTCATTCAAAAAACTATTGTCCTCAATGCTTGAGGAGCTCTGGGTGCTTCTGTATAATATTCTCATCCTCCCATGTAGAATCTTCAATGGGTAAGTTATTCCACTTGATGAGATACTCTGAAATGGATAAATTTCGTAGCTGTCGAGTTCTTGTTTCAGTGACTGCTTTAGGTTCCAATATGATTTTTCCTTCCTCATCAAGTTCTGGTAATATTGTTTGAATTGGAAGATTTTCACCGATAACCTTCTTTAAGCATGAAACATGGAAAATTGGATGTACTCGTGAAGAAGCAGGAAGCTCCAATTTGTATGCCATAGTACCAATCTTTTGCAACACCTTGTAAGGACCATACTACTTTGGCGATAATTTATTATCCTTCTTAGCTTGCTTGAGGGACATTTGTTTATATGGTTGTAGCCGTAAAAATACCCAATCTCCTACATCAAAACTTCTCTCGCTGCGATGTTGATCTGCCTGTTGTTTCATTCGATTTTGTGCCAAATTAAAGTTATCCTTTAAGAGTTGGAGAACTTCTTGCTGATGCTCGATGTGATCTTCCACTGCTTGAACCTTCGAATTTTCCCTTAAAGATGATGTGATGGATGGTGGATGATATCCATAAAGTGCCACAAATGGGGTCATTTTTGCTGCAGTATGGAAGGAAGTGTTATACCACCATTCAGCAAGAGGTAACCACTTGACCCATTGTGTTTGTTTATCAGATACAAAACAACGAAGATATCCTTCCAAACATTTATTTACTATCTCAGTTTGACCATCAGATTGAGGATGATAAGATGAGCTATGAGCTAATTGAGTACCCAAGCAAGAAAATAAATCCGTCCAAAAATTTCCGATAAAAATGGGATCTCTCTCGCTCACAATAACCCTTGGGTTTCCATGTAGCTTTTGAATTGTGTCCATAAATGTAGTAGAAACTGTACTTGCTTTAAATGGATGAGATAATTCACAAAAGTGTGCATACTTGGTAAGTCTATCAACTACCACCATGATGGCACTCTTTCCTTTAGACTTAGGTAAACCTGTGATAAAATCCATTGAAATTTCCTCCCAATGTTGACTTCGAATGGATAAAGGTTGTAGAAGACCCGGGGTCTTAATTGTCTCAACTTTATTCTGCTGGCAAACCAAACATTCCGCCACAAACTTTTGAATATCCAATTTAAGGCCATCCTAAAAAAAATATTTCTTCACCCTTCGGTTTGTTTTTAAAAATCTTGAGTGTCCTCCTAAAGGAAAATTGTGCAATTCCAAAAGAATATTTTGTTTTAGTTGGGAATTCTTACAAAGATATAAGCGATCTTTGTACCATAAGGAATCATTTTTCCAACTAAATGTATCACATGTACTAGGATCTTGCTGCAACTTTTGAATGAGTGTCCACACTTCTTCATCCTTCTTCCATTCATCCCTTGCTTCAGTTATCCAGTCTGGTTGGATAATAGATATGGCACAAAGCAATGCTTCCACCTCTTCATTATTTCTTGAGAGTGCATCTGCAACAACATTTAACTTCCCTTTTTTGTAGATTATGTCAAAGTCATAACCCAACATCTTTGTGACCCATTTTTGTTACTCTTCTGAAGATAGTATTTGTTCCAAAAAGTCTTTAAGATTATCATGATCAGTTTTTACCTTGAAGTGTCTTCCCATTAGGTAAGTTCGCCATTTCTTTAGTGCATGTAGTATTGCTAACATTTCCTTCTCATAAATAGCTTTCTATAAATACTTTCCTTTTATTGGACTACTTTCAAAAGCAATGGCTCTTTCTTCTTGCATTGAAACAACACCAATTCCATTTCCTCAGGCATCAAATTCCACAATAAAGGTTTTTGTGAAATCTGGTGTAAGTCCAATGCTAGGCACATTGCTTCTTTAAGATGTTCAAAGGCCTTAGTTGTTTCAGGAGTCCATGAAAATGCATCTTTCTTCAATAATGTTGTTAGAGGTGCTTCTATTCTTGCATAATTCTTAACAAACTTGCGATAATACCGTGTTAACCTGAGAAATCCTCGCAACTGCTTTATGGTTGTGGGGACTTTCCATTCCTTAATGGCTTTAATTTTGTTAGGGTCTACCTTAACACCCTCATGAGATACAATATGACCCAGATATTCCACCTCTTACACTCCAAAGAAACATTTGGATGTTTTTCCATATAATTGTTTCTCCTACAATAGTTTGAGCACCCTATCAACATGTTGAACATGATCCTTCCAAGAATTGCTATAGATTAGTATATCATCAAAAAATACTAGCACAAAATTTCTAAGGAAGGGTTTGAAAATGGAATTCATCAACTCTTGAAATGTAGAAGGTGCATTGGTAAGGCCAAAAGACATGAACACAAATTCATAATGACCCTCATGAGTTCGAAATTTTGTTTTAGGAACATCTTCAGTGTTCATTCTAATTTGATGATATCCTGAATGAAGATCCAAATCGGTAAAATAAATTGCTCCATGTAATTCATCCAGTATTTCATCAATCACAGGAATGGGAAATTTATCTTTAATGGTGAGATTATTGAGCTCCCTATAATCCGGACACATGTGCCATGATCCATCCTTCTTGTGTACCAATACTATAGGAGCAGAGAAAGAACTTTGACTAGGTTGAATTATACCAACCTCTAACATTTCTGCAATCATACATTCAATTTTTCTCTTTTGGACATAAGGATATATATAAGGCCTGATATTTGGAGGAACATTTCCTGGAATAAAATGAATGGCATGATCATGATCACGAATAGGTGGGAGTCCTTTGGGAGTTTCAAACACCTTGGAATGATTTTCCAAGACTTTTTGGAGATCTGAAGAAATAGATGATTTTGATGTTGGAAATTCTAGTGAGCATAATTGTGCAATTATGCCTTGTTGTTCTTTCTTTAGAAGATTTGTCATGATAGTAGAGCTTATTATATTTCCAGGCTTCCCTGCAATACCCCATAATTTGACTTCCTTTCCCTTTGAAAAACATTTCAAGAAAAGTTCTTGAAAATTAAAAGCTACCGTCCCCAAAGATTGTAACCATTGTACTCCTAGTACAACATCAACACCTCCCATAGGAATGGAAAGCATTGGAATATTCAATACATATTCCCCCATGGTTAGCTTGATATTATGGCATTTTCTAGAGAAATTTATTGTTCCTCCATTTGCAACCATCACTTGACACTTTGGTGTTGGGTATAGGAAACAATTCAATTCCTTGGCTACCTTACAATGAATAAAATTATGGGTACTACCTGAATAAATCAACACTATTGCCTTTTTCTTCTTGATATGTCCTTCTATCTTTAGATTTTGAGGAGTGGTAATTCCTGCCAATGCATTACATGATATGGTCGGACTCATTTCTTCCTCTTCTAGGGTTGGTTGGTGGTGTATATCCTATTCTTTTGAAGATTCTTGTTCATGTTCTTCTTCCTCTTCACAATCTATGTAAAATAATTTCTTCCCAGCACACTTATGACTTTTAGTGTATTTTCTATCACAACTTTAGCAAAGCCCTTTTGCTCTTTTTTCTTCCAATTTTTGTGGTGTCAACCTTATAGGTTGTGCAAATCTAGGATTAGCAACACTTGCCTCTTTATAGAAGTGAGTGGTATGCTTCCTTGTCGCCATAATTTTACATTCAATTTTTCTAGCCAACCTCAATGCTTTCTCCAATGAATTAGGTTCCAAAACGCGAACTTCATGTTGGATGTTATCCTTTAAAGTACCTATGAAGAGATCAATCCTATGTTCCTCTAAAATATTAGTTACCCTTATATTCAATTTTTGGAAGTCCTCAATTTGCTCCCCTACTAAACCATTTTTTTTAGATTAATCAATTGGCTAAAGAAGGTGTTGTTCTTAGTATCCTCATAATGTGCTATCATTTCCTCCGTAACTATTGACCAAGTGACATATTTTTTACGGGAGCAAAGCCATCGACACCATACAAATGTATTTTGTTCTAAAGGTAAAGTTTCAATGAGTACCTTTTGTGTTTTTTTCACATTATTGAGATCAAAATAGTGCCCCATCCGTAGTATCCATGTTACAGGATCCTTTCCATCAAACTTCGTCATATCCATTTTTGGAATATGGTGGTTCTTCCCTTGAACAATAGAGTTTATGAAATCACGTTTAACATTTATTTTGTTCTCATCATGAGTTTCCTCTACTATATTTTCACCATTAGGAAACATTTCTTGTATCAACTTTGCCAAACCTTCGATGTCCACATTTAGATCATTTTTCATGTTTTCCATGTTGTCTTTCATTTTTTCATTGATCTTAGCTTCCATGTCATCCATCTTAGCTTCCATGCCCACTTCCATGCCATACATATTAGCTTCCAAACCATTCATCTTAGCTTCCACACCTTTCTTAAAACCATCCATCTTAGCTTCCATGCCTTTCTTCCAAACTTCCATTTCATTTTTTGTTGTTCTTTGCGAGAGAGAAATTTGTTGCACTTGCTCTTGTAATTTTGATATGTCATGTTGCCATTCTTCATCTTCATGAGTCATAGTAGAGCCTTCTAAAGGCTTAATGGGTGTTGAATTCTTTTTAGGGGCCATTTTAGAATCCAATACTGATATCTATTCTAAAATATGCCCTTGGAATCAATTCAACTTGATTCTTCAAACAAGACTTATGCAATTTAGAAAAAAATACACACATTTTACTTGCTTTTGAGGAGCTCGATATTGAAATTGAATTATCTCTATAATTGCGGATCCTCAATATCTGAAATTCAGCCCTGTAGTAGCCCTCTGAAGCTTCTTTCAAATGACATAGGTCTGATCTAATTTTGATTCTTTAAGACAAAATTATGCCAATCTCCCACAATGACCCAATTTTGGACTAGTTCAGTAGAGCAAACTTGTATGACTTGCCACGTGTCACTATTTCCTCCTTTGGCTCTGAAATTTATAGACTGAAAAATACAGTCCATATACTTGCAGAAACTTTTGACATCATTCCAATCTGATACTCAGAGAGAGAGCTATGAAGATTTTCCCACGATCAACTCTTTGAGATGAAATTCAGAAGCTTCAAAAAGCCCTAACTTCCATAGATCATATCTCCGAAAATATTGCGAACGAATATCTTAAATTTTGCGAAAATGTTTCTCAGGATTTCGGTTTCACACTCTAAAAATTTTAGCTTCTCAATTTTCGTAGAAAAAAAATTATTACGAAAATACCACGATGACCTGTTTAGGTTAAATTCAGAAGCTTGCAAAATGACCTAACTTGTACAGATCATATCTCTGAAAATGTTGTGAACCAAGATCTAAAATGTTTCGACGATGTTCCTCAGGATTCTGGCTTTGTACCCTAAAAATTTCAGATTCTGAAGCTTCGTGGAAAACAATTTATAGAAAATATGCCACAATGACCTGTTTGGAGTAACGAAACCCTAGAATATCAAAGCTCTGATACCAAATGTTGTGAAACCAGCTCCAAAAATAGAAGAAAAGAGATATCAACGCCTTAGAAATAAGCTACTTTGAGGGGGAAACTTCTAATACATTACATGAATGAACAATTCTTGGATGATAAAAATTGTAAAACCTCCTTTCTATATATAGGAGTCCATGGGGCCAAATTGTAATCCTAGTGGGGCCACAATGTAATCCTAGCCGACCTAACAATAATAATTTAAGGGCACAATAATAACAATATGGGGGTTACAAGAGTACAATAATAACAATAAGGAGGTTACACTGACAACAATAAGGGACTATACTAGTAATATAGGGACCTAACATAAGTGTTACAACTATAAGGAACAACTTAACCCGTATTATCATAATTATGAGTTACAAAATAAGAAATACCATTATAGCTTACTATTCACAAGGGATAGATTGAGCTATTTAATTTTTTGGTTGAGAGAGTAGGAAATGTGTGTTGCTCATACACTTCTTAAAAGAATGAAAATCTAGACATTGATTTTGAATGATACCAACGTTTCTTACATGAAAGCTATTTTTTTTTCTGAGTATGATCTGAATCTATTGAAACTATGATATTCTTCTTCAAAGTATTATTCTACGCCCCCCCCCCCCCTTATTTTAATGGGATGTATGCTTAACTTGATTGTTTGTATTTGTTATTTTTTCCATATATATATAAGGTAGTGCTACTAATGGTCATCTAAGTTAGTTTCTTGAGGATTCTTCTACTTTAAGAACTTGTAAGGTTGTTAACTTATGAACTCATGCCTCCGGTTAGTTACTGCACCAAAAAAAAAGCATGGAAAAGTTAAGGCTCACATTTATTTGCACCGCAGTGAAAGAATAGAGTCAACACGGTGCCAAAATGCTTTGAAATATTTGACATGGATGTTACAACAAAATTATTATCTTGGATCGATCATATGTACCAAACGTTTGAGGCCATTTGGATGGAGGTGGAGAAAAATTCGTCTATTTTGCTACAAGTGAGAATCTTAGACTTGAGGATTCTTTTTCTCCAAGAACTTGTAACATTGTTAAGTTATGAACTCATGCGTCTAGTTAGTTAGTGCACAAAACAAAATAAAAGCATTAAGAAGTTAAGGCTTACATTTATTTTCACTACAACGAAAGAATAGAGTCAACATGGTGCCAAAACGTTTTGCAATATTCGACATGGATGTTACATCAAAAGAATTATCTTGGATGAATTAGATGTACCAAAAGCTTGAGCCCATTTGCATCGAGGTGGATCAAAATTATTCTATTTTACGAAAGTGAGAATCTTAGACTTTAGTCTTAACATTTACATTTCATTTTGGAAATATCAATTTTATCAACAGGATCTTCATATTATGATTTTCATTAGTTTTTTGAAGAGAAAATATGCTGGTATAATATCCAGTTTCTACAAGAAGGATCTTTCATTTTTATGACTTTATTTTGATTTCATATATGGTGTTTCCCTTTCAATCCATATATCTATGTAGGAGTTAGCTGGTTCTGAAATTTCATGCTATAGTTTATTTCTGTTCTTAGGTTTACTATTGGAAATCAAATATTTAAATTTACAATACGGTGAAAGTGACAATTTTTTTAACATTTACTATTTTCACATGTAAAATTTTTGTTTATTTGCAGGAGACAATGAAGTATGTTGAAAATCAAGTCGTCGTAGTTTTTACAAATGTGCAATCTATTACAGAGGACTAAATTTCGGTGGCACTGCTGAAATTTAGCTCAACATATTGTAGGAAAATTCAAAAGACCCTTTTGAATATATGATATATGTTGATGGAATTACGTGTTTTACAGTCTAAATATTAGTATTATTTAATTGATTTATGGGGAATTTCCATTCACATCTTACAAGATACTTCCACTTTTATTTTGTGTTAATCTACCTTTTTATTTACAACCTTGTAACCTCCCAATGCGAAATACACTATCCAGCTAAATCCTCTGTCGTCCTCATCAATGAATTGAGACTCCTTGCCACAGTAGTAAGTACCAATGTCCTTGTCCATTATAAATCAAGGAAAATAATGGATCAAATGCTAATAAAATTTTTAAGCATATATTTTTATTGTTGTCCTTACTTTTTAGTTGTATGGGTATGGCTTTCATCTCCTAGGAAAAAATGTTTTTTATAATATGTGAACCACTCACCATAATAAAGTTTAATTGTAGTGTTTTGAAATATACAAGAACAATGGGATCAAATATTTAGGGATACAACATATAATATAATGTACATGGCATAATCAAAAAGTGTATTGCACATTTTTCACAGGCATTAGAGGCATACAAAAACAAGTTAAATATAAAGGTTAAAACTTCATCAAATATGGTAAAAAAACTAATGCCCCCAGAAGGAAATAATTTTTCATTTTTACCTACTTTCTTCAAATCATTTCTAGCGTCCCATGAATCCTATCAGACAGCTTCATTGTAGTTCATCTGCAAGGCAAGTTCATTCCTCCCTGAATGGAGTATTTTGTTCCATGTTGTGAAAATGTGTGCTTCTTAGCATTTGTGTTTCCAAGAAGCTATGAAGAATTAATTTTACCATTGTAGGCAATTTTTCTACCTGCGTGAGGCAAGGCTCAAACTCATTCCTGTGTACATGATCCTTCAGGAATTTTTTGTCTCTATTCTTCTCCTTTCATGAGAAACATAGATTGTTGGAGGTTATTGATGAAAAACCTCAACCCTCATTCTCATGAGTTGATCTTAATTTTTAATCTGTGCTAGTGTTTTTTATTTAAAACTCATGCTTATATAAGTTTCAATATAATTGTACTTTCATATAAATAACAATTTATGACTATTTTTCCTTATATTGAATGAAATGGCATAGTTTGGTTTCTATCATACGGATATTTCTCATTCTTCCTTTTCTATTTATGTTTTCTTTTTTCAATTCAGTTTTGTTTATTCAATCTTGATTATCCAATTTTATGTTGTACCAAAGGATACTTTTTTAACTATTCATTTTAAGATTTTATTTCTGCAAAATTTCCTTCAAATTATGCAACTGCTATAATGAATAATCTGAAACATGAAACCTAGTTTATTTTCATCAATTTCATAGCGTTTCGGAATTTTGATCTCTAGATTATGTGTTTAATTAAAATGAGGTTTTAAGGTTTGCTACTGAAACCGAATAAGTCATAGTTAATTATTGAGTAAAATTAGTTTTTAAGGTTTGCTGATGAAGAAGAACTAAGGTATAATTCACTATTGTAGGATAATGACTCTGATTTCTGTGTCATAAGAACCATATCTGTGGTTTTATCATCCATATTGGGGCTGTGAATGAAAATAAGATTCTCTCAAGTAGAGCTTATATTTTTTTTACTCAAGAGATCATCTCAAATGACAAATATATATCAAGAACACATGAGTGAACGAAACGAGCGAGCACTCTTGAACACCTACTACTCTTTTTCAACCTCTGTCTATCTGGTCTTCTAATGATTCAATGATCAATCATGAGAAAGAGATCACTCTTTAGATCAAGATCATAACTAAGAGATCACTCTGCGGATCAAGATCATGAGAAAGTGATCACTCTGTTATAAGTAGTTGTTGGAAAAAAAATCAAAGAGAAGGTATTAACTAGTACTGGTATAATTTTACAAATTGAAAATTTTAAAATTTCAATACAAAGAATTGACCCTGTTTTTTTTAAGGTAAAGGAAAACATACTAGTTTGTTATGTATTTCATTAGATAGAGATTCGTCCTAAGAACCATTTCAATGCTAGGATTCATTTCTTACGAGACGCTTGAGAAGACTGCCACCCTTTTTCAGGCCAAGTTTAAAGTATTAATGCTATCTCTAAAAGTCAAAAGCATAAAATGTTTTATTGACCCAATTTAATGCATGACAAAGCATGAAACGTGTCTCTCCCCCTAGATTTTTGAGTGTGCTCACTTGTATCCTATTTTTTAGAGCTTTGTCTTGTATCCTATTTGTTTAGAGCTTTGTTATTTTTATAGTTATGAGTAATGAAGATCAAATGAACACGTTTTTGTTTCTTTTTACCCATCATATTGCATCAGGTTTCATCATGTCAGTTTTATCGCACATAGAGGAAAGTTGTCATGGCACATTCATTTCATGGCTTCCCTCTTCATAGTATAGTAGGATCTCCAGTCGCTGATTATATATGTAGCATTGGTTTTATTATTCCTTTCCTGATACAAGACAATTGACAGTAACTCTTTCCAAGGTATGGAGCCTATATCGATAACTCTTTCTTCATTCTGCTCTTGATCCTAAAATGGCAGGTTGTGCAGTGAATGAAGTATTTCTAGTTTCTCATTTGCAGATGGACAAGATTTATGGTGGCATTCTTTATTTGCTAGAGCTTGAACACTTTGAATTACTGAAGCCAAAAATATTTGTTGTTTTTACCTTAATAGCTCTCTATATTCCATTTTGGGAATCTAGACACATAAGCTAGTATATTAAGACTTATTTCTCTAGTGTTGGACCAAATAAGATAATAAAACTTGTGTTCATAGGGCTTACTTTACTACATAGAAAGGCATGTATTTAAGCCTAGTTTCTAAAGAGTCGTTTCTCTCTGAAGCTTCAACCAACAAATTTAGTTCATCTAATAATACTAGTTAGTTCAAGTAATTGGAATCCAAATGCATAAGCTAGTATCTTAAGGGTTGTTTCTCTAGTGTTGGATCAAATAAGATAATAAATCTTGTGTTTATAGGGCTTATCATACTACAAACTAGGGCTTGTGTTTAAGGCTAGAGGTCTTTCTCTATGAAGCTCCAACCAACAAAGTTAGTTTATCTAATAAAACTAATTAATACAAGTAATTGCATATTTGTATCCTCCCTTCTAACTCCCACTCAAGGCACAGACTAGCTGCCTTGCAACCATCCTTGTTTTACATAAAAGAAAAAAGGCTTTTTTTTTATTAGGATTTTAATAGGGGTTAAGGTTTTCTATTTTATATTTTTATGGTAGGTTGTTCTATATGTTGATTGTTTTTTTAATTTTTTTATTAAAATGATTTATAGTGTTTATTACTATTAAGGTTTTTCTATTCTATATTTTTCTGGTGGATTTTGGGTATGTGTTGAGTGTTTTTTTCTTTGATATATGTATTAAGGATAGTATTTTTAAAAACTTTATAATTTCAAATTTGAAATCTTAATATTTGATAATTACATTAAAAAAATGTCATTTTTGAAGTCTTTGGGTTCATAGATGACATGGATCCTATGCCAAGACAATGGAATTATAGATGAGATCTAAGAGGGAATTATAAAATTAAATTTTAGAGGTTATAACTACACATGATACAATTTTATAGCATGTTTAACCTAGTAAATAATAAAATATAAGATGAAGGGAAAGAGTGTCACAATAAAACATCCTCAAATCAAACTAAACTACACATAGGAGGTCTACGGTCTAAGAATTCACTTATAATATGAGGTCTAGGGCTTAAAATATATTCTCTCAAAGACAACAAACAAAATTTTCCTATAATGGATACATATGGGTAGTACTCTATTTAGCCTTATCACTCTAAGCCTAGAATCAAGTATACTAGAGACATGCTTAGAACATTTCAACAAATAACATATTTTGGGGCTTAAAATATATTCTCTCGAATACCACAAACAAGCTTTCCCTACAATGGATACATATGGGTACTACTGTATTTAGTCTTATCACTTTAAGGCTAGAATCAAGTATACTAGAGACATGCTTAGAACATTTCCACAAATAAAATATTTTGTAAGAATTAAAATACAACATCAAACACATTATTCTATCTTATACTAAAAACTTGGAGTGACTTGCTCATAAGTTCCTCCATTCCAAAATTTTCCAAAGATAAAAAAGAGAGAGAAAACCTTTATATTAATCTTAAATCAACACTCCTTTACAAAATATATATATATATATATATATATATATATATATATATATATATATATATATATATATATATATATATATATATATATATATAAACATATTTATAATAAATACCTAGGATGGTGAAGAATCCCATATAA
Organism: Pinus albicaulis; assembly: GCA_034641835.2. Lineage (NCBI taxonomy): Eukaryota > Viridiplantae > Streptophyta > Pinopsida > Pinales > Pinaceae > Pinus > Pinus albicaulis. The sequence continues at coordinate 457,060,083 of CM076579.1, read as the reverse complement.
AACAGTTCGATACAACATTCTAGATGACTATGAATCCATCTGTCACCTTCCTCCATCTTTATGTTCATGAAAAAGAAAAACTAATATACTATTGTAGTTTATCTTATTCACATGTAAGGGGCTCTCCCATAAATTATCAATAATAAATTATGAATAATAACACCCTTATGTTTTACGTTTTCAGACACTTTTATATTTAGACTTTTTAATTATGGTTGGACTTGATGGCTATAAAAGCTAGGATTCAAACTATTTGATTATGTAATTATGTTTTAATTAATGAGTTATTAAATGCGTTGTTTAGAAGTAAAGAGAACTTGAGTATTAAAGACTTCTTTCCAATTTATAAAGAGTTGTTAGTGGTTAAGTTCACATGGTGGACTTTCCCAAAAATTCTCCTAAAAATCCCTCTTACTAAGCTATTAAATATGTTAAAATAATAGTACAGAATATTATGCTAATTACTTTGCTGGAGAGAAATACTAAATTAGGTGAAAATCAGAATAAAACAAAGTGAAACAAAAAGACTTGCTTTAAAATTTTTTTTTTTCTTAAATTAAAACAAAAAATCCTAAGTAATTAAAGCACACATACTCTTAAATAAAAGCAATGATAAGGAAAAATATGCTAAAAATGATGCTAATTACTTTGTTGGAGAGACAGAAAGACTTGTTTTAAAGAATTTTTTTTTTTTTTTTATATCTTAAACTAAAACAAAAAAATCCTAAGTAATTTAAGCACACATACCCTTAAATAAAGACAGTGATAAGGAAAACTATACTAGAAATGATCTATAAGAAAACCATTGAGGAATATAAGAAGGTAGTTGATAAATGAACACAAAAAAGTCTAAGTTCAGGGAACTATTAAAAACAATTCATGATTGAGTGAAACATGTTTTATTCTTAAATATTCCCAACCATTTAATTAGGGTTATATGTTTTTCTATTTATATTGTACATGTCCATGATGAGATAGCTAATGCGGTTATAATGAGAACATTAGAGAAAATTTTAAATTTAAGAATGAGATATATATTAGACATGTTTGCAGATATTAGATATATTAGATATATGATTACTCAGTCTCAACAGTAGTTATATTTTATTATAATTATGAGATAGATTGAATATAAGAGAACAAAATTGTATGTTGGATATTTTTTTTAGATATAGAAGCAAGGGTGATATGTTTTACTACTTTTTAAGCAATAGAAAAATAGTAGTTATAGCATACAAATAGAAAAAGATTAACTAATTACTCTTATTTGAGTCACATGCAAACACTTTTTTTTCTTTTTACAGAGGTTTATTGGTTGAATATCACATTATATATTTAAACTTTATTATGGATAGAATATTAAGGAAAAATGGAATATCCAAAGTATTCATATTAACTACATAATTTATTTATGAGTTTAGCAAAATGGATTGATCGACTAATATAACTGCTTATCTTACTAATTATAAGTAATAATAACTCTTGAAGTTCTTATACAAATGTATAAGTACACTCTAACTCATAACATTGGGAATTATAAATAAAATAAAATGGTAACATTGGGAATTATAAATAAAATAAAATGGTGAGAATCAATGAGGCTATTACTTTGCGTAGGAATTTCAGTATTCCTTGATGAGTGTCATTAAGTATTGGGAATTATAAATAAAATAAAATGGTGAGAATCAATGAGGCTATTACTTTGCGTAGGAATTTCAGTATTCCTTGATGAGTGTCATTAAGTGTTTTAATTATAGGAAAGTAATAATATTGTGGAATAATGCAGGACCAGGTTATGTACTGTATTATAAAAGAGTTAATAAAGAAACCCTATCTAAAACAATTGTAAAATAATATAAATATTAAAAAACATATAATACAATAATGACAATTAATACAATAAACCAGATAGTACACGAATAATAGTAGTAGGGCTAACTCAAATCAGCAAAAATGAAAATTATTGTAACATAAAATTCAATGAAAGTGCAAGGCATATAAATAGTGTGATAAATATATATGTATAAATTTTACAGGGTGGCAAGAGAAATAAAAATTGGCCATAGTAATTGTAAATTTCATATCTATCACACGTGTGGATTACATGCTCAGAAGAAAGGAGAATAACACTAAAAAAATAAATATAAATTAAGGTCAAAATTACTTGTTGAAACCATGTAGGATTTGAAGAGAACAAAAAAGAAAAAAACTTAATAATGTTACCACTAATAATGTATATTCATGTTTGCTACGTCATGTCAAGTTCAGACAAATTTAAAGTTAAAATATTTGATCAAAGACGTCAACCAGACAATTATGCGCATGAAGAGAAATCTCCTCAATTTCTTCCTAATTTAAGGTGGACTCCTAATTTAAGGTGGACTAATAATAGCACAGGACCTCATCGGCTCAAGGAAATCAAAGGTATGATATATCTCAAGTTCAATGTTATTATTGGAAGAGATATGGTCATTTTGCTATTAAGTGTTTGAAGAGGCAAGCAGATGTTTATAAGCAACTTGGACACATCTCACAAGAATTTGAAGATAATAAGAAATCAATGCTTAGTAATTGGTTTTTAGATAATGGTTGTAGCAATCACATGACGGGAAACAAATATTTTTTTTTCCAATTTAAACACCATTATTCAGTTTGATCAAGTTGGATAACTATAATAAGGCATGTGTTAAAGGTAAAGGAGAAATTGGTGTTTATACTAGAAATGGTGAGAGAAGAACAATTGATGATGTGTATTATGTACCTAGCCTAAAATGAAATTTTTTGAGCATTGGAAAACTCATATAGAAAAAGTATAGAGTGTTCTTCAAGAATAATGTGTGTACTATAACTCACAAATATCCAAGAAATCAGGTGATAGCAAGAGTAGAAATGACAAAGAATGGGATGTTTCCGCTTATAATGAGAAATGAATTGTCTCCCTATTTAAATGCTTATAAAAGTAAGAATTTTAATGAATTGTCGTTATGAAATTTAAGATATGGTCATTTATATTTTTGTGTTCTAGATTTGTTAAAAAAGAAATAAATGGTGGAAGGGTTACCCAATATTCAACGTCCAACGATATCATGTGAAAGTTGCATATTTGCAAAGAATTATAAACAAAAAATTGTTTTTGGAGTTTCGTATAGGGGGAAAGATCCATTGGATATTGTTCACACATATTTGTGTGGTCTGATGCAAACATATTCTTTGGATAGTAATGTTTACTTTTTAACTTTTACTGATGAATACGGTAGAAAGACATGGTTTTATCTTCTGAAACAAAAATCTTAAGCATATGTATTTAAAATATTTAAATCTATGGTTGAAAAGGAAAGTGGAAAGCATATTAAAATTTTGAGATCAGATGGAGGTGGTGAAGATATGCTAACAAATTTCACTGAGTTTTGTCAATTGCATGGAATCAAGAGGCATTTTATTGCACGTTATACTCCACAGAAAAATGGAATAGCTCAAAGGAAAAATCAAACTATTATGGATATGGCTCGAAGTATGTTGAAGGAAAATCATCTCCCAGATTAACATTGGGGAGAAGTAGTTGCTTGTGTTGTTTATATCCATTGGGGAGAAGTAGTTGCTTGTGTTGTTTATATCCTTAATGGAAGTCTGACGAAGAGCGTGAAGGACCAAGTTTCGGAAGAAGCATGGAATGGTAAGAGTTGTAATATATCTCATTTAAGAATTTTTGGTTGTGTTGCTTAATCACACGTTCCTAAATAATTGTGAAAGAAGTTAGATGATAGAAGTGAAAAATGTATTCTTATTGGATATAGTGAAGAGTATAAACCATATAAACTCTATAATCCCATCACCAAGAAATATATCCTTAGTAGAGATGTTGAATTCAAGGAAAAAGAAGCTTGGGATGGAAGCATAGATGAATATGTTGCAGAGGGAGTTGCATTATCTCATGGATATGATAATGAAGATGAGGAAGAAGTACAAGGTGGAAATTCAATTCCATATACACCTGCTACAAGTACTTCAACAAGCCAATCACCAAGATTCAGTCCATCACAACATAGAACATCAAGAAATAGGGGACATGGAGAACCATCACGTTATGGTGGAAAACAAAGAACAAGGTCGGAGGTGATTAATGAATCTAATCCTACAGTGGCTACATTAAAGGTCAAAAAACTAGAAGTTTAAAAGAATTGTGTGATCAAAATGATGAAATACGCCAAGTTTCAAATTTTGCATTACTTTCATATGATCCAGTAAATTTTGACTAAGTCGTGAAAGAAAAAGTTTGGATAAAAGCTATGGATGAAAAAATTGATGCTATAAAAAAAAAATACTTGGGAACTTGTAGATTTTCTTGAAGTTAAGAATACTATTGGTGTTAAATGGATTTACAAAAGTAAAGTGAATGTTGAAGGTGAAATTGAAAAGTATAAAGCGAGACTTGTAGCTCAAGGGTTCAGTCAACAACCTCGTATTGATTATAAGTAAACTTTTGCACCTATAGCTAGACTTGACACAGTAAGGATGGTATTAGCTATTGTTGCATAAAAAGAATTGGAAAATATATCGAATGGATGTTAAGTCTACATTTTTAAATGGTTTTTTGGAAGAAGAGGATTGTGTGAAACAACCTCCTTGATATGAAATTTATGGTAAATAATATAAAGTTTACAAATTAAATAAAGAATTATATGGATTGAAACAAGCACCTCGAGTGTGGTACAGTATAATTGATGAATATATGAATAATAATGCATTCATTAGGAGTCCAATTGAGCCAAATTTGTATACAAAATTAAACGAGAAAGGAAAATTTTTGATTGTGTGATCGTATTTGGATGATTTGATTTTCACTGGAGATCTCTTAGTAGATAAGTTTAAGACAAACATGAAAACAAAATTTGATATGTCTGATTTAGGTCCAATGAAATATTTTCTTGGTAATGAATTAACTCAATATGAATATGGTGTTTTCACTTTTCAATCTAAGTATGCAAATCATATGTTGAAAAGGTTTAGGATGGAAAATTGTAATCTAGTTGTAACCGTAATTGAAATTGGTACAAAACTCAATAAGGATGATCAAGGTTCAGATATTGATCCAACCTTCAATAAGAAATTGGTTGGAAGTCCTATGCAATTGACTGCAGCAAGGCCTGATATAATGTTTGTTGTAACTTTAATTTCGAGATTCATGGAGTCTCCGAAGAGTACCCATTGGCTAGTTGGAAAACGGATTTTAAGATATGCTGTTGGAACAAGAAACTATGGTATCTTGTATACATATGATTCATATTTTAAAATAACTATATATACAGATAGTGACTTTGTAGGTAATATTCATGACAGGAAGAGAACATCTCGATATCTGTTCAGTTTGGTTGAGGTACAGTTTCATGGGAATCAGTGAGCAATCAATTGTGACTCTATTATCATCTAAATCATAGTATGTTGCAGTGATGACAACAACATGTATAACTGTGTGGATGAGAATAATTTTGACTGAGTTGTTGCATGAATAGAAAGAAACAAGTCAGATTTTCTGTGATAAAAAATTTTCTATTACATTATGAATAAATCATGTTTTCCATAATAATATTAAACATATTGATACGAGGTATCATTTCGTTCGATAATTAGAAAGAGATAATGATATATGTATGGAGTTATGCAGATCAGAAGACCAGTTTGTAGAAATATTTACAAAACCCTTGGGAAAAAAATTGTTTGAAACTCATAGGGAAAACATAGGAGTATGTATGATGTAATGACATTTTGATGTAATAGATTTTTTTTTTTGGTGAAATAATTTAGGGGGGGAATGTAAGAATAATTATTTCAAGCCGTCCACTATCGTCACCTTAATGAACACCCCCTGCACCGCCTCACCACCTTGTCATATCCAGCATCCAAGAGTCACCACCACCTACAGAAATCAAAGGGAAAACACCACCTCACAAAATGATGTTTTAATCATTGTAACCGACATGAATTTTTTGAATAAATACAGAGGCTTCGCTCGAGGCAGATCATTCACTCGAAAAATTGGTTTATGTAATGTTTCAGTGATAGCTACGTATTTGATGTGTGTCTGTCTCTGCTTAATGTTTTCACTAATTTCACATGGAAGTGGTTTAAAATAGAAAAGATATTTAACCTTGTAATAAAGGAAATACACCTACTGATATAGGTGTGAGGCAGACATTTATAACTTTGATGAATATGTTAACCATGGTCCATGTCGAGTTTTAAGATGTAGTATGACAAAAAATGTATTAGTATACACATGGATAACCATTGTTTTACCAAAATTAAATTAATGTTTAAAAAAAATTATTATAAATCACCTCAAGTTATGTAATCCTTGAAATAGATAACTAGGAAACAAAGGTGAGTCCAATGGCTACTAACATTACAATGTACTATTTTCTTAGAGCTTAGAATAAAAATTTTGAAATGGAGTAAAGGGAAAATAAGAATGTACCACAAGGAGTTCATATTGAGTCGAAGCAATTATCCTAAATTAAATGAAGTTGATATCTCATGTAATAAACAAATACAAGGGATAGTAATAAACTGAGTCAAATATGTCCATATATAGAGAGAACTTGAATAAGTCAATGACCAAATTAACCATGGGTACTCATAGCACTAAGAACCAATATTCAAAATCCAAAGTAGGCTCCTTGCAATGAAATGATAACAATAAGGAGTATGTTAAGATTACACAGGAATAAAAAAGGAGATTATTCTAGAAGTATACTAAACTTGAATGATGTTAAAGTAAAATTATTTTCTTTTTTAGTATGAAATGGAGGTATTTTACATAATTAATGATGTAGATTATTTTCATAGATGTGTGTATGGATGCTAAAATTTCCATGATGATGGTGCCTTCTAGAAATAGACACCTAAAATAATAATAATAATCTTTGGTCAAATTAGAATAGTGAATTTCCAAATAGATGAGTAATTTTTCCGAGAGTATAAATACATATTAAATAGAATACCTTGACCATAAATTCATGATGTGATTAATCCACAAGAAGTTCTATTCAATATAAATGCGTTTATGAAGGTTATGATATACCTCATTCTCACAAATTTATTCTTTTCATTAAGTAATATAATAAGACCCTTTTGTTTTGGCCTTTCTTGTAATAGGAATATGTTACAAGGGTAATATTTTGTTTAAAAAATTCTTGCTATTTTATCACTCTAATATTTCTATCAATCTCTACTTTTGTCACTCACCCTTTCATGTTGGCACTCCAATTTTAATCATCTGGTATTAAATACTTAGAGTAATTATTTTTTTCCTTTTTTTCTCAATACATGAATAGTATTTTTAGTCCCTAATGTAGGGACTATAGTAATAGAAATGGAAGGCTTAACATTATTTTTGGCTACTTAAAATTATGACTACCACAAATAACCAAATTTTTAATTTTATATTCAGAGGATATTATCGAGGCGATAAGATATATTTGATAAATTCCATGTAAGATAAGGGTAATGCTTTACCGATGATATATTAATGCTAGTATTAATTATTAAACATTTAATGTTTAGTACTATCTCACTTCTCACTTAATTGTTCATAGAATGTAGCCCAAATAACGCCGTTGAAGATAGGCATATGGAATATATTAGACATTCATAACATGATTACATGCGGCTGCTCAATTTCCTAGAAACATGTTATCCTTATCGTGCCATGTTTATTTTATCTTGACCTAATCCTTCAAATCCTCTTTTTCTATGGTATGTGAAGAGAAATAATTCCTCTTTTGCAATTCTCCATGTGGAACAAGAAAAACTTGAATTCCCGTAGTACTGAATTCTATAGTAGCAGCATACCAGAAGGAGCCAGGTTTCATAAGGTTTCATTGAATAAATTGGTACAACTCTTTGTAAGAAAATATTTATATTTTTTCTGATCATTCATGAATCTCCTGATGAAAACTTAAATATTCGCTTAAACTTATCCTTGATTTGAAAGTAGTAATCTGGATATGTGCTTTTATACACAACATTGGGTGGATTGGCTACGTCGATAGTAAGGATTGAAGCAAAACCATCTTCTCTCTCAAATTTCCTGAAAGCATCCAAATCAATGACCATTCCTGCAGACATACTGTTTTAAGGTTAAGAGTTTCTCTTGCACAACAAATATGAATATTTACTTTGCTAGAATGACTATAAGAATTTGTAAATCTATAAAAAATTTATATAGTTTGATATGGGATAAATATTCTTATTATAAGTCATTTTATTTTTCTAATATAATGCATAGGGGAATTATTCCATATCTTTGCTCAGAATGAAGAGGATGACTTATTGTCTTTTGAAAGTTGATTTGTGGCCTATATGACTGAGTTTAATTTCTAGGTAATGGTTGTATATTCCATCATCCTGTGGGCTGAGAATTTGCTGCTGTGAAGGGTACATACTATGCACAATAGACTGAATATAGATCATATTTTGTAATCTGAAACAGAGAAAATCTTACCTGCTATTGAAGACTGAATTTGTGATCTGAACTGCGCCTAAAAGACAGTGGCAGCGTTTCTATTTAAGATAATGCTGGAGCTTGAACATTTTTATTGGCAGCCATGCATAACAAGTTTTTGCGTACTTATGTGCATTACAACTTGGCTATATCATTATGAATTGAATGTAATGTTCTTGGTGTGTAGGATATGAAATTGTAAGGTATGTCACACCTATGAACCTCCCCAAGACTTTGAGCAGAAGATTTTTTAACAAGTATCCTATTCTATCACGTTCCTCTAGAAATGTAAAGCGAACTATACCCAAAATCCAACACGGATGCTTGAACATCCTTCCAAGAAGAGGAAAAACATGACTAAATACATTGGCATTAAGGTAAACTACAAATATTAATTATGGGGAACATTCACATAAACTTACCCACAATGTAGTTTTCCATTTGCGGTGGACGTCGAGAAACCCTCAGTGGAAAATGGGTAGCTCTTGTAAACCATTAGGTTATATGAATGCTAGACTTAATAAAATTAGAATTAGCCAATAATTATGAAGTGAAACCTCTTGTTGCAACCATTGCAAGGGTATGCAATTATCCAAGACTCTGAACATTTTGAGCTTGTGCAAGTATAGACTACCAATATGAACTATTTTTTCATGTGGGCTCAAGAGATTATATATATATGTGTCTATATCAATTAAAAAATAACAAATAAGTTAAACAGGAAGGAATGACAAAGTAAGCAAGAACCTAGAAATAAGAAATGGTTGCTACTTAACTGTTAAGTTGCGTAGTTCAAGGGTTATTTAATATACTTGGCAAAAACCATTTAACAGGAAACCAATCCATGACAATGACAGTATTTGCTGACTCGTGCTCTCACATTTTCACACCTTCAATAAGGTGAACCATTGTGTCCACGTCTTTCTATTTCCCTTGGCTATACATTAGTTAATTGGAATCCACAGACTATGCATCCTTGTTGAAATTATAGAATGGAAAGTTGTTGCTTAACTTGTAACAGATTGTTCATAATAGCTACAACTTGCATGATACATTGCTACTCATACTCATGAAATTTTGAGTTAATAGGGAAACGAAAACACTGTAAACACTGTTTCTCTAAGTCAATTCTTCATGAGTGTTGAGAATACTCCTAATATTTTGTAGCTAGATGTTCCATTATGAATAAACTACTTCCAATAAACTGATAAGAAAGCTACCTTCTCATAATAATACAAACCCACAAACCTAAACCTGAAAACACTTGATGGGAATCAACACTCTGCTCAGGACAATTCACCTAATATACATGCATAAGAGACTCTGAATTTTGTCTTCTGCTACTAAGAGAAAAATATTGAGCTTATTGTGCCAAGTTCTAATAGCCAACTCCTAAAAATAAAACAAACTTAATATACAAAGAGCAAACAGAGTGATAACACAACCGACAACCAACCTGAGATCAAAGATACTTTGGAGCGAAAGTGAAAGTGAATTGAATAGAGCTGCCTTATCAACATGAAAAGGTCAGAAATTACATTATCCCACCTTGACTAGGTTGTATTTAAGCTCATATTTCAGCTACCAAAGGATAGTCAAAGGTTCAAATGGCTGGCAGAACTAGTGTAGGGGTGGAAGAGCTTCAAACGCATAATTGAAGCCACACAATTGAAATACCATTCTGGTTATGATTCCTTTGGTAATAATTCACTGATCTCTGAAGTGCGTCTGCCATGATATCATAATTGTGTCTGCGATGATGAACAACACAACCTAGACGAATTGTGAAACAACTATTTTTGTCATGGTTTTGATGTCTCTCATCACATGGTTGTCTTTGTCAGAGGAATGAAGACAAGTTTCAATTTTTTCTGGCCACGTGATTGTCTGTTTCTACACTTTATGGATGTGTGTTCACAAGGCTATGGAAATCAACACAAACCCTAATATTTTTCATATTTTTCTTGTGTTGAATCACTATGGGCTAATCCATTTAGAATCTGTAGGGCCCGACATAGCCGAGGCTAGCCATCATATATGCATCGTCGTCGGTGGACAAATTCTTTCTTATTTCCTAAATAAATTGAATATATTCTAATAAATAGGGTAGGCTCCCTTGATGGCCCAGTGCAAACAAATTGAAATATAAAATGTTAATAGGTTATCATTTTTTTATTTTGTATGTCACCCATGAATGTTCGATGGATGCTTTGGACTTAGCATACCTAACCATGGTAACAAACCAGTTGTCAGTCCATTGTTGGTTGGAGGGTATGGTGGACTTTGCTGCCACTATATTTAATTTAGTTCTTACAATTATATTGTTTTTAGGGTCAATTATTTAGGGCAGGGACTAGCTGCTTGCAACCCTTCTTGTTTCTAAAGTAGTTAATATTCTTATCTTCTCTTGACTTAGGTGTTCCACAATATCAAATTTATTTCACCATATATATATAGTGTTTATAATGCCCAATTTCTAACCTTCCAGATAAACATATACAAAATTACATAGCAGGTACGTACCTTATAACTATGTTACCCATTTCACATACTTTCACTAGTGTTTCACATAATAATCCACACACTCCCTCACGCGGTTACTATTTAACCATAGTTTTCTGGACATAGTATACTTTGGGTCTTCGATGTTAGTTTATATTTCTTAAAATTTATGACACCCCTTCAATGCATTAGCCAAGATGGGCATACATATCGGGTCACTTTGGTTCATTTATTATGTCCAAGGTGACATGAAACTCTTAACTTATAACTAGGATATTATATTTATTTTCTGGCGTCCCTTACTGTTAACAACCATGGCAAGAGTACACAGATGGGAATTAGCTTTACTGAGCCCTACCAATTAACTGTACGAGTAGTTATTATTCCCATGCAATATGAAATTATACCATATACATCCTTCTCGCGAAAGTTTATATAAATTACCTGGTGCATAAATTTCCATGTACTCTTGATATCCATAAAGTTGGAGTAAATGTGAAATTGTCAATCCTCTCCCATATGTCGGAGTTCTTCACGTGAATTGGCGATTTGGATTTATGCCACATCAGAGACAACCATGTGAACTTCACGTGATGTCATGTCACTGCGTTTTCAACGATACTCATTAATTATTATCATCCAACTCTTGAGGATGATTAGGGTTTTTCAAATAATTAGCCTACCCCTCCGCTCATTGGATTTTGTCTATTTCTCTATTTGTCCACCGACCATAACGTTGCTCTGTCTGTGCCTTCTTATGGCACTGTTTTCTATAATATTATGTTCTCTTTGGTGTTCTAGTTTGTTCTTTGTCTAGGAGTGAGGCCATAAGTATTTCTTTCTTAATTGGCGAAGTTCATCAGTAATTTGGTTTGGTTTATTTTTCTTTATAAATAATTCAAGGCTACTACTTAATTTTTACCTAATTGTGGTTTTAGGGGTTTGTTTATTTATTTATTTTGATAGGATGCTTGATATGTCCACTTGGTGTTATTCGGTTCCCGGAGAGTTCTTGAAAATCCTATCTCAAATCCCTAAGTCTATTAGAATATCGATATTATTGTTACCTCTATATCTAATTTCACCCTTGATTTTTGTTATTTTCCTTCTCATTTATGAACCATTTTTATTTTATTCTTCTAGCAAGGTAAAGGTTATGAGAGTTGTTTTTAGTGTGATTTGTTGGAGTTTTTGGTCTCAAGTGAAACAAATCAAGGTAAAATCTTGATTTCTGTTATTTAAACTGGGTTTTTAAATGTAGATGGATTCAGCACCTTAAAAAATATCTAAAGAATTTAAAATTCATGTCAGATTTTAGAGAAATTAGACCGTAAAATCTACCCAAAAAACCTTCAAAAAATCGCACTAAAAACTAGAATGTTATAGATTGTCTCCCTCACGACATTTAGAAATGAAGAGGTGTCTGGTAAGCTAATTTGGATTTTTCGCTCTAGAAAATGTCTCTCTAACCCTTTTAATTACCCTCATAATTTTGAATTTTCTTATTCTGCTAATTTCTATTTTTTTGGAATTCTCATTCATATTTCATTCCAAGAATTTTTGTGCTTGTGGTCATATTCATTGCATCATAATGGCTCCACTGGTTCATTTTAGTAATTTCCCTTACGGTAAGACAACAATTAAGTTATTTTTTTTGTTCTCAAACTATTGAATTCGGGTTTCAATCCCTTATTTGATTCTTGCTTGAAATTTGGGTTTTTATAAATTGAATCTGAAACAATGCACAATTTCTTACAGGTATACCTTTTAATATCGTTCTTTATTTATACTACTTCCTTCCTTCAATTCCTCACTCATATTCCTTATTCTTCTAATTTCTAAATTTTTTTGGAATTCTCATTCATATTTCATTCCAAGGATTTTTGTGCTTGTGGTCATATTCATTACATCGTAATGGCTCCACATGGCTCCACTGGTTCATTTTACTCAGTTCCCTTATGGTAAGACCATAACTAAGTATTTTTTTTTTTTTTTTCCCTGAAACTATTGAATTCGGGTTTCAATCCCTTATTTGATACTTGCTTCAAATTTGGGTTTCTATAAATTCAATCTGAAATAATGCACAATTTCTTACAGGTATACCTTCTAATATCGTTCCTTATTTATACTAATTTCCTTCAATTCCTCACTCAAATGCGTATATTCTCTTTTTAGGTATAGCTTAACGAGACTTTTTATTTTAATTGGGACATATTAGAGAAGCGAGCTAGAATTTTCGGCACTGAATGGATTTGTCTCTTCGACTACCCTCAGTTTGGCCCAGGTCGATGGATGTTAATTATAGATGTTTCTTTTTCTAAATGAACCCAGGTCAGGCTATCTATTATTATAACCCTACGAGGCTTAGTTATTCAAAACCTCTGGGTATCTAAAATGGAAAATGGGCTCTATAAATATGTACATTGTATAGAGTATCTTCTTTTATTTTTTTACTAATATGGAATATAACTTCCTCTCTCGTACAGGTGACTGAAAAGGTATTAACTACTTGTTTAAATGGGATTTCCCATATCTTTTTCCAACCGTATTTGATGTAGTCATTTTACACATTTGTGTGTGGAACTGATTATGAAAATATAAAGCTTATAAGGTATACGGTGGGATGTAATTCTGGATTTACATTCCAAATATATAAAGCATATGGTGGAATGGAATTTTTTATTTACTTTCCAGATATATAAAGCATACAAGCATAATTTTTTTTTTCAATATACCAATTTTTATGTTTTTATTTTTATATTATTAACAAAGTTGTTATTTTCTTGATTTTTCTATTTAAAATTTTATCAATACAATTAACTAAAGATGTTTACCTTCCTTAATTTGTAATTTGTAATGGATGTATACAAATATCCATATCTGTTTTATCTATCACAAAATGTTTTATTAAGATTTTCCATTCTCCTACCAGGAACACAACCATACTCACAACTAACTTGATGTATTACGCACACCCATTTACTTTTTAAAGAACAACGCCTTTGCAGCTAACTAAACGGACACATACACAAATATGTATTTCCCGTTTTTTCAGATAAACCCAAATATATCCATTTAATTATAACGAGCAACGTCTTTGCCTGCATAACAATTTAATTAGCCAACGACACATACACATATATGTGTTTCCTGTTTTTTCAAATAAACACAAATATTTATCGCCTACCTATATACTAGCATATAACCCATAGATTCCCTTATATAGGGAAATTTAGTCTCCCAAATAGTCACGCTTGTATCAATCTTAAACTATTTCTTATGAGTCTAAGTATCCAATTATTCTTTACCGATACTTGGATCAAAATTAAGATACACATACTTTTCGACTCAAATTTTGTTTTCAACCAAATATGTACAATAATAAATTTATACCACTTTGATTATACATGCAAAGATTCTACTTAACAAAATATATGATTTACTTTATCATTCAGTTTAACTAACATCAAAACACTTAGAAAAAATTAACATAGGCCTATATAATTCAGTATAATTGTTAAAATCACAAAGGTATGGAAAATACTCATTGCACATTCTACCCAACCATGAAATGCCTCCAATAGTTCCCTTTAAGCAAAAACCTTATTCCTTTCAATAATCGCCTTCACCTTTGTTTCCTAGGTGGTTTTTTTATTGATTTTTTCCCAACAAATTTTTAGTAGTGTCATTCTTTAAGGTCTTGTAGCCTTTTGCCTAGGCTTTTTTGTTTCGTTTTTTTCGAAAAATGATTCTCTTTTTTTTGTTTAAATGGCACCTTTATCTCCCCTAGTTCCTTATTCCACCCCATTTATTATTTATCTCCAACTAAGTGATTAAAATAATATTTTTCTCCCATTATACCAATTCTATTTCTTTTAATTAGTTTCTCCTAATGTTTATTAGTAGACTTTTTAGGGAAGGTCTATCCTATGGAATTAAACACCAACAACGTTTTCTAAGCTAATTAGAAGTATTCTAAACCGTAATTTTATTTACTTAATATTACCACGCAATTTATTTATGAACTCAAATAATAATAAAATAAATACCTCATCATATCAGTCTCATAATGGCTTCCATTGCCATTAAATCCTATAATAGTTCAATGTATAAAAATAGTAAATGTTGGAAAGGAAGGGCCATGAGGGTGGTACATATTCCCCCTCTTTTAATAAAAATTTTCTTACGTGTTTCCTTAATTCCATCTTTTCTTAAGATGGGAAGGAAACCACTGATGCATTTCTTCATTCATTCCTGTAACAATCTCCCTCATACTAAAGTTGCTTCCACTTCACTTTATTTTGAGCGATGGATCAGTTCCAGAGTAAAACATGCTCCTATATTCATTTCATTCTCATTGCCTAGCATGATTTCACACATGATAAAAACATGATTTCTATTTTCCTTTTTTCAACCCACCAAATGATCCTCAACCTGCACCCAACCAAGCTACCCACATGCACCCAAAAAGGTAAACAACATTTGTATAGCATTAATATAGTCCTTGTTGTGCAACCAAGTCAAAAAATAGAAGAAAATATAGATGAACGAATTAAAAATTATCATTTTCGAGAGGTAAACCTCCTTTAAATTACATAAATAAACAGTTCTTGGATGATTCAAATGAAAAAACCTCCTTTACATATATAGGAGTCTAATGGGCCATAATATAATTACAGACAACATAACAATAATAATGTAAGAGCATAACAATAACAATATTGGGCTTCTGTGGGGCACAATAATAACGATATCGAGACTAATTAGGCACAATAATAACAATAAGGGGGCTACACTAATAATAAAAATAAGGGGTACACCTGTATCATAGGGACCTAACATGCCCCTCTACTTCAAGAAAAGGTTGTCCTCAATAGTTGAATAGTTGTTGAGGCTTCTGTATAAAATTCCAATCCTACCATGGGGAATCTTCAGTGGGTAAGTTCTCCCACTTGATGATATACTCTAAAATTGATTGATTTCATAGTTGTCGAGTTCATTTTTCCATGAATGCTCCAGGTTCCAACATGACTTTTCCTTCGTAGTCAAGTTGTGGAAATATTGTTTAAACTGGGAGCTTGTCATCTATAACCTTCTTTAAGAATGAAACATTGAAAATTAAGTGCACTTGGAAAGATGTAGGAAGATCCATCATTGAATCCATTTGTTTGAGATTTACCAATTGGCTAAAGAAGGTGTTGCTTATTCTATCCTCATAATGTGATATCATTTCCTCTGTAAAAATTGACCAAGTGACAAGTGGTTTATGAGAAAAAAGCCATCGATACTGTTGGGTACCAGATTTGCATACTTTTCTCTCCCATTTTTGCCCACGTTTATATCTCTTTGTATCATTATTGATTATTAAACACACGATGTAGACCCCTTTCCTTTATCTTACATTGAATATTTGATTAATGAAGTAATAGTCATCGAGGTTCTACCTTTGCAAATATTAACTCCGATATTTTTACAGATTTGGAAAAAGAAGGAAGATTACAACTGTGAATCATGGAGCAGCGCCTAATTTTTAGTGCTATCTTTACTTGCTGCTACGGCGCAACAGACTCCGTTTCACCCCAACGATATTTCAGGCTTTTTCATGATTTCCTTTTTGGCAACTAGGTTGTTGTTGTAACGAATTGTATACTTGTAATTATTTAGTTGCTTAAGAAAATCTACGATTTCCAGAACAATTGTATAAAGAGGGCCTGCAGGCTATGAATCGGGGTTAAAAAAGCATATACATATTTTATAAAAGAAGTATTCTCCAATTAATTGAATGCACAACACTCTGATGTTTTACTTGTAACATTGTGAGTTTTTTGGAGCCCGGATTAGAGAGTTGGGCCCACTCTTATGATCAGGTGCTACATTATCTTTCTTTCTGTTGATTTTATAGTTTAGTATGGTTTTATAACTACCGTACATTATAACTCTGTAATTGTTGTAAATACATTTTTAATTCTGCAATCCGTTTTAATTATTGTTACAGTAGTTTGTCTATTCATCAACTTAAGCCTGTGATCCAATAGCAGGTTGTGTGATTTCTCTTGCATATACTGTGCACGTTAGTCTTGAAATAACTAACACCCTCGGGTTGATAATTTATGTGGCAAAAGGCTTTGAATATTGTTCACGTCTGGACACCAAAATTTTGGCACCGTTACCGAGGAAGGCTAACAAGGTGCAAGAACACAATCTGAAATTGATCTAAGGTTCAATCTCTCGTCTTGGGGAGGTAATTAATTGCCCTACTTCAAGTCCTACACATAGTGTTCTATGTTTTTCTTCTTTTTATTGTTTTCTTTAGAATTGATCTCTCGTCTTGGGGAGGGAATCCATTACCCTGCTCCAAGCCCTGAGCGTAGTGTGCTATTTTTCCTTGTTTTGATTTTTCATTAAGAACGATCTCTCATCTTAGGGAGGGTATTTGTTACACTGCTCTAAGTCCTGAGCATAGTTTTCTGATTTTCTTCTTTTGATTATTTTTCTAAAAAGGGCCAACTTCTTGTCCTAGGGAGGGTATTTGATTACCCTACTTCAGGTCCTGAACTTTTATTTTCTTTTTAGTTTATTCAATTTTTTGTTTCGATCCTACTCTCTCGTACCGGGGAGGAAGCTATCTGTCCTGCTCAGGGTCCTAAGCGCTTTTTAACCAATTGTATGAACAAATATCTGAATAAGAGGGGCAGAGGAAGACCCCCAAAGAAAGGAAAGGATCTGGTAAGGAAGACCTATATCCAGGAGATCATCGAAAAGGATAAATCAGAAGCATCCTCTCGCAATACTGTCAAGTTAAGGGTTCAGAAAAAGTCTGAAGGGTAGTCAGTTGAATATCCAGTGCCATCCACGGTAATAGAGGAAGTTATTTCAATGGTGAAAGAAACAATAAATAATGCACCAATGGAGGAGACATCTCTACTGTCAGTAGAAGGGGAAGAAATAGAAAGTAGATGGTGAGAAGAACTAAGTAATTCCAATTGGGAAGAAGAACCGCCGAAAGGGTTTGCATCACCACGAGACCAAGGGAGTGCTATGAAGCCTCTTGTAGTTGATTTAAGAAATTCCAATTTGGGAAGAGAGTTCATTAAGGATTTTGCATCACCAGGGGACCAGTGAAGTGTGGTGAAACCTTGTACAGTTGAATCACCCCTAGTACGAGCCATAGAATTGGTTGAAATCCCAGGTGACTATTGGAGGATATTTATGGCACCTGCAAGTTCTTCTATTGATTTTGCAGTTGGAAACATTATAGGTGATGCACCAATGAAGCCCATTCTTTTAACAACTCTACCTAATTTTCATGGGTTTTCTTTGGAAGACCCTAATACATTCCTCTTCAAATTTGACATTTTCTGTCAAGGGTATGATTATATCTCCAATGCTCAGAAACTAAAACTATTTCCTGCTACCTTAAAAGGAACAACCCTGCAATGGTTCATGGGTTTAGGAGGGAGAACTATTTCCTCATGGGATGGGATGAAAGAAGCCTTTTTGGAAAAACACTAAGATTATTGTAAATCCTGTGACATGAAGGAGGAAATCTTTAATTTTGCACATAAAGAGAACGAGAACATGGAAGACTATGTGGAAAGATTCAAATATATGTTGTAGAGATCAAGACATAGTGACATGGATAAGGATATTCTTAAGATCATTCTTCTCTGGGCACTTAGGGAAGATTTCCCACAACTTCTGAACATAGTATGAAAGGGGGAAATTTCAAAAGAAGACTTTGACACCATCTGTGATTATTTCATTCAGCGTTCATGGGGGGCTGCAAGGAGTGGACAAGGAATTCGGTCATTAAAGACCTCCAGTGGAGGAGTTATAAAGGAAAAATTTGGAAAGCTATTGGATAACCTAAGGACTGATATCTTGAGCACATTATCTGCCTAGATGGACACTTTGCAAGAAAAATAGAAATAGATAGATTTGGAGAAGAATATGGCTATATTCTGCCCACAGTGCAAAAATAAGAATCCTTTAAAAGAATGTCCATTAAACACAGTGGAGGCTTGCGCAATCTGTGAAGAGACTCATGCAACTAGCTTGTGTCCTTCCTTGCTTGGACTAAACGCAGTTTTTCAAGGGGCATGTGAAGAAAATGTGGTAGACCAACTATACTTGATGGTGCCAAAAAAACATGGCAACCTCGACCACCAGCTCTGAATCCAGGTGTGTTTCAGGACCCATCCCAGTATTTTAATAAATTTTAATATGGGTTTCCAGTATGCACCTTTTTCATCTATGTGGTATGAATATCAATACCCCCCTCATCAACAATGGGTTCCCCAGACAAGTTTGAATTATTCATAGAATCAGAACTGGTGTGGACCCTCTCCTATTATGCAATTTCCCCAATCTATGCCTCAACAACAACTTCAGTTGCCCTCTAATGTACCTCTTGTCAATCTAGCCCTTCGACCCCAGCTTCCTATCTAGCACAATATGAATCCTAATAATAAAGGGGTACAACAAACAAATACTCTTAACCTTCCATATTATAGAATTTATAACGCATGAATTAACGAAATAAAATTACGATATGGGGGGGTAGTAAATGCTCCCACTTCACCTATTATTATAGACCAGATTGACAGTGAATTTACAAAATCAGAACAGACGACAATTGGGGATAAACCATACCAAAACATAACAAATAAGACAGGTTCCCAACCTGTTCTTAATCAAGGTCATCCAAATATTCCACCATATCCTGAAGGACTGACCTTGAATAAACTAAAACCTCAAGCAGATTTTGATTTCCTCGGGGAATACCAAAATATATTTTTCAAAATACCCTTGCTATAGGCTATGAGGGATGTACCTATATATGCAAAAACTCTCAAATATTACTGCAATAAGAAACCTGTGAATAAACCAATGGATCCGTTAACTACTCATGTGATGGGTAGACTGTCCGACATTATGCTAGGAAAGACTATGCCTATAAAATATGGAGACCGGAGAAACCCAATTCTTACAGTACAAATCACTGGGGTTGAAATCCCAAATGTACTGGTGGATTTGAGCATTGCCATCAATATCATTACCTCCGAAACAATGAACACATTAGGTCTCAAAAATGTTAAGCCAACCCCTACTACCTTGGAACTAGAAGATAGGTCTACAATTAAACAAGTAGGGAAACTGGAAGATGTGACTTTTTTAGTGGATTCATGGCACTACCCTGTGGACCTCCTTGTATTACAGAGATGATCCTAAGTTAGTGGTCACCCATTGATCTTGGGAAAACATTCGCTTGCTACTATAGACACCTACATAGGGTGCCAATCTGGGCTTATGATTATATCAAATGGGACGGTTACAAAGAATCTTGCTCTCTACCCTCCTGCGGAACGTAGCCCATTTGAAAAATTATTAACCAGTCAGAAACCTCTACCAGTAGAAGAGCCTGAACCTAAAAATTAATAAGTTAGACCAATCCTCACTATTGGGCAGGCCCTGCAATTTAAAACAAAAGACGAGGATGATACTATTAACACCTTCATCAATGATCTAGGTTCTATTTCCAGTTCTATTCGCCAGACGTAAGAATTTGCTATGAGATGTGAGATGTAGGAAAATATTGAACGAGAGGATGAAATTGAAGACATTCCTATAACTTTATCCCATGATAGTATTCCAATTGAAACTGAATCAGGGAAAACACTCAATATCAATCCCAATCTATCTGAATCCTAAACAAAAAATCTCTTAAAAGTCCTTCAAGATCATCATGAAGCTTTTTGCTGGGATTATAATGACATCAAGCAAACCCATTCTAACTTATGTATTCATCATATCTATATTAAGGAATATTTCTGCCCTGTGAGATAGCCCCAACGGAGAATGAATCCTTCTCTAAATAACATTGTCAAAGAAGAATTAGAAAATTATTATATGTAGGTTTCATTTACCCCATTTAAGATAGCCAATGGGTATCTCTGCTAGTTATTGTTCCTAAAAAGAATGGTAAGTGGTGGATTTGTGTAGATTATAGGGATTTAAATAAGGCAACCCAAAAATACCATTTCCCATTGCCATTCATTGACGAAGTCCTAGACACCTTGGTTGGGAAGAAGTTATTTTCCTTCCTAGAAAGATTCAGTGGATATAACCAGATCCAGATAGCCCTGGAAGACCAGGGTAAAACAAATTTCAGATGCCCATGGGGGACCTTTGCATACAGGGTCCTCCCATTTGGTCTGTGTAACTCTCCTGCTACCTTCCAGAGGGAAATTTTGGGAATATTTTCTGATTTGGTCGATGATAGTTTTGAAATATATATGGATGATTTTACTCCATATGGAAACTCATTTGAAGAGGGATTGGAAAATCTTGAGAAAGTACTCAAAATATGTAAGCAGACCCATGTATCTCTGAGTAAAGTCAAATGCCATATGAGGAGGGAAGAAGGGATATTATTGGGACATTTTCTCTCAGATGTCGAAATTCAAGTTGATCTTGCCAAAGTAGAGGTAATATTACCCTTCTAGGTAACAAAGACACCCACACAGGTATGTATATTTATTGGTTGTGCTGGTTATTACAGACGCTTTATAGAAAAGTTTGCCAAAATAGCACATTCACTTTTTCAATTACTAACAAAAGATGCAAAATTCTTGTGGATTGAATACTGTGAAGCAACTTTCACGTAAATTAAGGGACTGATTTTCAAAGCTCCAGTCCTTCCAGGACCTGATTGGGAATTACAATTTCAAATACATACTGATGCTTCTCAAACAACAGTAGGAGTTGTTTTAGGACATGAGGTAGACAAAACACCATACACAATTTATTATGTAAGCAAGAATTTAATTCCTACTGAACTGAATTATATGGGGATGGAGAAAGAATTCCTTGTTTTCATTTATGCTATCAACAAGTTTCGACACTGCATCACTGGGTATCCTACTTTTGTACATACAGATCATGAAGAAATCAGGTATTTGATGAATAAAGCTATCACTCTTGGCCGCATTACAAGATGGGTGCTATTGCTTCAAGAATTTGATATTACAATAATAGAGAAACAAGGAAAATATAATGTTGTTGTTGATTTCCTGTCTAGAATGGATAGCAATGACGAATGCACACCTATAAAAGATAGTTTTCTTGATAAGAATATTTTTGCATTTTCTACTAAACCTCCGTGATATGTAGATATTGCTAAGTATATTGCTACAGGGAAAGTACCTCATCATTTGTCATATAGGGAACAATGAAAAATTATTTATCACAGTGCCCGATATTCTTGGATGGAAGTGTACCTCTTTCATACAGGAGTTGATAAGTAGTTTTGGCACTGTGTATCTGAGGATGATATTTATGAAGTATTGAAGGCTGCCCATGATGTCCCTTGTGGAGGGAATTTTATAGACAAAAGAATAGGCCATAAGGTGCTACAAATGGGATATTACTGGCCTTCTATATTTCGAGAAGCACATAACTATGTCATGAGGTGTGATAGTTGCTAGCATATGGGGCAATCTGGTTGAGTTGATGAAATGCCTTTGCAGGCACAGGTAGTCCTCGAACCTTTTGAGAAATGGTCTATCGACTTCGTTGGGCCCTTCAACCCACCCTCCCAATAAAAGGTTCACATTTTGGTCTGCACAGATTATGTGAATAAGTGGGTAGAAGCCAAAGATGTTGCAAAAGCAACAAAGTAGGCGGTCTTGGATTTTCTATTTGAAGAAATTTTTTCTCGTTACGGTACCCCAAGAGAGATTGTTTCAGATGGAGGAGAAAAATTTACATCACACATGATAGCAAAGCTTATGTAGAAATATGGGGTCAATCACAGGGTGACATCTCCATACCATCCCTAGGCGAATCGACAAGTTGAAAAGACAAACAAGACACTGGAAAATATTTTGACCAAAACTGTGGCACAAAATCATCGAGATTGGGCTCACAAGCGGCCTGAAACTCTCTAGTCGTACAAAAAAATATGGTGGAACACAACTGGGTTTTCACCATTTGAGCTGGTTTATGGGAAATCACCGTTATTTCCAATAGATTTTGAAATTAGTACGCTCAGAACAACTCTTGAAGTTGGATTGGATTTGTCACATTCCCAAAAACACCGACTAGCCCAGCTCAATGGACTAGATGAAATCTGTTCAATGCCTGTCCACAGGACTACCACTATTCAACAAGAAAGAATGAAGTGGCACGATAAGTTTATCAAGAACAAGGTGTTTCATATGGAAGACTAGGCATTACTTTATGACTCCCACTTTAAGGATTTTAAAGGAAAGCTTTGCACTTGCTAGATGGGACCTTACGAGGTGGACGCTATATTTGATAATGGAACAATCAGGCTAGTCACAATTAATACATCGCCTGAGATTATACCATTTCCCAGCCTCTAAGGATTCTTTCATCAAACATCTCTCTGAGAAATTTGTTTTGAATATTATCAACGCAGAGAACTCTTCCTCTGCATCCTTGTTTACAAAAAAAAATAAAAATAAAAAAATGAATAAACACTGTTACTATTTATTTTGTTGTCTTTTTGCAGGAGTTACTACTAAGGAGTAATGTTTTAAAGATCAAAAATTTCTTCTAAGTATCGGTTGCTACTACTCATGATGCTATTACTTGGTTTCTGCTACTCATGATGCTGTTACTCGGTTACTGCTACTCATGATGCGGTTACTTGGTTGCTGCTACTCATGATGTTGTTACTCAGTTGCTGCTACTCATGATGCTATTACTCGGTTGCTGCTACTCATGATGCTGTTACTTAGTTGTTGATACTCATGATGATGTTACTCAGTTGTTGCTACTCATGATGCTGTTACTCGGTTGCTGCTACTTGATGTTGTTACTCCTTGGTTGCTGCTAGCCAAATGCTGTTACTCGCACTGCTGTTACTCCAGATGCTGTTACTCCGGATGTTGTTACTTGCACTGGTGTTACTCCAGATGCTACTACTCGCACTATTGTTACTTCAAGATGTTGTCAGTCCGGATTTTTTTACTTGCATTGCCGTTACTCCAGATGCTGTTACTCCGGATGTTGTTACTCACACTGTTGTTACTCTGGATGCTGCTACTCACACTGCTGTTACTCCAAGATGCTGTTACTCTGGATGCTGTTACTCGCACTGCTGTTACTCCAGATGCTGCTACTCGTATTACTGTTACTCCACCCACATCATTATTGCGCCATCATCCTACCAACCGTCACTTCGTCCAGGTAGGTAACCAAGTAGGCCTCCACTTGAATTTTACCGATTTAATTAAATATCCCATGTGAAGACATTAATGCCACGGACGAAAAATTTTAAGTTGCGGGGGTGCCGTCATAATTTAACGACGATGTAATAATGATTTCATAAGTCATTATTACATTAAAATTCCGTGTGTGGTACACCCTACGATCCTTATCATTACTCTGCATAATCATTAAATACGTATTTGGATCCACAACACATCCTTTCCACTCTTTATGAAATAATTACTATTCTATTCATTGCACTTACCATAATTTTTCATGATTTTCCTCGGTTTCCGATAATTACCATCCATATTTATTGTTACCACCCTTTGTTTTCACCATGATGTTTTCCAAATTTTCTATCCACCATTTTGTCCAACGGTTTGCTATTCCAGAGTGCTGTTACAGTCCCCATAGTATGGGCGGACTGGCTGTGTGGCATGAACCTGAAAATACAGTTTCGGTCTGCAGTAATCCAGAGGTATGGAAAATATTTGTCAATGCAGGATGGGATACCTACTTCGATAGATTGTAGGGGTTTGACAGGGGAATTACAATGGATTTTGTGCTTAATTTGGATGAGAATTGCTTGCAGGTCAGAGGATTGGAAATTCCTGTCATAGAAGAAATAATTGCAGAAGTTAGCGGGTTGAGACAACAAGGGCATCAATGGTTTGCTTGGAGAGTTCCTCTCCCAGAGTTTCTTGAATTGTTCTTGCAGGCAGGAGAAAGTGTCGTCCAATTTGGCAGAGGATATGAGCGCAAGTCTGTACCGTATCCATGGAATGAAGTCGCAGGTTTTGTAATGAAATACATAACTTGTGAGGGTCGGGCCACAACTCTATTTAAATATCATTTTAAAATTTTAACTCACCTTTGATTTCCACAGGCTCAGGTGCATTCCTTAAACATGCCCTTATTTTTATTAAAACAGTTGCAACACATGGCACAGTCCGCTCGGTGTTCGCGTCGGATGCCGACAGTGCTCTCCAATCATGGATTGGTGTGTTTACTGGTCATACATGCAACAACCATAATTTGAGTCTCTTAGGCAAAACTCTGTGGATCCTTAGAAGAAGATATAGAAACCGTTATTGCTGCTAGAGAAGAGGAAGCAGCTTCTCCGACTAGTTTGGCAGAGGAAGAACATTCAAAGGAAATTGATCAGGAAGAACCCGAAGAAATGGAAATGGAGGTTGATCAGGAGGAACCCGAAGAAGTAGAAATGGAGGTTGATCAAGAAGAACCTGAAGAAATGGGAATAGGGAGACAGTTGGCGACACAACCGAGGCTGCAACACAAGAACCATCCTCGCCTGAAGAACCCACAGATGAAGGAATTATGGATATAGTGCATGAAGTTGAAACTGTGATATAGTCATCAACTTTTGTTAATGAAGAACGGGAAAATGGAACATGAGATAGAGGGATGGTAAGTGATGCTATTTTGTAAGAAACAACATCACCTTCCCAAGCAAATATGGATATTGAAACAAGTGGGGGTGCTACACAAGAACCACCCCCGATTAAGCTAGAACAGAAAAATAGGGAAGAGTCAGCCTGCGAAGTCGATACTGTCCCACAAAGACCATTATCGACCGCAGAAGAGGAAGTAATCCATGAAGAACATGAATATAGAAGAGGAATAACCCACGAGGTCGATACTGTCCCACAAGACCAGTATCAACCGCAGAGGAGGAAATGATGTACAAAGGGTAGGAGGACAAAAGGGAAACAATCTTCAGAATCGAAGCTATTCCACAAGAACTAGCATCGACCCCGACTGAGGTAGTAGTGCATGAAACTCCGACCCAAGTTGGAAACGAGGATGATGAAACTATTCCCCATTCTCCATTCTAGTCTATGATGCCTAGAGGGGCGAGGGGATTCCGCTCATCCCAATGATTAATGGAGGAAATAGCTATCCCACCAGTGCTTAAGTTAGTCAACCCAGGAAAGGAGATGGCCAATATCGACACAGTGATTGCTGAATCCCAGCTGGAACACCCAAAGAATCACAAGGGAGATAGAACTCCTGTGGAAACACCAGAACACATGATGGTCGATGGAAATGCTGACCAAACGATAGGATTACCTGAGGGAAATATAGAGAAGGATGTCCCTGAATATAGGGAGCCCAGCCACAAAGACCTAACAGAAGAACCAGCTGATAATACCGACAGCATTCCACCGCCTCCTGAGCCTATTATAGGCACAAAAAATGAATTTATTGTCAAACAGGAATGGATTGAACAGTGTGAGAAAAGAAGATTACCTCTTAAGAAAAGGTATCAGTTGCAGTTCAATTAAACCATGAGATTTAAGAGGGAGGTTCAGGAGTTGAAGAGGCAAGTTTCTCGGTTGAAAAAGAAGGTAAAAGTCTACAAATGGAGGGAAGTAAAGCCAAAAATTGAGGTCTCCTCCGCAGCTACACAAACTGATCTGATTGAAAAATTGTTTGAAGGCCGAGAATTTTTCTTGGTAGCTGAGATCCAGGGGTGGCAGTCTGCTGTGAATGGACATAAGAAAGAGACAATGTGGGTTCGAGAATAGGCTGTCGGGATCGTTACAAGACACATAGACCAGTTAGATAAGGCATGGCCGAGGCAAGCTAAACAAAAGGCCAGAATAGAAGAATTGGAAGAACAAGTGTAGTTGCTACAATCAGATAAGGAGAAGATGTTCTCCCAGGTACAACAGGTAATGGCCTGCAGACCTCCTGCACATATCTATGACTTATTCCTTCATGAACAATTTATTCTCTTTTGTCTTGAGAGTATATATAAGGAAATTTGGCACGAGATCGAGGACCCCATTCAATTTCTCTGTATCTTGAAAATTCATGATCTAATAGGACAAAACTTAATTTGCAAGCTCTACATGCACGGTTACTTCTTGAGGCATGATCAGGCTTTTAACCCCATTCCATTCATGGGGGATATTCATTTAAGAGATTTTTCCTCCTACACCATCAATCAGATTAAATGGAGAATGGCCTATGATACATTTGAGGAAAACCAAGTCACAAGGCCACTAATGATGAGGAAGGAGCATGGCCAGTCAGAAAATATTTATAACAAGCATTTTACCTTTCTATAGGCTGAGGGGCATAGAGAGCACATGTTGACGACCCAGAAATGGTGTTCTGACCTCTGTGTCAGACAGATTACAATGTTGCGTAAGGAAGCACTGGACAGTTTTCAAAGGAGGTGGATGTTGTCATCTTCAGCATTTAGAGGATGAGAACCATTTGGAGAACCTAACTTTGCACGGGCTCTAGAGAGGATGCCATGTTTTGTAGCATGCATTCAGACCTGTGGGCTCAGATGGATGGGGCTGAGGTTTTAGTTTCCCCTTTTTTGGTTTCCAACTGAGAAATATACTCCTGCATACAACGTTGATCCAGACTGGTGGAAGGATGTTGTTCTGACGGAAGGTTATAAACCCCCTGGGACAGAAATGGATGAAGAATGTGATCTCACACAGCTTCATGCTAGTCACAGTCAGTCCAACCCAGATCTAAGGAGGTGAGGAGATGCATGAGGAAATGTAGATAGACCAGTTGGGGGGAGATGTTGGGTACTAGATTTGTATAATTTTCTCTCCCATTTTCGCCCACCTTTCTATCTCTTTGTATCATTATTATTCTTAAACACACAAGGTAAACTCATTTATTTTATCTTACATGGAATATTTGATTAATGAAGTAATAGTCATGGAGGTTCTACCTTTGCAAACATTAAATTTGATATTTTTACATATTTGGAAAAAGTAGGAAGATTACAACTGTGAGTCATGGAGTAGATCCTAATTTCCAGCACTATCTTTACTTACTGCTATAGTGCAACAGACTCTGTTTCACTGTGGCGATATTTCAGGTTTTTTCATTATTTTATTTTTGGAAACTAGGTTGTTGTTGTGACGAATTATATAATTGTAATTATTTAGTTGTTGAAGGAAATCTACGATTTCTGGAATAGTTGTATAAATAGGGCCTGCGGGCTGTGAATCAGGGTTAAGCAAGCATATATATATTTTGTAACAGTAGTATTTTGCAATTAATTGAATGCACAACACTCTGTTGTTTTACTTGTAACATTGTGATTTTGCCGCAGTCGTGATTAGAGAGTTGGGCCCACTCTTCTGATTAGGTGCTGTGTTATCTTTCTTTCTGTTGATTTCATATTTTAGTTTGGTTTTATAGCTGCTGTTCAGTATAACTCTGCAATTGTCGTGAATACCATTTTAATTCTGCAATCCATTTTAATTGTTGTTACAGTAGTTTGGTTGTTCATCGATTTAAGCCTGTTATCCAATAGCAGGTTGTGTGATTTATCTTGCATATACTGTGCACGTTAGTCTTGAAATAAATAACACCCTCAGGTTGATAATTTATGTGGGAAAAGGGTTTGAATATTGTTCACATATGGACACCCACAGATACCATAACAACTGATTGGGTTATAAATATAATTTTCAATGTACATATTTTGTGTGTTTTTCACATTATGAAGATCAAAATATTGCTCCATATGTAGCATCCATGTTATCATATCCTTGCATCAAAATTTTGCATATCGATCTTTAGAATATGGTGGGTCTTAAATCCAACGTTCGAGTCTATGAAATCATGATTAACATGTATTTTTTTCTCATCATTAGCTTCATATAATACATTTTATTCATTATCAAGAATTTCTTGTAGTAAATTTGTCAAACATTCCTTCAAACCATCCATGTCTACTTTTAATCCATTCTTCAAATCGTCCATATTGCCTTTCATTTCTGCTTCTATACCATTCTTAAAATATTCCATGTTACCTTTTATTTTTGATTCTATACTATCTATATTAGCTTCCATACCATTCTTCAAACCACTATATAATTTTCCATTTCATTTTTGGTTACTTTTTGCGAGAGCAAAATTTGTTGCACTTCGTCTTGTAATTTAGATATATCATGTTGCATTTCTTCCTCTTCATGCATCATAGTAGATATTTCTTAGCACTTACTGGGTGTAGAATTATTCTATTTGGGAGACATATTAGAATCAAATACTGATATATATCCTTCAAAAAGCCCTTTAAATAACTTAAACATGTTTTTTCAAACAAAATAAATGCAAAATAAAAAGTACACACCCTTATCTTAATTTTTAGGACCTCGATATTTAAAATATTGTATATCTATGATTTTGTATCTCTAATATTTGGAATTCAATCACATAGTATCCTTATGAGTCTTATTTCCAATGCCACAAGTCAAACCCAATTTTGATTCTTCAAGATAAAGTTATGTCTGATCTCCCAAGATGTCCCGATTATGGACTAGTTTAGTAGAGGGAAGTTGTAAGGGATGCAAAGTGTCATTTTTCAAACATTTGGCTTTGAAATTGATATAGTAAAAACCAAAGTCCGTGAAATTTTGGCCAATTTTTACAGAATTATAATATGCTACCTGAAGCCAAATTTATGACGATTTTCTCTCGGTCACTTTTTTGAGATGAAATTATGGAGCATTCAAAAACACTAACTTCCTAAAATCATATCTCTGAAAATATAGGTAAATAATATCTAAATTTTGTTCACGAGGTTCACCAGTATTTAAACTCCATGTGGTTCCAAGTTTTCCTTATGAAGATTCACATAAAAAAAGTTAGAGTGAAAATGACAATATGACCTCTTTGAAGAAGAAAAACCCTAGAATCGAAAGCTTTGATACCAAATATTATGCAACCATCTCACAAAATAGAAGAAAATATAGATCAACGACTTAGAAATTATACTATTTGAGGGGGAAACCTCCTTTAAATTACATAATGAATAATTTTGGGATTATTCAAATGAAAAAACCTCCTTTCTATATATAGGAGTATAAGGTGTCATAATATAATCAGAGTTGACATAACAATAATAATGTAAGGGCACCACAATAACAAGAGTGGGCTTCGATGGGGAACAATAATAACAATATGAGGACTAAATTCACACACTAATAAAAATAAGGAGGGTAAAATAACAATAAAAATAAGGGGATACATCAGTATTATAGGGACCTAATAGTCATTTGCATGGTTTATTCATAGTTGTGCTAGTATTATGGGTGCCACTTAATGCGAAATTCAAAATATGAAATTTATAGTGAAATTAAAAATATGGAATCACTACATTCATTTCATATAACTTACACAAAGGCATTAAAAATTAAACGACTACTTTTGTCACTCTATTTTAAATTATTATCCATTTCGCTCCTAGGTAGACTTAATCAAGTCCATCCTAATGGTTTCACCACTTGTTTCCATATATTTCCATAAGCTCGCAAATGTATGATAAACATAAATAAGAAATTCACAATACCAACATATATAATGTAAATTCTTAGATCTATAATGTCCATTTTCCCTTTTACACCTTATCCACTACTTTCCTTTAACTAACTCTCTTGAGTTTTTTATTCTTATAAGTTTTTCCCACATTCCAAGTTATTTAAGGAGATTACATGCATCTTAGTCTTGTGTACAACCATGAGATATTTTACATTTAATTTTATATTCATGATATGGCTTAACACACATCATTTTTATATAGTTTTTTTCATCGATTCTAATCATCTTTACAGACATACACACATTTTGCATACATATTAAAACAATACATCAACAAGGAAAAAAAAGTCTAGGGATTCTTCCTTCATAGTCAAGGTGGCACAATTATTTATATATATATATATATATATATATATATATATATATATATATATATTCTGTTACAATGTCAGAATTTAACTAACATTCTTTTAGCTTAGATGGTCAATTCAACTAAACACTTTAATACTTGGTTTGTTGTACAGAATCAGAAGTTTCTAACAAATAAACATTACCGATATAGACTACCATACACATTTGAGATCATTTTATTCTAAATATTGATGGAAATCCAAGGTTTCTCTACCCTTGTTAGGATATACTGCATTTCTACTTGGCTTTTCAGGTTTTTACTCTAGATTTTGGGTTTGATCACTTTTACTCCTATACATATTTTCGTAAGGCTTGATGGTTTTTATATATTTTCTATGCTACCTCTCAGTACCCTCTTGTTTTTGTAGTTATTGGGTAGTTAGAATGCCATTATTACTATTATTTTCAACTTTCTAGTCTCTAATTATTCTACGTACTGTTACTTTTGTGATGAAATTTATTGTGATGTTTTATCCCATCCATATTTTCAACACTGTTATTTTCAACCAATTTTATTGGTTATAATTTATTTTATCTTATATTCTGTATAGATTCAAGGACCATTTCGTTCTTCAACTTTTTTGAGTCAAGAATTTATTTTCCTTTTTCAGGGCCATTGTAATTTGCTTATATATATATATATATATATAGTACATGTTCCTTTGCTTGGAAATTTCATGAGTGACATAGTGCATTCCCTTTATTGAGGGTACTCAATTATCTGAACTTGAAATTTATAGTCCTTAAGGAAACTAATTCCCAAGATTCTTCATTTTTGGAGGCCATAAAATAATTTTCCTATTTCATTTGTGACATATTTATCATTTTTTTCATAAACTTTACGAGTCCTTAAAAACACATATGTCTACGAAATTCATGTGGTTGGATTTCTCAGCCATAAGAATATACAATTTAGCCCAATTGTTCTTCGATTACAGTGATAACATCTATTTTATTCATATAAATTTTTTTGTGGTGCCAATATTAATAATGAATATGCTTAAGAATTTTTTTTTTTAGTAACTGTTGTATTGTGCTACAATAGATTTGTAGGATACTATCCCTTAATCCCTCTTTTAAGCCACTTAATATCTCTATTTATATACCCTACATTGTTTTATATTTTATGTATGCACTCCATACTCCTAGTTCGTAAGCTCAAAATAGTTTCTTGTATGGTTTCATATCCATTTGAGTCTGAAGAGTTTGTGTGCACAACCCAATTTGGAGATAATTTTTACCTAATAATACCTTATATTCTCGATTCATAATTTAAGTTCTTGCATCCTTATATTATTTCTCACACACTCACTAATATATACATACATACATATATATATCTATATACATATACATATACATATACATATGTTCTTATCCTGGTATGCCAATTTCTATGTATGAGGGGTTTCCACAGTGCATTATATTATATATCACTTCCGGGATTCAAATGCGTTAAGTAAGTCATTCATCTATGACTATTTCCATGAGCGGTAGTAGTAATTGACTATTTTTTCATGATTTTTGAATAGCCCACTTAGAATCATGAGTAAAGAAGTGGGATTGAATCTAGTGATCCATATTGCGTCAAGAAATTCATTCATCTATCACCATTTCCATGATAGGTAGTCACAACTAACAGATTTCTCATGATTTTTTAAGAGTCCACTTAGCACTCATTACATTAGGTGATGCTGACAGGGGTGAAGAAGTGGGATTGAAACAAGTAAAATGAATCTCGTAGTATCAATCATCACTTTTGGGGCTTGCATTCGGTAACTAGGACTTCGCAGGAGGTCACCCATCCCAGAACTCCTTTGGCTCAAGTGCGCTTAACTGTGGAGTTTTCCCCACAATAAGGCCCACTTAGCTTGCTACCACATCTTCAAAACCTTAGTAAGTCTTGTGCTTCATGAACCATTCAAGTAGGGCTCCCTTCACTCTTTGTATTTTAAGTATGAGGGATTTTTGTAGTGCGTTATAGATGAATGACTTACTTAATATAGTTGAATCCCAAAAATGATATGCCAATTTCTACTAGAAGATCCATCCTATTATACGCAAAATGTTTTTTCGAATAATTTATTGGTATGTGATAGTT
Source organism: Pinus albicaulis (assembly GCA_034641835.2). Lineage (NCBI taxonomy): Eukaryota > Viridiplantae > Streptophyta > Pinopsida > Pinales > Pinaceae > Pinus > Pinus albicaulis. Next base: position 457,027,006 of record CM076579.1, on the reverse strand, counting down.
TTTTATAAGGATTTGGTACCACTTTACTCTTGATTATTAGCCTATATGACTTACCTAACCCTTTTGAAATTAGATATTCTACCAATTTTCCATTCTGCTATATCTTCTTCTTGAATAAAACAATAATACACCTCGTGATTACACGCAAATTTTCCTCTTAGTTACATATATTTATAAATACATACTTGTCTATTGTAGTTTCTTTTCAGCATTATTTTTTCATTATTCATTTAGTTTTTTCCTCAAGAAATAAAACACGCTTGATTTTACTATAAAGGAACCACATTCCTCTTGAATATTAATTACTTTGTGTAGTTTGTAACCCCCTAATTCTTCAATATTTATTCTATTAATACTCTTTTGCTATTGCATTTTCTTTTTTTACTCTATATTTTAGGGTGCACCACCTGGTAACGTATGAAATTATGATCTTTAAACATCGATATTTTAGTTAATAGGTTCCTTTTCTACACAGGTTATGTATCTTGTACCGTATTCTTTGTTACCCACCTTATGCTACCACTTACTTCCATTTCACAATATTATGCAGGAAATTACTTCTTGTAATATATTGTATAACATTTTTAGTACTTTTACAATTCGATTTTATAAAAAAAAGGTATACATCTATGTTTTTCTTTGGGGATATTTATACCCCACGTCATTTCTTTGTATTGGTATTGCATTTAACATATAAGAGATTATATTTCTCAGATGAGTTCCTTCACTATAAGTCATACAAGCCTTATATAACGAAACAACTTGTGAAAGTCAGTAGACTTTTTTATATAACAAAATAGTCGAGAGATAGTTTCTCTTTGTTATAATGTCTCTCTTTTATGACATATATTTCCTATAATAACAACAATTTGTATATATTAGTAGGCCTTAAATAATTTCCATATTACGTACTAATATATACTTAAGGTTATAGAAACTAATTTTATACCCATTATTTTTCATTAAACTTTATTGGGTATTGTTCATTTTCCGCTTCCCTACAAGAACCTTTATTCGATTGTTCTTTGAACTATCGTCACATTTATCACTAGGAAAGAAATCGCCTATCCTATTATTATACTCTACTCACTTTGACTCCAAGCTGAAGATGACTTTAAGAGGTTCTCTCCCTTTTATAGAAAATTTGTGTAACATTGTTGTTGTGTTATTGATTTTATATTACTCGATAGTAAGGACAATCGCATTATAATTAAAAAATCATAGTACAATTATTACATCTCTCATCTATTATATAGTGGTATGACATTTTATATATATACTGGTATTTTTGTTTTCCACTTTATCGGTATAAATGCTAGATTAGGAGTAGATACTTACTGCTTTTTGTATAAATATCACTAGCACATGCCTTATCCACTATCCTCATCCCATTTCTTTAAAGCAATTTAATTGAGTAATGTACTTATTATTGCATCTTTTATCAATTTACTTTTCTTATTGCATCTTACCCTACTAAGGATCCTTTATAATATATACTTAAATACTTATTGCAATTTTGTTTTAGACAATCAAAACTAATATTTCTTGATAATACCATCCTCACATCTCATTGTAGTGATAAAAATTTTCAGATTACTGATATCTTTCCTTCTCGCCCTACTAAAATATTTTTTTTATTACTAGTTAATTCCAGTTTTAAAGTCTTTTACTCACTTGAACAATTAAGCTATAGAAAGTGGCACTTCATATGCTATTCACATCGGGTTCTTATGTACCTAATGCTCATTCCTATCTTACAACCTTTGGTTGGCCTATAGGCCTCACTATTAAAACTATAACTCTGATACCATATGTGACATACATCAGTCTCACCATTTTTTTTGCATTAACTAATATAATAAACTACTTTTTTTTTTTTGGCCTTTATTGTAATATTAATATGTTACAAGGGTAGTATTTTATTTACAATATTCTTACTATTTTATCACTCTAATATTTCTATCAATCTCAACTTTTATCGTTCACCCTTCCTTGTCGACACTCCAATCTTAATCTTTTGGCCTTGAATACTTAGAGTAATGATTTTTTTTCTTTTTTCCCTGGATACATGCACATTATTGTTTTTATTTTAAGTAATTGATGTTCTCATCTTCTCTTGACTTAGGCATTGCACATTATCAAGTTCGATTTGACCATATATAGTGTCTATAATGCCAAATTTGTAACCTTCCATAAACAAATATATAAAATTGTATATAATCCTCATGCATGATAACTATGCTACCCATTTGAATTACTTCCACTAGTCTTTCTCATAATAATCCACACACTTCCTCACAGGGTTATTATTTAACCATACTCTTTCGTGCATATTATATTTTGGGTTGTTAAAATTAGTTTGTTTTCCTTGAAATTTGTGACACCCTTTCAATGCATTGTGCGTGTGGGGAATATATATTAGGTCACTTTGGTTCACTTATTATGTCCAAGATGACATGAAACTCTTAAGTTATAGCTAAAATATTAATGATATAATTATTTTCTGGTGTCCCTTCCTTTTAGCCATCAAAACCATGTCGAGAGCTCACCAATGAGAAATAAATTTAATAATCCCCCACCAATTAACTATAAGAGCAGTTATTATTCTTTTTATCCATCAAAACCATGTCGACAGTTCACCTATGAGAATTAAATTTAATAATCCCCACCAATTAACTATAAGAGTAGTTATTATGTGCATGCAATATGATATGATATCATATACCTCCTTCTGGTCAAAGTTTATATATATTATCTATTGCATCGGTCCTGGAAATTCTTGTACTCTTGATATTCATACATTTTTCTAAATGTGAAATTGTATATCCTCTCCCACATGTTGGCGTTCTTATAAAATTGGCGATTTGGATTTGTGGCAAATCGACGACAACCATGTGAACTTCAGATGAAGTCCTGTTTCCATATTTTCAACGGTGTTTATTAATCCTTATGATCTAAGGTTGAGGATACTTAGGGTTTTTCTAATGATTACTCTACCCCTATTCTCTTTGACCTTTATCTATTTTTTTCCCCTGTCGACTAGAGCACTACTCTATCTATGCCCCCTTATGCCACTATTTTTTGTCATATTACGTTCTCGATACTTGGTGTTTCATTTTTTCCCCATTTGGGAGTGAGGCCACATTTAATTATTTCTTTACTCGTGAATTTCACTTGTAATTTGGTTTGTTTTTTTCCTTATAAGTAATTCAAGGGTACTACTTCATTCTTACCTAGTTGTTGTTTCGGGGTTTTATTATGTAATTTTTTATTTTTTTTTGACAGGATTCTTGAGATTTCCATTTGGTATTATTGGATTATGAGATATTTCTTGGAGTTCTAGAACTAAAGCCCGAAGTCTCAATGGTATATTATAATATCAATATTATTGTTACCTATATCTTTGATTTCACCCTTATATTTTGTTATTTGCCTGACCATTTATGAACCTTTAGATTATTCTTCTAGCCACTTAAACATTATGGACTAAGTCATTTGATACGGGGATACGGGGATTCAAGGAATAAAATTCAGGTACGGTGACCCCCGGAACATGATACTTCTGGGATACTATACATTATATATTATTTTATTAAAATATATATATATTAATATATTAAAAATTATATATTTTTTACACAAACTCATACAAAATTCATTGATTCAAACATAGATTTAAGATCTACCATCTTAGATACTCATACATGATCATTGATACATTGATACATCATACATTTGTCAAATTTACTCAGAAAGACAAGATTGAAGATAGTAAGATACTGTAGTTTTCTCATTAAGTCATCAGAATCAAAATGTGTTACATAAGAACATTGCCAATGGAAAATAGAAATAGAAAACAAAATACAAAAAAACTACAGTCTACAAGACTACAAGCCTGAAGCCTCAATGAGTCAGAGACTCAGAGTCAATGAGTCATCAATCCTCATCATCATAATCAACATCACTGTCCTCATGCCAATCATCATTCTCCCCACTGCTCTCCTATGGCTCTGATGCATCCTCCTCCTCTGTCATCTCTGCATCTACTGGTGTGGAGGATGACACCTCTACTCCATCATCAAATGTGATAGGCTCTAGCACTGGTGCATTGAGATCCAAGTTGGCCAATGCCAACTCAACAATGTTGTCCAGACCCATATCATCAGGAAAGACATCCCACATCTTTGTCTTTCGCTTCAACCAATCCTCCCTCTGACTGTAGATGAGGCGAAGGTTGGTGTGCACATAAACCATTGTCTCTGCCCTGGACTTCTCAAGCCTGCTCTTCTTCACACTATACAAATTCCCATATGTGCTTCAATTCCTCTCGCAACAAGAGGATGAAGTCACCTGAGAGAGGATCCTCATGGCTAATTTCTGTAGAGGAGGACTTATTGCCCCATGATTTTCCCACTAAGAATAGGGCTTCTTAGCCCCCCTGTCTCGAATCACATCATAGCCTGCAAATCACCTAGTTTAAGTGGAAAACTTTGCAAAGGCATCCTCCACCTCATCAAGGGATGCCCTCTCATGAAAAATCCTCCTCAATGCATCTTTCCTCCCCTGTGAGATTTCACCATCCATGTGAGGAGGGAATCTGCGAGAAGTTCCACCATTCAGCCACTCATGCCACCATTCAGCCACTCATGGTAGTAGTATTTTGGGTTCAAGGAGTGATCCAAACAATGTAAAGGTGTGCAATTCATGTCCCATCTATTGAAAAGAATATCCTATCTGCTGGTGAAGAAGGCCTCAGATGATGTCTCATATTCTGGGCACTGACTCTGTAAAACAATGGTCCTCACAGACTCAATCATGGATTCCCATTCCTCATAAATCTCTCCTAGGATGGGTTGGTCTGTATCTGCAAATCGGAGCAAGGAAATGATAGGCTCCATGATCTGAATAATTAGATCTACCTTCTTCCATCATATATCATCCGACACTATGTCCTTCACTTTCTTTGAGGCTACTTGATCTTTCTTTCTCCAAAAATACCAAAACTCTGAAAGAACCATGGACCCAAGAGCAGTCTTGACCTCACTCAACCTCTTCAACATGATGAATGAAGAGTCAAATTGTGTATCTGCAATCTTAAACAATGATAGATTGTTGTACTCCCTGTAGATAGTGAGGGCATTTGTATGGTTCTGTACAAAGTTGCGGATATTCTATGCATCCTCAATAATGGCTCCAATCCACAGCACATCAGAAGCAATATATTTTAGTGCCAAGTTCAATGAATGGAAAATGCAAGGTGTCCAAAATATTTGTGGATATTTTTCTTCCACAATCATGCCAATAGCCTTGCAAACAGGTGCATTATCTGTAATGATTTGCACAGAAGAATCGACACCTACATCTTCAATAACTTTAATAAATAACTCACCCATATATTGTGCATCCTTGTACTGTCCAAGTGCACTCACTGATTTCAAGAAAACTAGACCATTCAAGGATTACACCATGAAGTTGATGAGTGGGTGGCGTGTTGGATCTATCCATCCATTAGAAACAATGCTAACCCCAGAAGTTGGCCATGCTGATTTAATAGGCTCAAGAATTTTGTCCACCTCTTTCTTTGCCTTTGTCAACAATGTGGTTCTGAGCTTCTCTAACCCAGGAGACACATACCCTGATGGAGCCCCATGACTAAGAGCTTGACACATCTTAATAAATAGAGGTGAATGTGCAGCATTAAAGGATATGAAGTTCTGATAGAAAAAAAATGCAATGGTGAGATCAAGCTCTTCCCTCTTCTCTTTTTGAAAATCATGTCCATTGGACCAACTGCAGTATCCTTTCTCTTTTCTGATTCTCCCCTACTTAAAGTTTCAAAAGGTAACTTGTTGCTTCTTTTCCTTAAAATGGAAGGGGGTCATCATTCTTGTTTTTATTTTATTTTATTTTGATGCCACATTTTCCTCACCAATATATTGCTCTCTCCAAATCCTTCCTTTGTGCCGATTTAATTGTTGTACAACATTTAATGCCACAACCTGGAATACCCAAAAAATTAGCTTTCACACGAAAATATGTGCAAGTGAAATGGCCATTGAAAAAATTTCATTTCCATGAACAATTTCCTCCTCCTACTCCCTTTTTTCCTGCCCCTCCCTCTCTTGTCACATATTTCCACAATGGGTATTTGGGGTCAATAGTTTGTTTTCCCTGCACATTTGAAGCTATTGTTTCAGCCCCACTTCCAATGGATGGAATACTTGCAGACCCTGATGAAACAGGGATAGGAGGGGTGTCTCCAATGGGGAAATTCTTCCCCTTTCTTTGCCCCTGTATTGCTGCTTTTGATTGAGCCATGAATATTGTTAAAAATAAACAAAAAATAACCAGATATATAGAACATATGCACATGAAAAAACTAACAACAAAATAAATGCAAAATATAGAGGGACAGTGCACTTACTGGATGCTCGAACCTCTTCGAAAGAACTCCCTTTCTCCTTTCTCACACTTGCTACTTTCTCACCCTAGCTCCTTTCTCACTTCAGAAAATGAAATCGGTGAGAAAAACCAACAAGAAACACACTTTTATAAAAAAATATCGCAGTTTTTTGGGCGGACATGTCCGACAGTACCCAATTCACCCGGTACAACCGTATCCGTACAGGGTACTGTCGAGATACACTGTACCCTATATGGATATGGCTGTACCCATTGAATCACGTACGAATATGGCCAAATCGTATCTAATTCACCGGATTCGAGATTTGGTCACCCTGGGGGACGAATCCGGTTTCTTAGATTATGGACTGTTTCCCGCATGATGTTTCAAACTCGAGAGGGTTTCTAGTAAGCTAATTTGGATTTCTTTGTCTACATATAAAATTTCCCTCAACACTTTTAATTCCCCTCAAAATTTTGGGTTTCCTTATTCCGCTAATTTCTAGTTTTTTTTTTAATTCGTATTTCATTCAATGAATTTTCACAACTGCAATAATATTCATTACATCCTAATGGATCCACTACTTCAATTTATTGATTTCTGTTATTGTAAGACAATGATTAAGTCTTTTTTTGTTTTTTCTTGAAACTATTGAATTAGGGTTTCAACACCTTAATTGATTCTTACTTATAATTAAGATTTCAATAAGTTGAATTTAAAGCAATGCATAATTTCTGACAGGCATACCTTTTAATATCATTCCATACTACTACTTCATTCCTTCAATTCATCACTGAAATGCTCGTATTCTCTTTGTATTTATAAATTAATGAAACTTCTTCTTTGAATGGTACCTATTAAAGAAGTGAGCTAGAGTTTTAGACATTGAATTGATTCATCTCCTTCTTATCACAGGTGAGCTACCCTTAAGTTGGCTAAGGTCGATGGGTGTTAATTAATTATGTTTATTTTTGTAAATGAGCCCACATAAAGTTATCTATTATTTTTATAACCCTACAAGGTTTAAGTGGTCGAATCATGTGGGTATCTAATATGGATAATGGGTTGAAACCCAAGCATGTCAATGGTATAAAATATCTCTTTTATTTATTTTTTGTTAAGACATCATATAATTTCCTCTATCATATCAGATACTAAAAGTTTATTAGCTATTTTTTTTACCATTTTCCAATGTATCAGATTTTCATGTTTTTTTTTTAATGAAACTAGCTCCAAAAATATGAGAGATAAACGCCTTAGAACTCAACCACTTTGAGGGGGAAACCTCATTTAAACTACATAAATGAACAATTATTTGATTATTCAAATGAAAAAACCTCCTTTCCATATATAGGAGTCCATGGGGTGATAGCTTATCCTAGCCGACCTAACAATAATAATGTAAGAGCATAGCAATAAAAATGGTGTGATTTTATGGGGCACAATAATATTAATATGGGGACTACGGGTGTATTATAATAAAAATAAGGGGGCTACACTAAAAATAAGGGACTACGTTAATAATATATGGAGCTAACATTTTTCTTTATATTATTAATAACCTAAAAGGTTGTTATTCTCTTTATTTTTCTATTTACAATTTTATCGATACAACTAACTTTTAAAAGGAGCTTCATCTCCCTTACTTTTTAATGGATGTATAAAGATATCCATTTTTATATATATAGGCACACACACACACACACACACACACACACACACACACACAACATCTAATTCGAGAGTCTCTCTTCAATTCACTTCCCTAATAACAAAATTTACTTTATAAAGAGAAACACTCGTATGTGCATAAAAATTCAAGTAGGCAACTATATATTTCTTTCCGTTTTTTTAAAATAACCCAATATATTTATCATCTAGGTATATAATAAAATTTAACCCATATATTAGCTTATGTGCATAAATTTATTCCCCCAAACAATCATGTTTGAACTGATACTGACCTCAGATTTCTTATGAGTCTAATTGTCCAATTATTCTTTAGTGATACTTGGACGGAAATTAAGATACATATAAATTTTGAATCATATTATTTGGGTGAACCCATGAAGTTGGGTTACACTTTTGCAAGAATCAGGGGCGGAAAACTTCTTTTCTCAACAATTTGGCCAAACTTTTATAAAAGTTTGGCCGAACTGTTAGAGAGTTCGACCGTACTTTCGAAATTAGTTTGGCCAAACTTATTATGTTGGTTACATTGATGACGTAGTGACGACGTGGGAAAACAGATTTTTGGTTGGAGATTGGAAAAATGTCAGCATAAGTTCGACCAAACTCTTAAAATAGTCCGATCAAACTTTAGTTTATAAATACACCAGCCCGAAGCTGTTAATGGTTTTTGGGCTTATTAGCGTCTGCATGTGATGTGATCGAGCTTGTGTCTGCGTTTGCATATGATATGTGTTTCATCTATGTCTGTTGTGTGTTTCAGGCCTACGTCTGCATCTACGTCTATGTATCTGGTCTTGGCAGAGTCTTGCTATTCGAGATTGGCTCCAAATTTTGAATTTCCAAGTTGGCTTTGAATTTCGAATTTCCTGCTTTCAATTGCTGTAAATTATATAAACATGTCTTGATATTTTTTGTGTGGTCGTGTCCAATAAGTAATCGTGTTCTTTTGCATCTTTTGTGTGTTTCAGGCTTGCGTCTGTGTCTGCGTCTACGTCTCTGGTCATGGTAAAGTCTTGTTGTTCAGCCTCAGCTCCGAATTTCGAAATTCCAGGTTAACTTCGAATTTTGAATTTCCTCCTTTCAATTGTTGTAAATTCTATAAACATGTCTTGATATTATTTTGTGTGGCCGTGTCAAATAAGTGATAACTCGTTACTATATTAGCACTGATTTTTATAGCAATAAAGGTTTACAATTTTTGCAAAGTTTTTTGTCGAAAATACTCAACTAGTTTTCTTTGGGGTTGGTCCTCTTTTTGGTTTTTTTTCTCAAATAAAATGATATAATGACCAGCTCAATTTTCTTAGTAGTTTTTAAAATTAATTTTTCTTGGTACATTATATATACTAGAAGTATTTTCCATGTTGAAAAAAAAGCCACTGAAATCTTCTCTTATCCAAGCTCCTTTCTATGGTGGTAATGAAACATAAATAGCACCAATATTGTGGATTTAATTAACTACAATTACACTGAATAGCATAAAAAATGTATAAAACCAAAACTATCCTTCGAAGAAATACAAACTTCATCTAATTTGAATATTTGTATTTTGCCTGAAATTTAGTCCTTGTGTAATTGTGCCGAAGCCTAAAGTCACCCATCTAAACCTATAATTAGGCTGAAAGTATCTCTATAATTTTAGCACAAAATTATTTGTTGGTAATGTGAAAACCTTAGCTTGGTATACATATTATTTTTCCACAGTAAATGACCCGACATGACTTAGTGACTCAGCAAATGAGATAACACTAAAATATTCTCTTATCCAAGCTCCTTTCTGTGGTGGTAATGAAACATAAGTAGCACCAATATTGTGGCTTTAATTAACGACAATTATACTGAATAGCATCAAAACTATATAACACCAAAACTATCCTTTGAAGAAATACAAACTTCATCTAAATTGCATCTTTGTATTTAGCCTGAAATTTAGTCCATTTGTAATTTTACCGAAGCCTAAAGTCACCCATCTAAACCTGTAATTAGGCTGAACCTATCACTATTATAATTTTAGTACAAAATTTTGTGTTGGTAATGTGAAAACCTCAGTAGGGTATACATATTATTTTTCCACAGTAAATGCGCTGACATGACTTAGTGAAGAGTTGTTTTTCCATATAAGATGACTTGAATATTTTTATTTGAGGCTAACATGTATATTTTGAGAGAGGCTGACTTGAAGGTTGGATTTGAAGAAGATTTGTTGAGGAGATCGAGGATGATGACCTTGCAGAAGAAAATGGCTTGATGGAGGAGTCTAATAAATTGACTTTGGTTGAATACTAATTACATTATTTAATAGCCCAAAATGTATCAATTTAAATCTGTAATGACTAACCTAGAATTCCACAGTGGGTTCCTTAATCTAGATATGACCCAAGCATGAAACACATGCTTTAATAAGTAATTTAATAATTATAAATTCTTTTTGAAAAATATATTAATAATGAAGACTGAACCTAGCTACATTTTTCAACATCTGAGGGACACAATTGTATTGTGATATTTTCCCTTTTTTCCAACTTAGTCCATCCTTCTAGAAAAATCACTTTTAATGAAGAAGATATATCCATAGTGATCCACTGATAATTTTTCACCAACAACTATTCCATTTTGGGCTTATATATCTCAAAACTATGCTCATTTAATTTATGCATCTATATCTTTAAACTACTCAACTATTTTATTTCACCATAGGAATCAATTCAATATATCTCCCATTTTAATGGGGTCTATCATATTTCGAGAAAAAAACATTAGCCATAAAATTTTCCCATTGAAACCAAAAGTGATTTGATACAAAACATAGGTTTTAACTTATACAGTTAATTTTTTCAAATAGATTCTTAATAAAATGAAAAATATTCAATGTAAAACACATGCATTAACATATAATTTACTCGAGAAACCCAAAACGAGAAGATCATTTTTTTTATTAGTATATTAATTTTTAGACCATCAGACACATAGACACACACATATGTATGTATGTATGTATATATTTATATATCCCACTAAAATTATAAACTATCGATCCATTACCTTGGATCAGATAAAACTTTAGTTCTTTAACTGAAACTGTAGAACCTGTAATATCCCAAGGATCAAAATTTTAAATAATCAACACATCACACAATACCAAAAATATAAGAAATTGAAGCTCAATTATGAATCCTGAATGGATTCACCACATAAATATTACTGCGGGGTTTTCGTCCCGGGATCAATAAAAGAACTGGCCAGGCCAGGTTCTCAACCCAAACATAATAAAATAGATAATCCAGAATGCCCTAAATGCCTAGCTTCTCTCCCTTTTTATAGCCTTGATGGGTCAACACCAACAAGAAATACCATGGGTCAATACCATGGAAAAATACCATCAAGAAATACCATGGGGAAATACCATGGGTTAAAACCACGGGTCAATTCTATCCACTTTGACGGGATCAAGAAAGGGAATATTACAAATCCTCCCGCCCAAAGATTGCTTGTCCTCAAGCGATCCACTTCTATCCACAATAGAAGCATTTGTACATTAATACCAGGATCCCATACAATCCGATGTGCCCTCCACGTTGAATGATCCTGAATGGATCCTTCAATACCTGGATCCCAAGCAATCTTTTGGCCAATCATTTCCCCAATGGATTCTCCTGGATCCCAATGCCACCTGAATCCTGGGACCTGTGGGTTATGGTACCATTTCAACCCTCCATCGTTGTCCGCACCAAAGGGCCCAAGCTACAATATGCCCTCGGCTGTGAGTATCCTCCCCTCAAAATGCATGATTCTCTCCTCATTTGATTCTCCTTAAGTGTATTCATCCTGGACCTCTTCACATGTGAGGATGATTTGTCCATCCTTTCTGGTTGTCAAACATGGATGTACTAGTGGACTTTTGTCTATACCTGATTTCCCATACTCTTTATGGATGTCCTCCGTTGTATTTATAAAATCAACTACCACATCATCAGGAGGAATTGCATCCTTCCTTTCATCATGTACTTTTTCAAGTTGACTGATCAGCTTGTCCTGCAAGTTTCTCTGAAGAGTATGGTGTTGTTGTTCACCATTTGTATTTGACTGCTCAGATCCTTCATAGGTCCTCTCCTGAAAACCAGCGAACCCATCAATGGATGAATCCTCATGATCTGAAGAAGTCTCTAATTTTTCTATCCTTGTTGCCTCCTTATTGTCTGGACATGAATGGTCAAGTGCCCAAACTTCCTTGCATACAAAGCATAAGCCTTTCCTCCTTAGTTCATTCTTGCTGTCTCCACAAATATTTGTTAGTTCCTCCTTGGTTAACTTATTTCTAAGTAGTTTGATGCTCTGTTTGATAAACCCCTCAACCAGTTCATAAGAAGCAAGTGATGCAATTAGCTCCTTCCTCCAAATGGCCAACAATTTGGATCTCAATTGTTCGCAGATGGCCCTATCTTCTCCTAAGATCGGAGACATGATATTTTTCATGTCTGTTTTGATGTAGTTTGGATGAGACATTGTAATTCCATTGCAGAAGTATTGGAGCATCAGAAGGATTAAATCATCACACTCTAGATCCAGCATAAGCATACCAAATCTGAATTCGAAAAAGAATCTGCCAAGACCAGAGACATAGATGCAGGCCCGAAACACACATCATTTGGAGAAAAACACAATCACTTATTGGGCGCGGCCGCACAAAACAATATCAACACTTGTTTATAGAATTTACAACAATTGAAAGCAGGAAATTCGAAATTTAGAGCCAACCTGGAAATTTGAAATTCAGAGCCAAGGCTGAAAAAAAAGACTCTACCAAGACCAGAGATGTAGACCCAGATGTAGACGTAGGCCCGAAACACACAACAAATGCAGAAGAAACACACATAAAACATAGACGCAAACGCGAGCCTGATCAGAGCAGACACAGATGTTGATAAGCCCAAAACCCGTTAATGGCTCTGGGCTAGTGTATTTATAAACTAAAGTTCGGTCGGACTATTGGGAAACAAATTTCTCCCTTTAGGATGGTTTTCATCACATGGTTTTCTCTTTTAGCATTTTTCTAGCGTACGGTAGTTTACCCCATTGTTCTACAGTTTTAGTTAAAGAACTAAAGTTTTATCTGATCCAAGGTAATGGATTCATATTTTATAATTGTCATGGGATATATACATATATACATACATATAATTGTGTGTGTGTGCGTGTGTCTGATGGTCTAAAAATTAATATACTAATAGAAAAATATATTTTCCCGTTTTGGGTTTCTCGAGTAAATTATATGTTAATGCATGCGTTTTACATTGAATATTTTTCATTTTATTAAGAATCTAATTTAAAAAATTAACTATATAATTTTAAACCTATGTTTTGTATCAAAATTACTTTTGGTTTCAATGGGAAACTTTTATGGCTAATGTGTTTTCTCGAAATGTGATAGACCCCATTAAAATGGGAGATATATCGAATTGATTCCTATGGTGAAATAAAATATTTGAGTAGTTTAAAGATATAGATGCATAAATTAAATGAACATAGTTTTGAGATATATAAGTCCAAAATGGAATATTTGTTGGTGAAAAAATATCAGTGGATCACTATGGATATATCTGCTTCATTAGAGGGGATTTTTCTAGAAGGATGGACTAAGTTGGAAAGAAGGGAAAATATCACAATACAATTGCATCTCTTAGATGTTGAAGAATGTAGCTAGTTTCAGTCTTCATTATTAATATATTTGTAAAAAATAATTTATAATTGTTAAATGAATTATTAAAGCGTGGGTTTCATGCTTGGGTCATATTTAGATTAAGGAACCCATTGTGAAATTCTAGGTTATTCATTACAAATTTAAATTGATGCATTTTTGGCTTTTAAATAATGTAATTAGTATTGAGCCAAAGTCAATTTATTGGACTCCTCCATCAAGCCATTTTCTTCTACAAGGTCATCATCCTCAATCTCTTCAACAAATATTATTCAAATCTAACCTTCAAGTGAGCCTCTCTAAAAATATACATGTCAGCCTTAAATAAAAATATTCAAGTCGTCCTATATGGAGACATGACTCTTCACTAAGTCATGTTGGCTCATTTACTGTGGAAAAATAATATGTGTACCCAGATGAGGTTTCCACATTACCAAAATAGAATTTTGTACTAAAATTATAGAGATAATTTCAGCGTAATTACAGGTTTAGATGCGTGACTTTAGGCTTTACAAAGGGACTAAATTTTAGGCTAAATACAAAGATGCAATTCAAATGAAGTTTGTGTTTCTTCAAAGGATAGTTATGGTGTTATACAGTTTTGATGCTATTCAGTGTAATTGCACTCATTAAAGCCACAATATTGGTTTTATTCATGTTTCATTACCACCACAGAAAGGAGCTTGGGTAAAAGAAGATTTCAGTGTTATCTCATTCACTAAGTCACTAAGTCATGTCAGCTCATTTACTGTGGAAAAATAATATGTATACCCAGATGATGTTTTCGCATTACCGACACATAATTTTTTACTAAAATTATAAAGATAGGTTCAGCCTAATTATAGGTTTACATGGGTGAATTTAGGCTTCGGTACAATTACACAAGGACTAAATTTCAGGCTAAATAAAACATGCAATTCATATGAATTTTGTATTTCTTCAGAGGATAGTTTTGGTGTTATGCAGTTTTGATGCTATTCAGTGTAATTGTAGTTAATTAAAGCCAAATATTGGTGCTATTTATGTTTCATTACTACCACAGAAAGGAGCTTCGATAAGAGAAGATTTCAATGTTATTTCGTTCACTCAGTCACTAAGTCATGTCAGCTCATTTACTGTGGAAAAATAATATGTATACGCAGCTGCGGTTTTCGCATTACCAGCACAAAATGTTGTACTAAAATTATAGAGATAGGTTCAGCCTAATTACAGGTTTAGATGGGTGACTTTAGGCTTCAGTAAAACAAGGACTAAATTTCAGGCTAAATACAAAGATGTAGTTAAGATGAAGTTTGTATTTCTTCAAAGGATAGTTTTGGTGTTATACAGTTTTGATGTTATTCAGTGTAATTACAGTTAATTAAAGCCAATATATTAGTGTTATTTATGTTTCATTACCACCATAGAAAGGAGCTTGGATAGGAGATGATTTCAACATTATCTCATTTGCTAACTCACTAAGTCATGTTGGCTCATTTACTATGGAAAATAATATGTATACCCAACTGAGGTTTTCGCATTACCAACAAAGAATTCTGTACTAAAATCATAGAGATATCTTCAGCCTAATTACAAGTTTATATGGGTGACTTTAGGCTTCAGTACAATTACAAAAGGACTAAATTTCAGGCTAAAGATAATGATGCAATTAAGATGAAGTTTGTATTTCTTCAAAGGATAGTTTTGGTGTTATACAATATTCTATTCAGTGTAATTGCATTTAATTATATCCACAATATTGGGGCTATTTATGTTTCATTACCAGTACAAAAAGGAGCTTGGATAAGAGAAGATTTCGGTGTTTTATATTTTTTTCAAAATGAAAAATATTTCTGGTATTTATAATTTAGCAGGGAAAATGATTTTTAAAAAGTACTGAGACAATTGAGCGGGTTATTATATCATTTTCTTTCAAAAAAAAGAAAAAGAGGACCAGCCCCAAAGAAAAATAGCTGAGTATTTTCAGCAAACAACTTTGCAAAAATTGTAAACCTTCAGTGCTACAAAAATGAGTGCTAATATAGTCAAGTGTTATCATGTATTGGACATGGCCACACAAAACGATATCAAGACATGTTTATAGAATTTACATCAATTGAAAGCAGGAAATTCAAAATTAGGAGCCAACATGGAAATTCTAAATTCGGAGTTGATGCCGAACAACAAGACTCTGCCAAGACCAAAGACGTAGATGTAGATGTAGATGCAGACCCAAAACACACAGCATGCGTAGACGAACATGATCACTTACTTGACATAGCGACACAAAACAATATGAAGACATGTTTATAGAAGTTACAGTAATTGAAAGCAGGAAATTCGAAATTCAGAGCCAACCTGGAAATTCAAAATTTGGAGCCGAGCTTTAATAGCAAGACTCTTCCAAGACCAGAGACATAGACGCAGACGCAGACGCATGCCCGAAACACAGCAGACACAGACGAAGACGCAAGCCCAAAACACAGCAAACGCAGACGCAAATGTAGGCCCAATCATAACAGACACAGACGTTAATAAGCCCAAAACCTGTTAACGGCTCTTAGATGGTGTATTTATAAACTAAAGTTCAATTAGACTACTAGGAAAACAAATCTCCCTTTATGATGGCTTTCATCACATGGTTTTTTCTTTTAGCATTTTTCTAGTGCAAGGTAGTTTACCCCATGGTTCTATAATATTCCCTTTCTTGATCCCATCAAAGTGGATAGAATTGACCCGTGGTTTTAACCCATGGTATTTCCCCATGGTATTTCTTGATGGTATTTTCCCATGGTATTGACCCATGGTATTGACCCATGTTATTTCTTGTTGGTATTGACCCATCAAGCCTATAAAAAGGGAGAGAAGCTAGGAATTTAGGGCATTCTGGATTATCTATTTTATTATGTTTGGGTTGAGAACCTGGCCTGGCCAGTTCTTTTATTGATCCTGGGATGACAACCCCGCGGTAATATTTATGTGGTGAATCCATTCAAGATTCACAATTCAGCTTCAATTTCTTATGTTTTCTGTATTGTGTGATGTGCTGATTATTTAAAATTTTGATCCTTGGGATATTACAGTGGTATCAGAGTTGTGCATCCTACCAGCCTGAGAATTTTACACAAGGAACTTCGGTGAAATTTATTTTTCACCCTAGCCAGTATTTCTCACTTCGGTGATATTTATCACCCTAGTTTGATTTTTATTTTGCAGTAAATTATTGGGAGATATAAGTGAAGAGAAAATCATTTATATGTCTGTGGGTTAAATTTGTGAAAATATTTGAAGGCGTGATTGACAAAATCATTTATATCTTGTATATGGCCTCTTATGAATAAATGTACCCATGATATTTATTTATTTGTATGGAATATTATAAATGTACCCATGATATTTATTCATGTGTACAGAAGATTAATATATTTCTTGCAAATATGGTCATTGTTGAAAGGCTGGAAAGCTATTGCTAGACAGGGATCATTTTGATGTTTCTCATTAGCTAAGTATTGAGATCCATTGATGCCAATGTCGTCATTTTGTTTTTGGAAACGCCACAAGAATCAACATAATGATATATCAGTCGATTCTCTGAGCTACAATACTTTTGTGGATCAAATATGGCAACAACATACAAATCAGAAGCAAGAGCACAGCCACAGGCCTTTCTCTCGAAAGGTCCATGTTATCCTTCAGCAGTCAAGAGATATCCGAAAGGAAGATGTAACAAGCAATTATCTCTTCGAACTTGGATCCAAATTGCAGGGTACAAAGTCAAAAGAAGTTCTCCTACAGCTAGACACATTAGATGCGACTTTGAACTTGATAGATAAATCAGAATGGGAAGGGTCAAGCTGGGCCTTGAAGCCATCCATGCTTGCTTTGATACAACCTAGATTCTTGGAGCATTCTTGTGAAAATGTTAGACTCCCCGTCGCTTCTTGTCTCAGTAAAATCATAGCCTTAACAACACCACTATTTCCCTACAATGATGAAATCATGAGGAGGACTTTTCGGGTAATGGTAGAAGCACTCCAAGGGTTGGACAACACAACACCACCATTCTTACTTTTCTACCAGAAGCGCACAATTTTGGAACGCATGGCGAAATTCATATTTGGTATGCTTATGCTGGATCTAGAGTGTGATGATTTAATCCTTCTGATGCTCCAATACTTCTGCAATGGAATTACAACGTCTCATCCAAACTACATCAAAACAGACATGAAAAATATCATGTCTCCGATCTTAGGAGAAGATAGGGCCATCTGCGAACAATTGAGATCCAAATTGTTGGCCATTTGGAGGAAGGAGCTAATTGCATCACTTGCTTCTTATGAACTGGTTGAGGGGTTGATCAAATAGAGCATCAAACTACTTAGAAATAAGTTAACCAAGGAGGAACTAACAAATATTTGTGGAGACAGCAAGAATGAACTAAGGAGGAAAGGCTTATGCTTTGTATGCAAGGAAGTTTGGGCACTTGACCATTCATGTCCAGACAATAAGGAGGCAACAAGGATAGAAAAATTAGAGACTTCTTCAGATCATGAGGATTCATCCATTGATGGGTTCGCTGGTTTTCAGGAGAGGACCTATGAAGGATCTGAGCAGTCAAATACAAATGGTGAACAACAACACCATACTCTTCAGAGAAACTTGCAGGACAAGCTGATCAGTCAACTTGAAAAATTACATGATGAAAGGAAGGATGCAATTCCTCCTGATGATGTGGTAGTTGAATCTATAAATACAACACAGGACATCCATAAAGAGTATGGGAAATCAGATATAGACAACAGTCCACCAGTACATCCATGTTTGACAACCAGAAAGGATGGAAAACTCATCCTCACATGTGAAGAGGTCCAAGATGAATACACTCAAGGAGAATCAAATGAGGAGAGAATCATGCATTTTGAGGGGAGGATACTCACAGCCGAGGGCATATTGCAGCTTGGGCCCTTTGGTGCGGACAACAATGGAGGGTTGAAATGGTACCATAACCCACAGGTCCCAGGATTCAGGTGGCATTGGGATCCAGGAGAATCCATTGGGGAAATGATTGGCCAAAGGATTGCTTGGGATCCAGGTATTGAAGGATCCATTCAGGATCATTCAACGTGGAGGGCACATCGGATTGTATGGGATCCGGGTATTAATGTACAAATGCTTCTGTTGTGGATAGAAGTGGATCGCTTGAGGACAAGCAATCTTTGGGCTGGAGGATTTGTAATATTCCCTTTCTTGATCCCGTCAAAGTGGATAGAATTGACCCATGGTTTTAACCCATGGTATTTCCCCATGGTATTTCTTGATGGTATTTTCCCATGGTATTGACCCATGGTATTGACCCACGGTATTTCTTGTTGATATTGACCCATCAAGCCTATAAAAGGGGAGAGAAGCTAGGCATTTAGGGCATTCTGGAGCATTCTCGATTATCTATTTTATTATGTTTGCTGAGAACCTGCCCCGCGGCTTTATCGATCCCTTTGGATGATCGGAAAACCCTGGCAAGAATATTTAAATGTGAATCCATTCAGGATTCATAATTGAGCTTCAATTTATTATATTTGGTATTGTGTGATGTTGATTATTTAAAATTTTGATCCTTGGGATATTACAGTTCTACAGCTTCTTAGCTTAAAGAACTAAAGCCTTATCCGATCCAAGGTAATGGATCGATAGTTTATAATTTTAGTGGGATATATAAATATATACATATATACATACATACATATGTGTGTGTCTGATGATCTAAAAAATAATATACTAATAAAAAAATGATTTTCTCGTTTTGGGTTTCTTGACCAAATTATATGTTAATGCATGTGTTTTACATTGAATATTTTTCAATTTATTAAGAATCTTTTGAAACAATTAACTATATAAGGTTAAAACCTATGTTTTGTCTCAAATTACTTATGGTTTCAATGGGAAACTTTTATGGCTAATGTGTTTTTCTCGAAATGTGATAGACCCCATTAAAATGGGAGATATATCGAATTGATTCCTATGGTGAAATAAAATAGTTGAGTAGTTTAAAGATATAGATGCATAAATTCAATGAGCATAGTTTTGAGATATATAAGTCCAAAATGGAATAGTTGTTGGTGAACAAATATAAATGGATTGCTGTGGATATATATGCTTCATTAAAAGGGATTTTTCTAGAAGGATGGACTAAGTTGGAAAGAAGGGAAAATATTACAATACAATTGTGTCTCTTAGATGTTGAAGAATGTGGCTAGGTTCAGTCTTCATTATTAATATATTTGTCAAAAAGAATTTATAATTATTAAATGACTTATTAAAGCATGGGTTTCATGCTTGGGTCATATTTATATTAAGGAAACCATTGTGGAATTCTAGGTTAGTCATTACAGATTTAAATTGATACATTTTGGGATTTTAAATAATGTAATTAGTAATTAGTATTGAGCCAAAGTCAATTTATTGGACTCCTTCATCAAGCCATTTTCTTCTGCAAGGTTATCATCCTCGATCTCCTCAACAAATATTCTTCAAATCCAACCTTCAAGTCAGCCTCTCTCAAAATATACATGTCAGCCTCAAATAAAAATATTCAAGTCGTCCTATATGGAGACACAACTCTTCACTGAGTCATGTCGGATCATTTACTGTGGAAAAATAATATGTATACCTAGCTGAGGTTTTCGCATTACCAACACAGAATTTTGTACTAAAATTATAGAGATAGGTTTAGCCTAATTACAGGTTTAGATGGGTGACTTTAGGCTTCGGTAAAATTACAAATGGACTAAATTTCAGGCTAAATACAAAGATGCAATTTAGATGAAGTTTGTATTTCTTCAAAGGATAGTTTTGGTGTTATATAGTTTTGATGCTATTCAGTATAATTGTCGTTAATTAAAGCCACAATATTGGTGCTACTTATGTTTCATTACCACCACAGAAAGGAGCTTGGATAAGAGAATATTTTAGTGTTATCTCATTCGCTGAGTCACTAAGTCATGTCGAGTCATTTACTGTGGAAAAATAATTTGTATACCAAGCTAAGGTTTTCACATTACCAACACATAATTTTGTGCTAAAATTATAGAGATACTTTCAACCTAATTATAGGTTTAGATGGGTGACTTTAGGCTTCGGCACAATTACACAAGGACTAAATTTCAGGAAAAATACAAAGATTCAAATTAGATGAAGTTTGTATTTCTTCGAAGGATAGTTTTGGTTTTATACATTTTTTATGCTATTCAGTGTAATTGTATTTAATTAAATCCACAATATTGGTGCTATTTATCTTTCATTACCACCATAGAAAGGAGCTTGGATAAGAGAAGATTTCAGTGGCTTTTTTTTCAACATGGAAAATACTTCTAGTATATATAATGTACCAAGGAAAATTATTTTTAAAAAGTACTAAGAAAATTGAGCTGGTGATTATATCATTTTATTTGAAAAAAAAACAAAAAGAGGACCAACCCCAAAGAAAACTAGTTGAGTATTTTCGACAAACAACTTTGCAAAAATTGTAAACCTTTATTGCTATAAAAATCAGTGCTAATATAGTAACGAGTTATCACTTATTTGACACGGCCACACAAAATAATATCAAGACATGTTTATAGAATTTACAACAATTGAAAGGAGGAAATTCAAAATTCAAAGTTAACCTGGAATTTTGAAATTCGGAGCTGAGGTTGAACAACAAGACTTTACCATGACCAGAGACGTAGACGCAGACACAAACGCAAGCCTAAAACACAAAAAATATGAAAAAGAACACGATTACTTATTGGACACGACCACACAAAAAATATCAAGACATGTTTATATAATTTACAGCAATTGAAAGCAGGAAATTCGAAATTCAAAGCCAACTTGGAAATTCAAAATTTGGAGCTAATCTCGAATAGCAAGACTCTGCCAAGACCAAAGACATAGACGCAGATGCAGACGTAGGCCGGAAACACACAACAGACATAGATGAAACACATATCATATGCAAACGTAGACACAAGCTCGATCACATCACATGCAGATGCTAATAAGCCCAAAAACCATTAACAGCTTCGGGATGGTGTATTTATAAACTAAAGTTTGGTCGGACTATTTTAAGAGTTCGGTCGAACTTATGCTGACAGTTTTCCAATCTCCAACCAAAAATATATTTTCCGACGTCGTCACTACGTCGTCAATGTAACCGACATAATAAGTTTGGCCAAACTAATTTCGAAAGTATGGTCGAACTCTCTAACAGTTCGGCCAAACTTTTATAAAAGTTTGGCCAAATTGTTGAGAAAAGAAGTTTTCTGCCCCTGATTCTTGCAAAAGTGTAACCCAAATTCACGGGTTCACCCAAATTATATGATTCAAAATTTATATGTATCTTAATTTCCGTCGAAGTATCACTAAAGAATAATTGGACAATTAGACTCATACGAAATCTGAGGTCAGTATCAGTTCAAACATGATTGTTTGGGGGAATAAATTTATGCACATAAGCTAATATATGGGTTAAATTTTATTATATACCTAGATGATAAATATATTGGGTTATTTTAAAAAAACGGAAAGAAATATATAGTTGCCTACTTGAATTTTTATGCACATACGAGTGTTTCTCTTTATAAAGTAAATTTTGTTATTAGGGAAGTGAATCAAAGCGAGACTCTCGAATTAGATGTTGTGTGTGTGTGTGTGTGTGTGTGCCTATATATATAGAAATGGATATCTTTATACATCCATTAAAAAGTAAGGGAGATGAAGCTCCTTTTAAAAAGTAAGGGAGATGAAGGTCTGAATTTCGAATTTCTTGCTTTCAGTTTCTGTAAATTCTATAAACATGTCTTAATATTGTTTTGTGTGGTCGTGTCCAAGAATTGATAACTCTTGACTGTATTAGCATTGATTTTTGTAGCACTAAAGGTTTACAATTTTTGCAAATTTGTTTGCTAAAAATACTTAGCTAGTTTTCTTAGGGGCTAGTCCTCTTTTTGTTTTTTTTTATAAAGAAAATGATGTAATGACCCACTCAATTGTCTCACTACTTTTTCAAAAGAATTATTTTTCTAAATTATATATACAAGAAGTATTTTTCATGTTGAACAAAAAAACACTGAAATCTTCTCTTATCCAAGCTCTTTTCTATCATGGTAATGAAAAATAAATAGCACCAATATTGTGGCTTTAATTAACTGCAATTACACTGAATAACATCAAAACTGTATAACACCAAAACTATCCTTTGAAGAAATACGAACTTCTTCTGAATTGCATTATTGTATTTAGCCTGAAATTTAGTCCTTTTGTAATTGTACTGAAGCCTAAAGTGACCCATATAAAACTGTAATTAGGATGAACCTATCTCTATACTTTTAGTACAAAATTCTGTGTTGGTAATGCGAAAACCTCTGCTGGGTATACATATTATTTTTCCACAGTAAATGAGTCGCATGACATAGTGAAGAGTCGTATTTCCATATAGGACGACTTGAATATTTTTATTTAAGGCTGACATGTATATTTTTAGAGAGGCTGAGTTGAAGGTTGGATTTGAAGAAGATTTTTTGAAGAGATCGAGGATGATGACCTTGCAGAAGAAAATGGCTTAATGGAGGAGTCCAATAAATTGACTTTGGCTCAATACTAATTACATTATTTAAAAGCCCAAAATGTATCAATTTAAATTTTTAATGACTAACCTAGAGCTCCACAATGGGTTCCTTAATCTAAATATGACCCAAGCATGAAACCCATGCTTTAATAAGTCATTTAATAATTATAAATTCTTTGTGACGAATATATTAATAATGAAGACTAAACCTAGCTACATTATTCAACATCTAAGAGACACAAT
This sequence comes from Pinus albicaulis, assembly GCA_034641835.2. Lineage (NCBI taxonomy): Eukaryota > Viridiplantae > Streptophyta > Pinopsida > Pinales > Pinaceae > Pinus > Pinus albicaulis. Next base: position 457,003,387 of record CM076579.1, on the reverse strand, counting down.
TTTATTGTGATATTTTCCCTTCTTTCCAACTTAGTCCGTCCTTCTAGAAAAATCCCTTTTAATGAAGCAGATATATCCATAGTGATCCACTCATATTTTTTCACCAAAAAATATTTCATTTTGGACTTATATATCTCAAAACTATGTTCATTTAATTTATGCATCTATATCGTTAAACTACTCAACTATTTTATTTGACCATAGGAATCAATTCGATATATCTCCCAATTTAATGGGGTCTATCACATTTCGAGAAAAACACATTAGCCATAAAGGTCTCACATTGAAATCAAAAGAAAAAAACTTGTAATCAAATCCATCATAAAGGGAGAATTTTGTTTTCTGAATAGTTTGTCCGAACTTTAGTTCATAAATACACAAGCCCAGAGCCATTAACGGGTTTTAGGCTTATAAATATCTGCGTCTGCTATGATTGGGCCTGTGTCTTCTATGTTTTTTGTTTGCATCTATTGTGTGTTTCGAGCCTGTGTCTGTGTCTGTGTCTACATCTCTTGTCTTGGTAGAGTCTTTTTTTCAGCCTCAGCTCCAAATTTTGAATTTCCTGCTTTCAATTGCTATAAATTCTATAAACATGTCTTGATATTGTTTTGTGTGGCCGGGACGAATAAGTGATCATGTTTTTTTTCTTCTGTCGTGTGTTTCGGGCTTGCGTCTGCATCTATGTATCTGGTCTTGGCAAAGTATTTTTTTTCGGTCTCGGCCCCGAATTTCGAATTTCCAAGTTGGCTCCAAATTTCGAATTTCCTGCTTTCAATTGCTGTAAATTATATAAACATGTCTTGATATTGTTTTGTGTGGCCATGTCCAACACGTGATAACTCTTGACTGTATTAGCACTGATTTTTGTAGCACTGAAGGTTTACAATTTTTGCAAAGATGTTTGCTGAAAATACTTAGCTAGTTTTCATTGGGGCTGATCCTTTTTTTGTGTTTTTTGAAAGAAAATTATGTAATGACCCGCTCAACTATCTCAATGCTTTTTAAAAAGCATTTTCCCTTCTACATTATATATACTAGAAGTATTTTTCATGTTGAAAAAAAAAAACACTGAAATCTTCTCTTATCCAAGCTCCTTTCTGTCGTGGTAATGAAACATAAATAGAACCAATATCGTGGCTTTAATTAACTACAATTACATTGAATATCATCAAAACTATATAACACCAAAACTGTCCTATGAAGAAATACAAACTTCATCTGAATTGCATCTTTGTATTTAGCCTGAAATTTAGTCCTTATGTAATTGTACCGAAGCCTAAATTCACCCATCTAAACATGTAATTAGGCTGAACCTATCTATATAATTTTAGTACAAAATTCTATGTTGGTAATGCAAAAACCTCAGTTGGGTATACATATTATTTTTTCGCAGTAAATGAGCCGACATGACTTAGTGACTCAGTGAATGAGATAACACTGAAATCTTCTCTTATCCAAGCTCCTTTCTGTGGTGGTAATGAAACATAAATATGACTGATATTGAGGATTTAATTAATTGCAATTACACTGAATAGCATCAAAAATGTATAACACAAAAACTATCCTTTCAAGAAATACAAACTTCATTTGAATTGCATCTTTGTATTTAGCCTGAAATTTAGTCCTTCTATAATTGTACCAAAGCCTAAAGTCACCCATCTAAACATGTAATTAGGGTGAACCTATCTTTATAATTTTAGTATAAAATTATGTGTTGGTAATGCAAAAACCTCAGCTGGATATACATATTATTTTTCCACAGTAAATGAGCGGACATGACTTAGTGAAGAGTTGTGTCTCCATATAGGACGACTTTAATATTTTTATTTGAGGCTGACATGCATTTTTTGAGAGAGGCAGACTTGAAGGTTGGCTTTGAAGAAGATTTGTTGAGGAGATCAAGGATGATGACCTTGCAGAAGAAAATGGCTTGACAGAGGTGTCAAATAAATTGACCTTAACTCAATACTAATTACATTATTTAAAAGCCCAAAATGTATCAATTTAAATCTGTAATGACTAACCTAGAATTCCACAATGGGTTCCTTACTCTAAAGATGATGCAAGCATGAAACCCATGCTTTAATAAGTCATTAATAATTATAAATTCTTTTTGAAAAATATATTAATAATGAGAACTGAACGTAGCTACATTCTTCAACATCTAAGAGACACAATTGTATTGTGATATTTTCCCTTCTTTCCAACCTAGTCCATCCTTTTAGAAAAATCCCTTTTAATGAAGAAAATATATCCAAAGTGATCCACTGATATTTTTTCACCAACAAATATTCCATTTTGGACTTATATATCTCAAAACTATGCTCATTGAACTTATGCATCTATAACTTTAAACTACTCAACTATTTTATTTCACCATAGGAATCAATTCGATATATCTCCCATTTTAATAGAGTTTATCACATTTTGAGAAAAACACATTAGCCATCAAAGTCTCCCATTGAAAGAAAAAGTAATTTCATACAAAACATAGGTTTTAACCTTATAAAGTTAATTTTTTCAAATAGATTCTTAATAAAATGAAAAATATTCAATGTAAAACACATGCATTAACATATAATTTACTTGAGAAACTGAAAACGATAAGATCATTTTGTTTTATTAGTATATTAATTTTTAGACCATTAGACATACACACAGACATATGTATGTATGTATATATCCCACGACAATTATAAAATACCAATTCATTACCTTGGATCAGATAAAACCTTAGTTCTTTAACTAAAATTGTAGAACCATGGGGTAAACTACCATGTACAAGAAAAATTTTAAAAGGAAAAACCATGAGATGAAAATCACCGTAAAGGGAGAATTTTTTTTCCCAAAAACATTTTTTGCGGAACTACCCCTGAACACTGGTTTGTGGGGGATTTTTCATCTCTGTGAAAGCCTAAATTGGGGGTCGTTTCCTCCCATTTTATTCCCATAACTATGCTTAGAAAAATATATAGTGCATGGGTGTATTCACATAAAGAATATAACACATATCAAACATCCAATAATTCTCATTAATCTGACCATCAATGTTGTAATGGTTAGAATTATTTCTACTACCCTTTCATGGATGTGTAATGGCTATTTTATTCTTATCCTTCCCCCATTTCCAGTTCTTATTCCCCCCCTTCAAAGCTTCTTGGTTCTATTTTTTCTTGAAACCACTTAAGTACCCTTTATTTTGGCCTATGGTTTCTAGATAATGTGCATATAAATATGGCTCATACATTATCCTTAGCTTGGAAAGAATCACTTGTTTTTGTGGATGGTTATATAGACCCCACATATACTTAAGAAGTAAATTTTGGCTCTTGGGAAAGATATCCAACAATATGACCATATTTTTGAACTTAGTACACTCTTATACACCTTTATGTGTATGTAAAGTAGTGTGAGTGATTCCATGGGAGTGTACCCATCTGAGCTCATCCAGCCTCTCCTAGATTCTGATATTTGATTTGTGGAGATCACTGATGAAACCCTACCACTCCTTTTTCCACCTGTTTTCAAGTCGAAGTGCCTCCCCTACCATCCATGCTTGTCCCAACATGGTTGAATGACCTTGCTGGGAAATATTGCTAAGAGTTCTGATGCCTCTTTGTTCTAGCTACTCAATTAGCTCTCTAGAGAGGGATTATCTCCCAGAGCATCCCACCCATGGATTACGACCCACTCTTACCTATGCACCATCCCCAACATGCCAAGCCAGTACCTGTTCAATTATCTTGACTGATGCTAGTGTTTATTTCTAGAAAATCTAAGCATTTTTTAATTTCTTATTGGGCAGGCACAACCATTCATTTAATTGCATTGGGTCGATGTATTTCCTTCTTATAACAGTCGTCCAAATTTTTTCCATAGTAATGAGTCTCCAACCTAACTTTGCAGCCAGAGAAGAAGTGAAAGAGGAGAGCTCCTTTATTCCCCACCCTCCCTAGGCCTTCAGGCACACTATTTTCTCTCGTGCCACCCATGGAATTACATGTTCCACCTTTGATCCTACCCATAATAACCCACTGCAAAGTTTATTAATAGATGAGAGGATACTTTTTGGCACCCAAGAAAGGCTAGTCTAGTACATTGGAATGGCCATGGCTATAGATTTAATTATCACTAGTCTCCCTTCTCGAGATAGCCATTTGAAGCTCCAATGTTTCATCCTTGACTCAATTTTTGCCACAATCTAGTGCCAATCATGAATTCGATAAGAGTCTAGATTTAGTTGAAAAACCAAGTATTTGAATATTTCCTAGAGGGCCTTAACTTCAAACCGAAACACTTCAAAGATTCTGCCCATTTTAGCTCGCGAGAGGCTTGCTGTACTAATTATGGATTTATGGTTGTTTATTCTTAAGCGGTAGCCTTTAAGAAGAGTTCCAACACTTATTTTAACCATCAAAAGGCTTCTAAACTTCCATTTCTGAAAAGGAGGGTATCATCCACAAAGAGCACATGAGTTATGAAGAGCTTGACAACCACCTCAATTCCTTTTATTTCCCCCCTTATTTTTGCATCATGAATCATCAAACTAAGCCCTTTCGCAGCTAGAAGGAAGAGAAGGGGAAATAGAGGGAATCCACGACGAAGGATTGTTTGAACATGGAAGAATTTGGTAGCAACCTTGTTGATAAGAATGGAAATACTTGTAGATGAAATGCACCCCATCACCCAGGTAATGAAGTCAATCCTGAAACCAAGATGGGTCAGGAGAAGTCGAAGATACATCCAACTAATTCTTTCATATGCCTTGGAGAGGTATATTTTTACAATTGATCCTTTTTTTCGACTTCTTTTTAGGTTGTGGATAGTTTCCTGAGCCACCCTAACTACCTCGTGGATTTGTCTTCCATCCAGGAAGCCAAACTATTCCAGTGAGATATTTCGAGATAGAAAAGGTTTAATACAAGTAGCTATCAATTTTGCAATGATTTTATAAATGCACGAGCAAAGAGATATGGGTCTAAAATCATCGAAGGATTATGGGTCCTCCATCTTGGGGATTACGGCGAGGAAATTTGAGTTGAAAAATTGATATATGGTTCCTATGCTCCTTGACTGTTTCACCACCAAAAGCAGGTCATCACCCAAAAATTCAAAAAAATGTTGGAAAAATTCCATCGTCCACCCATTTGGCTCTGGGCTCTTGTCTTTCTGCATTTCCTTTAGGATACCCTCCACCTCCTCTTTCAAGACAGGCTCCATAATGTTGTCATTCCCTTCTTTGTCAATATATATGGGTAAAAACTGAGCAACCCTAATCACTTCAGTAATAGATACCTCTGTAGGAGATCTGAACAAAGATTTGAAATGCTTTACTCCTAGAGAAGATAAGTCTTGAAAGGATCGTGCCGTAACGCCTTCCTCTGTCTACATTACCCAAATTGTATTAATATTTTTCCTTCCTTCAGAATATTTCTGGAAAAATTTCGTGTTCTCATCTCCAGCTGACAACCAGACTACCTGCTTTCGAGGTGCCAACTTTCTTCCCTTTCCAATAAGATTTCCCTTCTTGACACTTCAAGGCTCTTTCCTATGTCCCTCAATTCAATGGAGGCATATTTAGCCCCCTCCAAAATTTCAAGAAAATAAAGTTCTTCATTTGTCTTCCATAATTCTTCCTCCTCCTTTAGTTCTTTCACATTCCAAGGTAGTTTTTTGCATTTTATTTATATTCTCCATAAAATGCCAGCTCATAATACCAGGTTCTATCGACCTTTCTATCCTCCAGTTGGCATGGAACAAAGAGTTTAGAGATTCATCCTTGAGCCAAGAGTAGTTAAACTTGAAGGGATCCCCTAGCTTCTTATGATGACCTTCGATCTCTAGGAGGATGGGCAGGTGGTTGGATATTCCCCCTTCCCCAACCCAATGCCTATAGACAGATGATCTGGCCACCAGATCTTCGTTGAGGAGGAAGCGTTCCAGCTTGTGGGCCACACTATCCTCACCCATTCTTTTGTTCCCCCAAGTGGGTCTAGGTTTGATCAAATTTTCATCCACCAGGTGAGAGGAGACCAGCTTATTAAGGAATAAATCTATGAGGGTGTCTGCGCGAGAAAAAGGAGTCGAGGATTCATAGATCCCTAGGGAAAAATTAGGTCTCCTACGAGAATGAGATTTTATTTATTCAAGCAGGACTTGGAAAAAAGATTATTCGAGAGATGCATCCTATCCAAACAAGGCCCATAAAAATTTAAAAGAAGAGTAGGTGACAAATCTCATTTGAGTAGACTTCCATGGATAAGGCATTTTCAAAGCCACATTTGGAGATTTCGTTCAGCCTCCTATATTTTATGCCCAATGCCAAGCCCCCAGATCTTCCATGAGCATCCAAGGTCTAAAATAACCATCCCGGGAACATCCTGGACAGTGTTCCAACCACTTCATCCCCCATCCCCAAGGTATCTTGTAACACAAGAACGTCTTGTTCATAGGACTTCATCAAAGCCCTTAGTGCTATTTTTTTGTGCTGACTAGAAAACCCCTATAGTTGTATGAGAGAATAATCATTGATAGCCCAGGGTGGGGTCTGCACTACTCTAAGCACCCCAGATAGGGAACACTACTTCCCATCTACAATGTCAATTTTTTCCTTGACTTGGGCCTTTTAAAGATTTGATTTCCTATCCCTCACCTTTCTAGGGGCTACCAAAATAGGATTAGCCTCCAATCCAAAAAAATACTCCTCTTTCATGGGTTTCTTCATAAGTAATCTTAGGCTATAAGGGGGTTTTTCAGGCATACAGGTCCGAGGGAGGTGCGATCCTATATCAGACACAGAGAGGGGTTCCAACGGGGTAGATTTTATGGAGGTAATGATACTGTCCAAGGATTCTATGACATCATGCATTTGCAAATATTCCATTGGAGATGGCCTGGAGGGACCAAGCTTTGAATAAGCAAAAAATGAAGTACATAAAGAGGTGAAAAGAGAGGGAAAAGAAACCAGTATCATACCCTCTGGAGCACATGCAATGATTTCAAATTCAAGAAATGGTGAAGATGTTGGAGTGTGCTCTGGTTCATGTTCCATTGCAATAGCGTTGTATTGCTCTACCAGTTGTTCAGAAGGAGCTGTTCCTATAATGTTGCCACCTGAACCATCAACCCCTTCTATCAGCTCCCCCTCAAGTGCATTGAGCTCCTCTGTAACTGAGGGTCTTAGAGGTCCTCAGGTTATCCTTTTATTCTTCCTTCTTCTTCGGTGCCCAAGTGGGAAATCCTATGCCAGATGTCCATATTTATGGCATCGAGGGCATCATAATGGCATGTGTTCATAGTCCAGAGTCTCTGTAAACTATAATTCCTTGTATTTGAGGTGCATATATTTTTCTAAGCCTTCTTTGGGATTAAGATTGACAAAAATTCTGGCAGCACCCAGATCCTTGGTCTGCTGGAACAATGCTTCAAGGAACTAACCCAGCATATTCCCAATTGATCGAAAAGTTTAGTCCGTCTAGAAGGGTATTGGTAGCCTTGGTAGCTTTACCCAAACTAGTGATTATTCGATTGTTTTCCACTGGGCATCAAAAAGTGGTGTTCATTTCCTAAATAAGATAAGCCTCTTCCCAAAATTCCAGTTCCTTTTTATGACCCATTCCAAATGATCTTTTTTCTCGAACTTAATCATAAACCACCCCTAGCCTAAATTTTTAATATCTTTGGGACTTCTAGGGGAATCCACCCATACTGAGGCTATCCAGTCTTTGATATAATTGATAGAGTATTTCCTTCCTCTAAATATGCCTACTAGAATGGTTTCTTCTGCTTCCATTACTTCACCAACGAGAATGTCCACTCCAAAAACACAGCATGGGCTCTCTTCTTTTTTCTTGATCAACTTTGTATTCTTTCTCTTTATTCCTACAACCCCACTTATTCCACCTTCCTGGACCTCCAATGGCCTTTCGATAGCATCTGGTTCTTCAAGAATGGGCGATCCAAGTCACCCTTTCCTAGTGTGATGAGAAGCCTCCCGAAAAATGTCTCCTACTCCTAGATTGCGTTCTTGTTGTCTGACCACCCTAGATACCTCCTGTTGATTCTCTCGTCTATGGGCTCCTGAAAGCCTTGCATGTTCCTCCACTAAAAGCATAGGTTGATGAGTCCCTGCTTGTCCCAAAAATGTCTGCCTCAAAACAATAGGGTTTATGACAAACCATTTTCTACCTCCGGCCCTGAACTTCCCGCTTCACTCCCCAGCCAGAAAAGAAAAATTTCAACGAAACTAATGCCCTGCCACTGATGTGGGTTATTTTTGCACTACGAGCATCCAACTAAGCTCCTCTACCTAGATCCAGAAATATGTAGCTCTCTACCAAGAAACCCTTAATACCAACAAAACTATAAAAGCCACAGCTAGAAACTATGGCTTACAACCCCCATGAGAAGAATGTGATTCATGAAATACCTAGCATTGTAGGGTTCAATTGTATTGTCGAAATTTGAGCGACACCTCGCTTCTCAGAAAATGACGAAAGCTGGAGTGGTCCTGGTTCATTCTCTTCCTTCCACACGTAATTAAAATTACTCTGAAGGGTTTCTTCTAGTAGGGCTACCTCGTTTGGAAAACTCCAGGCCCCTTTTGGAGCTTTGTTCTTGAGGCCTACATCACAAATGGTCCGAATATACCACTCCAAATTTCTCGCCAACAGCTCGTGCCCCCAAACATCTAATAGCTCATCCGACGTGAGTTCTAAATCCACTGTATCCTCTTAAAACCCCATCTTTATAGTGTGATTTATTGTCTAAACCACCGCTCCGACAAAGCAGGGCCTTCTCCAGCACCAAAACCTCATGTACACACCATCGTTGAGTAGTAGGGTCAGGGTTTGTGTGTGCTGAGATGGCCATCCTAACCCAACTTAGCCGAAAACAAGCGTCAAACCCCAGACATTGTGTTGCAATCTATGACGAGTTTAGATGTATGGTGGGCTGTGACAGCCCAGGATGACTGTCACATCAAGGATCCTCTTGGAATGTTGTCAGTGGCTAGTTTTAGGGTGCCTGTGAACCTTGGCTACAACCACAATTAGGGTTTCAACCCCACTTCTCTGTCCTCATGTAGCCTTGAACAACGGAATATTAATATTATAATTTCAATATTCTAATTTTACAGTACAAATTGTTTTTGTTACAAAAATAACATGCTTGAAATGAATTGAATGTGGCAGGAGAATTACAAGGTGCAATGTTATCTTCTGTGTTTGGTACATACGTCAAGTATGGCTAAAAAATGTGAATCGATTGGCCAATAATCTAGAAATATAAAAAGAAATGTTTAGTGATTTGGGTTTAATTATGAATTATTGCTCCAATGTTGAAGTGAGAAATGCAATTAATGCTTTCTTCAACAAATTTTCTAATGAGGAAAAGTTCCTAGACTATTTCTAGAGGAATTGGGTTGTTGGTGACAAGATTTGTAAGTTGAAAAAATCTTAAGTTGCATTTCTCTTTTTGGTTTTCAATATGGATAAAATATCTTCATTAACCCAAATTTTATGCAATTAGGGATGTGGGTTAAAGGTTGTCAGGATTTTCCTCATGCAAATGAGGAGAAAAACAATTTTGTGGAATCGTATCACTGTTACCTAAAGACAAACTTTCTATCTGATAGAAGAAATAAATGTTCTCATAGGATGTATTGGTTGATATATTTTCTTCTAAAAAATGTGAACCCTATTATCGGTTTAAGAAAATTCTAAAAGGAAGGATTTTTAAATAATTACAAGAAATACAAATAGTTGAAATCATCAATGGAAAAAGAAAAAATAATTCGAGATACTGATTGCGCCCTCATTTGCAAATGTCTCATGCATTTTTGGTTAGGAGTTAATCTAAATTTAATAAGCAATATCTTGTCACTTGTCATCATACAAATTTCATAACTTGTTATTTCCCATGGTCTATTCGTGGAAACATATGCAGGCATGCAATAAGGGTGGGTTGGTTGTGTCCCATTTCAATGCCTTCAAACCAATTAAAAAATCATCAAAGCGCAACTGAGTCATACAATGACCCTCATGAGATAAATATAAAGGAAATATCCAATCTTCCTGAAGATGAAAACACAACTGCAATGCATAGTCACAATATTTATGTAAATGTTGAAAAAATTGAGATGGCCAAGGAGGAGATATTTGGCTACTTAGACCTCGTTCGAAAGAGTCCTCTTACTACTTTGAACAATATTGAATAGTTGATTGCTTTAGTTAAAAAAATTTTGGATGACGCCAACAATATTCATATTATGGATTATGAATTTACATGTGGATTGGGTGATTTTCAGATGTCTTTGAAGAGGAAGAAGAGTTTCCTAAGCCCCAAAAGGAGAAGAAAAACAAGGCAACAAAATGCAATATTGAAAATTTACTTGAATATCTTGGCAAATTAAGATGAACTGTTCTAGTTTGAACAACTCAACAAGTGAGGTTGCCCTCGCACCAACATGAATGCTTTTCTAGATTTCTTGTGGATGGTTTTGTTTTCAATTTTATTTTAATACTTATTCCTGTATTAGCTGTATTTGATGTATTAATGTTTTCTTGACTATGTTCATGTATGTTTGATAGGTGGTGAGGATATGGTTGGAGATTTATTTAATTTGGTGGAATTCTGATTTATGGTGATTAAAAACTTCATGCATTTAAACATACTCTTTTAATACATTGATTGTTTTGTAAGTCATGGAAGATAACTTTCAAGTGGTTTTGCATTCTTGCATAGTTGGATATATTGGTGTCCAAACAATAATATGATATATAAATTCGAATAAAAACAATGGAAATGTAACAAAATTATTAGAGGAATTGCAATGAAATTGTAACTAAACATGTCAAACACAATTTTACAAGTTTTTTATAACTAACAATACAAAATGGAGAGTAATATATATTACAATATCAAATAAAATGAATTTGTTGTCTATGGGTTGTTGCAACGGTGAGCTAGTGTGTCAGCAACAGTGAGCCAGTGTTGCAACAATGGTGAGCCAGTGTTGCAACAGCGGTGAGTCAATGTTGCAACAATGGTGAGCCAGTGTTGTAGCAACGGTGAGCCAGTGTTGCAACAATGGTGAGCTAGTGTTGCAACAATTGTGAGTCAGTGTGTTAACCACTATGAGCCAGTATGTCAGCAACTATTAGCTAGTGTGTCAGCAATTGTGAGCCAGTGTGTCAACAACTGTGAACTAGTGTGTGAGTAACAGTGAGCCAGTGTGTCAGCAATGGTGATCTAGTTTGTCAACAATGGTGAGCTAGTGTCTTAGCAACGGTGGCATATTATGTCAATCTGAATCTGTGGATGAAGGGGGACGTTCATGAATATTGTTGATACAATAATCACTACGTCCTGGTTCATCAGGACGAAGATGCCCTCCTGTCTCCTGAATTACATTCCAACAATCAGATTCTTCTTTTTTTGTAACTGTATATTTCTTTTTATACACCCTTGTTGGAAGTCATATCATTGGATACTAAAATATAAGACCTATTCAGTGATTTTCACACTGTCCCATTGCAATAATATACTGAGAAACCCTTGTTAAGGTTGTCTTTAAGTTGAGGTAGTTAAATGGATCTTTATTTTGGGGTTTTTTTCTCATGCTATCCCACCTTGCTTTACATCCATCTTGTGACTTAGTTTCCAATAATTGAATCTAGCGTGCACAATATGCAATGGTCATCTCCTTGTTCTTAGAGATAACCTCTGCTACTTTTGGAGATTTGATGGATTTTTGATGTTCTTATATCAACTCCACAGGTTTGGGATGTTCTTCTCTAACCCACAGAAGGCTCTCTGAATTATGCAAATAAATGTTCACATCATCCAACCAACTGGCCTGATTTCTCAAATACGATACAAAGGCTCTTAATTGGACATCCCCTATAACATGATTGGGATTCCATTCTCTATATAAAGGTACCAAAAAATTAAGTTGGTACACTTCATAGAGAAAGTATTTATCTTGATCAGAAATTGTCATATATGCCTCCTTGAAACCATCACTTCTTTGAACCTTGAGAGGGATATTTTTGATGATAGCATTGTTTATAAATATCGGGAAATTTTTATTCAAGTACACGTTGTAATTGGTTGAAGGAGTCCTACAACTGAGCACAACAGAGCTTATCCTTCTCCAATTTGGTCACCCTCCTTTCCAGCTCATCCACTATTTTTTTTTATGTCTTTGTAAATATTATTTGCATATGTTGCAAAGGTTACGAAGTGAGTTTTTGAGCACACTATAAGGTATTAGGTGTCCCAGATATGGGTATTTAGATAGCTGTAGTTTATCCTTTCATTCCTCATCATATTTTTTCACACCAATGTCTTTGGTCACTTTGATCTCTGGTTCCTCATCCTTTGTTAGTTTCATATTTGGTTGTTGTTCCTCCGTGTCTATACCCATTTCTTTTGTTAGTTTTATATGTAATTCATGTTACTCTATATGGCTAGCTATGATTTTGGTATGGTCCTCTTTTCTTACAACAATGTCATCAGTTTGTTTTTTTCCAAGGGGTATATCTTGTTGGACCCCTGGAGAAGGAATACCTATGTCATCAATGGGTATGGACTTCACAACTTCAATGTCATCAGTTTGTTTTTTTCTAAGGGGTGTATTTTTTTGGACTCCTAGAGAAGGAATACCTATGTCATCAATGGGTATGGACTCTGCAACTTCAATGTCATCATTTTATTTTTTTCCAAGGGGTATATCTTGTTGGACACCTGGAGAAGGAATACTTATATCATCAATGGGTATGCACTCTGAAACTTGGGCCAAGAAATCTAATCTATCAAAAGTTTATTTTTGTCTGAGCTCATCTGTTAGGGTTTTAACTTTGATCTGTAGTTGTCTGTCTTTCATCTGGAGAATCCTATTCTTCCTTAACAATGGAATACATAGAGGAATATGTTTACATGTACTTAATTTTTCTCTGTGCCTCTATCAATTCTGGTGGTTCAGTTGGTTGGTCCTCCTGATCATCCCGATACAATTCTAGTTGTGCAATTGGTTGGTCCTTTTGTTCATCACCAAAAAAATTTGGTTGTGCAGTTGGTTGGTCCTCCTGATCATCCCCATACAATTCTGGTTGTGCACTTGATTGGTCCTCCTGATCATCCCAAAAAAATAGGTTGTGCAGTTGGTTGGCCCAACACTTTTTCCCTAGACAATTGTTGGTACTCCTCTTCATCCGCATACAACATCTAAATTGAGACAAGGCCATCTAAGTCGTACAATTCGGTTAGTCCCTTTATGTATTCATAGTGTTAGGTCCCTATATTACTAGTATAGTCCCTTATTTTTGTTAGTGTAACCCCCTTATTGTTATTATTGTACCCTTGTAACCCCCATTTTGTTATTATTGTGCCCTTAAATTATTATTGTTAGGTCGGCTAGGATTACATTGTGGCCCACTAGGATTACATTATGGCCCCATGGACTCCTATATATAGAAAGGAGGTTTTGTAAGTTGTATCATCCAAGAATTGTTCATTTATGTAATGTATTGGAGGTTGCCCCCTCGAAGTGGCTCATTTCTAAGGCGTGAATATCTCTTTTCTTCTCTCTTTGGAGCGGGTTACACAACATTTGGTATCAGAGCTTTGGGATTCTAGGGTTTCGCTGCTCCAAACAGGTCATCGTGGCATTTTCGCTATAACTTTTTTTCTACGAAGCTTCAGAAGCTGAAATTTCAAGGGTGCGAAGCTGAAATCTTGAGGAAGGGTTTCTAAAAATTTCAGATCTTGGTTCGCAATATTTGAGGAGATATCATCTGTGGAAGTTAGGTATTTTTTCAGGCTCATAAACAGGTCATCGTGGAATTTGCGCTATAATTTTTTTTTGTACGAAGGTTCAGAGTCTGAAATTCATATGGTGCGAAGCTGAAATCGTGAGGAAATTCGTCAAAAAATTTCAGAGCTTGGTTCGCAATATTTTTGGAGATATGATCTGTGGAAGGTAGTGCTTTTTCAGGCTCCTGAATTGCATCTCAAAGAGGTGATCGTGGGAAAACTTCAATAACTCTCTCTCTGAGCATTGGATTGAAGTGCCGTAAAAATTGGTCGCAAGTACACAGACTGAAGTTTCTGAGCTATCAATTTCAGAGACAAAGGACAACACAGTGACACGTGGCAAGTCGTACAAGTTCACTCTACTGAACCAGTCCAGAATTAGGTCATTGTGGGAGATTGGACACAAATTTGTCTTGGAGAATCCAAATCAGGTCAGACCTGTGGCATTTGAAAGAAGCTTCAGAGATCTACTACAGGGCTGAATTTCAGATATCAAAGATTTTCAACTATAGAGATAATTCAATTTCAATATCGAGCTCCTAAAAGCTAGTAAAAGGTGTGTATTTTTTTTTCCGAATTGCATAAGTCTTGTTTGAAGAATCCAGCTGAATTGATTCCAAGGGAATCTTGTAGAATAGATATCAATATTGGATTCTAAAATGGCCCCTAAAAATAATTCAACACCCATCAAGCCTTCAGAAGGCTCTACCATGACTCATGAAGATGAAGAATTGCAACATGATCTATCAAAATTACAAGAACAAGTGCAGCCAAATTTCACTTCACTTGAAGCTGACCAAAAAATGAAATGGAAGTTTTGAAGAAAGGTGTGGAAGTGAAGATGGATGGTTTGAAGAAGGCATGGAGAGCTAAGATGGATGGCGTGGAAGTGAAGATGGAAGGTTTGAAGAAAGGCATGGAAGCTAAGATGGATGGCATGGAAGTGGGCATGGAAGCTAAGATGGATGACATGAAAGACAACATAGAAAACATGAAGAATGATCTAAAATCATACATGGAAGGCTTTATGACAAACTTAAAACCAGAAATGATTCCTAATGGCGGAAATATAGGAGAAGAACCTCATGATGAGAACAAAATAAATGTTAATCGTGATTTCATAAACTCGAATGTTGGTGGGAAGAACCACCATATTCCAAAAATGGATATGAGGAAGTTTGATGGAAAGGATCCTGTAACATGGATACTACGGATGGAGCAATATTTTGATCTCCATAATGTGCAAAACACACAAAAGGTACGCATTGCAACTTTACATTTAGAACAAAATACATTTGTATGGTATCGATGGCTTTGCTCCCGTAAAAAAATTGTCACTTGGTCAATTTTTACGGAGGAAATGATAGCACATTATGAGGATACAAAGAGTAACACCTTCTTTACCCAATTGATAAATCTCAAACAAAAGGGTTTAGTGGGGCAGCACATTGAGGACTTCCAAAAATTGAGTATAAGGGTAACTGATATTTCAGAGGACCACAGGATTGATCTCTTCTTAGGCAGTTTAAAGGATAACATTCAACATGAAGTTCGTGTTTTGGAACCTGATTCATTAGAGAAGGCATTCAGGTTGGCAAGAAAAGTTGAATGTAAAATTATGGCAAGAAGTCTATACTCAATTCTATAAAGAAGGAAGTGTGGCTACATCTAGATTTCCCCAACCTACAAGGTTGACACCACAACAATTGGAAGAAAAAAGAGCAAAAGGGCTTTGCTACAGTTGTGATAACAAATACACTAAAGGTCATAAGTGTCTTTGAAAAATTATTTTACATAGATTGTGAAGAGGAAAAATAAAATGAACAAGAAGAGGATATACACCAGGAACCAGCCATAGAAGTGGAAGAAATGAATCCGACCGTATCATGTAATGCACTGGCAGGAATTACCACTCCTCAAACTTTCAAGATAGAAGGACATATCAAGAATAAAAAGGTAATAGTGTTGATTGATTCGGGTAGCACCCATAATTTTATTCATTGTAAGGTAGCCAAGGAATTAAAATTTTTCCTATACCCAACACCAGAATGTCAAGTGATGGTTGCAAATGGAGGAACTATAATTTGCTCTGGAAAATTCCATAATATCAAGCTAACCATGTGGGAATATGTATTGACTAGTCCAATGCTTTCCATTCCTATGGGAGGTGCTGATGTTGTACTAGGAGTACAATGGTTACAATCTTTGGGGACGGTAGCTTTTAATTTTCAAGAACTTTTCTTGAAATTTTTTTCGGAAGGAAAGGAAATCAAATTACGAGGTATCGCAGGGAAGCCAGGAAAGATAATAAGCTCTAATGTCATGAAAAATCTTCTGAAGAAAGAAAAACGGGGTGTAATTGCACAATTATGCTCACTGGAAGTTCCAACATCAAAATCATCTATTTCTCGAGATCTCCAAAAAGTCTTGGACAATCATTCCAAGGTGTTTGATACTCCCAAAGGACTCCCACTTATTCGTGATCATGATCATGCTATTCATTTGATTCCAGGAAGTGTTCCTCCAAACATCAAGCCTTACAGATATCCTTATGTCCAAAAGAGCGAAATTGAACGTATGATTGCGAAAAGTTAGAGGCGGGTATAATTCAACCTGGTCAAAGTTCTTTCTCTACTCCAGTAGTATTGGTGCACAAGAAGGATGGATCATGGCGCATGTGTCGAGATAATAGGGAGCTCAATAATCTCACTATTAAAGATAAATTTCCCATTCTCGTGATTGATGAATTATTGGCTGAATTACATGGAGAAATTTATTTTACCAAGTTGGATATTCATTCAAGATATCATCAAATTAGAATGAAGACTAAAGATATTCTAAAAACGTTATTTCAAACTCATGAGGGTCATTATTAATTTTTGGTCATGCCTTTTGGCCTTACCAATGCACCTTCTACATTTCAAGGGTTGATGAATTCCATTTTTAAACCCTTCCTTGAAAGAATTGTGCTAGTATTTTTTGATGATATACTAATCTATAGCAAGTCTTGGAAGGATCATGTTGAACATGTTGACAGGAATTTGTCAAACTATTGCAGGAGAAACAATGATATGCAAAAACATCCAAATGTTTCTTTGGAGTACAAGAGGTGGAATATCTGGGTCATATTGTATCTCACGAGGGTGTTAAGGTAGACCCTAACAAAATTAAAGCCATTAAGGAATGAAAAGTCCCCACAATTGTAAAGCAGTTGCGAGGATTTCTCGGGTTAACAGGGTATTATCGAAATTTTGTTAAGAATTATGGGAGAATAGCAGCACCTCTAACAACATTATTGAAAAAAGATGCATTCTCATGGACTCCTGAAGCAACTAAGGCCTTTGAATAAGTAAAATAAGTCGTGTACTAGCAAATTAGCTACTACGAGACTTCACAAAAACCTTTATTGTGGAATGTGATGCCTCGAAATGGAATTGGTGCGGTTTAGTACGAGAAGGAAGACCCATTGCTTTTGAAAGTCGTCCAATCAAAGGAAAGTATTTACGAAGCCTATTTATGAGAAGAAATGTTAGCAATCTTTGCCTTTACTAAAGAAATTGAGGAGACTTACCTATATACCTATTAGGAAGACACTTCAAGGTAAAAGGCGGTCATGATAGTACGAAACACTTTTGGAACAAAGAGTATCTTCGAGAAGAAGCGACCTAGAGTTGGGTCACAAAGATGTTGGGTTATGACTTTGAAATCATCTACAAAAAAGGGAAGCTAAATGTTGTTGCGGATGCACTCTCAAGAAAGGATGAAGAGGTGGAAGCATTGCTTTGTGCCATTTCTATTATCCAACCAGATTGGATAACCAAAGTAAGGGATGAATGGAAGAATGACGAAGAAGTTTGGACACTCATTTAAAAGTTTCAGCAAGATCCTAGTACATCTAATACATTTAGTTGGAAAAATGATTCCTTATGGTACAAAGATCGCTTATATATTTGCAAGAATTTCCAACTAAAATAAAAGATTCTTTTGGAATTGCACACTTCTCCTTTAGGAGGACACTCGGGATTTTTAAAAACTTACCAAAGGGTGAAGAAAGAATTTTTTTGGGATGGCCTTAAGTCTGATATTCAAAAGTTTGTAGTAGAATTTTTGGTTTGCTAACAAAATAAAGTTGAGACAATTAAGACCCCGATTCTGTTACAACCTTTACCCATTTCAAGTCAACGTTGGGAGGAGGTTTCAATGGATTTTATCACGGGTTTACCTAAGTCCGAAGGAAATAGTGTCATCATGGTGGTAGTTGATAGACTTACCAAGTATGCACACTTTTGTGCATTATCTCATCCATTTAAAGAAAGTACAGTTGCTACTGCATTTATGGAAATAATTCAAAAGCTACATGGAAACCCAAAGGTTGTTAGCGAGAGACAGAGATCCCATTTTTACTAGAAATTTTTGGATGAAGTTGTTTTCTTGTTTGGGTACTCAATCAGCTCATAGCTCATCTTATCATCCTCAATCCGATGGTCAAACTGAGATAGTAAATAAATGTTTGGAAGGATATCTTCGTTGTTTTGTATCTGATAAACAAACACAATGGGTCAAGTGGTTACCTCTTGCTGAATGCTGGTATAACACTTCCTTCCATACTGCAGCAAAAATTACCCCATTTATGGCACTTTATGGATATCATCCACCATCCATCACATCATCTTTAAGGGAAAATTAGAAGGTTCAAGTAGTGGAAGATCACATCGAGCATCAACAAGAAGTTCTACAACTCTTAAAGGATAACCTGAATTTGGCATAAAATTGAACGAAACAACAGGTAGATCAACATCGCAGTGAGAGAAGTTTTGATGTCGGAGATTTGGTAGTTTTACGGCTACAACCATACAAACAAATGTCCCTCAAGCAAGCTAAGAAGGATAATAAATTACCACCAAAGTACTATGGTCCTTAGAAGGTGTTGCAAAAGATTGGTACTATGGCATACAGATTGGAGCTTCCTTCTTCTTCGTGAGTGCATCCAGTTTTCCATGTTTCATGATTAAAGAAGGTTATAGGTGAAAATCTTCCAGTTCAAACAATATTTCCAGAACTTGAAGAGGAAGGAGAAATCATATTGGAACCTGAAGCGGTCACGGAAATAAGAACTCGACACCTATGGAATTGATCAATTTCAGAGTATCTCATCGAGTGGAAGAACTTACCCACTGAAGATTCTACATGGGAGGATGAGAATTTTATACATAAGCACCCAGAGCTACTCAAGAGTTGAGGACAACACTTTTTTGAAGGAGAGGGGCATGTTAGGTCCCTATGTTACTAGTATAGTCCCTTATTGTTGTTAGTGTAACCCCCTTATTATTATTAGTGTACCCCTATAACCCCCATATTGTTATTATTGTGCCCTTAAATTATTATTGTTAGGTCGGCTAGGATTACATTGTGGCCCCACTAGGATTATATTATGGCCCCATGGACTCCTATATATAGAAAGGAGGTTTTGTAGTTTGTATCATCCAAGAATTGGTCATTAATGTAATGTGGCCAGGAGGTTGCCCTCGAAGTGGCTCATTTCTAAGGCGTGAATATCTATTTTCTTTTCTCTTTGGAGGCGGTTACACAACACACTGGTCGGAATCAAACTTATCAACTTGTTCGTTTGTGTAAATAAATTTCAGCTAACATATTCTATACATCCTTGTTGCATGAATCCTTCATCCATGACCCTTCAATTAATACATCCTGATGATACTCTTTGCTCTTGATCTTTCTTCTTTCTCTCGCACTGTCTCTTGTAGGAGTTTTTGCAGCAACAATGGGGATGGTTTAGGGAATACGAGCATAAACCTCTCTTTCCATGTTATGTTTGACTTGCAACCGAGGCTGACGGGCACATTCGGTCGGTCCTTACAGCCCTCCGTCAGTGATCATTTCGTCTTTTGCATATTCATTTTTAGATGTCTCGCTTGTTCCACTTCGTTGCATTTCACTAGGAGCATGCCATGGACTGACGAAGGGGTCTGTTGTCTTATGTTTCCTCATGTTTACAACTGCAGTGCTATTTTAAAAATTTCCTCAAAAAATCACTTGAAGTCATTGTCGTTTCATATATGGTCATTAAAATGTCAATCAATGTCTTTGGTCCTAGTGTCTAGGGTTTTTGAGTCATTTGTATACCAGTCATAAAGCATGCAGGGTGAGGAAGGTTCCGCATTTTGATTTTTTGTTTTATTATCATCAGCATTTTAAAAGAAAAACATTTCTAGTCCAAAACTCTGTTTTGGAACTAGAAATTGATCATTATTATTTTTGTAATAAATTGTACTTATTCCACCAAGAAGAAAATGTCAAAGCAGACCTCTGGTCTTTTCCTTAGCTAAATAGCCATATCCCTGCAAGAAGACAGCAAAATCATCAAAATCGAGCTCAGAAAAGCCAAAAGAAGATTGTATTTAAAAAGCCAAATGTGAAATTACAAAAACATTGTAATATGGGTTTTAAATTAGATTTGAAACAAGTACGATTGTGGAAGATATTGCAGCATATATAAAAATAAAACCAATTTCATTTGCACCAATCTACAGCACCCAAGTCGAGATTTGGAGTTGGAGGGCCGAATTCAAGTTTTAAAACAGCGTTGACAGGGTTTTGGAGCTCCAGCAACCCACCTGGGCGCGAGCGACCCACCTGGGCAGAGCGACCCACTTGGGTTATTTCACGGTGTAAACTTGCAAGGTGAGCGACCCACCCAGGCCGAAAGCGACCCACGCGAAGGTGAGCGACCACGCATCAGAGAGGTTCGAAAATTCGTTTTGAGCGCCCAGTCTTCATCCAAAAACGACTCCCAGCAATTGTGATGTCACTTCGTGGAACTCTTCGGGAGCATTTAGTTTATGGAATTGTATTGGATTTGGCTACAAGACTGGATATGGCCATCGATGTTGCTCATGCAGCGACTTACCTTCACATGTATACAGACCCAGTAATAATCCACAGAGACATTAAATCCTCCAACACTTTACTCACAGAAAATTTCAAGGCCATAGAAGCGAACTTCGGTTTGTCGTGTATTGCTCCAGAAAATAACGCCACAACTCATGTTTTTATGCAAGTAAAAGGAACAGCAGGTTATTTAGATCCGAATGATGTCATTGTAATACTCGGGTATTAAATTCATCTCCAGGTTAAAAGAAATATATGTGAAATGGCAAACGCATTTTGAAGGTAGGTGTATAGGGATGTGCAAAGTGGCATTCAAAGATCGATTACCTATTTTTCCTTTAGTCTACGCTCCAGGTCATTAGAAATCCTCGGCTGGAATATTTGGAGGTTTTTCTATCTTTAGATCAGATAGATGATCCTTTTCTATCTTAATGACTTTAGTTAAAACTCCAAATGGATCTGCGCTCTAGTATTGGCTATCAGAGGAATTCGAGGGAAACAGTATTCTGTTTTTAGAATAAATGAATTAATCTATTCTATCTTTGTAATTTCAATTGAAACAAATTCCTTGTCTTGGGGTCGATTTGCTTTTCCCCTAGCAGGATTTTATATATACATTGTAAATCAATTGTGAAAAAGAGGAGAGAGTTCTGAGAGCTAGTGTAGGAGAAAAACAGAGTTTTATTGTACAGTTTTAGACAGAGATTTTTAATGGAGAAGTATAGCTCTGTTTTCTGAGATTCCTGTGGCTTGAAATTTAGCAAATGTTTTTCCTTTTGTTTCATATGTCATCGTTATGTTCACATTTCATTAATCGCCATTTCAATATTGAATGTTTCTAAGTGAGAAAGGCAGAATTCAATTTATTTGCTCTGTCTTGAGGAAGTATTCATAGTTAATGTTTTCTTCTGTTCGACAAGGATCCATCTTCTATGCCCTTGTCGACTGCTCAGCAGTCTTGTCATTCTGTTTATCCCAATTTAATTGCTAAACTTCATGCTTACCTTGCCTCAGGAGATAATCTGCGTTCTTTATTTAATCTCTGCTCTTGCTGTCTTTGCCTCACACAGCCCAGAAACCCCATCATTTATCAAAAAAACCTTTCATATCACTTTACTAGCCTAAGATCAGCATTTCACTATAGGTCATCTCAGATCCTATTGGACATCTTTCACTGAGCTTGACCCGGAGAGAGCCCTCTCCTGTCCTCGTAGGGCTAGCTACGAGGCTGAGCTTGGTTTGATGTTGCCTCGAACCTCGCCTTCTTCAGCCTGAGGCAGATTCGAGCGCTAACATAGTGGCGACCATACTGGGGACAAACTCAAAACGTTTGCTTGCTATAGACGGAGTCTGAAGTCACGCCAGGTAGCCTTCGAACTGCACATTGCTTTGCGAGTGCATAGTAGATAAAAGCTGCTTCAGTCGATCTCCGGTTTAGCTTGTGAATGTGTCCCTTGATTTGCAAATTTCCCCAGTATATGTATCAAGATCATATCTGATGGTTGATGGTGGACAACGATCAGACATAAGAAGGCTGAAATCATTCACCTGGTGACTCCAATTCAAAGTCTGGAGGACTGACTCTTTCTCTGAGAAAATGGAAGGATCTTACACAAATTTCAGGTATCTAAAGTGGAATGGTATTCAGGATCTAATCTGCTTTCTCGTAAATTACTTCTTCGCTGGTCTTGAAGCTATCCTGAAAGTTTTTCAAAGTTTGTTGTATGAGAAAGGTCATCAAAATCTTCACTCGACCTATTCAAAGAGTGTAAATGTTGAGTTTCCCTTTGATCCTGGCCTCCTTACTTTTCCCACATCTTATGATGACTCTCTACAGAGTGATGAGCCAGAAAACAAAACTGATCCCACAGCTCTTGTACATGCCCCTACACCTTCTAAAATTCCAGATCGGTACAAATCTCTTGTTTTACCTTCTGTTCTTCATGCTTTTCCTGCAAATTATGACCTATATCTACCAAGATTTGACGATGAATGTAACAATGTCAACGCTGAGCAACATGTGCAGAATGTTGAGACTTTTCTAGATCTTTTTGAAGTTGATGATGAAGATGTTAGTATTAGGCTTTTTGCTCTTTCTTTGCAAGGCCAAGTGAAGAGTTGGTTTAAAGCCCTGCCCGATGCGAGCATCACAGATTTCCAGCAGTTGGTCAAAGTTTTCCTTGACAGGTGGATGATCGGACAGAACTTTTTGTTGATTATAGAGGAGTATAACCAGTTGAAAAGAATGCCAGGTGAGACATTACAACAATTTTCTGCTAGATTTAACCAAGTTTATTATTCGATGCCAGTTGATATAAGACCTTCTCCTAGATCTGCTCTCTTGCACTACCCGGGTGCCTTTGATCCGGAAATGGAGTTTCAGCTGAGAGAAAAGAATATTTCAACACTTCACGAGATGCAGAACAAGGCAGTGAATGTAGAGGCTCATTTTTTGATCTTGAGGGCAAGGTTGAAGGAAGAAGAAAAGAAGAATGTTTCAGAGCAGCTGACACTTTCAGAGGAAAATCTTGATCTTTTCGTAAACACAATAGAAGAGATGGTGCGGAAAATGACTGCAAAAAATGAAAATGACATTCAAGAACAAGTTGCTGACCCAAAACATTTTGTTTCTAATCCCAGTAGTCATAGTGATTGTTTTATAGATCAGTGTGAAGAAGAGAGAGCTGTTGATATGATGTGTATGTTTGATGATGAATTGCCTCAGTTTGATCAGTATGATGATGATTATGTTCTCCAAAAAGAATCTAATCTTGCAGACAAATCAGCAGCTAGCTTGTGCGAGGAGGAAGTTCACTTTCAGCAGCTCGAGTACAGTGATTAACCGATGCATATCAGCTATGGCAATGATGAGGAAAGTGCATAAAATTTTGATGTAAGTGAAGGATCTTTGCCTTTGTGTTTTGATTCGTTTCAGTTCATTAGAGATAACTTTCATGCAATCAGAAATCAAACGTCAACAAGCCTTGATTTGGACCATCTAGAGGGCAATGAAAGCCTTGTTCAAAACTTCTCATATTCAGATTTTCAGCCCTCGAAAGTCATTGATTGCCAAGTTGCAGCTGAAGATTTGGAAGTGGGCACACATGATTTAATGATTCAAGGTGATTCTGTACCTTTATGTTTTGAATCATTTCAGTTTTTGAGAAAAAAATTGCATAGTAAATCTTCAAATGAGCAGCCCATAGGAAATCAGCAATCTCTCAGTGTTAATGTTGAGGATGAGACAGATAACGAGATTTTTGAGCAACTTGTAGCATCAGATTTGCAGCCATCTAATGCAATTGAAGGTCAGATTACAGATGAAGTTGTGGAAGATGAAATACATAATTTGATGATGCAGGAAGATTCTATACCCTTTTGTTTTGAAGCATTTCAGTTTATAAGGCAGAATCTTCATAATATATCTCAAGGAAAAGATGAACAACCAGAAGGAGGTCATACAATTTCAATGGATACATTACAACACTCTTCTCAAGTTTTTGATGATCCCATTGCTCGTGTGTTGGATGATGTTTGTTATAAAATTTTTGCTCCATTAGCTAACCATGTGCTGGAAAAGAATGTTGATGATAATCTTGTTCAAAGGTCACCTTCATTGTCTTGTTTAATAGATTGTTCATTGCATAGCACATGTCAAGATTTCCATTCATATGAGGAGATTGATAAAGGAGGCTTTTGTTCAGTCTGGAATCAGCAACAGAGTTTCATTTTTCATGAATTTCAGGACCCTTTTGACAGCTTGCTGCAATCACCAAAGAAAAGCACCGCAGTTGTGAGGAAAAGTTTAAGATCAAGGTATGGAGATTATCTGGACCAGAGCTATGTTTATGAAGATCCTTTCACAGTATTCTTGCAGTCATCCAGTCGATTTATGCTATGCAAGTTTATCAGCAGTCCACTTGGTTCAAAGTTTCCATGGGAGTTTCCTGTCAGTAGTTGTTTCTCGTTGTTCATAAGCAAGCATTTGGGAAGAAATCAAATAGCAGCCAGCATGCTTGCATGGTTGCATTGGCTGTTCCATTACACTTGATCGGGTGGTGAAAAGCACAATTAGAGTAGGTTGTATTGAATAAGCTCTACTTTGAGCATCTTTTCCAGTTTGTCGGTTGTGTTTACGTATCGAGTCAGTTTTTAGTTGAGTGAGAGTCAATTTGTGTCGTCAAGTCATGAGTTTTCAGTCATGCATTTCAGTTTGAGTTTTTGATTCCATGGCCCAATGGATAAAGCACTGGTCTGCTCTCCCAAAGATCTGCCGTTCTTGGCACCTCCACGGAGCTGGAGCTACCATCCCATTGGAGCCAATGTTAGAGTCGGCCCTTACAGTCCTCCGTCAGTGATCATTTCGTCTTTTGCATATTCATTCTTAGGTGTCTCGCTCGTTCCACTTCGTTGCATTTCACTAGGAGCATGCCATGGATTGACGAAGGGGTCTGTTGTCTTATGTTTCCTCATGTTTACACCTGCAGTGCTATTTTAAAAATTTCCTTAAAAAATCACTCAAAGTCATTGTCATTTCATTTTTGGTCATTAAAATGTCAATAAGTGTCTTTGGTCCTAGTGTCTAGGGTTTTTGAGTCATTTGTATACCAGTCATAAAGCCTGCAAGGTGAGGAAGGTTCCGCATATTGTGATTTTTTGTTTTATTATCATCAGCATTTAAAAAAAAAAAAAAACATTTCTAGTCCAAAACTCTGTTTTGGAACTAGAAATTGTTCATTATTATTTTGTAATAAATTGTACTTATTCCACCAAGAAGAAAATGTCAAAAGCAGACCCCTGGTCTTTTCCTTAGCTGAATAGCCATATCCCTGCAAGAAGACAACAAAATCATCAAAATCGAGCTCAGAAAAGCCAAAAGAAGATTGTATTTAAAAAGCCAAATGTGAAATTACAAAAACATTGTAATATGGGTTTTCAATTAGATTTGAAACAAATCTGATTGTGGAATATATTTGCAGCATATATAAAAGCCAAACCAATTTCATTTGCACCAATCTACATCACCCAAGTCGAGATTTGGAGTTGGAGGGCCGAATTCACGTTTTAAAACTGCGTTGACAGGGTCTTGGAGCTCGAGCGACCCACCTGGGCGCGAGCGACCCACCTGGGCAGAGCGACCCACTTGGGTTATTTCCGCAGTGTGAACTTACAAGGTGAGCGACCCATCTGGGCCGAGCGACCCACGCAGAGGTGAGCGACCCACGCATCAACAGAGGTTCGAAAATTCGTTTTGAGCGCCCAGTCTTCATCCAAAAATGACTCCAACGAATTGCAAACAGAGTATGCGCTAAATGGAACTCTTCGGGAGCATTTAGTTTATGGAATTATATTGGATTTGGCTACAAGACTGGATATGGCCATCGATGTTGCTCATGCAGTGACTTACCTTCACATGTATACAGACCCGGTAATAATCCACAGAGACATTAAATCCTCCAACACTTTACTCACAGAAAATTTCAAGGCCATAGAAGCGAACTTCGGTTTGTCGTGCATTGCTCCAGAAAATAACGCCACAACTCATGTTTCTACGCAAGTAAAAGGAACAGCAGGTTATTTAGATCCGAATGATGTCATTGTAATACTCGGGTATTAGATTCATCTCCAAGTTAAAAGAATATATGTGAAATGGAAAACGCATTTTGAAGGTAGGTGTATAGGGATGTGCAAAGTGGCATTCAAAGATCGATTACCTATTTTTCCTTTAGTCTACGCTCCAGGTCATTAGAAATCCTCGGCTGGAATATTTGGAGGTTTTTCTATCTTTAGAACAGATAGATGATCCTTTTCTATCTTAAAAGACTTCAGTTAAAACTCCAAATGGATCTGCGCTCTAGTATTGGCTATCAGAGGAATTCGAGGGAAACAGTGTTCTGTTTTTAGAATAAATGAATTAATCTATTCTATCTTTGTAATTTCAATTGAAACAAATTCCCTTGTCTTGGGGTCAATTTGTTTTCCCTAGGAGGATTTTATTTATACATTGTAAATCAATTGTTGAGGGAGAGAGTTCTGAGAGCTAGTGTAGGAGAAAATTAGAGTTTTATTGTACAGTTTTAGACAGAGATTTTAATGGAGAAATACAGCTCTGTTTTCTGAGATTCCTGTGGCTTGAAATTTAGCAAATGTTTTTCCTTTTGTTTCATATGT
Source organism: Pinus albicaulis (assembly GCA_034641835.2). Taxonomy (NCBI): domain Eukaryota; kingdom Viridiplantae; phylum Streptophyta; class Pinopsida; order Pinales; family Pinaceae; genus Pinus; species Pinus albicaulis. The sequence goes on along the minus strand of CM076579.1, from coordinate 456,976,492 downwards.
CATCGTTATGTTCACAGTTCACTAATCGCCATTTCAATATTGAATGTTTCTAAGTGAGAAAGGCAGAATTCAATTTATTTGCTCTGTCTTGAGGAAGTATTCATAGTTAATGTTTTCTTCTGTTCGACAAGGATCCATCTTCTATGCCCTTGTCGACTGCTCAGCAGTCTTGTCATTCCATTTATCCCAATTTAATTGCTAAACTTCATGCTTACCTTGCCTCAGGAAATAATCTGCGTTCTTTATTTAATCTCTGCTCTTGCTGTCTTTGCCTCACACAGCCCAGAAACCCCATCATTTATCAAAAAAACCTTTCATATCACTTTACTAGCCTAAGATCAGCATTTCACTATAGGTCATCTCAGATCCTATTGGACATCTTTCACTGAGCTTGACCCGGAGAGAGCCCTCTCCTGTCCTTGTAGGGCTAGCTACGAGGCTGAGCTTGGTTTGATGTTGCCTCGAACCTCGCCTTCTTCAGCCTGAGGCAGATTCAAGCGCTAACAGGGCCTATCTTGTATTCTCTCAATATTCTGGTCGCAGGTTTACTCCCCAATATTTGTACCTCATCATCATCATCTTGGTCATCTCCTTTATATGAAGCTTTAGCAGCATAAACCCTAGAAACCCTCCTAGTTTGAACACATGGAAACTCAGTTTCCATATGGAAAGTTTCTGTGGGAATTTTTGTAGGTGGGAGGTAAATGAATCTAGTTCCAGGTGTGAGGTCATCGAGGAGAGTTGCAGCTAGGTGGTCATGGGCCAGAGTTGTAGCTGGGGGGTTATGGGGCGAATTTGCCACTAAGAGGTCAAGGGGTGGAGTTGCCACTGAGAGGTCATGTGGCAGAGTTGCAACTAGGGGGTCATTGCACAGAGCTACTGCTAAGGGACCATGGGGTGGAGTTGCCGCTAAGAGGTCATGGGGTGAAGTTACAACTTGGAGGTCATGGGGTGGAGTTGTAGCTTCAACATGCAATGGCCTTCCAATTAGTTCATCCCAAGTTCACCCTTCCCTTTGCAGCACAACAACCACCAAAATTTTAACAAGGAATTGGTGGGAAAGGATTTCAAGTGACTTCTTTGAGTTATGCACACCATAGTCCATTTATTCAAGGGCGTTTGCAAGAAACAAAGGCATGATAAGCAACCTGCGATGACGTAGGTATCCTAACAAGTGGAGGTGCTCATAATAAACAACCACATACCTTCCTTCAAAAGTGAAAAATATTTGGACAAGGAATGCAACATCCGACCAAGGTTGTGTTAATGACTTCGTCTCATATCTTGAGCCACTCCTGATCAGTTATTCACCTCCCTCAAGAAAATTCCTCACAACATCAGGTTGGGGTTTTTGGGGTACAAACCACTTTTCTTCTGTCTATGGTAACCCTGAGACTTGAGCAGTCGCTTCTTCTGTTGCATGCACCATTTTCCCTGCTACCATTGATCTACCCTCCCTGTAATGCATGGAAAATTCTAGGGCTATGTCATTGCCATGCCCCTGAAACCTGCGAATATAATCTATCCAACCAGCCTTTTCAAATAATTTTTTAATGGGTGGAAATGCGTCTAACAATTCTTCGGCACTTTCGTGGCATACTCTTGTACCTCCCACCTCTAGCCATATTTCAGAGTGGCTATGGTTGTGTTACTTATATGCAAGAGTTCGAATGTGGGAAAATAGCGCAATAGAAGAGTTGGGGTAATGGGTACAGTAATAAATTAATAATGGGGATGGGTTATTTATGGTGGTGCCCATATGTAGACATATGTTGCTGCAATGTATGCCTCCTATTTGACACCATCAGTTCTTTGTTGTCGTGGTTAGGGGAGATTTATGTTACTGTTTTACACTATCAAATATTGTTGAGGAGTTTCCACATAATAATTTAGGGTTTTATTATACCAATTCCTTAAATAACTTGCTTTAAATAGGGATTAGGGTCTATACCATCCCTTGCATGTGCCACTCATCCTTGGGAAAGAATTTTTTAGCATTGAGGATAGTCTGACCTAGGCTAGTGTTGGTTACAGTTTATGGTTGTCGAGTTAACTTCATTGATTTGCAAGTTGTTCATATTATTTTATCTGTTTGCAGGCTAAGTTGTTGTTGTTGTCATGGATGTATAAATGTGCTTCAGTTCAAAACACCTGGCCTTATGGCTGTTGATATTGATGATGAAGAAATTTACAACATCGGGTTGTTTTTTTTGGATATTTGTACATTTCTGCCCCTTAAATGAGGTTAGATGTATGGATTGCAAAAGTGCAAGATGTCACATTTGCATTTTGAATTTAACCATGTATGTATAAATGAAAAATGATGATTTATATATAAGCTATCTTGGTTGGCTTGTAACCAAGGGTATCTGACATAATTTTTCAATGAAGAGACTTCTTTAAGAATTAGAGCTCATTATACTCAAATTAAAGGCTTGTATATATTATGGGAGCATGCACTACTCATGGGTAATGAATGAATGAATTTTCATAGAAGTTTGAATTGTGAAGGTGTATTGAAGGCATTATAATGAATAAATAGTCTTGTTTTGTAGCATATTTTGGAATCTGCTATTTCCTGATAAAACTATTAAATACATGACAACACTTTGGTACGTGTGCCAATGCAATTGAATGAGATTGGAGTTTGAATTCCATAATAAAAGCAATAATAAAAGCATCAATCGCATAATATAATGACATAACTAAATTGTAATAAAAATGTAATTCCATTAATATTATTATTGAAAAATACATTTCTTACATACATGTGTTGAGATATAACACCAAAAAATAGTGTGAGACGATCTATAAAAAAAACCTCATATAAATAAATACATATGAAATGATGGACATCAGGTTGCTCCAATATATCTCAAGAAACATTAATAAAATAATATTACTCCCCCCATAATAACCCCAATCCCAAGTAGAACAACAATCCATTCATTAATAGGCCATCTATATCAATTCTTATAAGTTATAATTGCTGAAGCACATGATGGCTCCACAAATCTGCCACATCCACTTCCATTGGATGTTGTTTCAATGAGTATCCAATCACACACCTTTTGGACATCATATTTTTATATAATATCAAAAAAATGGAACTGTACAGCAATGGGTCTTGCCTATTGGTGAAGGGGTTTCAGGTTAGGTCTTCTGACTTGGTAGGTACGTTCATCTGGGTGGTGATTAATTCAGAGTTTGTGTAAGTGACAATGTCACTTGCACCATAACTTTGTGTAGTTGTGAGGCCATCAATCAAAGCATGGGAGTATGATTCGCTGTTTATTGTAATGCGAGGTAATTCTCTACTATTTTGGTATACTTGGCTAAGGGCTTAATTATGAAACATGAAGCTTGTCCGTGCATGCGCTTGGGTTTGGGTGGCACCATATTTGGATTGCTGGGACCCATTTTGCAACCATTTGAAAAAAATGAAAATAATTTAATGAAATTTGTTACAATGTTAAAATGCAGTAGTGGCAACTTGTTGTTTCAGTAGTAACAACTCCTTGTTGTTGCTACTGCAACAACGAGTTACCGCCACCACAACAGCAAGTTGTCGCCACTGCTAAAAATTAAAATTTACAGTGACAGCAACTCGTTGTTTCTGCTACTGCAATAGCGAGTTGCCGCTCTTTCTATGAAATAAATAAAAAATAAAGTGTTTGCAAATTACAGTTGAAACAACACACTGTTACAGTGGCAACAACTCATTGTTGCCGCTATTGCAAACACGAGTTGTTGCCACTGCTCAAAATTAAAATTTACAGTGGCATCGACTCCTTGTTGCCCATACTGCAACAACGAGTTGCCTGTCTCTCAAAAAATTAATTTAGATTTTGCAATTGAATTTAGAGCAGTTGCATAAATACATTGTTATAGTGGCGACAACTCACTGTTTCTTCTACTGCAATAGCGAGTTGCTACCACTACTCAAAAGTAAAATTTGCAGTCGCGGCAATTCGATGTTGCAGTAGTGGAAACCATGAGTTGGCACAACTGTAATTTTTAATTTGAATTATATAAAAACGAGGAAAAAAACAGTAAATAGGAAATTTACTTACCTTTCCTATTGCTCCTACTACTTCTCCTTGTCCACGAATGGTTAGCTTACTCCCTGGTTAAATTGGTCCCCGAAATTGAAAGCACAAAGAAGCAAAGGAAGCTCATTAAAAACTAGAAATAAAAAAAGAAGTGGGAATAAAAACTAGTGTAGTACTCAAAATCAAAATTAGAAATAAAACTAGAAATCAAAGAGGTGGGAAGAGAGTAGCTACACTGTACTCTGTGTACACTATCTGAATCTCCTTATTCAACCCTTTGCATTAAGTGCTATGGAAAATATATAGAGGAATATGTCCAAAATCATTCCAATATCTATCGAACAAATACATAATTTTCCAATAGTTGTAAGGACCTTATGGAAATGGCCAATAAGTTATGTCGAATCAACAAGATGGAAAAACAAATGAACATAAATAGAAATGAAAACAACATCAATTTATCCTTTCTTCCACTCTCGGCTCTACTGCTCTACTGGTCCTCACGATAAACATAGAAAGAAGACTTACTCGATGGAATGCAGGAATGAAGGAATGAATTGCTCTCAACGAAATGAGGAAGGAGTGGTCGATGGAATGAATAAGGAGTTGTGCGCACAAAAAATTCAAATGGTTGAGTGGAATGTTTTGGGAGGTAACTCCAGAGCTATGGTAGGTAGGAAGCCATTATTGCCATTTATGGAGGATGTTTCAAATTTGAAACTCCAATCGAAATACTGTCACTTTATCCCTCAACTCGCTGCATGAGTTAGATGGCTCGTGTGGGGTGGCTCGTTTGGTTACGTATGCGGGGATGCAAAAGTGGATAGATCACTACCTATGTTAATAGACGTTAACATCCCTTTGCGATGGAGGGGAAGAGTTCGCCGGGAGATTTTCGTCGGCAGCTAGGGGCACAAAACCCAAAGGGAATTCCATCGAATGGTTAGCCCACTCCTTTGTAATATGTCCCTCGTGGTAACACATACTCCCTTCTACCATTTTTTTCCTCTCACTCATCCCCATATTCTTGTTTCTCATGTTATGACTCATTCGCTTGCCCCATTTCCGTGTTCAGACTCGACGACTTCAACATTCTTCATTTTGGGCTCTCGCTCCATATTCAGTTTTACCCCAATCACTTTTTTCTCCTCTAAATACTTTTCTCATCTTCAGACTCCTTTCATCCCCCATTTCCATTTGCAGATCATTCAATCAAGAGCACATAAGTGGATTTTTTTCCAAAAATTTAGAGAGAGACCATTGTTTCCTGTATTTTTTCTAAACTTCTCATATTGTTTCAATCGACGACTTATTCTTTTGATTTTTTTGAAAGGTCTTCTATTTGCAAAGAGGGGAAAGAAATGAGCAATTTTTTTTTACAAATTTTATGTATTATTATAGCTTGTGTTAGCAATTTTTCTAACAAAGTTTCCATTTATTTTTTAGGTTTCTAACGATATGGGGTCATTATAGCATGCCACACCAATTTGAAGAGAATCTTGCTGTGGGTATATAGTGAGTAAAGGTAATTTTCTACCAAATTTTATTACATTTGAATTTTGTGTTGTGATTTATTCTTGGTGAGTTGCTACAACGATAACCTAACGAATTGTTGTAATGGGTTATCAACTAGTTAACCCGTTGCAGCAATTCGTTGGGTTGTCGTTGCATAAACTCACTGCTAATTGTTGTTGTAACTTGCTTGTCACCATTGTTACATGTTTTCAGCCGAATTTCATCCTGTTTTTGCTAAGTGTGTGTGTTTTTTTAGCAAAAAAAATGAACAAAGTTACAAAATATTGAAATCCATTAGTTGAACAAATCTCTCATAATCATTGTTTGAACTTGTTTACTTACATTTACTACAAAGATTTAATTATTAAGTGTATTAAAATTTAAAAGGTTATAATTTTAAATTTAGAGAGGTAAAATATGTATGTCTTTTCAAAACTATAGATTGAGATGGATCTTTTGACTCAACCTGAAATTTGAAATTTACTTCACTTATGCATTGAAACTTAGGTTAGAATTATTTGTTTTTAGCACCTGTCTTTTTAAGTGAGTTAACTTTAAAATTTTGCAATTATATAAAATTTTCCTCTAATAATTAAGAGGTACGATGGAAATTAACTGTCCAAAAAAACATATGTCTAAGTCACTTGATGCTGCAAAACCATTATAATTGAATAAAATTTAAATTTTATCTAAATTACTTGATATTAGAAAACCATGAAAACTTAATAAAATTAAAGAGGTAAATTATATCAAAAGTAATTAAGGTGTGGGTTGGAAAGTACGTATCCAAAACACCATTTTTCAAAAATAATTGGTACTCAAAAGCTGTGACAATTGAAAAATTAAACATTTGTCTTAGTTAGGTTAATACTAAAAAACTATGACACTTTAATAAATTTATCCTTGGTCTAAGTTAAGTGATGCTAAAAAACTATGACAATTGAATAAAATTTTAGAAGTCGGGGGAGATTGGGATTACAGAGTCATATTTCTAATAATGTCTTTCATAAAACAATATTTCTGTGCCCGCTAGTATTTAATAAAGTTTTCGTCAATTTTCTCTCTTATCTTGTTCAAATTATAATTTTTTATAAAAAAAATTTCCCAAAAAATAAGTATTAATTATGTTTCTTAATATATTCAAAAATGAATACTCCAAACATCACCGATCGGGGTGCCACATGGGAGAAGACAGGCGTGAGGTGGCACATGTTGGCTTGTACCACATGGTCACCCAAGGATAATGATGGCAGGCGATCGGAGGGGCAGTACCATCAGACACAAGTTATAATGACTACTGACGATTATGGTGGAGGCCAACTAACCTTGTCAGAATGGTTTGGGAAACAACGCTGATGTGTTAAGGGGTTTATGAAAGTAGCTGTAGGAAAGGGCAGTATCATTTTCGGGCATTATTATGATGAATGAGGAGTAGGCACAATTGAGGATAAGGTTGGAGCGTTGCATCCTCATCCTATCACCTAGTATGTGGTTTGTGTCCTTACTATGTATGTCCCGGTCTGCTTACACACTCTTATAGTCTATTGCACAAAAAATGTCTGTGAGGAGATGTTTTAGTTCTTGTTCAATTGGAATTCCATAGTTTATTTTCTGGCTTTTTATGGAGGCTGTCAAACCTCTGTGGGCTTACATGGCTCTCAACACTACAATCATGGTTTAATTAATGTTTATAGTCATTGTTCAAATTTTGTTTATTATTTATGCATAGTCTCAACTCAGGGGGTTTTAGGTTTATTTTCTTTACAACCTCTTTTTTTTTAGTCTTTTGTATATTGTTTCTACATTTCTTGGCTCCATGGCCTCCACTGTTGATCCACCTCTTCAATATCCCTGCCACTCTAGTCTTTAGTCTTCCTGCACCCAGCACATTGTGTGCAATGACAGGGCATTGTCTTTCTTGTCCCATAATTATGAGTTACAGTGCATGGCTAAAAGTACTAACCCGCTAACAGTGCTCATCGTAATTTTATCTCTGGACCTTCCCCCTTATTTATTCTGTTATGTGGTTGGTTCTCCGTTGGGGTTGTGGGCGGATCTCTATATCATAAGGTTTCATCATGTTCTTAATAGTTTAAAATCTGATTATATAGGTTACAATTTGGTGTCTATGGGCCTTTGGCTAACTGTTGGCTAACTGTGTCGAAGTCATGTCTTTACTTTTTGTGGGTCTATAACCTCTGGGTACTGAGGAATTTCAATATTTCTACTCATCTGTTGAAGTTCAAGTGTCTACATCTCGTCATGCATTTCCATTTCTACCAGAATAATGATTCCAAACCCACCAACTTGAGAAGGGATAACGTGGATGACTTGATCCAGGTGGATATTGGTAGCCACCTACCTATTCCACTTGGGGCCCGACCATTGTTTCTTTCAATTTTTTAGTTTCCTTAATTATAGCACAATTTAATATTGTTAGTAGTTTTTCTAGTCTTGAACTTTCGAAGCCGTCTTGAGATCGTAAACAACATTTTTTAGACATAATTTCTATAGAAAATATAGTTTGTTAAGGAATTCACATTCTCTATCATTAGTTTTAATCCTCGGACATATATTTCTAATGATGTATCATGTGCAACAAACAGAGATAGTTTGCCAAAGTTACGACCCCGGGAAATTGATGTACCAATTTACCCCAACGGGGCCCATATTCTGGCGTTTCATCTCCTAGGGTTAGGTTTTTGTATGTTTATGGTTTTCCATTGTTTCTCAATAATATATAGGCATTTTAGCCTCATTATAACACATAGTTCAGAGGCATGTCGGCACCACATCTCTTCTCAAAGATAAGCTACCAACACCCTAGCTAGTTGTTTCCATTCTGTCTATAAAAAAATTTGAATTATTTTATATTAATGAAATGAAGTGTTATTTCCGCTGCATTTTTATATTTATTCTTATGTGTGTATTCTATATCATTCCTGCATAAATCATTATCATGGATATTTCTTTATTGATTTCCAAGATATCACGCCTGGCATTGTGGGTCCTTTTCATTGTTGCTTGTTTAAAAATGTTATTGAATTTCTGTTGTGATACACAGGTTTCTATAAAATTTCTATAGGTGTTACTCAGCCACTGGGCAAGGACTTACTACAACATTGTTAGTTTATTTACAGGTTGGTACTATTGCATGAAAATATGGTTAAAGGACATACAGCCAAGAAGGATGCTAAAGAGAAGGGGAAACATAAACAAATAAGCCTACTGTGGGGTCTAGTAAGAGAGGAAGAAACTCAGGCAAAGAGGTAAGGGAAAACCTCTTCGATGCATATCCTATTGGTATTCCTCAACAGGTCTGAAACCTTATCATTAGATGGGAGACAGACTGTAATACCAAAGATGAAGGAGAAATTTGGGAAGAGGCAATGGATTTCCTAAAAGACCCTAGTAACAGAAGATGTAAACTGTCACTATTTCACCATTCTACCCATACATACTAGATGCTTAAATGTGTTCTCGCCAAGAAAATCATGAGTATATAGGAAATTGGAGGATACCCAAATATCACTTCTCCTTTGCAAGACATAAGAACAGAGATTCAAGAAATTCATGTGTCTCAAAAACATGGGACTACTTGTCTTGGCCACATAGATCGTCAGTTGCAAACCATGCACTAGGACATGCCCGGTTCTAGTGTAAAGGACCCGACACCAATAGAATCCTGATGATGGATCCCCGTTGGGATTCGAAATTTTGACACTCGTTTTCTAGCAATGTGGATAATCTGGGAAGTTTTTAAAAAAATGATCACCACATGATTTTAAAAACCAAAACCAATAGAATCTTCAGATGATTGACACACTATTTTCTCTAGTTTTTGTTTATGTATTTTATGTATAGCATTCACTATTTGCAGTTAGAAGATGCAAGAGAGTAAACTGGACATAGTTGATAGTAGAAGATTTAAACTCTTTTAGTACTAGTTGGCTAATAACTTTTTAAGGTGGCCAAGAGACCTGGTTTCCTTCAGGCAGGTTGAGGCCATCAAGTTTTGATATGATGTAACCTCCCGCTTTTCTATTAATAGAAAATAGAAAGGCATTACTAAAATTACAAAAAAGAAAAAGGAATACACCAAACATAATAACATCACACGAAAACAGAAGTGTACATTTTTTATAGAAAAAGGAGCTTCTTAGCTAAATTAAAATAACAACTACTCTCTTCGGCATATGTTCTTTGCATCTACTTTCTAAATATATATATATATATATATATATATATTTATAATAAGGAGAAAAAGATAAAATAATATCTCAGAAAGATTATGCAAATTCTTAAGTTAAGGATAGCTATTATGACTATAAACATGTAATTTAACTAGTGAATAATTAGTAATTGTAACTTGAATGTTTTGACATGAAATATATTGTTTCAAAAAAATTTAACATAAATTTTTCATGTTTAATAATGTTCATTTAAATTTCAAATAAAAAACATTTTTCCAAACTTTAAATTCCAAATATGATGCCATGCACTGAAAATCTGATATCATGTACAAATTTGGTGTCTAACTTAACCTCAAAATTCAATTTTAACTTCCATAAAGTACACAAATAAATATTGTTATAACTTCCACTAAAGTAAAATAATTAATATTATTATAACTTCCACTTTAATATTAAAATTAATATTGTTATAAATTTTGCTACAATGCAAATAAATTTAATTTTTCCACCTTTTATCATTTGATTGTTATTATTATAGTGATGATTATTTCATAAGGTAATTATTTTTCACTAAGAAGGGCTAAAAATTTGATAGCATTCAAATTATTAAAAAATAAATGTGTCTTACTATGGCTAAAGATGTTCAATTTATGGTTCAGAATGGTTTATTATGGAAAATATGGAATTCATGACTATGGATAAGCATGGTTCTCACATTAAACTTTAGTTGTCTATGATAGATTATGATTTTCTATGGTTCATCATGGTTTCTCATGTTTGATAATGTTGAAATTGATCAACCAAGGTTTACAACAACCAACCTTAGTGATAATGGTTGACTATAGGTTACCATCATTGATTATGGTTGACTAGTTGACAATGGTTAATTATGGCTTACCTAAAAAATATAGTAACCATAGATCAACCTAGTAAACCTATAACAACCTTAAATGTAATTCAAAATAGTAAATATAGTAAACCTAGATGAACCTTGTAAGCCTAAGGCAATATACTAAACCTATAAAACCAATAAGCCTATGTGAACCTAATAACATAGGTCAACCTACTAACACTAGGTCAAGATACAAAATCTGGGTCAATGTACTAAACATAGGTCTACCTCGTAAACCTAGGTCAACCTGATACTACGTTAACATATAAAATCTAGGTCAATGTAGTAAACATAGGTCTACCTCATAAACCTAGGTCAACCTGATAAACTTAGGTCGACCTAACAAACATAGGTCAACCTAGTAACACTAGGTCAAAATAGTAAATCTAGGGAAACGTAGTAAACGTAGGTCTATCTAGTAAATGTAGGTCAACACAGTAACACTAAGTTAACATAGTAAATCTAGGTCAGCATAGTAAACACAGGTCTACCTAGTACACCTAGGTCAACCTAGTAAATGTAACTCAACGTAGTAGTACTATGTCAACATAGTAAATATAGGTCAATGTAGTAAATATAGGTCTACCTAGTAAACCTAGGTGAACCTAAAAATATTAGGTTAACCTAGTAAACGTTGGTTGATTTAGTAACACTAGGTAAACATAGTAGATCTAGGTCAACTTAGTAAACCTAGGTCAACCTAGTAAACCTAGGTCAATCTAATAAAGTTAGGACTACCTAGTAAACGTACGTTAACCTAGTAACACAAGGTCAACATAGTAAATGTAGGCAAACGTAGGTCCACCTAGTAAACCTAGGTCAACCTAATAAAGTTAGGTTGAACTAGTAAACATAGATCAACCTAGTAACACTAGGTCAATGTAGTAAACGTAGGTATACCTAGTAGAGATTGATAAACCTAATAAACTTATGCCGACCTAGTATACGTAGGTCGACATAGTAACACTAGGTCGAAATAGTAAATCTAGGGAAACGTAGTAAACGTAGTTCTATCTAGTAAATGTAGGTCAACATAGTAACACTAGGTTAACATAGTAAATCTAGGTCAGCATAGTAAACATAGGTCTACCTAGTAAACCTAGGTCAACCTAATAAACTTAGGTCAACCTAGTAAACGTAGCTCAACCTAGTAGTACTACATGAACATAGTAAGTATAGGTCAATGTAGTAAACATAGGTCTACTTTGTAAACCTAGGTCAACCTAAAAAACTTAGGTTGACCTAGTAAACGTTGGTTGATTTAGTAACACTAGGTCAACATAGTAGATCTAGGTCAACTTATTAAACCTAGGTCAACCTAGTAAACCTAGGTCAATCTAATAAAGTTGTCTACCTAGTAAACGTAGGTTAACCTAGTAACACAAGGTCAACATAGTAAATCTAGGTAAACGTAGGTCCACCTAGCAAACCTAGGTCAACCTAATAAAGTTAGGTTGAACTAGTAAACGTAGATCAACCTAGTAACACTAGGTCAATGTAGTAAACGTAGGTATACCTAGTAGAGATTGCTAAACCTAATAAACTTAGGTCAACCTAGTAAACGTAGGTTGACATAGTAACAATAGGTCAAAATAGTAAATCTAGGTCAATGTAGTAAACACAAGTGTACCTAGTAAACCTAGGTCAACCTAATAAGCCTAGGCCAACCTAGTAAATGTAGGTCAACCTAGTAGCACTAGGTGAACGTAGTAAATATATCTCAACGTAGTAAATTTTGGTATACCTAGTAAGCCTAGGTCAACCTAATAAACTGAGGTCAACCTAGTAAATCTAATAAACTTAGTTAAATTACTAAAGCTTGTTAACCTAAGTCATCGTATGTCAACCTAGTCAACCTATGTCAAGTTATTCATCCTAGAAAACGAAAGTCAACCTACTAAATCCAGGAAAACTAGGTAAACCTAGTAAACCTATGTCAACCTAGGTCAACCAAAGTGAACTGAGTAAACTTAGGTAGCTTGGTAAACCTAATAGACTTAGTGAAAATTAATAAACTATGATTTCCTCATAAATATTCTGATTGATGTATAAAGATAGACCCACAACAATTAACAAATGTTTTAAGGCAATGAGACTTTTTTTATTATATGCATTTCAAATGTGAAAATGTGATGGTATTGTTTTACAATGTGGATGCTTCTCTCTTGACATGCCTTGAATTTGGAAATGTATTAAATTAACATGCCTTGCAAACTTTGAAAATATTTTTTCATTGATATATGATTTGATTGAGAATATGAAAACATTTTTTCTATATTATCATAACGAAGTGTCGATTTCCCTCTTGAGTTGTCGCCACTATAATAGGTAGTTTCCGCTGTGGTAATAGGGAATTTTAACCACTATAAAAATCAGTTATTTCCACTATAATAATGAGTTGCAACCATTCTAACAATGAGTTTCCACCATTGTGACAATGAGCTTCTGCCATTTTAATGATGACTTGTCACCTTCGTACCAATGATGACAATGAGTTGTTGCCACTATAAAAATGAGTTGTTGCAACCTAGTTTGAAAATAATATAATAATATTTCATTTAATTATTTTGTTTTTTTGCATATGGTGGAGACGTGGACCTTGATCATTCAGGTTTTGTGCCATCCAAACCCTGGTAAATTTTGGTTTACATTTGTGCTTCACAATGAAGCCATAAGTCAAGTATATCAAAACTATAGAGAATTTCCCAGTATAAACACCAACAATGAAGCTTACTATCTTTCTTTTGTTTATGAGCTAACATCGGCAAGGAAATATGGTGCAAATGAAATTTTCATTCCAATTCAATATTGATAAGCAATCAAATGACTCAAGTTTATCAAGTCTGAAGTGAAAATTTGAAATGCCTTCACAAACAAGAAAAAAATATTTATTCACATTTTCAAATATTTAACATAACATATTGATCATATGATCAAAAGGTTGTTGATGATATACTTTGTGAAAAATCATACAATGGAGGTGAATGTGCAAGATATGTGGAGGAGTTAGCATGTGCTCCACTAGTTGTCATTCACGTTCATTGATATACGTCATCCATTAATGAATGCAATTTTATTGTGATTTTTATTGGGGTTATTATGGCGTTCTTATTTCTTATGATGTTATTTTAACAACATAAATCACCATTATGTCCATCTATTTTGATATATTTATATGAGATATGTCTTTTATATATGAGCTCAGTTTTTTTTTTGGTACTTTTTGGATATCTCGGCACATTGTGTATGTAAGGAATGCATTTTTCAGTAAATGTTATTAATGGAATTACATTGTGATTAAATTTTAGTTATTGTAATTACGTTGTGATTACAATTCAGATGTGTCATTTTGATTATAGTCTAGTTGTCTCAAATAGTTCATTTCATTTTAGTTGTGTCATTTTGATTATAATACGTTTGTGTTTAGCTATTGCAAATACTAATAGTGGCGAGGGGGGGAAGGGGAGATCAATATTTTGTTTTAAATTTTTTATTTTACCACTTAGGATCACTTTAAATAGAACAAAAAAATTATTAATATATGGTGAGGACTGCAACCCTCAATTAAAAAATTAAATATCCATTTTGTACAATCACACCTATGATTCCTTCAGAGATCCAACTCTATAAGAAGAATCTTTTCTTCAAAAAACAAGGATTATACATGTACTTCAAGTCTCCAACCTAGTCATCCACTAAGCCCCAACTTGGGATTCTTGAGGACTCTGATTTTTTATATAATAAAATTTCTCAATATAATCCTTCAACTCCAAAATTATTTCAAAATATTTTAAAAAATGAGACCTTCAAATTCCTTCAATACTTCCTCTGATTTCCAATCAAGGTTTCCAACAGTTTACTACCCCAGAGGCTAGCTCTATCATAAAAAATCTGACACCCAAAATTCCACAAATATGAGGGTACAAGAGTTTATTTTTGAATAATTTTGAGGTGTGCTGAGATCGCCCAAGTCACATAGAGACACCATGGTCTGAAAATTCAGAGACATAGGTCAAAATTGCAAAGGAATACGACAGTCCAAAATTGAGGGATTTTTCATATGTCTTATTTTCAAGCTATATGGAGGTCTCGTACAAATATCCTATGGAATAGTGTATTGTTTTCCACCACAAAATGTTAGGTCAGAATAGGACTACTATAGACCCTTATTTTTATTGTGAGTGTATCCCCCTTATCATTTTTGTTTTTCCTATTTAGTCCCCATATTGTTATTATTGTGTCCCATAGAACAACACTATTATTAATTTTGTTCCATTATGTTATTATTGTTATGTAGGCTCTGACTATATTGTGAACCCTTAGACTCCTATATGTAGAAAGAAGGTCTTTTCATTTGTATCAGCTAAGAATTCTTCATTTATGTAATGTAAAGGAGGTTTCCCCCTTGAACATGATAATTTTTAAGTTATTGATATATAATTTCTTCTATTTCATGATTTGGTTGCATAACATTTGGTCTCATAGCTTTGGATGTTAGGGTTTCATTTCTTTCAATGGGACATCTTGGAATTTTCGCTATAGAATTTTCTCTACCAGGTTTCAGAAGCTAAAAAAATTACCACGTGGAGCTAAAATCTTGTTGAAATTCATGTAAAATTTCGGAGCTTGGTTCTCTATATTTCTAGAGATACGATTTGAGGAAGTTAAGGTTTTTGCAGGCTCCAAAATTTTGTCTCAAACAAGTGACCTAGGGAAAAGCATCATAAATTTCGTTTCAGGCATCATATTTTAATTCTGTAAAAAGTGGTTGAAATTGAACTATCTGTATTTTTTAGTGTATCAATTTCATCTATGAATGCTAAAACAATGACACATGGCGTACCATACAGGTAAGCTCTACTAAACCACTCAGTAATTAGATCATCATGAGAGATTTGGCATAACTCTTGAATAATGCAATCTCGGGCAGACTTATGAGGTTGGAAAGAAGACTCAGAGAGATACCACAAGAGGAAATTTTAGAACTTGGAGATCGAAAATTACATATTTATAACCATTTCAAGATTGAGATCCTAAAATAAAGAAACAAATGTGTATTTTTTTTTAATTGCAAAAATTGTGTTTGAAAAATCAGGCTCAAGTGATTCCAAGGGCATATTGAAGTATTTATATTAGTATTGTGTTCTAAAATTCCTCCTAAAAGAATTAATTCTACACCTATTTAGCCTTCAAAGAGCTCTACTATGATGCATGAAGAGGAATAAATTCAACATGATATGTCAAATTTAAGGGAGAAAGTGCAACAAATTTGACTCTCACAAAGAGCAACCAAATATTACATGGATTTCTCAAAAGGGGACATGGATGGCTTAAAAGGAGGCATGGATGGATTGAAAGGATACATGGATGTCTTAAAAGGTGACTTGCATATCATAAAATGAAACATGTAGGTTTTTAAGGTATAAATGGATGTGATGAATGTCATGTTGGAAGGGTTGACAAAGTTGTTGCAAGAAAGGCTTCCCAATGATGAGAAGGTAATACATGAAAATCATGGTGAGAAGAAAAGGAATGTGAATCATTATTTTAGAGACTCCAATGTGAGGTCTAAGAACCACCACATTTCAAATAGATATATGAGGGGGTTTGATGGCAAGGATCCGGTTACATGAATACTACATATGGCACAATATTTTGATCTCAATAATGTGGAACACATACAAAATGTACGCATTACAACTTCATATTTAAAACCCAATAAGTTTTTATAGTGTCATTGGCTTTGTTCTTGTAAACCACTAGTCACTTGGTCAATTTTTATAGAGGAAATAATAACTCATTATCGGGATACAAAGAGAAACACCTTCTTTAGCCAATCGATAAATCTCAAACAAAAGGGTTCAATGATGGATCACATTATGGACTTCAAAAAATTGAATATAGGGGTAAATTATATTCTGGAAGAACGTATGATTGATGTCTCCAAATGAAATTTAAAGGATAACATCTAACATGAGGTTTGCCTTTGGGAACCTAATTTGTTGGAGAAGGCATTTAGGGTGGCAATAAAACTTGAAATAAAAATTATGGAAACAAGGAAGTCTACCACTCTCAACTATAGAGATGGAAGTGTTTCTTATCCTAGCCTTCCAAAACCTACAAGGTTGACACCACAAAAAATGGAAGAAAAAATAGAAAATGTCTTTGTTACTTCTGTGATATAAAATACAATAAAGGTCATAAGTATGTAGAGAAGAAATTATTTTACATAATAAGGTCAATATTTTGTTTAACATTTTTTATTTTTCCAGTTAAGATGACTTTATATAGAACCAAAAAATGAATAGCAGAATAATATTTTTATTAACATATGGTGAGGACTTCAGCTCTCAATTAAAGAAATTATGTTTCCATTTTGTACAATCACACCTACGATTCCTTCACAAATCCAACCCTAGAAGAAGACTCATTTCTTCACAAAACAAGGATTGTACATGTACTTCAAGTCTCCAACCTACTCATCCACTAAGCCCCAACTTGGGATTATTAAGGACTCCAATTTTCTATGTAATACGAGTTTTGAAGATAATCCTTAAATTCCAAAAGTATTTCAAAAGGTGTTACAAAATGAGACCTTCAAATTCCTTCAATACTTTTTCAGATTTCCAATCAAGGTTTCCAAAAATTTACTACTCCATAGGCTAGCTCTATCATAAAATTATGACACTCAGAATTCCACATATCTCAGGGTACAAGGGGTTTTTTTAAATAGGTTAGAAAGAGACACCACTGTCTCAAAATTCAGAGACACGCGTGAAAATTGCAGAGGAATACTAGAATCCAAAATTCATGGAATTTTATTATGTATTTTTTTCAAGCCATATGAAGGTCTCATACAGGTCTCCTATATAACATTGTATTGTTGTCCACCAAAAAATATTCTAGGTCACTATGATACTAGTGTAGACCCTTATTGTTATTGTTTTGCCTGTGTAGTCCCCATATTTATATTATTATGCCCCATAGAAGACCACTATTGTTATTATTGTGCCCTTACATTATTATTTTTATGTAGGCTATGATTATATTGTGAACCCTTGGACTGTTATATATATAAATAAGGTTTTTGCATTTGTACCATCCAAGAATTATTCATTTATGTAATGTAAATGAGGTTTCCCCCTCCAAGAGGATAATTTTTAAGTCATTGATATAACTTTTCTTCTATTTTATGATTTGGTTGCATAACATTTGGTATCATAGATTTGGATTCTAGGGTTTCATTTCTTTTGACGAGTCATCTTGGAATTTTTGGTATAAAATTTTTTCTATGAGGCTTCAGAAGCTAAAACAATTACCACGTGGAGCTAAAATCTTATTTAAATTCATGTATAATTTTAGAGCTTGATTCTCTATATTTTTGGAGATATGATTCGAGGAAGTTAGGGTTTTTGGTGTCTATGGCTTTGTTTTCATAAACCACTTGTCACTTGGTCAATTTTCATAGAGGAAATTATATCACATTATGGGGATACAAATAGCAACACCTTCTTTAGCTAATCCCATAATTTTATTAATTGTAAGATAGCCAAGGAATTGAATTGCTTGCTATATCCATCACAGGAGTTTCAAGTGATTGTTACAAATGAAGGGACTATAAATTGATATGGAAAGATACATAATATCAAGTTAACCATAGTGAAATATTTATTTAATAGTCCAATTCTTTCCATTCTAATGGATGGTGCTGATGCTGTACTAGGATTCCAATGGTTACAATCTTTGGGTATGATAGCTTTTTATTTTCAAGAATTTTTCTTGATTTTTTGGGGAAAGAAAATAAGTTGAATTAAGGGGTATCGTAGGCAAACCAGGAAATATTATCAGCTCTCATTTCATGGAAAATATTCTAAATAAACAACAATGGGGCGTAATTTCACAATTATGCTCATTAGAGGTTCAAGCATCGAAATCATCTATTTCTCCACATCTCCAAAAAGTCTTAGAAAAATATTCCAAGGTATTTGAGACTCCCAAAGGCCTTCCATATATTCATGATCATGATCATGTTATTCACTCGATTCAAGGAAGTGTTCCTCCAAACATCAATCCTTACAAATACCCCTATTGTCAAAAGAGTGAAATTGAAGGCACGGTTTGTTAGAGGTCAGTATAATTCAACCTAGTAAAAGTTCTTTCTTTTCTCTAGTATTATTGGTTCATAATAAGTATGGATTAGGGTGCATCTATCCATATTATAGGCATCTCAACAAGCTAACTATTAAAGGAAAATTCCCCATTCCTATCATTTAATTATTGGATGAATTACATGGAGAAACTTACTTCACCAAGTTTGATCTTCATTCAGGATACAACCAAATTATAATGAAGACCAAATAAATTTTCAAAAAATCATTTATAGCTCCTGAGGGTCATTATGAGTTTTTGGTCATGCCTTTTTTCCTTACTAATGCACCTTATAAATTTCAAGGTTTAATGCATTCCATTTCAAGCACTTCCTTATAAAATTTGTGTTAATATTTTTTGATAATATAATAATCTACAAAAATTCTTAGAAGGATCATGTTCAACATGTAGATAAGGTGTTAAAACTATTGGAGGAGAAACATTTATATGAAAAATCCTCAAAATGTTTCTGTGGAGTATAAGAGGTTGACTATCTGGGTCATAGTGTATCTGATGAGGGTATTAAGGTAGACCATAAAAAAATTAAATCCATTAAGGAATGGAAAATCCCCACAAGGATAAATCATCTTCGAGGATTTCTCATGTTGACAAGGTATTATCACAAGTTTGTTAAGAATTATGGGAGAATAGTAGCACCTCTAACAACATTACTAAAGAAAGATGCATTTTCTTGGACTCCAGAAGCAACTAAGGTCTTAGAAAATGTGCCAAGCCCTGATCTTAATTATGCCAGACTTCATAAAAACCTTTATTGTGGAATGTGATGCCTTAGGAAATGGAATTTTTTTTTTTTTAATGCAAGAAGGAATACCAATTGATTTTGAAAGTCGTCCAATGAAAGGAGAGTATTTACACATAACTATTTATGAGAAAGAAATGTTGGAAATACTACATACATTAAAGAAATGGGGACCTTACCTAATGGGAAGACACTTCAAGGTAAAAATAGATCATAATAGTCTTACATAATTTTCGGAAAAAATATTTTATTTATAAGAGTAGCAGAAATGGGTCACAAAAATGTTGTGTTATGAATTTGAAATTATCTAAAAAAAAGGGAAGAAAATTTTTGTTATAGATGCACTCTCAAGAAAGCATGAGGATGTGGAAGCATTGCTTTGTGCCATTTCTATTATCTAACCAGATTGGATAATCAAAGGAAGGTATGAATCGAAGAACGATGAACCAATGTGGACACTCATTGAAAATTTTCAATAAAATCTTAGTACATCTGATACATTTAGCTGGAAAAATGATTCATTATGGTACAAAGGTCGCTTATATATTTTTAGGAATTCCCATCTCAAACAAAATATTCTTTTGGAATTACACACCTATCCCTTATGAGGGCGCTCAGGAGTTTTAAAAACTTAGCACAGGGTTAATGACCTTTTTTGGGATGGCCTTGAATTTGATATTCAAACGTTTGTGAAAAAATGTTTGATTTTCCAATAGAATAAAGTGGACACGATTAAGACTACTGGTATTTTAGAAACTTATCCATCCCATGCCAATGTTGGGAGGAGGTTTCTGAGGAAAGAGTGTCATCGTGGTGGTAGTTGACATACTTATCATGTATGCATAATTTTTCACATTATCTCATCCATTTAAATCCAGTACAGATGCTATTCATTTATGGAAACAATCTAAATGTTACATGGAAACCAAAATATTATTGTAAGAAACAGAGATTCCATTTTCATTGGAAATTTTTGGACAAAATTATTTTCTTGTTTGGGTACTCAATTAGCTCATAAATCATCTTATCATCGTCAATCTAATGGGAAAATTGATATACTTAACAGATGTTTGGAAGGATATATTTGTTTCTTTGCATCTGATAAACAAACACAATGGGTCAAATGGCAGCCTCTCGCTGAATGGTGGTATAACACTTCCTTCCATATTGCAGCAAAAATGACCCCATTTATGGCACTTTATGGATATAACCCACCATCCATTACATCATCTCTAAGAGAAAATTGTAAGGTTCAAATAGTAGAATATCACATCAAGCATCAAAAACAAGTTCTCCAAATCTTAAAGGATAACCTCAATTTGACGCAAAATCGAATGAAAAAATAGGAAGATTAATATCCCAGTGAAATAAGTTTTGATGTAGGTGACTTGGTATTTGTATGGCTACTATAATTTAAAAAGAAATGTCCCTTAAGAAAGCTAAGAGGGATAGTAAATTATCACTAGAGCACTATGGTCCTTACAAGGTTTTGCAAAATATTGGTACTCTGGCATACAAATTGGAGCTCCCTGCATCTTCCTGAGTGCACCCAGTTTTCCATGTTGCATGCTTAAATAAGGTTATAGGTTACAAGCTATCAGTTCAAACAATATTGGCATAACTTGAAAAGGAAGGAAAAATCATATTGGAACTAGAAGTATTCACATAAAAAATAACCTCACAGCCACGAAATCGATCAATTTAAGACTATCTTATAAAATGGAAGAACTTACTTGCTGAAGATTCCACATGGGAGGATGAAACTTTTATACAGAAACATCTAGAACTACTCAAGAATTGAGGATAACACTTTTTTTAAGGATAGGGGCATGTTAGGTCCTTATAATACTAGTGTAGCCCCTTATTGTTATTGTTAATGTAGCCCCATTATTGTTATTTTTGTGCCTATGTAGTCCCCATATTGTTATTATTGTGCGCCATAGAAGCCCACTATTGTTATTGTTGTGCCCTTAAATTATTATTGTTATGTAGGATCTGATTATATTGTGACCCATTAGACTCATATATATAGAAATGAGGTATTTTAATTTCTATCATCCCAGAATTGTTCATTTATGTAGTGTAAAGGAGGGTTCCCCTCGAAGAGGATAAATTTTAAGCCATTGATCTATATTTTCTTCTATTTTGTGAGGATGTTGCATAAAAAAAAATGGAAATGGAATAATAAAAGGAAACAACCGTTAAAAAATTATAACCACTGAAATATTACACCAACAACCTTTACTCTCTTTCTCTCTCAGACTTTACTAGTTCACGAGTTGCGAAGAATTGTGCTCCTTGCTTCAATGTTTTTGTTTTTTATTTTTATATATTTGATTGGATATTACATAAAATAAAATAGCCCTTGTAAAAGTATAACCACTACAATATTCCACCAAGAACAGTTATACTCGTCCTCTCTCTTTAAATTTTCTATTTCACGACATGTGAAGAATTCTAGCATTATCATCTTTAACAATGAAAGGGTTTCCACCTAGTGTTTTTCATTGAGGGTTTTCTCCTTGAAAATGGACATAAAATTTTTCACTTAGGGTTCTAAACATGTGGCTATGGATTTTAACTTGTAGCTAGGGTTTTTCCATAATATTGAAATGACTTGGACAATTTTAGTGCTTCTTATATATGCTTTCTCACATTGTCTTTCAAGGGAAAATTTCATGCTATGTTTTCTTCATGTGTTCTTAATACATTAGCATTGTCTTTATCACAGGTTTTCTTCATCCATTATGGTAAGGGAATCTCTATTACTTATTATTTCATGTACTTATCATATTCATTTAAAACTTCATTTATGAATTCATTGCTTAGGTAATTTTAAGATTTCATAAATGCATATGAGAGATTTCCTTCACAAGGGATTTTAAATGACCGTAGGGTTTTAATATTAAACAAAAAATTCTAGGCTTTCATTACCTAAGGTTATCGTCTTTACAAATGCAATGGTTTTGACTTATGGTTTTCTCGTAGAAAATGCACCTAGGGTTTTTCACTTAAGCTTTTCTCATAGAAAATTCAGCTCAAGGTTTTGACCTTGTAGCTATGGTTTTTCCATCATATTGACATGCCCTCGAGAATGTTAGTGCTTATCATATATGATTCATGGAATTTTATTGATAGGCCATCATTCAATCTAAGGTTTCTTCACACGTGTTGTTCATCTATTAGGGTAAGAGCATAGTGAATGCTTAGTATTTCATGCATTTATCATATTCCTTTAGGGCTTCATTCATTCATTCATTCATTCATTTGTTAGGCCATATTAGGATTTCATCAATGCATATCATGGTTTTCTTTAACAATTGGTATTCAATGCACGTAAGGTTTTCATCTTCAGAAAAAAATGCTATGGTTTCATTACTGAGGGTTAACATATTTAAAAATGCAATAATTTCCACCTATGGTTTTGAACTTAGGTCTTTTTCCTACAAAATACACATAGGTGTCTATTGATAGGGTTGACAACTTAGGGTTTTAAACTTGTTGATGCACAAAATATTATTCCTAGTGAATAGACTAAAGAAAGAGGGCACAACAAAACCTTTTGACAAAGTCCCACTTTCACCAGAGGCAATTTCAAAACTAGTTTAGTAATTTATACTTAGTCGGAAAGAATAAATTTATTTTCAAGGATGAAATACACAAAACATTTTCTAGGAACATTAATTCATTCAAAATACATGAGTAGCACATGAAAAATATATAAATGTCTCTAATACAATTATAATGCACTCGAATTCTGAAGGAAGCTCCTAACAAAACAAACTATGTGATGTACCCTTGGTTACAAACCAAATAAGAAATATTATTTGTTAATCATTATTGTTTAGTATTTCCTTTAGAGATGGTGACTGGAAAAATGATATTGTAATATCTTTCACTTTTCCAATTGATAGATCCAACTTCATTTAGGGGACACAATTTTCTAAAAAACTAAACATACCATTCAATTGTTGTTAATTTATCCGTTATTAACATCTTCATCCAAAATTTCAAGTGAATTCAAATGAAGAACATTGTAACATACATGAAAGAATCAACACCTAATCCTACAAAATAGTTAAAATAATATGAACAACCTGCAAATCAATCAAATTAACTCAATAATCATACAAAATTATAATATGCATTCAAAGATAAATAATAAACTATAACCAATAATTTTTAAAGAACATGATTTAAGGAGTAAGTGTAATGGTGAATGATCCCACAAATTTACACTAAAACAAACCTTAAATTATTATGATGGAAAAAAAGGGGCACAAATAAATTGCATCGGTTGCAAAAATTACTAATTGAGTAGTCACCCTACCATTCTAATGATTGTCGCCGAGAAAAGTCCTAACTGAGTACAAGGGGAATATCCCATGAGCACATATGTAAGGAATAGTTGATGGCAACTAGCAATTGCATTAAACAACGCCAACTATCATGATTACATTATTAACTATCCTGATAATGACATTCGTTACCCTCAACTCTTCCATTGCTTTCCTTCCTCCCACATTCAAACTATGGCACTTCCCAAACATATCCATAACCACTCTTTACTCTTACTAAATATGAGAGGTCCAATAGTACGCAGAGAACTTGTCAAATAATTTCTGTAGGAATTAAACTTTAAACACATTAGACCATTATTTGAACAAGTCGATTGAATGGATTATATTCTTAGATTGCAAGGATATGATGACAACATAGCTCTAGAATCATCCATGCATTACAAGGAGGCATATGTGATGTATAAGGGACACTGTTGCATGTAACAGAAGAGGCAATTTCATATGTGACAAGGCTAACCCTTATGGGAGAACAATGGTATGAGCCTTGAGAACCAAAACCTAATGTTTTGTGGAAATTTTTTGAGGAAGGTAAACGACTACAGAAGATAAACACAAGGTTTGAGATCAAGGAGTTACCATGATCGTGGAATGATGTTGCATTCCTTTCCAAAAACAAATCTTGTGCAAAGGGAGGTATGTAGTTTTTTATCATTGGCACCTCTGGTTTTTAGACCACTTTCATGATGGAATTTTTCTTAACATGTTTTTTTTCTTGCAAAAACCCTAGAGGATATGGCTCAATTGCTAGAAAAATATAAGCGGTGATTTGAAATACTATCCCATAATTGCCTCATTAAAATTTTGGTGGCTAGTGTACTACAAAGGGAGGGAGAAAATGGGATGAAATATTTTGAAGGCCATTGCATATTGATGTTGCTTCCTCACTAGATGATGCCCTAACAGTTTCAACTCCTCCCCATGATCTCAAATTTACAACTTTGCCTCATGACCTTACATCTGCAACTCTACCCGATGAACTCAAAGGTGCAACTCCTAGCCGATGTCCTCCTAGATACAATGTCTCACCATGAGCTTGCAGTTGAAACTCCTTCTATGACCTCACAAATTCCATTAGAGGAAATTTCATCCTACAAGTTCCCATGGAAATGTCATATAATTTCCATGTCAAAATATGTAAACCAATCAAAAGAATTTAAATTTAAAAAGATGTACATATAAATATTTTGGAGGGAAAAGAAGAAAATTGTTAGGTCCCTATATTAATAGTATAGTCCCTTCTTGTTGTTAGTGTAACCCCCTTATTGTTATTGTTGTAATCCTGTAACCCTATAACCCTAATATTGTTATTATTATGCCCTTACATTATTATTGTTAGGTCAGCTAGGATTATATTGTGATGCCATGGACTCCTGCATATAGAAGGAGGTTTTTTCATTTGTATCAGGAAAGATTTGTTCATTTATGTAATGTATTGGAGGTTTCCCCATCGAAGTGGTTGATTCTAAGGTGTTTATATATGTTTTCGTCTATTTTTGGAATTGTTTTCATAACATTTGTTATCAAATCTTTGGATTCTAGGGTTTCACTGCTCTAAACAGGTCATCATGTCATTTTCACTATAAATTTTTTCGATGAAGTTTTAGACTTTGAAATATTTACATAGAGAATTCGAAATCCTGAGGAACGTTGTGTACCAATTTCAGATCTTGGTTCGCAATATTTGTGGAGATATGATCTGTGCAAGTTAGGGTTTTCTCAGGCTCCCGAATTTCACCCAAAAGAGATCACGCTGGAAGTTTCGCTATAACATTTTTTATACTAAGCTTCAGAAGATGAAATTTTTACAGAGAGAAGCCAAAATGATGAGGAAAATTGTGGAACAATTTCAGATCTTGTTTCACAAATTTTTCTGAGAAAGGATCTGTGGAAGTTAGGGCTTTTTCAGGCTCTTGAATTTCATCTCAAAGAGGTGATTGTGGGAAAATCATCATGATTCTCTCTCTCAGCATTGGATTGGAATTATGTAAAAATTGGCCAGAAGTACACATACGTTATTTTCCTTTGTATCAATTTTAGATCTAAAGGAGGAAATAATGACATGTGGCACACCGTACAAGTTTTCTCTACTGAACCAGTCCATAATTAGATCATTGTGGGAGATTGGGCATAACTTTTTCTTGAAGAATCCAAATCAGGTCAGACCTATTGCATTTCAAAGAAGTTTCAGAGGGCTATGATAGGGATGAATTTCAGATATTTAATATCTGAAATTACAAATATAATTCAATTTCATTATCAAGCTCCTTAAAATCAAGAAAAATATGTGTATTTTTTTCCTCGAATTACATAAGTCTTGTCTAAAAAAATCAATTTGAATTGATTGCAAGGGCATATTTAAGTATAGATATTAGTATTGGGTTTTAAAATGCCTTCTAAAAATAATTCAACACCCTTTAAGCCTTTATAAGGCTCTACTATGACTCATGAAGATGAAGAACTGCAACATAACATGTCAAAATTACAAGAGAAAGTGCACCAAATTTCGCTTTCGCAAAGAACAACAAAAAATGCAATGGAAGTTTTGAAGAAAGCCGTGGAAGCTAAGATGGATGGCATGGAATATAAGATGGATGAAATGAAAGAAAAAAATAAAGAAAACATGAAGAATGATCTAAAAGAAGACGTGAAAAGTTTCACAAAGTTGATACAAGAAATGTTTCCTAATGGCGAAAAGCTAGTAGAGGAAACTCTTGATGAGAACAAAATAAATGTTAATCGTGATTTTATAAACTATAATTTTGGATGGAAGAACCACCATATTCCAAATATGTATATGAGGAATTTTAATCGCAAGGATCATGTAACATGCATACTACAGATGGAGCAATATTTTGATCTCAATAATGTGCAAAACATACAAAGGGTACACATTGCAACTTTAAATTTGGAAGAAAATACATTTGTGTGGTATCGATGGCTTCTATCCTGTAAAAAAATTATCGTTTGGTTAATTTTTATGGAGGAAATGATAGCACATTATGAGGATACAAAGAGAAACACCTTCTTTAGCCAATTGATAAATCTCAAACAAAAGGGTTCAATGGTGGACCACATTGGGGACTTCAAAAAATTGAATATAAGGGTAACAGATATTCCAGAGGAACGCATGATTGATGTCTTAATAGTGGCTTTAAAGGATAAAATCCAACATGAAGTTCACATTTGAGAACCTGATTCATTGGCGAAGGCATTCAGGTTGGCAAGAAAAATCGAATGTAAAATTATGGCAACAAGGAAGCCTACTAATCACATCTATAAAGATGGAAGTGTTGCTACTCTAAGAATTCCAAAACCTACAAGGTTGACACCACAACAATTGGAAGAAAAAATAGCAAAAGGGCTTTGCTACAGTTTCGATAGAAAATACACTAAAGGTCATAGGTGTGGTTACAAGAAACTTCAAAATAAGAGGATATACACCAGGAACCAACCCTTGAAGAAGAAGAAATGAGTCTGACCATATCTTGTAATGCATTGGCAGGTATTACCACTCCTCAAACTCTCAATATAGAAATACATATCACGAAGAAAAATGTAATAGCATTGATTGATTCGGGTAGTACCCATAATTTTATTCATTGTAAGGTAGCCAAGGAATTGAATTGTTCCCTATTCAAAACACCAGAATTTCAAGTGATGGTTGCAAATTGAGGAACCTTAAATTTCTCTGGAAAATGTCATAATATCAAGCTAACCATGGGGTAATATGTATTGAATATTCCAATGCTTTCCATTCGAATGGGAGGTGCTGATGTTGTACTAGGAGAACAATTCTTACAATCTTTGGGGACAATATCTTTTAATTTTCAAGAACTTTTATTTATTTTTTTTTTTGGAAAGAAAGGAATTTGAATTACGCGGTATCGTAGGGAAGCTGGGAAAGATAATAAGCTATAATGCCATGACAAATATTCTAAATAAATAACAACGAGGCGTAATTGCACAATTATGCTCCCTAGAAGTTCCAACATCAAAATCATCTATTTCTCCAAATCTCCAAAAGGCCTTGGACAAGCATTCCAAGGTGTTTGAAAATCCCAAAGGACTCCCACCTATTTGTGATCTTGTTCATACTATTCATTTGATTCCATGATTTTTTCCTCCAAACATTAGGCCTTACAGATATCCTTATTTCCAATTGAGAGAAATTGAATGTATGATTGCAGAAATGTTAGAGGCCGGTATAATTCAACCTAGTCAAAGTTCTTTCTTTGCTCCAGTCATATTGGTGCACAAGAAGGATGGATCATGGCGCATGTTTCTGGATTATAGGGAGCTCAATAAGATCACCATTAAAGATAAGTTTCCCACTTCTATGATTGATGAATTATTGGATGAATTACATAGACAAATTTATTTTACCAAGTTGGATCTTCATTTAGGATATCATCAAATTAGAATGACGATGGAAGATATTCTGAAAACATCATTTCGAACTCATGAGGTTCATTATGAATTTTTGGTCATGCCTTTTGGCCTTACCAATGCACTTTGTACATTTCAAGGGTTGATGAATTCTATTTTCAAACCCTTCCTTAGAAAATTTGTGTTAGTATTTTTTGATGATATACTAATCTACAACAGGTCTTGGGACGATCATGTTCAACATGTTGACACAATGCTCCAACTATCAGAGGAGAAACAATTACATGCAAAAACATCCAAATGTTTCTTTGGAGTACAAGAGGTGGAATATCTGGGTCATATTGTATCTCATGAGGGTGTTAAGGTATATCCTAACAAAATTAAAGCCATTAAGGAATGGAAAGTCCCCACAACCATAAAGTAGTTGCAAGGATTTCTCAGGTTAACAGGGTATTATTGCAATTTTGTTAAGAACTATGGGCGAATAGTGGCACATCTAACAACATTATTGAAGAAAGATGAATTTTTATGGACTCCTGAAGCAACTAAGGCCTTCGAACATATTAAAGAGTCAATGTGCCTAGCACTGATCTTAGCTACTTAAGACTTCACAAAAACCTTTATTGTGGAATTTGATCCCTCGGGAAATGGAATTGGTGTTTGTAGTGTACCTAGAGGGGATAATATAGGGTACAGAGGGAGGTACCCAAGGGAATAATATGATGTATTAATATAAGAATGATAAACAAATGGGCCATAGTTAATAAATAAAGTGGTTAACCCACATTATGTAAGGGACCACATGTAGTAAGGGAATAAAGTGATAAGCCCATTGTATTGGATGTATGGTATTGAGAGACCCATGGTAACTACCCATGGTATTGCATGTATGAAACCTATATAGAGGTTAGAGACACTCCATTGAGAGATGTCAAGTGTTATTGTATGGGCAAGCATATGGCTTGTGGCTGACAAGAAAATTAATATAAATGGAAAATATGGCCAAGAAATAACACTATAGAAGATAAAACTTTATATCTTCATTAATATCAAAACCCTTAAGGTAGGGAAACACCATACATTTACTCCTTAAGGAAGGATATCACTCCACAAGCCATATGCTTGCCCATACAATAATCCTTGACATCTCTCAATGGAGAGTCTCTAACCTCTATATAGGTTTCATACATGCAATACCATGGGTAGTTACCATGGGTCTCTCAATACCATACATCCAATAGAATGGGTTTATCACTTTATTACCTTAATACATGTGGTCCCTTACATAATGTGGGTTAACCACTTTATTTATTAACTATGGCCCATTTTTTTATCATTCTTATATTAATACATCATATTATTCCCTTGGGTACCTCCCTTTGTACCCTATATTATCCCCTCTAGGTACACTACAGTGTTGTTTTAATGCAAGAAGGAAGACCAAATTCTTTTGAAAGTCATCCAATCAAAGGAAATTATTTACATAAATCTATTTATGAGAAGGAAATGTTGGAAATACTACATACATTAAAGAAATGGCGACCTTACCTAACAGGAAGACACTTCAAGGTAAAAAATGATCATGATAGTCTTAAACACTTTTTGTAACAAATAATATCTTCAGAAGAGAAGCAAAAATGGGTCACAAAGATGTTGGGTTATGACTTTAAAATCATATACAAAAAAGGAAGCTAAATCTTGTTGTAGATGCACTCTCAAGAAAGGATGAAGTGGTGGAAGCATTTCTTTGTGCCATTTGTATTATCCAACCAAATTGGATAACTAAAGAAAGGAATGAATGGAAGAAGGATGAACAAGTGTTGACACTCATTCAAAAGTTGTAGCAAGATCCTAGTACATCTCATACATTTAGTTGGGAAAATGATTCCTTATGGTACAAAGATCACTTATATATTTGTAAGAATTCCCAACTAGAACAAAATATTATTTTGGAATTGCACACTTCTCCTTTAGGAGGATACTCAAGTTTTTCAAAAAATTACCACAGGGTGAAGAAATAATTTTTTTGCGATGGCCTTAAATCTGATATTCAAAATTTTGTGGCAAAATGTTTGGTTCTCCAGTGAAATAAAGTTGAGACAATTAAGACTTCGGGTCTTCTACAACCTTTATCCATTCCAATTCAACATTGGGAGAAAATTTCAATGGATTTTATCACAGGTTTACCTAATTCCGAAGGAAAGAGTGTGATCATGGTGGTAGTTGATAGACTTACCAAGTATGCACACTTTTGTGCATTATCTCATCCATTTAAAGGAAGTACAGTTGCTACTGTATTTATGGAAACAATTCAAAAGCTACATCGAAACCCAAAGATTGTTGTAAGTGACACAGATCCCATTTTTACTAGAAATTTTTGGACGGAATTATTTTATTGTTTTGGTACTCAACTAACTCATAACTCATCTTATCATCCTCAATCCTATGGTAAAACTGAGATAGTGAATAAATGTTTGGAAGGATATCTTCGTTGTTTTGTATCTAATAAGCAAATACAATGGGTCAAATGGTTACCTCTCACTGAATGGTGGTATAACACTTCCTTCCATACTGCAGAAAAAATGACCCCATTTATGGCACTTTATGGATATCATCTATCGTCCATCACATCATCTTTAAGAGAAAATTCTAAGGTTAAATAAGTGGAAGATCACATTGAGAATCAAGAAGAAATTCTCCAACACTTAAAGGATAACCTAAATTTGGCACAAAATGGATTGAAACAACATGAAGATCATCATCGCAGTGAGAGAAGTTCTGAGGTAGGAGACTGGGTATTTTTACGGCTACAAGCATACAAAAAAATTTGCCTCAAGCAAGCTAAGAAGGATAATAAATTATTTCCAATGTACTATGGTCCTTACAAGGTGTTTCTAAAGATTGGTACTACTGCGTATAAATAGGAGCTTCCTGCTTCTTCGTGAGTGCATCCAGTTTTCCATGTTTCACGTTTAAAGAAGGTTATAGGTGACAAACTTCCAGTTCAAACAATATTTCCATAACTTGATGAGGAAGGAAAAATATATTGGAATATAAAGAAATCATGGAAACAAGAACTCGACAATTATGAAATCGATCAATTTCGGAGTATCTCATCAAGTGGAAGAACTTACCCACTGAAGATTCTACATTGGGAGGATTAGAATTTTATATGGAAGCATCCATAGCTACTGAAGCATTGAGGAAAACACTTTTTTGAAGGAGATGGGCATGTTAGGTCCCTATATTACTATTATAGTCCCTTATTGTTGTTAGTGTAACCTGCTTATTGTTATTCTTGTAACCCTGTAACCCCAATATTGTTATTATTGTGCCCTTACATTATTATTGTTAGGTCAGCTAGGATTATATTGTGATCCCATGGAATCCTATATATAGAAGGAGGTTTTGTCATTTTCATCAGGCAAGATTCATTCATTTATGTAATGTATTAGAGGTTGCCCCCTCTAAGTGGCTGATACCAAGGCATTTATCTCTCTTTTCTTCTATTTTTGGAGCTGGTTTCATAACAAAAACCTAATTTTTTTAATTGTATTTTTGGATTATCACCTTATAGGTATACTCAAATTTCAGGTGTAGACAATCATTGGATACGAAATTAAATTCCACATCCAACGAGTGCCTCTTATACATACTTCTGAGAATACCCAAATTGATAAATTTGAAGATAGTTTAAAAAATCATGTTGAACACACTTTTTTATTGTATCTTCAATTTTTATCAATGTGGGTCTTCTCAAAATTATGTATAATGAGTACTCGTTGTATGTGGAATTTAATTCTGCATCCAATGAGTGTCTACACTTAAAATTTGAGTATAACTGTAAGGAGACAAGCAAAAAAATGTGTTTTCTTCTTTTCCCTCCAAAATTCATAACCCTTATTTTATTATTTTATTGTTTTTACTTTGGAAACCACTTTTAGGCTGAAATTTCCTGTAATGAGAATTCTGGTAAAAATTTTTGATATGGAAAATGAGCCACCCAAGGATTAAATTATGAGTCTTTTTGTAGTAAACCTAGGGGGGATAATATGGGGTATTCCTAGGGGGGATCATATGGGGTAAAAAGGAAGATAACCAAGGAAATAATGTACTATAAGGATAAAAAATACATGGGCAATAATTAATAAATAAATTGGTTAACCCACATTATGCAAGGGACCAAAAGTATTTAGGAAATAATGTGATAAGCCCATAGTATTAGATGTATGAACCACTGTAACTGCCCATGGTATTGTATATATGAAGCCTATATAGGGGCTAGAGACTCTCCATTGAGGATGTCAAGGTTTATTGTATTGAGAGGCATATGGCTTGTCGAGTTATCTCCTTCCTTAAGGAGTAGTTTTATGGTGTTGACCTACCTCAAGGGTTTTGATATCAATAAAGAATCATTTCTATTTTTCATATTATTGGATTGATCTTTATATTTCTTAGGAATATTTTCCATTTTTATAAATTTTTAGGTCATATCTATTACAAGTGGTATCAGAGCACTTCCTTGTGCAAAGTTGGGGAGATTGTTTTTTTATTTTTGTAGGGCATTTTTGGGTGGCAAATTTTTAGAACAAATCTGCCAATTTTGGTGAAAATATTTTAGAAAGTAATATTGGATCTGAATTCTTTGCAAAACAATAGTAAAATTCAAAATAAAAAAGCAGTCGAAACGAAGTCTGGATGACGGAGATATCGTTGATTTACAATCAGCGGTGTTGTAGAAATGTTTCTTACAGAAATTTGTGGAAGACAACTCGCTTGAAATTCGTTTGTAGTTTTGGGTGCATAATTTCAGAAAAATAATTATAAATCTGAGCTCCCCTTGAAAAATCACCCTATTAAAAAAAAAAAATCAGTAGAATTTGAGTCTGGATGATGGAGTTATCGCTGATTTAAAATCAACCATTGTTTTCAGAAATTTTGTGATAGCAGGACAATTGTAGCATGGAT
The DNA here is from genome assembly GCA_034641835.2 of Pinus albicaulis. NCBI lineage: Eukaryota > Viridiplantae > Streptophyta > Pinopsida > Pinales > Pinaceae > Pinus > Pinus albicaulis. Next base: position 456,943,217 of record CM076579.1, on the reverse strand, counting down.
CTAAGTTTCCATAGTACCAAGATAGGGATTATAGATACAAGGGTGGATGAAGAATGGTCATTTCATTTTTGAAAACATGCTATAATAAGGATTCAGAACCATTTTGACATATCTATGGCCATTTTAAAATTGTCGAATAAAGCAGGTATTTTTTTTTTCAAAAAACCCTCATTCTAAATTAAGGGTTATAGCAAGATGATTTTTACAGCGCGTGCTAATGGTCCCACTGTTGAGGAATTTATATAAACTCAGAATATTGACTTCCCATGGTTTTGGAACGTCTCCATAGGGTATTATTTGAAAGATGAAGCTTCTATATGGTGGAGATCACTTGAGAGTGACGTTCTAAAGTTATGTCATCATGAAGAAATTGAAAAATTCTCTTTGGAAAAGTGGTCTAGATCTGGAGAGAACGACATCAAATCTTGGACAAGTGGTCCCAAGCTAGAAGGAAGGACATTAAGATCCTAGACAAGTGGTATCAGTCTGGAAAGAACGATATTTAGATCCTAGACAAGTGGTCTCAATCTAGAAAGAAGGACACTGAGATCCCAAAGGGATTATTTTGTACTAATGTTTCTATATTACAGGTTCATGGGAGTATTCATAAAGAGAGCATAATTGTTTCTATCAATCCTAGTTGCAAACTTATTTTTATTAATTTTCATTTGTCTAAAGGATTGCAAGTCCCAGAAAAAAATTGAGCACACACAAGTTGATAATGAGGAGGTGAAAAATTATAAAGATTTGAAGATTTCTATGGATAAGTATGTGTTGCATTCTAATTTTTATAATTCAGATATGGATAATGTGGATGTTGTTTTGGGATATCTTTGGATGGAATCTGTTGGTACTATCAATATTAATGTACAGAATAAATTCCTGAAGCTTTGGTACAAAAATAAGAAAATTGTGTTACAAGATATTTCCATTAAGGGCCAATCTGATATTGGTGAGGTAGAAGCACAAAGCTCTAATGATAGTGACATATCACTTTAATAGCCTTTGATGGTCAACATCCAAACACAGACATCAAACTAGGTACTCTAAAAAGCCTTAGACACCACTCAGACACAAATAATGGAGGTACCAGAAACAACACAAAACACACTCAAGCACCAATAGTAGATGAATTAATGAAATATCCTCCATTAGTTCAATCTTCATAATATCACCAACCGCATCACCCATCATGACCAGAACCAACAATATGTCAAAGAATTAGCAACAAGGACAACAACTGGTGACCCACCCACAACACATCAATGCAAAGGAACCACGAGAACCAACGTCCATATCGAGTGAGCACGACATCAGCTAGATTGAGTGTTCACCTTTCACTAGGATGGCTTGATGCACACACATGGTACTAGTGGAATATTATTTTGAGGAGATCTTATTATTTATGTTCTACTCATTTTTCAGGGACAAAACATACTTATGGGGGTGTAATGTAGTATACATCGGGGAGATGATATGGAGTATTCCTAATGGGGATCATATTGGGTATAGAGGAAGGTACCCAAGGAAATAATGTAATGCAAAGATAATAAATACATGGGCCATAATTAATAAATAAATGGTTAGCCCACATTATGCAAGGGCCCACAAGTAGTTAGGTAATAATGTGATAAGCCCATGGTATTAGATGTATGACACATGGTAATTACCCATGGTATTGTATGTATGAAGCCTATATAGAGGTTAGAGACTCTCCATTGAGGATGTCAAGGATTATTGTATTACCAAGCATATGGCTTTTGGAGTGATGTCCTTCCTTATTTGTATGGTGTTACTCTACCTCAAGTGTTTTGATATCAATAAAGTTCTATTTCTGATATCTTGGATTGATCTTTATATTTCATGGGCATATTTTCCATTTTTATACTTTTTCAAGTAAGATCTATTACAGTTTCTAAACATTTTTGTTGCTAATTCCCCACTAAAAAGAGGCGAACAAGATTATGATTAAGAAGTAGAAATATTTGGGAGTAAAATTTCCACCCAAAGGTTGAGAGGATATAGGAAGCGCCCGACAGTGGTGCCAAAAGCCAAGACGAATAGGAAAAATCAATTCCATGTTGGTTCACTTCGTGAAACCCTCCCTATTATTAAGAAGAAACAAAGGATGAGGTTTTTCTTGATGATACACAAGATAATCTACATGATGTATTGATCGAATAAGGAGTCATGGAGAAACAATGCATGTAGCAAGGATTCATGGAATAAGGATTAGAAAACCTTGCTGACATAGAAACACAAGCTTAGAACGTTCCCTTTGTTGATGTAGATACAAAAACATGAATCCTTATTGTCCATGAGTACATGCAAGATGAAACTTCATTGCAGAGAGGTGGTGGCCTTGCTTCAATTTCACTATTTTATGGGGATGATGGGGAGGACCAAGAAACAACACCAGAAGTGAAAGTGAATTGAATTAAAATAGTGTGTACCCCTTCATATCTTCCTTTGTATATTCATTTGTTACGGAAGACTATGGTTCTCCAGATGAAAAAAAGAGAACTTCAAAACACAGTTAAAAACCTAGCATATGAGCTGAGGGGAAAAGAAGGTTTTGAAAGATTAAATTCCTTGGCCCAAGTTGCATACTCCCTAACCATGCATATAATAGATATACCTTCTCTAGCAGTCCAAGAAAGTATACCCCTTGGAAAAAAACTGACCAATGACATTGTTGGGAAACAGAGGATCAAGAACCACAAATGAAATTGACCAATGAAATAGTTTTGAAAATATAGGAAGAGGAACGAGAGGTGAAATTGACGAAATAAACTATTGTGTAAAGAAAGGTTCAAAAACTAGAGATCAAACCAACCAAACACACTATTGTGCAAGAAGAGGATGAAGAACCAAAGGATAAATTAGACATGTGTATACCCTCTTATAAGGGAGAACTAATACCATTTCAATAGCATGAAAAGATAATTAGTGACCTTTGCAAGACATGGGAAGAATATATAAACAAATTTGAAGGAGAACATAAAATCATAGTGGCTAAGATATAAAGGAAGGTGACCAGAATGGAGAATGAGAACAAACAACTCAAATAGTTAATGGATGGTATACTTAGCTGTAGGGCTCCTTCAACCAATTACAACGTGTAGTTAGATAAATTTTTTTTGATGTTTAAAAACAATGATATCATAAAAAATAATTCTTTCCATGTTGAAAACACAAATGGTTTCATATAAGTATACATGTCCTCTACAAATCTAGAAAAATACTTTCTTTGGGAACTGTACGAGCACAATTTTTTGTTGTCTTTTAACAAAATATTGAATTCCAATGCTTATGTAGGGGATGTCCAATTTATAGGATTTGTATCTTACTTGGAAGATCAAGAAAGTTGGGTGGAAGCTCTTAAAATGGTTAAACAAAATTCAGAGAGAATTATGTGGGCTATAGGAGAATATGAAATACTTGCACACGTGCTAAAAGAATACCAAGATTTGGCAAGTTTGTAAGAGGAAGTAGAGATAATCGCCAAGAATAGGCAGCAGGCCATTCCATATTTCATATAGCATATTCAAATATCAGAGACTCCACACAAGAAATATGTAAAGCAAGGTTGTATTCCTCAGGAAAACAAACCCAAAATAAAGATCCATTTTACTACATAAAGTTAAAAATAACTTTAACAAGAGTTTCTAACTATATTAATTCCATGGAATAGTGAGGGAATAAATAAACTGGTCTTATATTTTTCTATGCAATGATATGGCTGCCACCAAGGATATTTAAAAAGTCCTATAGCCTGATGAAAAAAAGAGTTTGAATGATGGAATGAAATTATGGAAACAACAGGGTAAATTCATCCAGGTGAATAAGGGCATATTTATTATTGTATCAGAGTTCTTCATGAATGTACCCCTTCATTCGTAGATTAAAAGTTACCATTTTTTCTTGCTGACATTCTCTTTTCTACCGTTGGTGAAATTTTCCCCCTCACCGTTGCTGACACATTGGTTCACCATTTCTGACATTCATTACCTCTAGTGCAACAAATCATAGTAAAAAAACACATAAACTATGATGTTGTAATATATATAATTTTCCAATAATATATCACCATTATCGTTGAACGATTATTAAAAACTAGTAAAATTGTGTTTTACATGTTTTGTTACAATTTCGTTACATTTCTGCTACAAATTTTGTTACATTCTTGTTGATTTTCTTCCAATTTATATATCATATTCATGATTAGATACTAATATATGCAAGAATCAAGCAAGCATGGAACAAACCCGTGAAAAATATCTTCCATAACATACTAAATAGTCCATGTATTTAAATATTGACTGTAAATTCATGGAGTTATTTAGTGACCTTGATTGACAATTGGGAAAAATTTCCCAAATCAGCAAATATATCCTCGCCACCTATCAAACAATCATGAATATATTCAACAAATAAATAACACATTAAATAAATCAAATTGAAAAAAAAGAATATCACAATAAACCAAGAAAACCATGCATTGTTGGAGTGAGGGCAACATATCTTGTTGAGTTGTTCAAACTGAAAGGGTTCATCTTAATCTGCAGTGATATTCAAGTCAATTTCCAATCTTGCATTTTTTTTTATTTTTTTTCTTATCTTTTTTGGTCTCAATAACCTCTTCTTCCTCTTCAACTATGATTCAAAATAACCCAAACCACAAGTGAATTCATAGTCCATAATATGAATATTTTTTTAAACATAGAAATCAAATATTCAAACTTGGTCAAAGTAGCAAGAGGTTTGTTTCGAGGCAGGTTTAAGAAGCCACTAAACTTCTGTTTGGACAACTCAATTTCTTCATCAATTACATCAACATTGTCACTATCCATGGAAAAAACGTTTACATCTTCACAAAGCTCTGATATTTAATTTATATTTATCTCAGGAGGGTCATTGTAAGAATCAATTGTGCTATGATGATTTAGTATTTGGTTTGAAGCCATTGAATAGGAATAGAAACAACCCAATTTTATGGCATTCTTGCAAATGTTTCCATTAATAGATCATAGGAAATAACAAGTGACAAAATATTTATTATTAGGTTTAGATTGACACCTCACCCAAAACAGTCTGATAAATTTTCTCATGAGGTTTGCAATAACTATTTGGAATTATTTTTTCTTTTTCATTTCATTATTCAAATTGTTTCTCTTTCCTATAATTTTTAAAAAATCCTTCCTTTTTTAGAATTTCCTTAAACCGATAACAAGGTTCAGCATCTTTTAGAAGAATATATATCAACCAATCCATCCTATGAGCACATTTCTTTGTTCTATCAGATATAAATTTTGTCTTTAGGTAATAGTGATATGTCTCCACAACATGGGTTGTTTCCTAATTTCCATGGGGACAATCCCGACAACATTTTACCCACATCCCTAATTACAAAACACTTGGGTTAGTGAAGATATTTCATTCATATGAAAACCAAAAAGAGAAATGTAGGAAAGGGTTTTTTAACTGACAAATCTTGTCACCGACAACCAATTCTTGTGGAAATAGTATAGGAACTTCTCCTCATTAGAAAAATTGTTGAAGAAAACATTAATTTGATTTCTCACTTCATCACTAGAACAATATTTCATAATCAAATCCAAATAAATATTTTTTTTTTAATTTTTAGACTACTTGCCAATCAATTCACATTTTTAGCCATGATTGACATACATTCCAAATGCACAAGATAAAATTACACCTTGTGATTCTCTTTCTACATTCAATTCATTTGAAGTGTTTTATTTTTAGAATAAATACAAGTTATACTATAAAGTAAGAAGATTGAAGTAACCTTAAAGCAATAATTTCAACCAATGCATCGTCAACTGTGAAGGCATTAACTTTCCAATTATGATCAACCCAGTGACACATATACATGAGGTGCTTTCCAAACATAGTGAAATGTAATATGTTGTATTACGTGATGCCACCACCCATGAAATTGGAACCCCACTTTATTTTTCATCAAACACCATGAGTGTGTCCAACTGATACTATCACATTCAAAAAACATATCAAGTCAACTTCAGCTCATTAATCATTATCAATCATTACAAATGAAAGTATTCTATTACATCAATCATTATTAATAAACTCACACAATATTTATTTGTATTAAATTTGAATCTATGGGCATTCAGCTATTATTCAATGGATTTACCATGGTCTCCAACATCCACTTCATCTGAATTCTAACTATGAAAGGATCTCTACATCATTGCGATTTTGACAAAAGAAAAAACGATCTTGGATTTTTTTATACCAATGGGTCACACTAATTTCATCCTTCTTATGAAACTGATACTTTCCTTTGATTAGATGATTATAAATTTTAATAACATATTTCCTAAAAAAAATTATATCTTGAGTTGTGGCATCCATGTAAACATATTTCTTAACATGCATTTTGCAAACAGAGTCAATCATCACTTCCAAGAAGAAATAAATATCTACATAGGAAACCTTTTCTCTCGATAAATTTGGTTAATGGAGGGACCTAACATCACCAAAAGTGTCATGTTGGCCATGATAAGGTCATGTTTTTCTATCTCCATGAATGATATATATTAGTATGGATATCTCTAGGGTTTGAGCAATAACTTTTACAATTAAATGGCATACACAAGCCCCTTTTCCACAAATGAGGATCTTTGCTCCATTTTATTTTTTCCTCTTCTATCCTTGGGGCCATATGAATAATAATATCTGCATAAGAATGTTTGAAAAGTATATACATGTCATAAATGATTGAGAACTATTAATAGAAACATCCAAACAATGAATTTGTACAAAAATTACACTTCATATCACAAGCAAGAAGTAGGACTTCAGCCTATGCATTTATATTGTACCTGGGTGAAAGAACATGGAGCATCTAGGTTTATTTCCCCTCCTCTAATAAAATTTGAAATTTTATTTCAAGGGATGTTTGAAATCTGATCAATCATCATTTTATTTCCATGTACTCCAGACCAACCTACATCGTTTCTAAAAAACGTGATTTTTTCTTTAGGGTCTTCGACCGAAAGGAAAATGATTATGTCCCATTTGATTTTCTTTACCATTTTTTGACCCAAGCAGTTGCTGCAACGGTAACTCTAAAAGGTGCTACAATGATGACCCGACGAGTTTCCATAATGGTGACCCAACTAGTTTCTGCAATGGTGACCCAACGAGTTTCCACAATTGGGAACCGACAAGCTTCTCTAAAGTGTAACCAACGAGTTGGTGAAATGTTCAACAAATGATTATAACAATGGTAAACCAACTATATGTTGTGATGATACACTAATGAGTTGATACAAAATTCAAAAAATAGTGAAACAACGAGTTGTTGCAACAAAATTATAGATTCCACAATAGTGAAACAACGAGTTGTTGCAACAAACTTATAGATTCCACAATAGTGAAACAACAAGTTGTTGCAAGAACCAACTAGTGATTTTCCACAACAGTTAACTAGTCAATTTTCGCACTAGTCAACCACTGAGTTGCTATAACATAAAAAAAAAACAATTAAATTTTGATATATAGCAATGTCATTGATATAATTATCCTAAAACCTGCAGATTGGATTATTATATTAGCATCAACCCTTACATTTTTGTACGGTTTAGTATTTAATTTCAGAAAAATATCTCTTTCTAATAAATGTTTGACATATATATATATAAAATTGCCTAATTATATATTAGTTATACTTGCATACATCATAATTTGTGTATAGGCACACAGTTATATACTAATATTTATTTTTTGAATCTAAATTAGTAATGTGGAGGATGAAGCTAAATAATTGATATTAATAGTAAGGTGGATTCCCCCACTATTGTATTGATACTCAGAAATGGAAGGAAATTTTATTTGATGAGAACCACTATGAGTTCTTGTAGGTGGAAGGATTTTACAAATTGAGTGAGGAAAGATGGAATAGAGTAAGAGTAATTATATTTTACCAAGTTTCCTACAATGACCTAGTATTAATGATGGTCTTACAATGAATAGTGGAAATTGATATGGAGAAAAAAAATATTATTCTTATAACGATAATTGGAATATCCATAAGTGGGATATGAAATGATGAAAAATATAGGTTAACAATAGGTTAATGAACCTACAAATACCATAGTTAATGGTGCACCCGTTTGGGGATCAGTTTAAGTTGATAAAGAAATTTAAATATAAACATAAATTTCCTATTTGTAATTTTTTAGAATAACAAACAACGCAAACATTAGCATGATTTTGAAATTACACGATGGGTGATGTTGATATTTTCATCTCTGGTTACAGGTGCATGAAAATATAATATGCCAAACCGATCTAGCATAATTGGATTGTCTCTCACGGTGTAGGAATTTAAAATGAAAACCCTACTCTGAAGCTGAGAATTCCTTCTAAGGGCGCAGAGGTTTGAAAATTAATAGGGAGAAGACGAAATTAATAAAATAGAAGGTAGGAAAATGAAAATCACAACACAATTACAAAATCCCTCATTAATTCATTTTCGAGTTTGGTTGCGTCAGGTAGGGAAGACATTGTGTCATAGACAACAAGCACGCAAATAGAATGTTGGAGACACTGATGACTTAGGAGCTACTATAGACAGAATGGAGTCATCGACCATGATTTGAGATGTCGGTGGCTCTGGTTACAGGTGCATGAAAATATAATATGCCAAACCGATCTAGCATAATTGGATTGTCTCTCACGGTGTAGGAATTTAAAATGAAAACCCTACTCTGAAGCTGAGAATTCCTTCTAAGGGCGCAGAGGTTTGAAAATTAATAGGGAGAAGACGAAATTAATAAAATAGAAGGTAGGAAAATGAAAATCACAACACAATTACAAAATCCCTCATTAATTCATTTTCGAGTTTGGTTGCGTCAGGTAGGGAAGACATTGTGTCATAGACAACAAGCACGCAAATAGAATGTTGGAGACACTGATGACTTAGGAGCTACTATAGACAGAATGGAGTCATCGACCATGATTTGAGATGTCGGTGGAGACAAATAAAAGTTCATCGAGGAGATGGGGCCAAGTCATGTTGATGTGGTGTATTAGTTCGTCAGATGGGTCTCGTCAGTGACGAGCTGGCGCAAAAGCACGAAAGGTGTTTCATTGACCCATTAGACTGCTCCCTTCTATACCACTAAGCATATTTCCATATTACAAGGTTAACTATCCTTTCTACTATAAATCAATTTCACATGAAATTTTCTCATACATATAGGATATAAATTTGTATTAAGGGATTGGCACAATGTTACACCTACTAAGCAATATGGTTAGATTCCACGAAATCTTCTCTGCGTGATTTCACATGGTTTGAGGACAATCAAATTTTCAATGGTTTAGATTGAGACTCTCAATCTTACATCGAGGATTCATTAGGTTTATTCATAAAACATAACTCCAATATACAAACTCATTTTACTCTTTCAATTTTGTTAACATATCGAATGCATCGATGTACCGTTTCTGCAAAGTATCTTGGTTTTTATTGGCCGTATGTTTTCCCTTACACCTAGAGATTTTGGTTTTAAACGTGGTTACAAACATGAATTTCATATGTTTCTATAGGAGGGGAGGTATTTATTTCACATCTAATTAGTATACTTATGTTAACGCTATTCCTACTTTTTCCTTGCATCCTTCGTTACATTTACTAATTTATCTTACTCATTATTTTGTCTTCTTCATAGGTGTTCAATATAATTTTCTACATGAATTATTTTGTAAGCTCTGTCTTAAATTCATTTTCATGGTTCTATTATTTCTACTTCAATCTGCCACCATTGATACTCATGTTGATGGACCTTAACCTCAAGGTGAAACCTTAAAAATCACATTTAATGAAAATGTTTATACCTTCAATGCTTAAATGCTTTACTTTTTTTCCCTTAAACACTTACCTGTTATACAAATTCACATTGAATGTTACTTTCAAGGTTCTTCCTAAGGTCATGTTCTTGTGAGCATGAGTATGAATAGTGGAATATTGAAGTAGGATTGATGGAACCATGAAAATTATGTGTGGTCTCTGACAATAGGTACTATGGGAAGAGTCCATATGAAGGATAAGTTTTTTTCTTGGAACGATTAGGGAAGGTTGATCTAACTAGAAATTATTCATGCAATCACCGTCCAATGGTGGGGTGATTACAAGGACCAGATCATGCATCCAAAAAGAAATTAAGATTGATTGACGAAGGAGAATGCATGAACAATCATCTAACACGTTGAGAGATTTGAGTGCATGGAAAATTTCATTGACCCGGAAAGGTTAATATTATACTCATGGTTTTCACTGTGATTTATTTTAAATATCTACTCATCAGGTGAATTCTTTTATTCCGGAAAAGTATTTTTTTTCCTTATATTAGAGAAGGAAATTTAAATTTTATTAGATAATAGTTAATATTTATTTCAAAATAAGAAATATCAGAGCAAACAATCTATATATATATATATATATATATATGTATATATATGTATATATATATATATATATATATATGTATATATATGTATATATATATATATATATATATATATATATATATATATATATATATATATATATATATATATATATGTATATATATATATATATATATATATATATATATATATATATATATATATACGTATATATATATACATAGATATATATATATATATATATATACATAGATATATATATATATATACACACACACACACACATATATATATATGATGTAATAAATTATATTAGGAAAGAACATTTACAATTATTTTTTCTAATTAAAACTGGTAAACATATATTTTTTGAAAACAATACATACATTGAGGCATATAATCTACTAAGACCTAAATAGTTTACCAGGCCTTAAGAAGGTAAGATATTAATCAAATTTCATCAACATTTTACTTCTATGCTCAAAATAATGGACGTGAGATAAGCATTCTAAATCATCATAATTTTGTTGACTTAAAATGTTCAATATGAAGATAGTATGACATATATTTTGAAAATTACATCTAACATGAGTATAAGGGACAACCTAAAAGAGAGATATTTTAATATTCAACTCTCTTATTGTTGCACATGTGACTCTACCATTCTAATTATTTTGATGTCGTCAACCCCCAAATTCAGTATAAATCTCTTGACAATCAATTATTACCTTAGAAATCTTCATTTTCTTCTTAACATTTGTAGAGAAAACAATATATTTTTAGTTTTCTAGAGTGATGCTATTCACCTCGTTATAATATATTAGTTTCCTTTTTCCTATAACTATTTAAAAAATTATATGATTAAATGATGGAGATATACAAAAATGTATGAGGGATATATTGTCATGTAAAGTTACAATTAAAAAAGTACCTACATTAAAAAATTTAAAAATAAAAATAACAAAAAAAAAAGTGTCAGCCATAAGTAAAATACCTATTCGAAGGATTATATGTAGTAGTAACGAGAACGAAGAAAACTCAACATAAACAATAAAATAAACAATCCAAAAAATGCATTTCCATTTTTATGAAAAGGAGGTCCATGGATTGGAGGGAACGATGGATCTAGTAAGGGTTTCAGTCAGGGTTCTACAGATCTCTGCTGCCATCGAGGACTAGATCTTGCAGCCTCAAGGATATACAGTGTTTCATAATCCCTCGCTGCACTAGAAGTGGCTCTAGCTTCTGCCACTGGTCTGGAATTCTAGCTCCTAGCTCCACGAGCCAACAAAGGAAAATCAAGCGCTGTATATATAGATCAAGGACCTAATAAGAGGGACGAGCTTCAAACATGGGTTACTCGCCATCCAAATCAATTAGATCTATCCTTGCTGGGTGACAAAGACAGTGACAATGATTGGGTACACGGCCATTTCAATGAGGGCAAGGAGATCAGCGTGGCTTGGGGAAGGAAGCCCATTGGAAACTGTAAGAATACATAATGTTTTACGAATATAAGTGTTTCTAAAGATGGATCTGGCTTTAGCATTAGATCGGTGTTTTCGGGATGCCTCTTTGACAATGTCCAGCAGCCAGTGATTAGATCTACTGCTATTCTGCTATTTCTGATAAGAAAAGAGGTGCAACACCTCGAAGAGCCCCAATTGGCACAACTGGTAAGGGAGGTAAAGAAGGCACGCATTGGGGAATATCCGATTGGCTCTCATGCTTAAAATTTGGACCTACTGGTCTACCAAAGAGATTCTTACCCTATCTCAATCTATCGAGGGGAGCCACTGGCCATAACAGCAAAAGACACAGCCCTGAGCAGCGACCAATGGGTATTGGAAAAACCGATCCAGGATGGAATCGAAGATTTCTTCGCATGTAAGAAGAAATTCAAGGCGGCGTTGCTGACAGGGGAGGTAGGGCTGGATAGCAAAGGTAAACAATAGGGAAACTCACACGCCCCACTCTCAGGCCATCGCTTGTCCAGTAACGCACAGACAAATGAAGACGTTTCACAACAAAAGACAAAGCTCCTCGGTAGATTGGAGCAAGGAAAAACCAAGACCCAACGGATCCAGAGTGGGGAAATGAAGTGGTCCAATATTCCTATAACATGGAAGTATCATGTGTCCTTGCATACAAATATGGAACAGAAACATGGATTGTCGCCACTTTCGGACCTCCGGCAACAGGTAAATATAAACCATTTTCAATTTTCATCAAATCCCCAATGGGTAAATCTTACTTAGTCTGGATACAAGTAGAGAATACCATTCTGCAGCTGAAACGACAAATCTGGAGACTTATGGGATACCCTGTCCTGATCCAACACTTGGTCAGTGGTTGTCACTCTCTTCAGGACTATAGGTCTTTGAAGGATTATGGAATCAAAGCTAAAATGTCCATCTCACTAAACCTTCAACTAAGAGGGTGTGTTTCATATTAGGGAATACCAAGTTCTACATGAGGAGATAAAGGGAAAAAAGCCACATCTCAGCACCAATCAAATGGCGGCCTTTCTTACAAAAATATCCTACAGGGAAACAAATTTGCAGGGTCATCTCCTGATCAAGGTAGATCTGTACCCCGGCCATACATTGTGGAACAGTTAGGAAAAAATCCCACTTTAAAAATCTATATTTCAGGAACAGAGGATTATGTCAAGAAATATGAAACACGGGCGTTAATTTTCCGTTTTAATTGCTTTTGGCCGAAACCAATAGACCTTTATCATTGGATCTTCACACAATGGACCATGGAATGTGATATTCACCTCTGCTCCAAAGGGTTCTTCATTGTTAAGTTTATCTCTACGGAGTTCAGAGATCATATCGTTAGAGCAGGACCTTGGTTTTGGGGAACTACATGTCTATTCATGACCCCATGGTTTCCAGATTTCGACCCAAACACCATGCCAGTTGCCAGAATTCCTGTATGGCTTCGACTATACAACCTCCCCCTCCATTTTTGGAGTGATCAGGTCCTGGAGGAAATTGGAAAAAGTATCAAGAAATACATCAAAACTGACACAGAAAGAATTGAGGAGAGGATATTCACCTTTGCACGGATCTGTGTCGAGGTAGATCTAAGTAAAGGTCTACCGGAAACAATTATGCTGATTTACAAGCAACAAAACTGGTTGCAGGGACTAGATTATGAAAACACTACATTCAGATGTAGAATTTGTAGGATGATAGGACATTTACAAAGCACCTGTCCAGAAACAAAGAAATCAAATAATAAAAAGAAACAGAAAGGGAAACAAAGAAAAGGGTGGCAATATCCCCCTCCTGATTTAGAGGAAGACGAATCAGAAGCAGAGGAGGAACCCATGCCCACCGAAAATACTGAGCCTATACAGGGACAAGAGATACAAAGGAAACATATACCAGCTCATAAGGACCTTTAGCATCACCAGAATCAGTTAGAAAGGACTAGCAAGGACATGGGTATCGAAGGAATCAAATGACACCATTCCTCGGATACTTCAGATTCAGACAAGGATACAGGAACCCAGATAGCAGAAAATTAGTTAGTCCTTGCAACGATTGCGCCTTCCCAGAGCGAGTGGTGCAAGGTCGAGAAGAAGAAGGGGAGGAAAACCTGAGTTGTGGGATAGATACTCACTCTTTGGCAGCATTGGTCCTTTTTTGGGGCCATCTAGTTTTTCTCTGGCCTTTTCTCTCTCGTCTCATTTTTTCCTCTTTTTCTCACCTTTATTTTTTCTCTTTTCTTTCTTTTGATATGGTAGATATGCTACGAATTTTTGTGTGCTAAAGCACATGAGCCCTATGGGTAGTTGTCTGAAATGCTTAAATGCATCTGCTACATGTAACTTTTCATTTTTATAATAAAAAGTTACTGATTTTTTTTCTGTGGAAAAAATAAAATAAAATACCTATTCTACTAAAATATAAAACAAAATATAATTTTTAATCACCATAATTTTATCGAAGTAAACTCTCAAGAGGAATATAGTATGCAAAATATTTTAGAAATTAGATCTAACATGAGTATAAGGGATAATATAAAACAATGTTGTTTTAATCTTCAACTCTCTAGGTGTCGCACATGTGGATCTTTTATTCTACGGATTTGTAAGTGAATCTTTCATTATAGGGATTTGGAAGTGACTAACATGAGTTTCACTAAGAAGCTCATGAGAATCAATTATTATCTTATAAATCTTCCTTTTCTTCTTAACGATAGTAGGTGCAATATGATATTTTTTGTTTTCCATATTGGAGCTAATCACCTCCTTATAATATCTTAGTTTCCCTTTCTCTCTAACTCTTTAGCAAATTGTATGATTAAATGGTGGGGATATACAACAAAGTATAAGGATATGTTGTCATGTAAAGTTACATTAAAAACAAAATTAATTACTTGCATTAGAAAATTCCAAAATAGAAATAACAAAAAATATCAATGTCAGTCATAAATAAAATACCTCAATTTTTAACTTGATTTATATAGATAAAGTAACTCAAAGAAATAAAAAATTCACTTTTTGGTAGTAGGGAGATATTTAATACCTTCATCATTTAATATTGGCTTGAGAGATAATATATAAAAATAATATTATCATGGTGTTTGATTCATTTTATGTTGAGTTGACATGTAAAATATAAAACAAAAATATATTAATAACTAAAAAATATAAATCACCTAGTTTTATATGAACTTGTATTTTAAATTAAACATTTTCATATATTTTATTATATTTTCATGTTTTATTGTAAAGTAGATGTAAAATTTATTTCATTCTTAATATAGAATTGATATGTAACAGTTCAAAAATATTAATTCAAAAAATGGTTTAATATGCATTATTAATTAAGTATTTCAATATGCATATTGAGTAAAATATTTTGACATTATATATATAGAGAGAGCTTCCTCCACGTTATGACAACATTCAACACCCTGTAGACTTGATGCTTTTAGATATGGCCTTCGGTAGCCCTTTCCTTTCAGAATTGGCCATTTTACTAAAAAAAATTAATTTAAATTCCATACGTGACTCTCCTCTTCCAAAATCGTGCACACACGTAGGTCCATATACCCAACCCACGTATATAATTTGAAATATGAAAAAAATATAGAATTCAATTTTTTTGGGTGGGGTTTATGGGTCACATTACAATCCCACCGACAAGAGCTAGTGGCCTAACTGTATCACAACTTAAATAAATGTTTCGGGGTTGTATAAATTCACCTTATGGGAAGGATTAAGGGGCAGAGAAATAGGATATTGATATTATAGGAAATTGGTGTTTGATCAAGCCTGAGTTTTCCCTATGCCTCCTGCACTCCTAGCTATAGAAAACCCTTGTTTCCTCATAGAGATGTTAATCTCCTTTATGTGGCATCTATCTATATGTATTTGAAAGAGAATTGTCGAGGCTTCAGCTGGACAAATACGAAGGAAGATTTCGCTTGGAGACGTGGTTGAATCATGATGCCCTCTTCCATGTTTCTTTTCAGTTATCAATAAATAAGGTTTGTCTTGTTATTGAACGTTATGATATTTATTATTTAACTAATGTTAAGATCTAATTATGTATGATCATGGTTTATATCCTTATTGTTATATGATCTAACATTCATATCTCAAACATGCTTTGAACTACTCCTAGTGTATATGCTTCTCTAGAATGTGTTGCATCTTTTAAGGAATTGGAGGAAGTAGAGGGGTTGAACCCTGCAGGAACACCTTCAAACGTAGGACCTACGAGTACTTTATCTTCATCCCACTTTAGTATTTTATGCATTAGGAATGCTTTTTTGCTTGCTTCTTGTTTGTAGATTCCCTTTGATTTGTTGGGGTTTCTAAGCAAGACCCTAGGGTGTTTTATCCCGTAACATAACATGTGAATTTGCTGGGAAATATAATAATGTATTTCCTTGTTTCTGTTGTTTCTCTATTGATTTGGGCCTTCTTCTTTGATTTATTGATTTTTTGAGTATATTTGATTTGTTTGTAATCCGGGAAAAAACTCTGATCCTTTGGATTAGGCCTAAATTTTTATTTTTCTTTAATGACCTATTTATACATAGGTTTTATTTCACATAGTCACATACACATGCACTTTTTCGTCCAAATAAACAAGTGTATATGTGGGTTTCCTGCAGTACAATCACTTATATAAGCAAGTCTGTCACTACCAAGTCACATATGTTTGGTTTTGAATGAATTTTTAATATTTTAACTCCAGCAAATGGTTTTTTCTAATTTTCATTTCTTTTTTTTCAGTCATTGTTTGTTTGGGCAAGTCTTTCTTCTTGCAGATTTTAAGCTTCCTATTTGTCTTTGTGGAAAGATCTTGTCAACCTAGGGTTTTCCTTTTGATAAAGTGTTATCTTTTGAGTTTGGTTTCAAGGCTTCTCGGTGATTTTCTTGGTTGTTATGAGTCTTTAGTACAGGAAATTGGTGCCAATTCACTTATAACCTAGACTTTACATTCCCTTACCTTGCTTTCTTGAAATTTGACCCTTTTGGTTTTTTCTTGGTGTTTGAGAAAGTACTTCTTGCAATCTTGAAAATTTTTCTTCTTTTGTTGAAATCTTTCTTGCTTACTTGAGTTTTTATGTTTTTCTTTAGATTATTCTATTTGTTTTTGTAGCCTCTTTTCACTTTAAGTCTTATCATGTCAATGATTTCTATGGCTTGCAAAACTTGAGGTTCATTATGCTTGAATTTGATCTTGAATTCTTTGGTAGTTTTTGTTTTCTCAAGAACTTTTTTTTCCCCTAAAAAGAAAAAGATAAAAGCATATTTTTTTGCCTTTATTTTTTAGTTTTTTTTGGTCTTGTTTTTGTTTTTGAGCAAGTGTGAAGTATTTTCATTAGGTTGAATTTTCTTGATTTTGTGGAAATTGTTGTTTGAATTTGTTCCTCACTTTTGTCAGTTTTGTCCTCTTGTTTTATTTGAGAAACACATTTTCTTGCCTTAAGAATAGTCCTTAGAATCTTGCATTAATAATTTCTAGTTTGCATTACATTGTAAGAATTTTAGTCTTTTTGGTATATTTTGAGTGTGTGAGTGTGTTTTTTGAGAAGAAATTTTTTTTTTTTCTTTCTTAGTTTGTTCATAGAAACTTTAGTAGAAATATCCTTCATCAAGGAAAAAGAGTTGCATCTTCATGTAGAAAGGTTTTATATTGGTTTCTTATTGCATCAAATAACATCATAAGTTGAACTTCCATTTTACCCCTGACTTAAAAAAAACCGTTAAAATCAAGTGGTAAAATTAAAATGAATTAGAATTTTTTTGTTTTTAATATATACATCAACTAGTCTAGGTAATTTATGACCTTGTAATAGGTGTGTGGAGAGCTAATTCTCTGAGGCCACTCTGAAATTAAACATAGAATTTGATTAAAAGAGTGAAATCCAGCATCGTTAAGCTTTCTGGGAAATATCTTCTCATACGAGAACTAAGAACGAGGGCAAGTGAAGGCAGGGAAGAGAGAAACCCCCTCTCATACTTGTTGGAACCCATCCAAAGACTATTCCGCCCAACTTTCGATATGAACTAGAGACCTTAGTTGTTATTCCTACAAACCACATAGGTGAATGTAGGGGGGAATATCCATGGTACCTTAGGTAGATGTTGTATCACTCTCATTAGTACTTCTAGAGGGTGCCCTTGCAAAGCTTGGGTACTTGCACCATAAAAGGATTTTGTCTAGAGTTCAATGTAACTATTTATATTACCTTTGCTAGTAGGTTTGGGGCGTAATTACCAAAAAATATTTTTGGAAGGTCCTTATATTCACTTTCTTGTATTTTTGTGTCTAGTATTAATCACCTAGAGTGGAAATACCCAAAAGTAGCTTGATTGGTTGTATCTTTAGGGACACTTCAGTGAGTGCTCTTTTCTCCTAGATCTACATAGATTTATAATATTTTTGAGTCTTATAATTTCTATTAATAATTAAAGGTGATTTATAGACCAATTCGTCGGTCCAGAAGGCTTGATGGGCTCTCAAAAATGAGTGACGAGCCTTCTTCTAGAAGGTGTAGGAGAAATTATGCTGGTGATTTTCAACCACTAGAAGTAGATGCATCAGAGATTGACCCTTTGATTGGGGCTATTGTGTCACAAGGTTGACCTAGTGTAACTCGTGATTTGGAGAGGAAGACTCTAGTCCTTTCTAGGATTCTCTTCTAGTCAGAGGATGAGGTTGAGGTTGAAGAGATTCCTGAGTCCCCCGTGACTCCTTCTTCACCCCTTTCTTCCAATTTCGAAAAATTGTATGTTGGGACCCCGACTCACAGGCTGAAAAGCCCCACTTTTTTTCCTTCCTTTCTTTTGGTGGGCACTACTGGGAGCACGATTTTGACTATGAGTAATACTAATGTGCATGCTCCTATTTCAGTTGAAGGAGGAGGTACAACTTATATATCCACTATCACACCTACTACATTATTATTGGGTTATTGTTCCATTCCATCATCGAGTGGAGGCACCCAAGATTTTGCTTCCCACACTAGTTCTTTTCATTTTGGGATGACTTCCAGTGCAATTCCCTCAGTTCCTTTAACCATTTCATTTGTTTTTTCCACAAAAATGACATCTATGGCTATTTCTTCAACATATTTCTAGGTTTTTCCTTTTGGAAGTGGTCATATATCTCATTCTAAACCTTCTTTGAACATAGGATAATTTTCTTTCTCCGCTCAGGGTCAAGATTACAATCCTTTTCAAGGGGGTCAAGGATGGAATAACCCTTATTTTAGTGGATTGGGATCTTGGAATCAGTCCTTCTTTGGTCAACAGGGGAATATGTCTTTCTCCTCCATAGGAACGTCTCGGGATTTTTCTCTTTTCACCAATGTATGGAACCCTTACGAGGGGCTCTCTTGTCCTTTTAATACTTAGTTTGGGGGGAATTTTCCTGGTTTTGGAAACCCTTTGGTAGTAGGTGGTCATACTACAAATTTTTCTGGACCAAAATGTCTTCCTTATGGTTCAGTATCTTCTGCAAACAATTCTTGGAAACCTAGTGTGTTTGAAAATCTAGGATATTATTTTCTTAATGTTGGGAATCCTGCTCATAGTGGGTGGAATTCTCAAGATCCTTCATGCTTACCATTCATTGCAACCCTAAATTTTCCATATCTTTCAAAATTTTCAAACGATCTGATCCATTATACTCTAGCTTGGTCTCCTGTTCCCACCAAAATTCCATTGGATATTCCTAAATTCGAAGGGAAGTGTGGGGAGGATTCATCTCACCATGTAGCATCATTCAATTTATCGTGTTCATATAACTCACTAATTTATGATTAAATCAGGTTGAGATTATTCCAATGCACCTTAACTGGAAATGATGCAAAGTGGTATATACATCTTAGTGGCAATACCTTTGCTTCATTTGGCGAATTGGCTACTATGTTTTTGAACAATTTTCAGTTGCTTGTTTGATATGATGTTGTAACTGAGCTATTGGCTAATTTCTAATTAGATATAACAACTCAAATTTCTTACCATAGTTAATAATGGTGAAGAAGGAAGAGGCTCATTAAATCCTATATTCCTAATGAATTCCTTCTCGAATGGTTTTTAAAATTAATAAGAGCGAGAGATTTATATAGATGTGTCACTCTCTACAGTATTCACTTAAGAACAAGCTATATTTAGAGCCCAGCAGTTAGAAATTATATATTCTCAATCTCTAATTATCTATAATATTTTTCCTGATGCTTCTCGATCCAAGATCAATTTTTCCAAACCCAAGCTCAGTCCCCATACTGATAGGCTAGTTAGATTGATTGAAAATAACAAGACTAACCTACTAAGTCATTTGTAGTAGTTGTATTTACAAATTGCTTCTTTGATTTAGGCATCGCCTTGAGTGCTTATGCCTTATCAACCGTTAACTATTAACATTGTCCAATCTTTGAACCCCAAAGGAAATCAACAATATAATGGGTAGAAAAAGGGATGTGGTAAGAAGAATGATAAGGATGGTGAGGGCAATGCGAAAAAACCCATTAATAAATTTTTGGGAGGGTAAAATGGAGTCAAAAAGTAAAGTTAACTTTCCTTACAAATTGTGCAATGGAGATCATTTTACTCATATTTTCCCTAATATTCAAGACGATCAACACTTGTTAGAAAATCAAGGTTCTTATAGCTCCAATGTTGTTCTGAATAACTCTTTTCCCCAAGGGAAACAAATTCTTGTTGCCACGAATAATAATACTGGAACCCCCATATGGGGCAACCAGGAAGGGGAAAATCCATCGAATGTGTACATGATGACCTGTCATGTTTATGTTGCTACAAGGTCACATGATTATGGTGAACTAGAATCATCTAAAGCAAAGAATTCTTTTGATGTTCCAAAGGCGCTTCATATTGAGAGGCTTGTAGTTGATCTTATACTTCGGATGTAAAAAGAAGATACAAAATGTTCAACTATCAAGCCTAATGCCAAGACTTCCCAGAACTACTCTATTATTGCAGATATGGCTCAATGTTCTTATGTGATGTCTATGTTAGAGGTACTACAGTCGTGCCCAATACAAAGAAGTATTCTTCTCACTCTTATCGGGGAAATAGATCTAAGAAAATATCTGATTTTTATATTTGACATGTGAAATATTAAGAAGAGACTCCCTCATCACATGGCTTTCCATATTAAATCTACATATCAAAAAATGGATACCTTTCTAACTGTAGTTGATGAGGGAGATTTCACATGTGTCATTTTGATTGCATGTTGGAAAGCCATTGGATATTCTTAAGTTATTCCTTCGCCTACTCTCTTGATTGCATTTGATGCCCATTCTCGTAGGTCACATGGAATTGTTCCAGCCTTTCCCATCTGTGTTGGGGGAAAGGTGGTCAATATTGAGGTGGAAATAGTTGATGATAATTTTGACTATAATATTTTATTGGGATGAAATTAGATTTATGAAATGGATACCATTGTCTCATCATTATTTTGCATCCTATTCTTTCCACATGAAGGGATAATTGTTACTGTTAATGAGATGGATTTTTCTCTAAAAGAATCTAGTGCATCTTTTGATTCTACCATTCCCTTGGTCAATAATGCAAAGCTGCATGCAGAGAATTTAGGAGTCCGAATGTATTCCTCGTTGATGGGTACTTTTGATATTCCTTCTCTTATCGTTCGAATGAATGCCATTTCGTCATCCAAGGCCCCTTCTCGAAGAGAGTTCTTTAGAACTCATTATTTTTTGTATCATTGGCCCTTAATATCCTCTATGACCACATTAGAAGAAGGGAAAGAGTGTGGAATGGAATACTCCATGTCCGTAGCTCAAATTTCCTATCAATTCACAGTTAACACTAAAGATTCTGATCCTACTCCTCTTTCATTAGAGGATTTGGATGGAGATTTGGCCCTGACCTAGACCATATGAGGAGGAAATCCTAGAAGCAATGATGGGCATGGAAATATCGTGGGATGAATTTCATCATCGATCATATTTTCTCCCAGACTTGCATGAAGTTGAATCAATTTTTTCTAGTCCTTTGTCAACTTGTGATGTTAAGACAGTCTTAAACCCTTTGGCTC
Organism: Pinus albicaulis; assembly: GCA_034641835.2. Lineage (NCBI taxonomy): Eukaryota > Viridiplantae > Streptophyta > Pinopsida > Pinales > Pinaceae > Pinus > Pinus albicaulis. The sequence goes on along the minus strand of CM076579.1, from coordinate 456,921,183 downwards.
CAACATAGATTTCTATCGAAGGTAAAATTTATATCCTTTTGGAAACTATTCTGGTGAAAACATCCAAGGATCCCAATATAATTGAAAATGTTTTCATTGGAGCCAAGTTCTCCGTAAAGAAATTTGAGCTTATATCGATCATTTCAAATAATTCCACAATGTGTTTTCTTCGTATTAAGAGGAAATTCCTAGAATTGATCCATCAATATTTCGACATGAGATTAAGACTTATGATAATGCTAAGCATATATGGAAAAAATTTCGGCCAGTAAACCCTAGGAAAGAGGCGGCTATCGTTAGAGAAATTTTGAGGTCTAAAATGGTCCTCCTAAGAAAAATGTACAGCAAAAATAAACTTTATAAGAACCAATAAGATTCAAGATAATCATATCAACCATGGGGGGTGATTTAGATTTTTTGGAGTAGAAAAGTAAAAATATTAAAAAAAATAAAAATAAAAAAAAGCTACCTTTTCATTTTGTATTTTCAACTTATTTCCCTAAGGTTTTACTCAAATTTCGAGTGGGAGTACTCGTTGGATGCAAAATTTAATTCCTCATCCAAGGGGTACCCATGCTGAATATTTTTGATGGAACCTTCTACACGAACAATGATAAATGCACAAAAACATGTGTTTGCAATCACATTTTTCATGCATTTCTTATTTTTCATGTAGCGAAGTACATAAAAATTATGCGATATGGGTACTCCTTGGATGGGAAATCAAATTTTGCATCCAACGATTGTTTTGACTTAAAATTTGAGTAAACCCATAAGGAGATAAGTTGAAAATATAAGTTGACAAAATAGTTTTTCCTTTTTCCCCTCTAAAATTTGATGATGTAATTAAATCTTATATTACTATTTCTGCTATTATTTTATATTTTCCTTAGGAGTCCCATTTTAGACCTCATAATTCCCCTAATGCAAAGCTGAGGTTGAGAAGCTACTTCAGTTAGCTTTCATATACCCCATTCCATTAACTAAGTGGGTCTCGAATCCAGTCCCGGTTGATAAAAAACAAGGAATGATCCACGTATGCATAGAATTTAGGGATTTTAATAAGGCTTGTCCAAAAGGTAATTTCCCCATGCCTTTTATTAATCATATTATTGACGCGTGTGTGGGAAATGAGATGTTCTCCCTCATGGACAGTTTCTCAAGAGATAATCAAATTACTATATGTCCCAAAGATCAGCATAAGACAACTTTTATCTACCCCTAGGGTAATTTTTCATACAAAAATATTCAGTTTTTCTTTAAAAATGTTGGAGAGACTTATAAGCAGGCCATATCCTATGATTTTCATGATGTCGAACATATAATTGAAGCTTATTTGGATGAAATAGTTGCTCAGTTTTGAAAGATAATTAATCATCCTCACCATATTCATTTAATCTTTGAGTGATGTGGTTATTATAAAATTTGGTTGAATCTGAATAAATGCATTTCTGTTGTCACATCCAGTCGGTTATTGGGATTTATAGTATCCACTCAAGGGATTTGCAGAGATCCTTTCAATGTTGAGGAAATATTTCAATTGACACCCCCATCTACCATCCGTCAACTTCAGAGTCTCCAAGGAAAATCCAGTTTCTTGAAGAGATTTATTGTCAATTATGTTGATATTACAAAGGGAATTACGATATTTCTGAAGAAAGGAGTTCCATTTGTATGGGGCGATTTCACTCAATGCTCATTTGATACTTTGAAAAAATCATTGACATCTGCTCCTTTATTGAGTCCACCCGATTATAGCAAGAATTTCCTCTTATATCTCACTGCGGCAGAATCAAGCATAGGTATGGTTCTTACTCAGGAATACTATGTTACTTGTGAGCACGTGATTTATTATCTGATCCAAGGCCCGGTAGGTTCTAAACTACAATACTCTTCTATAGAGAAATTATCGTTGCCAACTTTTCATGATGCCCAGAGACTTTGACACTATACTCTGCCTAGAAATTTTTTTGTCTTGGTGGCTTTCAACCCATTTGAATTTTTTCTAAGTAGGCGAGTGATTGGAGGAAAATATAACAGATGAATTTTTATTTTACAAGAATTTGATCTCAAGTTCTTGTTAGCCAAATCTAAGAAATATCTAGTATTTGTGGAATTAATCTTAGAATTTCCTTGTGAAGAAGAATTTTTTTATGAGGAATCATTCCCTCATGACAATTTTTTCCTTTTTTGTTCACAAGATCCTTGGTATGGAGATATAATAATATATCTCCAGACTTGAAAATTTTCTCTCATTTTTTCGAAGGTTGAGAGAATAAAATTGTGTCACTTATCTAAAAGTTATATTATTATCTCTGAAACTTTATATCATCACAGGATCGATTAAATACTTCGATGTTATTTAACCCTAGAAGAATTTGAGTCACTGTTGAATGATTACCATAGTGGAGCTTCTAGTGGTCATGTATCTAGGCTTGCTACAACCCAAAAAATCTTTCGTGCAGGATAATTTTGGCCTTTTATTTCAAATATTGTGTTGAAGTGTTAAAAAATTTCCATCCTTTTCAGGTTTATACTCAGAAAATTCACGCTCACCCAACTCATTTTTTCCCTATTATCATGGTCGGTTATTTCAAAACGTGGGGCATTGTAACTCACCTTTTGAAAAGTGTCATAAGTATATTATTGTAGCAGTGTACTACTTTACTATGTGGGTCGAAGGTATTCCAACTTTTGAAAATGACGGTGAAACAAAAACCCTTTTTATATTCAACAAAGTCATTTCTCATTTCAGTATTCGAAAGCAGATTATCATTGACCATGGTAGAAATTTATAGAATAAGATGATGGCTGAATTTCCTCTCAAACTGGGTTTCTAGTAGGAGCTTTCATCTCCTTACTCTTCTCAAGCCAATGGTTAGGTGGAAGCCGTGAATAAGTCCTTGAAGGTTGTCCTGCATCAGAAAATTAATATGGATCGATCCAGTTGGCATATCATGTTATATCTGCCTTTTGGGCATACCGGATTTCGGTTAAGACCACTACAAGTTTCACTCCTATTTAACTATTTTATGTTTTGGAATCGATCTTTCTGGTAGAATGTGAAATTATTTCTCTTAAATTACTCATATAAATTCTTTAAGACACTTCTAGTCTCAAATAACATCTCCTTCATTCGGAACGTCTTGATGAGCAACGTAAAGATGTGGATACAATTAATTAATCTCATAAGAAAAGAGTGAAAATAAAAATGATAAGGTTGTGCATCATATGGTTTCCTCTAAAAGTGACCTTGTCCTGGTCTATGACCAAGAAAAATATGCCTTGGGGGTAGAAAAATTCAAACCCATGTATTATGGTTCTTTTATCGTTAAAAAGGTCTAACAAAAAGGAGCTTATGAATTGGTTGATTTCCATGGAAATGAGCTGGCAGAGACCAGAAATGGGATCTATATTAAGAAGTGTTATGCATAGGCCTCTACCTAGCACTTGCTTCGTTTTGTAGACATTGTATATATTTTTTCATATCTCTATATAGGTTTCATAGTGATATCGATATTTTTTATCTGCTTTGGCAGGTGTCGATCGAGATCTGGTATATCTAGGGTTTTTCGATGGTACTAGTCAACATACTTGGAATTTGGCTTCCGCAGCTTGGGTGATTTACTCTCCATCCAGTCAATTGTTAGTTTCAAGAGGCATATGTATCGTGCCTGCTTCAAACAATGTTTCCAAATATACTGTTTTTGTTAACTTACTATCTGAAGCAATACCTCTTGGTGTCTATTTGTTAGTAGTCTACTTCGATTCAAAACTAGTGGTGTCTTAGTTAATAAACATCTATCGTGTTAGAGATCCTTATTTATATCACCAATTTTTGAGAGTGCATTTATTACAAATATCATTTAATTTTATCACAGTTATTCATATTCCACCATTAGAAAACTCATTTGCTGACTCCATAGCTAATCAACCATTAGATTGGCATATTAATCATTCATTACATTAAAATAAAAGATAATAAAAAATCATCTATATATATGATCGTCACATCATGAAACCGTCTACATATAGATAGAAGTTATATGTCCAGTGAGTTATACAATTCTTATCATGTCCATAAAAAATACTGCATTGTCTGTAATCTATATCTGCGGGCCCTGCCTTGGTGTGCATCTTGGAACAAGACAATGGAATTATACACCCTTCACAAATATTGCACCCAATCTCATGGTACTCCTAACACGCGCCTCTGTATTTCCTTCTGTAGGTCCTCTACTGATGCCATAGGTACATGGAAAGTCAGACTCTCCAAGTTCCTTTGTACTACATGAAGAACTCTCTCGGTCTCAATGACAGCACTCTCTGTGTCTCGTCCGTGATGTTTGTCCTGGTGTAGACCCTTAGGTCTCAGTATTCCAACATCTATATCATGATCAAAAAATTTTCTAAAAATTGTTGTCTCATCAAAAATAATTTCAATTCACATCTTTGAAAACCAAAAAAATCAAATAATGTTAAAATCTTAAAAATAATTTTATAGATGGCACCCCATGCAATGCCAAGTGGAAGTACCATTTATGGATCTACTCAGAAATGAATGCTTGTATATGGGTAGTCCTCGAGAGAAATTACTTGTTATTTCCACCAAAGGAAAAACTTGTAGTCAAATTTCGTTCTAAGGACCTCACCACCCCCTAGTCTCTTTATTAAATCATCCCATCTAGTTATTCATGGATCTTTTGGGCTGCTAATGGTGAAAATGACTTTGGGTTGAAGTCCTGATATTCTCTTAAAGTAGAAAATTCAAAGAATATTACCATACCCAGTTTTTTTTGTTTTATTGTAATTGATTGAAGTTAGTTTCTTTTTCATATTGGTTAGAAGGGTTGTGCACCATTTAAAAACTATAGTAAGGAAATCAAATTCCAAAATCATTATAACATGAGAAGCTTGGTGTAATGAAGCTGACCTAGATACCTTCACAATGGTAAAAAGGAGAATCTTTAGGGGAAATATCTCCAATCCTTGATTGGGATTTGTGACCCAACCTTCTTGGTGTTTTTAGGGTAGTAAATTTGAATGTAATCATCCATATTAAGGACTCTTCGGGCCTTCCCTTGGAAGTTGATGGAATCTCCTCTCCGGGAAAGTCTAGAAATGAATTATGTGTCTTATATTTGAATGTGCAAGGGCATCTAATCAATCATGAAATAATCTTATTCTGGATCCCAATAATTGACGAGCATCTCTACAAGTTTTGTGTTGGTTTTCATGTTTGGAATTTTGAAAACTTTAAGAATCCACAGCCTCTCAATGAATCACGTGATAATGGATCATTCATAACCTCATTATCTACTTCACTGTGCTCTCTTTCCCTCCAGCTAATTTTCATACTGCAAGTTCAAGCATTTTCATCCATTAAAATTTGTCATTTTAGATATTGGAATAAACGTACATGGGTTCCCCTCACACGTAGCCATGTATAGGGATTCCTCATATGAGACCTCACTATACTCAACCTACATACACATAGAGTTAAGTCCTAAAAATAAATTACTTACGGTCAAAATTCTTGAAAAAACTTGAATTGCATATAATTTCATTAATAAATCGAATTAGAATATTACCTAGAAGATTGGTAGAAGATTTGGCGGAGAAATTTGGTAGATTGTGGTTTTTTATGATTTTCTCTCTAGAGCTCTCTTTCATTCAATTGTCTAAAACAAAAATGACACTTGGTAAGTCAAAAGGTTGTATTTATAGTTGAAATTTCAAAAAATTTGAAACCAAATTTTGCAAAGTTTATGTTTTTATTTTCATAAATTTTATAAAGTTTGTGAAATTTTGACATTGAGTGTCGAGACAGGTTGAATTTCAGGGTAAAATAAATACTTTGAGATGATTTTTCACCACTATGATTCCATGGTCACTTACCCATCATGGGATGTATCATTTTCGTCACTGACATATAACTTAGGGAAGATCACCTTTTCTATTGCATTATGCATTCTAGCCTCCATACCACAATATGTTGCCATAGGATTGACTCCATTGTGCAATGATATTTAAAAAAAATTCACTCCCTCACTTATAAAATCATGACATAATGGAAGAGCCATCCTTTACATGGGCTTCCATGTTATATCATCACTATCATATGTTTCCCATGGTGCAAAGATTGAGTAGGCTTGGGAGTCTCGTTTAGTCCTGCCATGATGAAGCTTCATTCTCCTTCTTATTTTATATCCTTCTATCTTTATACCCTAGAGGCTCCCACATGTTGATTTGTACTGCTACATTGAATTTTTACTATTTGCACCTTTTGGCCGCCTTACGTCAGCTTCACTTGGACTCATGTATAAGCCATTTTTTGACCATGTATTTTTGCAAAATTAACCTTAAAATCACTTAGCCTCTATGACTTGACACCTCATTCTTGTGGAAATAGCATTCCTCTAAGTGTCATTGACCAGTTTTGTCACCTTGCATTGAGCATAGGAATGTTCCAGTCCTTGGAACTAGCGCATCTATATTTGTACACTTGTTCTTTCCACTGTAAAATAGGTATTATTTTATTCATTTTCCATTATTTTAAATATTAAAAAGACAAAAAAATTATATAATTTTAAAAAAGAGTAGGAACAAGACAATACTTCCATAATTGATGGCAACAAAGACTGATTTGTGTCCCCATTGCACAAATCACTAAAAAAAGTCTTTCCTACTCAATATGGGCTTTATTTTGACTTAGGAGAGCCATAATATTGTCATTGAGTTAGTACTCCTACGGTTTATTATCTCTTCCAATCACATGGAGAGTTTTTTTATGTCTCCTGCATGAAAACTATATACAAAGTTATCTTATGCTGCCATATAGTCACATTTGAATCGTGATTTTTTTCAAGGGAAGTAAACCTCAGTCATACTTTCTGTGTTGTACCTTGACTCATTTTATGTTGGCCATACCCAATCTCTCAGAGTTATGTTCAGTATCACATCAGCTATTCGGTTCTTTTCTCATGCAATTTTAGAAGGTATCCATTGAATTCTTGTCAGTGGGTCTGATCTTATCGACTTCAAAAAACGACTCTAAGAGTACGCCTAGAGCCACACCCTAGCCTTCCATCATTGATAGGTGTGCTCAACATCAATCAGTATCATGAGCCTTTGAATGAGTGGCTTCTGTTGTGTTCAATGTCATGTTACATTATCACACTTTGGGATGTGTCTAGTACCTTGGTTTCCATTTGACCCTGTTGGTGGATTACTTGCCTTTGTATCAATGTTCATTATTTATCAATTCAAGGGGTTTATTTTGTGCTCTAGACACATCTTGTATACACCAGAAACGTGCTTTGGTATGGTTACTTCATATTTTTTCATTTGATTCCTCCCAAATGATTGGTCTGCAGGTTACACTCACACTAGATTGATGTGGGAAGCCTTAATGCCTTCCTTCCAATAGATATTTTCCCATAAACTCTAACTCGTTTCTCCAGGGATAAGATTTAGAGTCACTTTTCACTACCTTAGGGTTTGCAGTCATCAATCGAAAACTCCTTCGGTATCGACAGTGGTAATAAATCAATGTCTCCTAATTGGTATATTGTCTCAAGTGTTCAAATTCAAGTCATTTATTCACACTTGTTAGATTCTACTGGGGTACCTTGACTCTCAACATCATTATCGGTGAGTTGTCTCACATTTTTTAATAGTATACATCAATGACCGATAATAAAACAATTTCTCACATGGCTAACTTTAGCTCAATCATTCCCATAGTGTAGAAATGTACCATGGCAATCAATGAAGACCTAGTGTTGCATCAACATTTTTTGGTTCACTTGCCATCTCCTTCAGTTCTCTTCCAGTGACACCATCACCCCTATATGTTGTAGTTCATCACAACGAAATCCTATATGTTGGCACCCAAGCTGCATGCAGTGCCATTATTCCACCATTGTGACTCAATACTTTGACGATCAGTTATGTGACATCAATGATCATACATCTCCTTCAGCATCATTGATCATTTCTTCTATATGTGATATTAGGACATGGCCTTGATATCTATTTTTTTTACTATGATTAGATGATCCACTATGTACTTCTTATTTTTATTTGTATTTGTATACATATTGGATCCGCTCTACACTTGATATGCAAACACACTTTACTATCTCTAAGCACGGGTATTCCCACCTTAGACATGAGATTTATTTCTCATCACTACCATTAGTTTTTGGTAGGCTGGAATATGGCGATCTCCTCCTAAGTCCTTGCATGATTCTTTTGATACTCTTAATACATTTCAACCATCATGTACCCCTTATGAACTCATATATTAAGGGGAATCTATTATAACATCATTCAACACCCTTGTAGACTTGATTCTATGAGATATGGCCCTGAGCAACCCTTTCCCTTCACACTTGGGCATTTTACAAAAAAACATTATTTTAAATTCCATACTTGACTCTGCCCTACCAAAAGCGCATACACACGTGGTCAGATCTATACCCAAACCGCGTGTATAATTTGAAATATGGAAAAAAAATATAAAATCCCTACTTTTTGGGTGGGGTTTATGGGTTACACCGGAAGCCCATCTACAGGAGCCAGTGTCCTAACTGTATCCCAACTGAAACAATTATTTTTGGATGGTATAAATACACCTAATGAGAAGGCCTAAGTGGGAGAGATATAGGATATTAATATTATAGGCAATTGGTCCCTCATTAAGTCTGAGTTTTCTATACTCATTAATGAAAATATACTTCGTATTTGTATATTTACTATATTAAACTTGATTATTCATTAATAGATTTCAATATATATATATATATATATACTCTTATTTTTATTTTATAGGTATGTAAAATAAACTTTTTCTCTATTATTTTCCTTTGTATTTGATACATCTTAATTAAACAACAAAGTATATTCAAAATTTTAAGTTAAAATTGAATTTTTTAAAGTTATTATAATGTTATTTAAGGATTTTTTAATGGAATTACAAAAATTGAAGTAACTTTAAAGTAATTTTTTTTTTCGTTATTGGAATGAAAATTTGGACCATTTTTATTCATATGCTATTATTAAAATCATTAGGTGTACACTACTTTCTATAATGTGTATTAAGGTTAACTAACTACTAGATACAACATACTTACCTTTAAATGGACATAAATTAATTGAAAGATATAATAAAATAACCTGATAATATTTTACATAACACTTTGAGATACTTTATCAAATAAAATATATATTTTTAATGTATATTTTAATAATATTACATTAATCATAAATTATAGACATGGAAAATTTTAGGGGCTAATATTCACAAATGGGCTAATTTTCCATGTTTTTCCAAAAAAAAGATTCGTCGATCACCATTTTTTCCTAAAAATGATTCGCCCATATTTTATAAAGACTATATAAAATAATTAGAAGTTTGAATTTTTTTACTAAAATATCACCAAACATTTTATAGTTTCGATATTATGGATGAGTAAGATTCGCCAAGGTTTCTAATATTTAAGATAAAATTCCATCCTTAAAATTTTCCCTATATATATATATATATATATATTTGTTTTTTTGTTTTAAATATGTTAATTTTCATGGGTTAAAGAGTTCTCCTAAATTATATGAATTTATTTGTCCTTTTAAAAATTTATTTACTAATATATTATCACAAATAATTATTGTAATGATGTTGATAGGAATTCCTCTGTAAGGTTTTTCTAGGAAGATTGAACCAATCAAAGGGGTGTATTTTTTTCATTCTCCTCCAAATCTAAAATTGATACGTGGGTATGAGTTCCCAAATATTCTCGTGCAAGTGCAGGGTCTTCACTACCAGTGATACACGTTATGCCACCTCCACCACCTGGGATAGCTATTCGTGCCTTGGGCATAGAAGGGTTTCAGGAAAATCTCAAATGACATCCTCAATATCGAGGGTGTTCATGCAAACAACATTTGAAAGATTTTTAATGCAAGGGTTTGTTAGTAGTAGCAACAAGTGGCAAGTTTTAAACTGTATAATTCCAATTGTGGTAGGATTCAGACGATGAATTAGAGGGAGACAGTGGGATCCCATCAAGGGAAATATTCTCATAGTTTCCCCTACAAATATTTTTTTTATCATAACATTTAAATACCATAAATGAACATCATTTATTCAATGGTTGAATCCAACATAGAATCAATGGAAACAATTTCATGCTCATTAAATACTCCCATGTCACGAAACTCCCAAAGCATCGACAATTTGGTACTCATTTGTGCTAAAAATTCCTCACAGATTATATCTATAATGTCTACTTCCTATAAGGGTCATATGTCTCCCTCCATAAGAGAAGAAAATGTAGCATGCCCTTATGAGAAGTGGGCAATTCATGGAAGATCTTTGCGGTATTTTAAAATGCAATGACTAATACCTCTATATCTATTTTTAGTTGTGGTGGGAAATATTGTTTCTAAGGATATTGGTCCTAGGACTAGGATCTATTCTAAACCTTTTCCTGTTCTAGAATATACAAAATGTGAGTTTGTAAAAATAAAGGAGACATTGAACCAAGGAGGAAATATTCATGGTTAGTATGAATGGAAGAGATTTGATATCCATGTATTGTCTGTGAGTCTCCCATCTAGAGGAATTTAGATTCTCATGTTGGTCTTCCTTACCCCGATTATCATCATAGGGGACTTCAGTGGTGGGAAGGTTTTGGAGCATTATCTTGCATATAGCTTGACAAGAAATCTAATCACCAATCCCACAAATAATAACCTTTTTCCTAATGAGGATTTATTACATACAAACCTAACTATAACTTAGCATATTCCATATAAAACACATTGTTGAATATTTTAGTTCTGAGCATTTAGTGTTTTTAGATTTGGGAATTTTTTTTTTTGCAGGGTTTACGACATATGGAAAGAAAATAATTTTTGGAACATGTATAGGGCATGGAGAGTTTTTCTTTGACAATTGTCTTAGGTTCCTCTAATTTAGAGGATGAGATGCTTAAATATAATGATAATATGAAGTTTTACCAAATTTAGAACAAACCAAAAAGGAATTGATCTCGAGGATTTTTACTTCCATGTCCCTTACGAAAAGAGTTTTCAAGTCCTTTTATGTATTTAGCATTAGGTCTTAGTCACTCTCTACTCTTTTTACTATTTTGTTTCATATTTATATATTGGTAATTTAGATTCCATCCTCATCTTCCTACAAAATACACATAATGTCAATGTTGAGTGGGTTCTAATATTACTTTTATTGATGCAAGAAACCAAACTAAATGTATTGATACCTATACATTTCTAAGCCCAGGTTAGGCACCCTGATTTCGATAAGTTTATAATGAAATTAATATGATGTTTCGAGTTCCAATCCATTCATACTAATATATTCCTATCCTTTCTGTAGAATAATCTCCCCATCATAGAGAGTAAATTCTATTTGCATATTTGGGTATATGAGACTAGAATTCCTTGAGATGTCATGGAGCCCATTTCCACCATCCACTACAAGGCCTTGTCTACATCATGGGACTTCATTAATGAACAAATTCTCTTAGGTGAGGAAGTAAGCATGTGAAAGGTTCAACAGTGGAAACTTCACTTGAAGGGTCTCCCCAATAAAATAAAGACATCACAAATGTGTGAATTTTTAAATTATTTATACTTGCCTTATTATGATCAATTTTTTTCCATTTAAAATACTTTTACTTAAAATAAATAAGGGAAAATTAATTACCATTTCTGTTTTCTTAAAAAAATTTGCCAATTTTTTCTTAGTAAAAGTCAAGATTCAGGACCACCAAAAAATTGTTTTATTCTTTTGTTAAGTTTCCTACACATTGATATCCAAAAAATAAAATAAATTATTGTCTCCATGGCCCCACTGATGATTTCCTACACTTGTTCGTTTCCATTTCTTGGTGCAAAATGGTTGCGCTCAATACAATGGAATACGAATATTCATTTCTAAAATGTTTGTCTATTTGGATGTTGTAGTGTGTCTAGCATATTGATGCACCTACCTTTTCATTCCAAGAAACAAAAAATATTATAACTTGATTCTACTACGTGAGGATCCTATCATTGAAATTGGCCACCTTTTGATTTTAAATATTTATATTACTGAAAGTAAAATAAAAATATGTTATACTAAATTTTTTTCTTATTTGGATCCTTTTATATATCTAGCTTATTGAAAGTAAAACTTAACTATAACTATTATAAGTGAAGGAAAATATCGAAGTATTCTTTCATTTACAATTATTGGAAATGATTTTTCAACTCAAAAAGAAATCAGATATGTCCACCAAATTGTTGGAAAAATACTGAGAGGGGGGGTGAATCAGTATTTACAGCATACTCAAAACTTTTCACTTTCTCATTCCTTAAAACCCATATGCTACTTTTCTTTAGTAAACTCGCGTATATACGCGGATACCTTTCATTCATCTAGCGTATACACAGAGATCTAAATATATCATTAATTCTTTGCTTATATCATTCCATTATTCATTCATCAGATGTTCAATAAGCAGTAAACATGTGCAGTAAGAACAGAATAAACCATCACACAAAGAATCACACATGAACACCAGGATTTTTAGGTGGAAACCCAAGTCGGGAGAAAACCACCGCTGCAGTTGCTCAGCCTTCAATATTTTATTATAGAGAAAACATCTTACAACATATGTGCCGGCGCAGACTTGACCAGCACACAGGCACCCACCTGCGCTCATTTACCAGCCTCTCCTGGAAGGGAGCTCCAACCCCCTGACTCGTTTACCAGCCTCTCCTGGAAGGGAGCTACGACCCCCTGACTCGTTTACCAGCCTCTCCTGGAAGGGAGCTACGACCCCCTGACTGAAGGCTACAACCTTCAGTACCACCTTGGACCATGTTTCATCAATTTTCACACTGGATCCAACAACTTCAATAGAACAACACTTGCAGGCCATGTTTCATCATATTTTCAGATTTGGACCCTTTCCATACTTTTATGCTCAAACATACAACCAAACTGATACAGACAACTCAGCACTGTAGAATACAGATAACAGTAACACAACAGAATAGATCAGACATTTCTTACCACAATCTTCAGCAAACCCTAGTTTGCATACGCTCTTTCACTTCACTGATGTCGTTTATATATGCGCTTCCGTCCACACAAAACATCGTATACCTCTGTGTATATTTCATTGCGCATACGCGCTTTCTCTTCTGCGAAGCCGCGTATATACGCGCTTCCTCTATGGCGAAGTAGCGTATAGATCTTCAATCATTATAGAGCAGCATACTTCTTCAGATCAGATATTCAGTTCAGATTTACCCTTTTCCTTCAGACAGATGTTCGCCTAGATGTTCGCCTCATCACAGATCTAAGCCTTCCATAAACAGATCTAGCAAATACAAGAGCATTTCAGATCTAGATCCCCTTCTTCATCATTGGTGCATCATACATTCAGATTTATCATTCAAGTGTAACCCTTTCCATTCAGATATAGTTCAGAGAGAAGTATCCATTCAAGCTTAGACATCTTGCACCCACACTCATGATTTGCACAATGAAATTCTTCTCCTTATATAGGTTTTCCCTTTTTCAATACCATGAGCCCCTTTTTCAATACCATGAGCCAAACCAATACCATGAGCCCAAAACTACATTAGACGGGGTCAATTAGGCGGATCATTACCCAATACAATGGGTCAATACCATGGTGATTACCCCTGGTTTTGCACTTTTAGAGCGCTTTAGCCCATACGCTACTTGGCACGTTCTTTTCCGCGTGCATACGCGACTTCCCCTAGACATTTCCGCGTATGCATAAAGACATACTCTTTTCATCATACTTTGAGCACATTCTAAATTCCTTCATTTCCTTCTGCAAACACTGTAGATACATCATATGTTCTTCATCAAGAACATATTCTAGCAAGCACAACTTCATCAAGTAAGTTGCCATCATCTTTCTCAAGTGGGTTGCCTTTCAGGGACAACACTCAACATCATCATATCACATCAGATTTACATCATTTACCAAGTCCATTAAGTCAAGAATAACTTTATCAGGTGGATTGCCATCAAGAACAACACATGTCAACAGTCGCATGTATTTATCTTCATTCAGTGGGTTGCCATCAAGGACAACACTCTGCATCATATTTCCAACATTCTCCCCCTTTGGACTTGATGGCAACCACGATGGTGTTTGGTTACCACAACAGATAAGTACATTGACACCATGACACTCTCCAAATTCTTTGACACCATTATCTGCATTCAAACACCATGTCACTCTCCCCCTTTGACATCAACGGCAAAGGGCGGACCAAAAGCCAACATACTCTCCCCCTTTTCTCCTCATGTGGAAGAAGCGTTCTGCAGATCTGATATATACTGAAGTGACCAAGCTCCCCTTGAGTTCATGCTGAATCTTCAAACATATTTTCAATGAAGTACATAACTCTATGACTTTCCTATCACCAATGACTCATACTTACAACAAATATTCAACCAAGTGAATTTACAGATGAGACTCAACTACCCAACCAAGTGGGTTTACAAATTTGATTCAGCTACCCAACCAAGTGGGTTTACAAAAATGAAAAGTCCTTACATGACTGAATATTACAAATTTTACATCATGGGTCTCAACATGACTTTTTCATCAAATTACATATATGTCTTTAAGACCAACATCAGAAAGTCCTCAAGCATGAGAACATATTTTAGAACCATCATAATGCCAAAAATGCATTAACTCAGCAACGCTAATGCTCCCCCTGCATCTGTGCATCCAAGCATCCTTTTCATATGACTGAGGTTCCCCCTTAGTTTGTGCATCCTGAACACTTTCACCAACAAATCATCAAGGCATCTTCATCAAATAATTAGAAAAAGAATTATGAGAACTGGAACACCACCAGAGATACTAAACAGTATCAGATATACCAAACAGTACTGCAGCTGTGCTGAAGAGAGCTGACTCCAACCAAAATTTGTCAGCAATCAGACATACGCGGTTTTCTGTGCAGAAACTGGCGTATATACGCGACTGTGTTTCAGGAAACCCGCGTATCCAATGTCATCTACTAAATTTATGCAGATTTGTTCTTTTGACTGGCAGAGAACACTCCCAGCTTTTGTCTTAAATACTCGAACGCTTCCCTGGGCAGAGGTTTGGTAAAAATATCAGCAACTTGTTCTTTGGAGGGAACATATTCCAACTTCACTGTTTGCTCAAGCACTTGTTCACGTAAAAAGTGATACTTGATGGGAATGTGCTTGGTATTTGAATGCATAACAGGATTTTTTGAAATACTGATGGCACTTGTATTGTCACACTTGATGGGAACAGGAGGTGTACATTTGATTTGAAAATCTTGTAAGGTTTGCATCATCCAAAGGAGTTGAGTGCAACAAGATGCGGCAGCCACATATTATGCTTCTGCTGTAGATAAGGCAATAGAATTTTGCTTCTTGCTGAACCAAGATACTAACCAGGGTCCCATATAGAATGCACCACCACTAGTGCTTTTCCGATCATCAACACTTCCAGCCCAATCTGCATCAGTGTAAGCATGAAGAGTAAGATCAGCATTCCTTGGATACCATAGACCAAAGTCTTGAGTTCCTTGTAGATATTTGAATATTCTTTTGACAGCCTGAAGGTGAGACTCTTTTGGATTAGCTTGGAATCGTCCAACAATCCCAACTGCATGCATAATGTCCGGTCTAGTCCCAGTGAGATAAAGTAGACTTCCTATCATAGATCTGTAATCTGGTTGGTTCACCATGGGAGAATCATCATGAGAACTGAGATTACATCTGGTTATCATTGGTGTACTTACAGGTTTGCACTCTTCCATGCCATACTTATTCAGAATTTGCTTAAGGTATTTTTCTTGTGATAAGAATATACCATCTGCAGTTTGATGCACTTGCAAGCCAAGAAAGAATGTTAGTTCCCCAAGTAAATACATTTCAAATTCTTGCTGCATGACAGAAGCAAATTTTTGACTCATAGATTCTTCGTTACTCCCAAAAATGATATCATCAACATATACAACTACAATCAATAGTTTATCATTTTCAACTTTTGTGTATAAGTTGCTATCAGCAGACCCCTTTGAAAATCCTTGTTGATAAAGATATTTGTCAAGACGATAATACCATGCCCTTGGAGCTTGTTTGAGACCATATAGAGCCTTTTTAAGTCTACAAACAAGATTTTCATCATTTCCCAAAATGAATCCTTCCAGTTGTTCTATATATACTTCTTCTTCTAGATCACCATTAAGAAAAGCAGATTTAACATCCATTTGATAAACTTTGATTTGTTGATAACTTGAAAAAGCAAGAAACATTCTGATGGCTTAAAGTCTAGCTACAAGAGCAAAAGTTTCTTCAAAGTCTATACCTTCTTGTTGAGTATACCCTTTGCAAACCAGTCTAGCTTTGTTTCTTAACACATCCCCATTCTCATTTAACTTTTTCTTGAAAATCCCTTTAGTTCCAATGATATTTTTATCATGAGGTCTTGGAACCAAATCCCAAGTGTCATTCTTTTCAATTTGAACAAGTTCTTCATCCATGGCTTGCCTCCAACATTCATATTTGCTAGCTTCATTGACATTGTGTGGTTCAATTGTGGATATGAGTGCCAAATGATTAGAAGATCCTACAAGAGTTCTCCTTGTTCGTACACCAGATTCCTTGTCACCCAAAATTTGTGATTCAGGATGATTCTTTTGAACATATCTGGATGGAGCTTTTTCCGATAGATCATCTTCAGGTTCTTCATTGGATCCACTGTCTATATCATTGCTATCTGATGTAGAAGGCCATATGTCACTATCATCTTCTTTTGTTGTTTGTTTTTCTTCTTTAGGAGCTGCAGGAGACTCATCAATAACAACATCAATACATTCAACAACCTTTCGAAGCCTTTTATTGTAACATGTGAAAGCTTTGCTTGATGATGAGTAACCAAGAAATATCCCTTCATCTGATCTAGGTTCAAACTTGCCAAGCTTTTCATCATTATTTTTGATAAAGCATTTACTTCCAAAAACTTTAAAATGCTTCACAGTGGGAGAATTACCATACCAGAGTTCATATGGAGTTTTGTCACTATTTACCCAAACATGAGCCTTGTTGAGAATGTTAGCTGCTGTATGTGCTGCTTCACCCCAGAACATGTCAGGAGTTCCAGAATCATCAAGCATAGCTCTAGCCATTTGTTGAATTGTTCTATTCATTCTCTCTGCTACGCCATTTTGTTGTGGAGTGCCTGCTACAGAGAACTGTCTTTTTATGCCATGTTGTTCACAAAATTCAAAGAATTCATTTGATGTATATTCTCCTCCTCGATCATATCTAAGACACTTGATTTTTAGATCTAATTCATTTTCTACCAATGCTTTGAAGCTCTGAAATTTTTCAAATGCTTGATCTTTGTGTTTAATGAACCCGATCCAACACATTCTAGAGTAGTCATCAATAAATAAGATATAGTATTCTTCCCCACGTAATGAATTTTTCCTCATAGGTCCACAGATATCAGTATGAATGAGTTCAAGAGGCTTACTTGATGATCCTTCTTTGGCATTAAATCATACTCTGGTCTGCTTACCAAATTGACAAGATTTGCGTATGGTACTTTCTGGAAGATTGACCTTGGGAAGATCACAAACAGCTTGAAGTCTGCTTGCTTTGTTGATTTGACAGAAACTCAGATGCCCCAGTCTTCTATGCCATAGCCAATTTTCTGAAGATTTGCTCAACTAACATTGATCTATGCCATTTAGTACATACAGGTTGCTTGGATTTCTTTTTCCTTTTATAATGATTTTACCTGTATCAAGATCACGAACCACACATTCTTTGGAACTGAAGACCACTTCTGCTCCTTGATCACACATTTGACTAACACTTAACAGGTTATGCCTTAATCCATCCACATACATGACATCTTTAGCCTTCACCTTTTCTTTTATAAATACTGACCCTTTTCCTTTAATTACAGCAGGAGTATCATTTCCAAATGTAACTTTCTTTTCCTTTTCTAGAGCATTATAAGTATGAAGTTTGCTTTTGTCACCTCTCATGTGTCTTGAGCACCCACTATCAATGTACCATTGATTTTCTTCACCCTCTGCAAATAATGCTATCCCACAATTTTCAACCGGCGGTTCTTTCTTTTTCCACACTTTAGAGCTTGAGGGAACATGTTCTTTTGGCTGGATCTTGTTCCTGCATTTAGATTCTTCATGGCCAAATTTATTGCAATAAGTACATTCAACTTCACTTTGAAGAGGAGAAAAATTGTTATAGGTATTTTTCTTTGGTTCAGTATCCAACCTTTTCTTTCGTGCTTCTCTTGTCATGATGGTTTTATATGCGACACATTGAATAGCTTTATGACCGAAATTGTGACAAGTGAAACATTGCCCATTGAAGTAGAGATTTCTGCGATCATGGAATCTTCTATTTGAATTTACCTGTTGGTTGTAGTGTCTTTGAAAGCTATCCCTGTTAGTGTTCCTTGGATTGAGATGATCTTGCTTTCCCTGTAGAGATCCTTTATTCCCTTGCTGAGTGGCTGAATGTAGTAAACCACCTGTAACTGCTTTTAGATAGTTTGGTGCTGAAGTTTGAGAAGACTCTCCGGTATATCCAAGACCTGTCTTTATAAGAGGAGAACGTTGTACCTTGATAATCTCATCTAAGGTTTCAGATCCTTTAGCAAATCTAAGATTCAAGGTCTTTGCTTTCTCAACTTCCTTTCTTTGACTTACCACTTCACATTCCAGTTTTTCAATATGTTTCTTTGCTTCTTCAAGCTGCTTTTCAATAGTCTCTCTGATTATCTTTTGTTCTTCTAAGAGAATTTTATAATTTTGTAAGTGTAGTTTGAGTTGATTATTTTCTTCAAGAAAATCATTTTCCTCTAGAGCATCCATAAAAGTATCCTTCTCTTCTTTTTGTTCAAATGCCATGAGAAGTCTAAGATCTTCTTCACATTCTTCCTCACTAGATGACCCATCACTATCTTCATTAGTATAGTAACTTTTCTTAGAGCTAGATCGGTTCTTATTTCTTCTTACTACTTCTTTTCCTTTATAAGGACATTTTGCAGCATAATGACCAACTTTTCCACACTCAAAACATTTGAAAGGAAGCTTACCTTTGAATCTTCTAGTTCCTAGTTGGAGTTTTCTCACGAAATTCGCTTCTTCTTCATCGGATATGTAGCTGGATTCTTTGACGATCTCCTTTTCTTTTCCTTTGGCAGATACCTTAAAAGCAGCTTCTTTGATTTGAGAAGGACCTCCTTGTCTCATTTCAAAAGCATTCAGAATACCATGTAATTGAACAATAGTAAGAGTTTGCAGATCTTGCCTTTCTTCAATAGCTGAGACTTTAGAGTCAAATTTTGAAGTCAAGGATCTTAAGACTTTTTCCACCAGAGTAGTATCAGTTATGGTTTCACCCAAATTTCTCATTCGATTTAAAACATCATCTAGACGAAGGAAACTGGCAACACTTTCATCACTATGCATCTTCAAATTTTCATATTCAATTCTAAGAGTTTGGAGTTTTGCATTTTTTACCTTTGTATCTCCTTCATAGCTCAGAATAATTTTGTCCCATATTTATTTTGCTGAATGTAGCTGCATCACTTTAGAAAATTCTGATTCAGACATGCTTCCTAGCAAGACATTTACTGCTTTGGCATTGGTTTCATACTTCTTCCTTTCTGCTGCATCAGTAGGAATACTTGCAGGGTATTGATAACCTTCTTCCACGATTGCCCATACATCTGCACCAAGACTTTGCAGATATGCTTTTGTACGTACCTTCCAGAATATCAGATTTCTTCCATTGAATAGAGGTGGCTTTATAGACATTACTCCTTCTTGACTTCCCATTACGACGAATCTCCTTCAAGCGATCAAGCTTCTACAGAAGAACCTGCTCTGATACCAATTGTTGGAAAAATACTGAGAGGGGGGGGGGGTGAATCAGTATTTACAGCATACTCAAAACTTTTCACTTTTTCATTCCTTAAAACCCATACGCTACTTTTCTTTAGTAAACTCGCGTATATACGCGCATACCTTTCATTCAACTAGCGTATACACAGAGATCTAAATATATCATTAATTCTTTGCTTATATCATTCCATTATTCATTCATCAGATGTTCAATAAGCAGTAAACATGTGAAGTAAGAACAGAATAAACCATCACACAAAGCATCACACATGAACACCAGGATTTTTAGGTGGAAACCCAAGTCGGGAGAAAACCACCGCTACAGCTGCTCAGCCTTCAATATTTTATTATAGAGAAAACATCTTACAAAATATGTGTTGGCGCAGACTTGATCAGCACGCAGGCACCCACCTGCGCTCGTTTACCAGCCTCTCTTGGAAGGGAGCTACAACCCCCTGACTCGTTTACCAGCCTCTCCTGGAAGGGAGCTACGACCCCCTGCTCTCGTTTACCAGCCTCACCTGGAAGGGAGCTACGACCCCCTGACTGAAGGCTACAACCCTCAGCACCACCTTGGACCATGTTTCATCAATTTTCACATTCGATCCAACAACTTCAATAGAACAACACTTGCAGGCCACGTTTCATCATATTTTCAGATTTGGACCCTTTCCATACTTTTATGCTCAAATAGACAACCAAACTGATACAGACAACTCAGCACTGTAGAATACAGATAGCAGTAACACAGCAGAATAGGTCAGACATTTCTTACCACAATCTTTAGCAAACCCTAGTTTGCATACGCGCTTTCACTTCACTGATGTCGCGTATATACGTGCTTCCGTCCACACAAAACAGCGTATACCTATGTGTATATTTCATTGCGCATACGCGCTTTCTCTTCTGCTAAGCCGCGTATATACGCGCTTCCTCTGCGGCGAAGTAGCGTATAGATCTTCAATCATTATAGAGCAGCATACTTCTTCAGATCAGATATTCAGTTCAGATTTACCCTTTTCCTTCAGACAGATGTTCGCCTAGATGTTCGCCTCATCACAGATCTAAGCCTTCCATAAACAGATCTAGCAAATACAAGTGCATTTCAGATCTAGATCCCCTTCTTCATCATTGGTGCATCATACATTCATATTTATCATTCAAGTGTAACCCTTTCCATTCAGATATACTTCAGAGAGAAGTATTCATTCAAGCTCAGACATCTTGCACCCACACTCATGATTTGCACAATGAAATTCTTCTCCTTATATAGGTTTTCCCTTTTTCAATACCATGAGCCCAAAACTACATTAGACGGGGTCAATTAGGCGGATCATTACCCAATACAATGGGTCAATACCATGGTGATTACCCCTGGTTTTGCACTTTTAGAGCGCTTTAGCCCATACGCTACTTGGCACGTTCTTTTCCGCGTGCATACGCGACTTCCCCTAGACATTTCCGCGTATTCATAGAGACATACTCTTTTCATCATACTTTGAGCACATTCTGAATTGCTTCATTTCCTTCTACACACACTGTAGATACATCATATTTTCTTCATCAAGAACATATT
The DNA here is from genome assembly GCA_034641835.2 of Pinus albicaulis. NCBI lineage: Eukaryota > Viridiplantae > Streptophyta > Pinopsida > Pinales > Pinaceae > Pinus > Pinus albicaulis. The sequence goes on along the minus strand of CM076579.1, from coordinate 456,899,609 downwards.
CTAGCAAGCACAACTTCATCAAGTAAGTTGCCATCATCTTTATCAAGTGGGTTTCCTTTCAGGGACAACACTCAACATCATCATATCACATCCGATTTACATCATTTACCAAGCCCATTAGGTCAAGAATAACTTTATCAGGTGGATTTCCATCAAGGACAACACATGTCAACAGTCGCATGTCTTTATCTTCATTCAGTGGGTTGCCATCAAGGACAACACTATGCATAATATTTCCAACACAAATTGTTTATTCTATATTTAGGTCGTAGCATGTTTTTCTTGTTTTCAATGTTTGAAACATTGTATTGTTAATATATAATGGTATTTAGCTATTTTGAGATATGAGAGAACACAATCTCTAGAAAATAAAACCTTGGTTTTTATGTGTAAACCTAACTAGTTATATTATTTGAATGTAGATATTAGCTCTATATTGAAGATATGTACTTGGCATAAGGAACAATTGGCATTTCAAAGTGACATTTTTACAATTGTTGCATATTCTAGTTACAAGCCTCTCTTTTAGGAAATCAAAAAATATCTTAAAGGAACAGGAAGAACGATGTTTCTCAAAAATATTTATTTAGTTTTTTGCAAAGCAACTTGGAAGAAAGCAAGAATTTTGCTCAAGATGTTGGAAATATTGTCATTGATGGCAAAGAAGGCAGTAGATGCATAGATAGGAAAAGAAAAATGAATACAGAGGAAGAGATGAAACGGTTGGGTAGTAGAGGTAGAGGCAGAGCAACATAGGCACAATGAAGGCAGAGGCAGAAAGGCAAAGGCAAAGGCATAGCTAGAGTCAAAGCCATTATCAAAGAGGCAAAGATGAAATGGTCGAGATGAAATGGTCGAACAACAGAGGTAGAGACAGAGCGAGCAGAAAATTTCGAGAATCTTTACCCCAGCCGGAAGATACACTAAAGGCTGAAGCGGCAAAGTACACATACACATACATATATATGTATGTGTATGTGTACTTTTCCGCTTCAGCCTTTAGTGTATCTTCCGGCTGGGGTAAAGATTCTTGAAATTTTCTGCTCGCTCTATCTCTACCTCTTCTGTTTGACCATTTCATCCTTGCCTCTTTGATGGTAAGCGCTATGTAGCTACTTTATATATATATATATATATATATATATATATATATATATGCAACACTTTATATAAGTATAGTGGGACACCCCCCCTTCATAAAATTCCGAGAATTGCTACCCCAACTGGAGAATATACTAAAGACGGAAGCAAAAGCTTATATATATATGCAGTGAGATACATATGATGCGCCTTATATATATATATATATAAAGGTCCAAAGCATATACATTTTATATGTAGCGCGAGATCTAAAGAACCAAAGGTTCTATCAAAAGAAAAAGCCTTATATGGTGGGACCCTCATCAATCACATCGGAAAAAGGGTGGCAGCGGATCATATGCAACTAAAAGTTGCGATTGCGATTGAAGCCCAGACCTAATGGGCGTGTAAACTGTGATTAACACGTATTTGAATTCTGGCCTAATTGCATCGGAGTATAGGCATATCAGAACACCCAACCAAAATTTTCGATTGCGATTGAAGCCCGGACCCAATGGGCATATAAACTATGATTAACATGTATTTGAATTTTGGCCTATCGCATTGGAGCATCGAAGTATAGGCATATCGGAACATACAACCAAAATTTGCGATTGCGATTGAAGCCCGGACCCAATGGGCATATAAACTGCAAATCATACATATTTGAGTTCCGATAAACAGTGATTGATCGAATCGGAGCATTGGAGCATTGGAATGTCGATACATTCAAATGGAAATTGCGATTGCGATCAATTACAATTGGAAGAAGTTGAGGAGTAATGTATAGCATCGGAAAGCATGGCAAGTGGGCCCGGATATATGATATTCTATTGATTAAATGGAATCAACCTCTTATATTAATGTTTATAACGCTTTACTCGGGGAATATGCATATATGGTGATATATTTATATATTGTGATAAAGCCGAAACTTATAGAAAATGAGGTGCATGCTGGGCATTCGCTAAAGTGAATTCATGGGTCTTTACATTCCGTTGGAGAACATATATATATATATATATATATATATATACGGTGTTGAGCCATTGCATCGGCACGAAGGCTAAGCAGTGGAACATACCAATGAAGTTTGTGATTGCAACTAATCGCATCGGAAAAATCATAAAGGGTGTCATCGCAATCGGAAATCATCAGAGGAGACTCATTGCATCGGAGCACAAAACAAAGTTCGAATGATGGGCCCGAAAGGGAATTTTATATGTTAAATAGGCTTTTACTATTATGCCGAGAGCTGAAGTTGTGTTATATATAAAAGGCGTTGTTACAGATACATAGTCGTTACACCATTACAGTGCACATATCAAAACATCTTTTTATTATTGTGCCAAGAATCAATTAGCTTGATATAAAAAGCACAGTTACATATGTATGACAGATGGCCATTACCTTGTGACAGTGAATAAGGAAACAAATAGAGCCAAAAGGGACAAAGACACAGTCAACGAAAAGACAAATGCGCAGTGAGCCAAGAGGCTGAATGAATGAGTTGGAGTTTTCATTGTAATTGAATGTAAATTATTTTGATTTTTGTTTTTTGTGATGAATTGGCAAGTCTCCAGAAGAAACAAAATTCCCACTGTAATATTAAAGTTAGTACCTACAGTTATATTTTTCTGAGTGAGATGAAAAGAAATGAGAAGGTAGAAAATTAAGAGGTATGACTATCCATTTCGAATTCTTAAAGGAAAAAAAACAGTCATCAAGAAATCTATATAAATAATATCATCTTGATATGAAGAGAGTGAGAGAGAGAGATTAAATATAGAGAATGCAGAGTATAGAAGATTGAGGCAGAGAACATAAAGAAAAGAAGAGCAGAAAGAGATGCTATAGATCATAGTTGATATCTAAGGTAAATCAGCAAACATTTCGGTTGAGAAATTGAGGAAGTTGGAGCTTCCCTATCAAGTTGAAGCTTGATAGCTATCAGTTGTAGCTGACTGAGGTTGGAGCCTCCTGTAGGTTGGTGCCTGCAAAAAATTGAAGGGAGTTGGAGCTTCCTTGCAAGTTGTAGCTTGCAGAATTGAGGTTGGTGCCTCATGTAGGTCGGTGCATGTGGAAAAACAGTGGCAAGAGGGAGTTGGAGCTTGCCTTTGCATCAAAAAAATAATAAGATGTGGTTTTCTCCCTTTATGGGTTTCCACTTAAATCTACTGTCTCTATCTGTGTTGTCTGTGTACTGAGATGATTTACCAAATTTGCTTAATGTTTGTTTCTCTCATATTAAGTTTGAAGTCACATTAATTTAATACTTGCAGCATCATATTAAGACTATTCATGTACTAAGGTTGATTATAAAAGTAAGTTGTAAATTAGCCGATGAAAAATTTAAAAAGCTCATATATGTGTTAAATTGATTCACCCCCCCTCTTAGTTTAACTAAGAATTAAACACAAGATTGTTTGAGGAATCCAACAATTTCATTAACCTATGTTATGCTTAGAAATAGAATGGTAATTGTGGATGGAGAACTAACACCTGCGATATTAGGTTCATCTCTTACACCTGTAAAATTTTTATTCTCCCATTAAGGAGTTCCATAATACAATGATTTTAATTCTACAAAATTTTTAAATTTTCTTCTTCCTTAGTGGTAATGACATATAGAATATATATACTTAGAAAGGGAAGCTTTTTGTCTAAACATAACCAATTTATGAAATTCACTAATGAGCCAATGCCCATCTCGGTACGACCTTCCCTCTCTTTGGTGCATGTCAAAGTAACCTAAAATAAATTAACTATTTTCTATCAAGAAGTTGGGATCGTAATGGAAGGTTAGGAAGGACCTAATAACCACATAGTTATATTTAATCTTTTGTCCAACCAATTCATACTCTCTAAATAAAATTTCAAATTTCAAATTAATATTATTATTGGAAATCATTTTCCTGACGTAGTCTGTTGGTGTCCAATATAATATTCAAATTTTAAATATTAGTATTCACTTTACTAAACCATAAAATAATTTCTTCGATCTTTTCACTCTAACTATATCTTACTCTTGTTATTTGAAAATTTGGATTTGGGAAGTGCTATCACCAATTCAAGGAACGCAATCAAATAAACCAAAAATGAGCCAGGGTAAGTATCATATAGCTCAATAATGTACCCCTTGACACACAAAGTATTTGTATGTCTAAAATATAATTTTTTTCATACTATTTACTATAGGTTCCTTGAAAACCCTTCCCAAACATTATAATCCCTAAAACAAGAAATTCTTGACTCATTTTTACTGAGATGTTGTTGTATCAATATCAAGTGCAATTATTTTATTTCTCTTATTTCATCATAGATTTGGAAAATCCAAAGTTGGATTCATGTTATCCCCTATAATGGATATGTGATTCTCTTCAATAGCCATTATTGGGGCGTACAAATTTGGATTACATTATCAAAGTGCATTAAAGGTACCAAATTCCACACAATACAAATACATGTAGGGTGGCTAGGACTTTGGATATGGATAAATTGAGGACGGAATAAGGATGGAAGGGATATATCAAATCGTTTAATGATTCTATATAGATTATTAGGAAAATTTCTTTGGGTGAACCAAGGTTTCAAAAAACGTCATTGTAAAAATATTAAAATATGAAAGGTGAAAATACCATCCCTTCCATCAAATTTGGAATAAAAATAGTAGGTGAAAAACTTATTTTTAACATCTTGAATAAGATGATAGGGGATTTCTTCATTGGATTAAGTATCAATCAAAGGGAATCAATCATTTCAGTCAAGATCATAATTTCCCTTCATGAAATTCTTATAATTTTAGTGTTGATTTTAATTTTCTTCATGGGCCTTGTCTTCGAATGGGAAAAGGGGTCTCCTTTACATATAAGGGTAATTATGTTGCAGCAATAATCCTGTCAAGGGCTATTATGCATAGTTTTGGTGTTTTGTTTTCCTTTCTCATAATGGTTTGGTATCCTCCTAACATGCGTTAGAAGTTGGTTATAGATGTTGTGTTTGACAGAATGTTTTAGGCGGTGGATAATGTTGTGCTAGAAGGTGGTTACAGGTGTTATATCAGAGGTAACTTTAGCATCGCATATACATATTTTCCAATAAGTTATGAACATTTTAGGTTTCTTGGGAGATGTTCTCTAAATGAGATGGCTGCAAAATTTTAGGTCCTGCAATGGTCACTCCCAACCAAAAGGCACTGCAATCCAACATCAACAATTAGACGACCTTAGGAGAAATTGGGAATATGGTGGGAGTTTTGAACAAAAAATGTAGTATCAACATATATGTAGTCACAAATTATGTTGTTTGATGTCATGAGTGCACATGTTGTAAATCAATTCCTTGTCACTATTCTTTATGTAGTTGGATTTATGTTTTTACAATTTTGTTGCATTTCTATTTGTTGGATTTTTCCTAAAATATTGGATCCTAAACCTATCGATTTATTGGTTTCCAGGAGGTCATGAGTAAACTTGGTTTTCGATACCAATAAGGGACCTAGTTCCACACTAAGGAAATTTTAATCAGAACATGTAATGCAACCCTGAAATATTGTTCTCTATTGGAAATGTTGAATAGAGAGTTTAGGGTTTTTTAGAGGATAAACTGGTAAATTGGTAGAGCTACAAGGTCGAACCTCGTTAGTGAACCACATTTTTTCCCAATATTAGGGCCAAGTATTATATTATTTTTGACCTTTCGTATATCTCTTTGAATTTTATTTTTGGGATACCATTATGTTCTATATTTCCTCACCCTTCTTTATCTTTTACAATTTGATTCCACCAATCCCAAGCAGAGGTTATTGTTGTGAGGGGAGTAGAGAAAAGGACAGATTAGTATGGGGAAAGAAATAGAGGCATATGACCAGAAATAAGGCTCACTATGCCACTGGTATGTATAAGTATACTTCTATATTTTTCAATGATAACGTAGACTTGAGTGCAGAAGAAGGTCAATTAAAAACACCTAGCCGACTCAAAACAAGGAAATCAAGAAAACTGGTGGGTGTTTTGTTATCATGTCTCCTTTTGGTTATATGTTCTGAAATAGTTCATGGATCAATTCATGAGTACACTAATGGTGCCTTCCTATGAAAATGGAATGAATTCTCTTTCTATGGTGGTAGTCAGGGCCTTTATGCTTCTTTCTGTTAAAAAAATATGTCTGGAACAGACAATGGGAACTGATTCATAAAGTATGTGGATTTCATCCCTTATCCTTTCTTCTCTTCTTAATAGATATTGGGTCCATGGTTCTTTGTAATTTTATCCCTTGGGATTTCATATCCACCAAGACATAATATTGAGCATATTATAGTTATAATCAAATCTCTAGATAATGAGTTAAATAGATGGATACATCATATTTTTTACTTCACTTATCACTTATTATGCTAGTGTTGGGTATTTTTATGACTAAAATAGGGAAATAATCGCCACATTCCTATGTTCATTCTCGCCACCAATATCATAGACATCATAAGGAAGAATTAAAATGACGCATGCACACTACGATCCTTGATTTCCTTGCTCAATTTGAAAATTTACTATTTCATCATGCAAAATGTCATTGAGTAATATTATTTAGCCTTATAATTTTATGATTGTATAGAACTCATGTACACTACTATAGGGAAAATGATTTTTCTAGGTATGTGAGTAAATCCAATTCAATATGTAGATGGTTGGTAAGGTAGACCAAACCTTTCTTTGGGTTTTCTCCGAGATGAAAAGTTTCCCATGAATCTATGTGTAATACAGTAATCAATATGTAGCAATGCCAATACAAGAGTCGGTCAATTTTTGGAATTTGAGCATATCCATCTATTGTTATCTCTCATTTCTATATCTTTAAATTTTATCTGGTTTCTTCTATTTTTTAAATAGATTAACCAAAACATATGAAGTCGATTCCAATATTTTACGGTAAACGCTCAAGCAGCTGATACATACCCTCATATTTTACCTATTGTTAAATTTAAATATGATTTTTAAAAGAAAAATAATGGTATAGTGGATTCTAAACTTTTCTTTTAAACCATAATAGTTGATGCATCACCTGTAATCTCTCTATATTTTGACATAGTCGCTGCAACACATCAAGTGGGAATATTAAAGAAAAGGTTGAGAACCATAGAACCAGCTTAATGGTATACCACCCATCTAGAAGATTTTTTTCAACATGAAATGATTTGGAACAAATCTTATACCTCTTCTTCATTAGTAGTAATGCAAAACATTCACCTGGTTTATCATTAACAATCATGGATTATGATTTACATAAACATCGTAGTTAGGGAAAAATATGTATGATATACTAGGTGTTCATATTTGTTATGTATTCATATTAAAAGAGTCATGAATAACTTAGTAGCTCTAGGCCCTACTATCTAGTGATATTTTTGGTGAGTAAATATTATACACATCATGTTCTAGTTGTTGAGTTTAGTTATTTGAACATATATATTTCATACAAATCTTTAATTGCAATCAAAACAAAATTATTTCTCTATTGAACTCTCAATTGATGAAGGAGCCTCACAATGAAATGACAATAAGTGCTCAGTCTCTTCTTGCAAGAAAATGAAGCCATGTTTAGTAGAGGAATTTGTTACCTCCATTATTGAAATTTGAATTGTACTCACTGATATATTTTGTATGTGCGACCTTCACCTTTCAAAATGTGCAAATATTTTGGCTACAATATTCCATATGTGGTGCAATTTTCAAGTGATTTATGTTTGTTATGATTTTTTTCCAATTTAACAAACGTATCAGCATACCTTTACACCATTTTGGTGTAATTTATAGGTTATTTTATATTCCATTAGTTGTAATTTTTGAATTCTTTTATATATTGAATAAAGAGAATATAACATTTGAAAAAACAAAAAATATATATTTAAAAGATTATATTTGAATATTAATCAACCTATATATAAATATAAAGAGTGATTGAAATGGATATATAGTTATTCATTATGATTAAAATAATATATTTAAATCATTGAAATGTTTAGATTTAGTTTTATCAAGTGTATACGTAAATATACATTGATTTTTATGTTAAAAGAGAGAAGGTGCAAGTGCATTTACATCATAGGAAAAGTTAATATTTTAATTTTAAAAGATAGCAAGTGCATTTGTATATGTATTCTGATGGGTAGCCAGAGAAACATTTTGTATGTGAATTAGCATTTTTATATATTTTTCTTGTTATTTAACTATTGAAAATTATTATTACGTTAACTAAGAACTAAATAAAGTATTTTTCAATTCTTCTTATAAATTAATACTTTGAAATTAGAGGGAAAATATTTATTTATGAGAAAAGAATCATAACGAAATTTCTAAGTCGTATGTTTGTTGAGATCCATTTCTATCATGTTTTTCAAGCCATTGATCTATTTTGTGAAATTTATGAGAAATAGTGAGACATGTTGTAAAAAATCATGTTAGGGTCCTATTAAAGAAGTTAGATTGACAGACTGATAAAAGGAGGGAATCTTGTAGCTTCAAAAATGCATTCCATGTTGCATCTTGATTACGTATTTATGTTGAACTCTGGAAATGGACTCGGTAAAGTTCCTTCTACCATCACTTGTCTAATCAAATCTTAAGCACTGAGGAGCTTCTAAGACCCATAATTCCCACCATATCCTCCAAACATGTCATGGAAATAATTTTTCAATTCTACCCCATGGCCATTGTTCTCCCTGTTCCTATTCTATTTTCCGGTGGGAAACAAGTCATATCCTCTTTGCATATATCTTGAGCCATTATGAAACATAATACTATGTTTGTGACTTCCTTTTGCTTATGAAACTTCAAATAAAATATTTTTATCCTGAATCTTTTCACCACATGACACTCTTACTTGGTTTGTTATGTTCTCCTCATTGCCTCCATAAGGGATTTTCCCTCTCTAATATTGATATCATCTCATTTTGCATTACAAAATTGAATTTCAACATGCCTAATTGAAAAATTGATCTTCTTTGCTTCAAGTGTAAGGTTGATGTATAATTTGTATAGTTTCTTAGTCTAGTGCATCACAACAAAATTAGAGTACAAATAAACTTCCACTTAAATCCCAAAGTTGGGAAGATAATGTTAGAATAGTGTGTACTACATTGCTCATTCTCTAAAAAAATATGGTACCGTACTCGAATTACAAGAGACCTAGACCTACATATCGTATAAAAAATAATGGGAAATAGAATTGCAGCTCCTCATATCGTAACTAAAATCTAAAGGAGAAAAAAATTAACCATTGAAAAGTGTGTTGCCAAATTAGAAAATTTGGGGCAATTTTGAGGTAAAAATGATCTTTAAAATTATGCACATACAAATAAAATCAAATTTAAATACCTAATATGATTTTATATGATGATGTAGTTTCTGGGGGTAAATACGTTTGGAAGGAAAAGAAGAAATTTATTTTTTTTAATCATATTTTTTACTTACGCCACTATAGGTTTACTTAAATTTCATGTATGGATACGCGTACCAACAGGGACACACTTTGCATAGTTATAAGAATACCCAAATTGAGAACAATTGAAAATTTGTTTTTTTAAAAATTGTTTCTTGAATGAAAGACATTTTTTCAAAATCTTTTCAATAAGAAATGTGTCATTTCATATTATATCAATATTTCTTAGTGTACGTGTACACAAATGTAGGTATTTTGGGTACTTATTGAATACACAATCTAATTTTGTATGCAATAAGTGCTTACAATTGAAATTTGTGTAAAATTATAAGGAAATAAGTCAAAAGTATGATAAAAATGTGGTTTTCTTTTTTTCATTAAAAATTTATTACTTTTATTTTTTTATTATTATTATCATTTAATTAATTTCATTAGGAGGCTTCCTTTAGTACTCAAAATTAAATTGATGAAAAAATGCGTTAGCAGCATTAGTGAGGTGCTTTTCAATCTTTATAAATTTCTTAGCGAAATTTTTTATCCTCACTCACAACAAATTCCAACAACCTTGATAAATTGAATAAGAATCTAAAGTAGTCTCAAACAACGAAATTTTAATATCCTGCATGAATTTCCAAAGTATATCTATCTACTTTTTGTATTAGAAGTAGAAAAGGTTTAGTTGCTACAATTTCAATGTATTACTTTTACAGAAAGAGTTTTTTAATAGTATAATATATTTTAACCATTTTACATTCAATATTCATTCAAAAAATATTTTGAAATCAACATTATCCAGTACATCAAGTAAATCTATAAATTATTTATTCATTTGGGAAAAAAATAAATTGATTAAATATATTTTTTGTGTGCGATTTTTTTTTTAAATTATATATTTCCATGTTTGTTGTGTGTCTTTGAATGTTCAAAGAGGAAAGGGATAAGGTCAAGTTATTTCCATTTCTAAAGTTTTTTTTATCCCTATAATTTTACCTTGGAAATTTGTTTCTTAAAATTTTGTTATAATTTTTCCTAGATGAAATCCATTGTATATATACATTTTGACCACACTTCCCCATTTATCCTTTGAAAACTTTGCATCATGTCATATTCTCACCTTGTCTCCTAGGAAAAATTCACTTTCATGCCTACATTTCACTTCACTGCATCCTACATAAGATTTTAGTAATTCTACCTCTATTTCCATAACTTATTAACTATACTAACCATTTAAGGTCTCATTTTATCACTTTGTCCACATGTGAATACACCTAATTGGTTCATGATTTTTTTCTTCAAGTCAGAAGCCTTATATTGAGTACTTATGTGTTGGCGTATGAGCACGTAATTTTTCTAATTCCTCATTGAGGTATTTTCCTTTAGTCCCACTTGATAATTTGTCACTAGGAGCTCTTACTTGAATTCTATGGGGTAAATGTAAGACTAGGAACTCCCCCTTAGAATGTGGGTTGAGGTAATACACACAACTTAGGCTAGTTTAATATAAAAATAAACTTGATTTTGTCACACCCGCTAGATCATTCATGAGATATTTGAAAAGTTAGTTGAACCTTGGGTTGATTAGGGATGCTAATTACTCATGCACCTTAGGGTTTTTGACCTTCCATCTCATCCATTATATCCATTCATGCATAATTTTTTAGGTGGTGCACTTAATTATGAGTATATATTCCTTCCTTGAAAAACCTTGTTGACACCCTGCACACATGTGAAGTGACTCGTGATGGTTTTATATGGTTAAAATTTGTCCATTTGGACACACTCTTAGGAGATATCATTCAACTAATGAAAATCCATTTTGTAACACCCCCTTCCCACATCTGCCGAAGTAACCGGCCAACTAGGGTAAAAATGCAACGAGAGGCTACTATAATGAGGTTCAACCTCCTATGTGACCTTAAGGAAGTGGAACCGATGGAAAAAACAACCTACAGACTGTATCCAACAATCAAAACACCCCCATGAGGTAACCCACCCATTCAGGCCTCCTGCCCCTAGGTCACACTGATATTTTGACCTCTTTGAGCCATAGTAACGGGCATAACACTACATGCCAGTTACTAAGAGGCTATAGTCGTAGGAATAACAATGTATGCTAGTGGTCAGGGCCCCAAAAACTCAGTTTTATGCATGCATCCCAAGGATTTGAGCCACCTTTTTAGGCCCGAAACCCAGTGTTATTCCTAGAAATTCATGAAACGTTCAGAGATGATAAATAACAACATTATGAATATACATAAGCAATCACATCATTAAAAACTCTTCTAGACCCCTCCTAGCCATGATATCCATTCTGTCAAACATGTCACAAACATGAAATATACACATATAAACAACACAAAAGAGCATAGGGGTCTCATACTTATCTGAGAATCACTAAGAAGAATTTCTCCCCTACATAATTAACTTGATGCAATCTATTTTACCATAGATACATTGTATATTCATTTACAGGAAAAAGCATGGGGAGAGCCATACATCATCACTTTAAAAATACATGCTCATAGCCAACATAATAACAACAAAAATACCATGGGTACAAAAATAATAAAATATATAGATTAATCATTACATTTGCATACAAAATACCAAGGGAATGAATTTGTCACTATTCAATGTAGAAACCAACCAGAGATGACACTTCCATATTCCACCCGACCATAGATTGGTTGAGCCAAGTCTCACTTTATCCAATCAGCCTCATGCCATATTCCAATCATGAATGTGGGATCTCATCAAACACATCAATCACAATATATAGAGGGAAGACCACCTCAACCCTCAACCATTGATTTGGCCTCAAGGTCAGACATCACAACTATCACGAATTGGTATATACCCAAGTCTTTCAAGGATTCCATAGTGTTTTTTCCAACTAGGGATTCTAGGACTAGTAACTCAACCCCAACTTTTACAGGGATTACAAATTTTTTTTTTAATTATGGCTTCCAAGACTAGTAAATAAACCAAACTAGGGCTTCGAGATCATTTTTCAAACCAATTATTCTAGGACTAATAGCTCAACCCACAATTTTCTATAGAGCTTCCACAATGTTTGTCTAACCAAGGATTCCAGGAACTAATAACTTAAGTCGTAGCTAAGAGAATCATGAGAACAAACTAGAAAACAGTCAATGTAAATAATCCCACACTACCAAGGCTACCTAGGAAATCGAAAGGCTAGGAAAATCCACATGTATACTATTAGGATATTCCAACAAATAGGAAATAGGTAAGAATAACTTAGTCTAGTGCAGAGTTAGGTAAAGTGTGTTTATTTACCATGTAAATTTGTAACTTATAATTCGATGGTCACGATTTGTTGTGATCTGACGGTTATCTCTCACCTCGGTATTAACGGCACTTGATCCGTGGCTTAACACCCGATGGTTCCATGATATATATTTAAAGAGCATGGAGGGTCATATTATTGGTAACCGTTTATGAGAGAAACATATGTAACTTTTATTTTATATAAATAAATTTCCTAAAGTGGTCGCGTTGGCTCAGGCCGTGGACTGTTTCCCTCATTGAGGGTTTTAACCACATGATTATACTGGTGTACTGATTTGTGATCCATTTGTGAGTGGTAACATTTGGCTCTTGATCTACGAAACTTACCCTGTAAATTCCTACATGGTATCAGAGCTATTTTAAGGGTCTCATCCATTGTTGATCAAAATCTAAAGCTGATTTGACTGCATGCCAATGCCGTTTTGTAGATCTACTATTTCTGAATAATTTCGGGCTCGGAGAACTGCTTTGTTGTGTCCAGAGCTTCTGTTATAGTAAGGAATTCCCTTCATTTCATGCAAAAATGTTTTTGGCTGCCCAAGTTATGACAATTTAGATCTGGAGGCATAAAGCATCTGTTTTGTAGTTATATTTGTTAATATTTCTTCTTATTTCAGTTCCCTCTATTTATTTTCGGTTTTTCGATTTTATTTATTTTCCGGATCTAAACCCTCTTCTCTATGCATGCTCTTTTCTCTGTGCTATGTGCGATCTCGGCAAATCAAAAACAGGAAAAGGTTTTTTTTTTTTTTGCTACATATGCTCTTTCCCCGCATATTTGTGCGATCTCGGGAAATCAGAAATAGTGAAAAAATTGATAGTTGCCAGTAAGGCTAACCAAAAATATAGCATTTTGCTGTAAGGCTTGCATTTCATTTTTTTTTGCCCGGCTTTTTGTGTTTTTTTGTGAAGGAAAAGGCACGCACATCAAAGAGTAAAAAAAGAAAAAACCCCTTCCTCCTTTCAAACAATAACAAAATCCTTTTACTATCTCACTTGGTGAGGGGTTAGTTTATGAGAATAGAGGTCTTGGGTTCAACTCTCTTTCTCAAGATTCTTTTGTAAAATGTTTTTGTTAAAACAGGGAGAAATGTTTTTTAAAATGTCACACTTCATCCCATTCCTGTAACTATTCGGCATCTTCAACTCAATTTTTCAAAAGGTCATAACTTATTCATCCGGAAGCCATTTTTCGAGCCCGTTTATTTTAAATGGCCTAATTTTTCGAGATATTTTCATTAGAGCAATTATTTTTATCTTTTATCAACTTTATTTTTTTAAATGGAAAGTGCATGCCCGATTATTCTTAACAGCACTAATATTTCCAATGGATACCTCATATGGTAGATATACTTAGAAGTAAAGGGCTTTACGAATAGTCATAGGGGTAGAAACGAAACTTCTTGATGATGATAAAGTCGCTAAATGTGAAAATAAACAAGATCAAGCATGAGGGTTTAGAGGAATGTCCATTACTCAAGATCTTCAATTTCATATTCTTGACATTGACACCCCTCATGAAGCCCTCGATAAGCTAAATACTTTCTTTGGCATTCAAAATCAAATCAGGGCTCACCAACTTGAAAATGAGTTTCTTACTTTGGACCCTAATAATTTCTCCTATATTGAAGACTTTTTGTCCAAATTCAAGACCCTTAGACTTCTTTTAGAAAGTTGTAAGGTCAAAATGGAAGATAGTAGGCTCATCCATTGCCTTCTTGCTAATCTTTGCCCTACTTACTTTGTATTTCTTTCCACCTTCCATTCCACTAGAGAAGCCATCATTTCCTTTGGATCCACCTACAAGAATCCCTGTTTTGATTCCTTTGTTATTCTTTGATAAGAGAACAAGGAAAAACTATTACACCTTGGTCTTATCACTTCTGGAAATTCTTCTAAGAAATCCTTAATATCCCAGCAGAAATCGTATCAAAAGAATCCCAAGAAGCAGTATCCTAAAAACTATGGTCTGAAACTAAACAAGGGTCCTAAGCAATTTCAGTCGCAAATTGAAAAATAAACTCACCAAAATGATAAAAAAAAAGGAAAGAGACAGATAGACATTGCAAATTTTTCAATCATGATGGCCATATAAATTCCAGATGTTTTTAGAAGATGGAAGCCTTATAAGCAGCAATGACAAAGCACAACATCAATTTGGAGCACTCTTCACCTTCATCTTTAGGAATGGCACTTTATTCTTGTGGTTGTCAAGCATAAAGATCTGGTTATTCATTAAATGTATCTTCCTCTTCTCATTCTCATGAGTGGCTCATTGATTCTGGAGCTTCTTATCACATGTCCAAAAATAAAGCCATGTTTTCTTTTCTAAATGATTGTAACACCAAACATATTTATGTTGGTGATGTTAGATCTCTTAGTGTTGTAGGATATGGAACCATTGATCTCCATAATGGTCAGTTTAATGATGTACTATGTGTTCCTACCTTCTCATGCAACCTTATCTTTGTTTATCAGATAACGCATTTAGGTGAAGGGAAAATAGTAGAATTCCCACCTCATGATGTTGTAATCAAGGAACTCAAATATTCTAAACATATTTTAGCTCCTAGCATTGCTGATGATTCCACAAGGTTGTATAAGTTTGAAAACTTTGGATCATCATGTCTTCCCTCAGTTTTTGCTGCTCATAATGATGAAGTGAGAAAACTTTGGCATGAGAAATTTGGTCACTTAAAATATTGCTCTCTTCAAAATCTACGTAAGTAAAATATGGTGACTGGTCCTCCTATGGTATCTTGTACAGATGGTGTTTACTCTGGATGTGTACTCGGAAAACATCATCGGGATAGTTTTGACAAACGTGCCTCTTGGAATGCTTCAGCCCCTTTGCAGCTTGTTCACAGTGATTTATGTGGTCCACTTCCTTTTGTTTTTTTCTCTGGTTGCAAGTACTTCTTAACTTTCATTGATGATTTTTCTAGACACACTTGGGTATACTTCTTAAAACTCAAGAGTGAATTTTTTAACATGTTCTTATCCTTTAAGGCCTTTGTTGAGAAACAATCTGGACAAAAAATTATTAAGTTAAGATCAGACAATGGAGGATAATATGTTAACAAAAAATTTATCAACTTCTGCACTGAGCATGGCATTCAATTACAACACATTGTTCCATATATTCCACAACAAAATGGTGTAGCTGAAAGGAAGAATCGCACCTTAAAAGAAATGGCTAATTGTTTGCTTCAATCTAAAGGACTTGGTCTCAATTTTTTGGCAGAAGCCATTATGTAACACCCCCAATTTATGTGTTTGAATTTCAAAGCTAGACATTCAAACTTTAATCCTAAGGGGAGTGGAACCCAAAGGACAAGTATTTTGTGAATGTAATTAAATATTTAATTTGGGAAAATGAATAAAATGATTTTGTGCAGATTGACCAAAATGAGATTATGAGATCACTTGCTAAATCCATAAGGATGGATAAGGCAAATACTTTCCCCACAATCTTTCAAAAATCCTTGAAAGAAATTATTTCTAATTTAGATTTGTGAGGAAAAATCTAAATTCCCGAATGATGAGGAAAATAGTTGGGAAGAGGTAAAAAGTTGGAAAAGATGAGGAAAAGCATAAAACAGCTTTAAATAATCCCTAAAATGGGAAGCCTAGGCAAACAGGAAGAAAATCATTTTGATACTCTGGACATAGAATTAGAAACATGCTTTGGGGAACAATAGCTTAAATAAGCTGCTCCTAAACAGATTAGAGGTTGATCTGTTCTAGGATATGATCTCAGCTCGGGGGTGAGTTCTGGGAGACAGAAGGACTCTAAGGTTGGGAGGTTGGTCAATTGCATGAGTGGTATGTCTCTAAATTTATTGGTGTTTTTATTTCCTGTGGTATGAATTGGCTACATATAATGGTTTGACTTGTATGTTAGATTTATTAGTGCTACATTTAACAGAATTAATCATAAGGCATTCACCCATATAATTATGTATAGTTGTAGAAAAGAAATATGTGGAGTAGAATCCAACAGAAACTCTAAACCGAGGTTGGTTTAAATTTGAGGATACATATTCCTCCATAGATAATTTAACTTTAAACTGCTCCTGATCTACTAGTATAAAATTTTGCATAGGATTAGGATAGAGAAATATGGGAGCTCCTATACCATAATTGAAAACAGAAATAGATGAACTCAAATCTAAACTATGCATTAAGTGAGAAAGAAAAAAAAACTATACAGGCTGACTTCCAGGGTTAGTACATCATCCATACATAAACAGAAGTACCATAGCAAGTTATTTCTGCATATAAGAAATTAATTCCCCAACAGAAGGAAGAAAATATCCATTAGCATGAGACTGCCCATTAGTACTTAATCCAATGAGCCATTTTTACAAAGAGGCTAAAATTAAAATGTGAAGGAAAATAAATAATCAATAGGCAGATTTCACAACAGCAGGGTATATTTAACTGTATGTATTCTAGTTTATCTTGTGAACTAAATGCAAGGGTGTATAGTGGCATATTATAAATGCAAATGTCTTCTAGATATATATATATATATATATATATATATATATATATACACACACACACCACCTGTAGATAATTAAGAAGCATGACGAGAGATAATGCTAACAAGGTAGACAAATATCCTGTGCGAATTAATGAACAAAGGTATACAGCCGAGTGGATAATATTTTGTAATATTCCCAAGATTATTGAAGAGACTTAGATACTGTTATTATCAAAACTACAAACTAGTGTGGTATGATAACCACATACAAATGCCTTGGACAACTAATCTTCGTACTACGAAAATGGTCTAGACAAAACAATTACTTGAACACCATAATAAAAGGTGGAGTTATAAGAATACAGGAAACTGATTTCACACTATGGAGAAGAATAGTACATTATTCACTAAAATATGACCATGTTCATAAATATAGTTTAACAAAGATATGGCCTGAAAGCTTCAAGGCAATAAAATACACAGAATGTGGGATATACAAAATTGAAAATGCCATCAGTAAGTATTAAGCTAGAGCCACGTCAAAAAGAGTAAAGAGAGAGCACTGCTAGAACACATAATAATCCATGAAATCAAAATGGGTAATATGGAAATCAAGGAACAACAGAGATATATATACAAAAATCCAAACGATTACAAGCCCACTATGGCCTGGGAATAGTCTCGTAATGTTCCAGGAGCTGATATAAATGAACATTCAGTGTCAGGACTTAAAATTTATAATCGTCAAAATTATACAACTTCATTAATAAAAATTTTAAGCTGTCGGAAAAATTATAGAAAAATGAGAGAAGAACGGACTTCCTCTAACCAGTGTTCGGTGAATACCGACCTGCAAGTGGCAAGAAGAGTAAATGTTAATGTCGAAGAAAGCCACATCTCTCATGGTTCAAGAGAGAGAGGAAGACGCAAGTCGTAATTACCTGTAAGAGACAAAACCCCAATATGAATACGATGCAGAACGTGACGAGGAAGGAGAACGTGAACAAAGATAAAATGTTGAATGAGAAGAGAATAGCTACCTGGTGAGGGAGAAATTCCATTCCTTCCATGACCTGATATATATATAAATAGGAATTTTTTATAAATAAATACAAATTGGAGGTTGGTGTTCAAATTAGAATTACGAAGTTAGCACTCTAGTGAATGAACAGTAGGAATTGCGCCCTACATAGGTCGAGGAAAGAAGCGAACCAAAATGTCGAGAGGGGTAGAATCCCTCTAGTGTCATGTGAATGACCTCAGAGCAACCTTTGATGAGCGTAAGGTAGAGGGTACGCTCCGAAACCATAAGAGCATTCGTTCAGTCTTGCTCCTGAGAGTACGTGTAAGGAAATACAAATACTATGAGTTTAAACCAAGCAGATCGAATAACTTGAATTAGAGAAAACAAATTCTCTGCAAAAAAAAAAACAATATAACAAATTGTTAGACGCAACACAATCTGGAACAAACTGTGGTAAATGATCCATCTAAATCCAACATCTCAGAGTACTGACGCGAAGAAATGAGCGTAACTCTAATAGGAAAAGGGAAGCCCATGTCAAACGGTCAGAACAGAGTGTGAAATTTCAACCTTCAAAATTATCATACCTGTATTTTCAATTGAAGTTCAGGGTTATGCTGAAGACTGGACGGAGTCACGCTCAGTATTCCATGGCATCGAATTCACTATCAGGTGGCAAACCAAACGAGTAGGAATGGAAAAGAACCGACGAGAAAAATAACCCAGTGAATTTATATCAATGTCCCCTGAATCGAGCAACACAACCCTAACACACAGGATGAATCCGCGTTGTCCACATGGCAAGATCCCAACGGTGAAGTCATGGATCGAAGGGTTTAATGTGTCATGTACAGCATACGTTCAACAATTAATATGACAAGCAAAGCAATAAATGTCACAGCGCTCTGGCCGTGCCATACAAATGGCCTTGGCAACAAGGTAGGCTGGCGGGAGGAGTCCAGCGCTACGTGGAGCTAACTCACGTGTCCGCGAATGGGATGAGACCCATTAAAACCTGTACGATGACACTAAAAATCATATATAAGCTTACGTGGAAACTAGCTCCACGTCTCAATTCCCAACTACGTTTAACCAATTTCCAAATTCGTATTACGTGGAGGCCAAAATAAATGATTCCAAACTTGATATAAATGAGGGTGAGAAGTCAATAAATGAACATGAGTGTCGTGTACACATAGATATAAACGTGGGTAAGTCACATCCCACTAAGGTTTATATGTGATCAACGAGTGGGGACATGGAGTGTCGAATTTATTTCATATAGGTCCATTGAAATATAACAATATGGTGAACAGGTGAAATCGAATTGATCCCACATATGTCTATCAAATATACGAAACTGTTGAATGTTGAAAGGTTAATTATATACAAACGAAGGTGGGACATGAAAGTGGCTGGTGATAAATAAACCCATTATTTTTTATGTCAATTATATTTATGTTTTGTTACAGATCTATTTATTTCCCACTTGATTGGATATAGTGTATATATGGAAATAAATCGTAAATGGGGAAACCATTCTGATCTGATTTAATCTACATGGTGATAGTATAATACCTTGCTAGAATTAGACTTGAAAAGATGAAAGGAAAAAAAAAAAATTTGGGAAGGAAAATGGGAGGTGTGACAAATGGTATCGGAGCCCAAGTTGTAAAACTGGGTTGGTGACATTGTGCTCATTGTGGCTGGGTGTTCACTATATAAATTGATTTCTGTGGAAAAAAAAAAATTATTTTTATTTTTATTTTCACTGATCTGTGTTGTGTAGTGTACAATTGTGTTGAAATGTCAGAAGGTGACGAAATTTATGTTGATCTGCATGATGAGGATAATGCACTAGATCCCAATGCGCCCATGATGGCTATGTTGTGGAGGTTGCAACAATAATTGGCTGAGATAAAAAGCCAGAATGACAAATTGTCATTAGCCAGTGAGGAGCAGGAAAAGCTCATCAGAGAATTAACTTCGAAGAACAGCCAAGAAGGCGAAGGTTCCAGAAAGAGGAAGACGGATGAGTCTAAGGATGATGATGCTGGTAGGTATCAGTATAAGTAGAAAAAGGAATTACAAGGGGAATTCCGAAAGATCAAACCTCCCTCCTATGATGGGGAGAAGGAGGAAGATGTTGAAGCCTGGTTGTTGAACATGATTAAGTACTTCGAGGTTGATGAATATGAAAGCAATCTGAAAGCTAGATTAGCTGTTTACCAGTTACAAGGTAAGGCTACCTTGTGGTGGGAGGAGACAAAAATGGTGCATTCCATTGATTAAAAGACAATCACCTAGTTATATTTCCAGGTTAACTTCAAAAACCGCTACCTAAATGAACGTTACTATGATGATAAAGCCAAGGAATCTCACAAACTTAGATTGGGAAAACTCACTATTGATGAGTTTTTTACTAAGTTTACAAATCTATTGAGATATGTACCCTACATAAGGGAAGAAAAGGCAAAGGTACAAAGGTTTCTGAATTGATTTCCTGCGGTATACAAAGAGAAGATCGAGTTTGATAACCCAAAAACAATGGACGAAGTTGTTAGAAAAGCTAGATTTTGCTACCAATAGTTCAAAAGCAAAACTGAACATGGAAAAAGATGGGTCAATAAGATTGAATTCAAAGGGAAGAAATAGAAACCAGCCTATTTGAAGAATTTTGGTAGAGATCATCAGCGGAAAAAGTTTAATAAACCCAAAGAAATTCAAACTGCTCAGTCCCTAGTGGCCTCAAAACAAATAGATGGAGACAATAAGAAAGAGGGCACAGTGAAAATGAGAGAACCCCTGAAATTTTGGGGGTGTGGAGAACCCCATCTGTTGAGAGATTTTCCCCATCGAGACATTCAGATGATCATGAGAGATCGAGAAGCTACAACAGTAAATGACATAGCAAGAAATATACCAAATATCAGTGCAGCCTTGGAAAATCGACAAGCAGACCATCAAGCTACTATGGTGGAAATGGAGGGTAAGATTGCTGACCAATATGTCACTGTTTTGATTGATTCGAGTGCTTCTTTGAGTTACATTAGTCCAAAAATTGTAGAAAAATGTAATCTTAAAACTGAAAAATTTCCGCAGTCATGGTTGGTACAGCTGGCCACTGGAACTAAGAGGAAGGTAGCACATAAATTACCTCGAACAACAATTAGATTAAATGATTTTCATACAGAAGTAAATCTGATCATTCTGCCCTTAGGTTCATATGACTTGCTGATAGGAATGGACTGGCTGGAAAAGAAGAAAGCCCTGATGGATTGCTGGGATAAGACCCTACATTGTGTGGATTAGGAAGGAAAACCTTTTATTCTCAAAGGGAAGCCAAAACCCATTTCGGTAAGACAAATATTAGCACTACAATTAAAACAAACATCTAGAAAAGGATACCAAGTTTATGCAGTACATGTGGAAGAAATAGAACAGAAAACTGAAGAAAATCTGCTGGATACATTGCCAGTAGTAAGGGAATTTAAAGAAGTTTTTCCAGATGAAATCCCACATCTTCCCCCCAAAAGAGAGATTGACTTCTCAATCGATTTGGTGCCGGGAGCAATACCTGTGTCCCGAGCTCCTTATCGAATGAGTCCCCCTGAACTCATAGAACTGAAAATGAAATTGAAAGAATTGTTAGATAAAGGTTATATCAGACCGAGTGTGTCTCCTTGGGGAGCACGAGTGCTGTTCGTGAAAAAGAAAGATGGAACTTTTAGGATGTGCATTGATTATCGTCAACTGAACAAGTTGACCATTAAAAACAGATACCCCTTACCCAAAATTGATGATCTTTTTTACCAAGTGAGAGGGGCTTCAGTTTTTTTGAAAATTGATTTAAGGACTGGTTATCACCAGCTCAAAATTAAAGAAGGAGACATCAGCAAAACAGTCTTTCGAACTAGGTATGGTCACTACGAATTTGTAGTCCTACCTTTTGGTTTGAAAAATGCCCCTGCCACTTTTATGTGCTTAATGAACAGTGTGTTAAATAAGCACTTGGACAAATTTGTACTTGTGTTCATAGATGACATTTTAGTTTACTCAAAAAGTGAGGAGGAACATAAAGAGCACTTGAGGATAGTATTGCAAACTTTGAAAGAAAACCAGTTATATGCTAAGTTCAGTAAATGTGAATTTTATAAAGACAAGATTCAATACTTGGGGCATATTATTTCTGAGCAAGGCCTTGTTGTTGACCCTGAAAAGATAAAGGCTATAAAAGAATGACCTGTACCAACTGATGTTTCAGCAGTGAGATCATTCATGGGGATTGCAGGCTATTATCGCAGATTTGTGGAGAGATTTTCTGCCATAGCACATTCCATAACATCATTACAAAGGAAGGGTGTCAAATTTGAGTGGACTGAAAAGTGCCAAAACAGTTTTGAACAATTAAAGTTGAAACTTACTACAACCCCTATACTGAAGATTGCAGATCCTGATAAAGAATTTGTGGTATGTACGGATGCTTGTAGAGAGGGGTTGGGACGAGTTCTTTTGCAGGAAAATTCAGTTATTGCATATGAATCTAGGAAATTGAAGATACATGAATAGAACTATAGTGCCTATGATTTAGAATTAGCAGCTATTATCCATGCTTTGAAAATGTGGCGACACTATCTCCTTGGAAAAAAAATTACATTGATGACTGATCATATTAGTCTCAAATATTTATTTTCCCAAACTGATTTGAATGCTAGGCAAGCTAGATGGTTGTCTTTCATAAGTGAATTCGATATGGACATAAAACATATCAAGGGGAAAGAAAATAAAATTGCTGATGCATTGAGTAGAAATGCTTGTCAAATTATAGGCTGCAGTGGAAGTAGTGCCCAGTTTGATCTAGAAGAGTTAGTGAAACAGGAAGTAGACCAGGATCCCAATTATGAAAACATACAAGTGAAAATCCTAAGGAAGGAGATGGGTGATTTCACTCAAAACTAGAAAGGACTGATCTGTTATAAAAACAGATTGTATATTCCCAATGTAGAGTCCTTGAAAAGAGAGATTTTAGATGAATATCACAAACATCCATATGCAGGACATCCAGGATATCATAAAATGTTAAAAGCTTTGAAAAATAAGTTGTTTTGGCCAAGAATGAAGAGAGATGTAGTAGAATATTTAACTAGATGCATGGAATGTCAACTAGTTAAGGTTGAGCATCAGCATCCTGCTGGTCTTTTAAACCCTTTGTCGATTGCAGAATGGAAATGGGACACAGTTTCCATGGATTTCATAACAGGATTACCCAAAACCAAATACCAACATGATTCAGTGATGGTGGTAGTAGACACTTTAACAAAAGCTACACATTTTATACCAGTGAAATCTACCTTTGGGACAACTCAAGTTGCGAATGTGTTCCTGAAGGAGGTAGTAAGGCTCCATGGAGTTCTGAAGGTGATTGTTTCTGACCGAGATGCTAAGTTTACAGCAGCTTTTTGGAAAGGGCTATTTGGAGGGATGGGTACTAAGTTGAATTTTAGTACTGCTTACCACCCTCAGACAGATGGTGAAACGGAGAGAACTAATCAAATTTTGGAGGACATGTTGAGAATGTATGTGATGGATAGACCATCAAAGTGGGAAGATTACTTGCATTTAGCTAAATTTGCCTACAATAACAGCTACCAATCCTCCATAAAAATGAGTCCATTTGAGGCACTTTATGGCAGAAAATGCCGTACTCCTTTGAGCTGGAGCCAGCCAGAAGATAAACTAATGTTGGGACAAGATGCCTTGCAAGAGATGGAAAAAATTGTTAAACAGATACAAAGAAACATTAAGACAACACAAGATCGCCAGAAAAACTACGTTGATAAGAAGAGAATACACTGAGAATTTAAAGTGGGAGAGCATGTGTACTTGCGTATTAAACCCAAAAAGAGCACTCTTTATGCTGGAAGTTGTGCAAAACTGACTCGTAGATACTATGGTCCTTTTGAAATATTAGAAACGGTGGGACCAGTGGCATACAAGCTGGACTTACCAGTCCATGTTAGAGTTCATGATGTGTTTCATGTTTCGTTATTAAAAAGATATGTACATGATGCTTCTCACATAGTTGATTGGAATGTTGTATAGGTGGAACCAGAAGGGGAGTTCCTTTCAGAACCGCTTCAAATCTTGGAGCGGGAAGAAATTGAATTGAGGAACCGCATGGTAGCAAGAGTAAAGGTGTAGTGGAAGCACTTTACTGCTGAAGAAGCTACCTGGGAAAGAGAAGTTGAAATGATGGAAAGATATCCATTTTTGTTTGAAAAAGGAACTCTAGTAGTTTAATAACAACACCGAGGACGGTGTTTATTTTCAGAGGGGGAATATGTAACACCCCCAATTTATGTGTTTGAATTTCAAAGCTAGAAATTTGAACTTTAATCCTAAGGGGAGTGGACCCTAAAGGACAAGTATTTTGTGAATTTAATTAAATATTTAATTTGGGAAAATGAATAAAATGATTTTGTGCAGATTGACCAAAATGAGATTATGAGATCACTTGCTAAATCCATGAGGATGGATAAGGAAAATACTTTCCCCACAATCTTTCAAAAATCCTTGAAAGAAATTATTTCTAATTTAGATTTGTGAGAAAAAATCTAAATTCTCCAATGATGAGGAAAATATTGGGAAGAGGTAAAAAGCTGGAAAAGCTGAGGAAAAGCATAAAACAGCTTTAAAGAATCCCTAAAATGGGAAGCCTAGGCAAACAAGAAGAAAAGCATCATGATATTCTGGATGCAGAACTAGAAATATGCTTTGGGGAACAATAGCTTAAATAAGCTGCTCCTAAACAGATTAGAGGTTGATCTGTTCTAGGAGATGATCTCAGCTCGGGGGTGAGTTCTGGGAGACAGACGACTCTAAGGTTGGGAGGTTGGTCAGTTGCATGAGTGGTATGTCTCTAAATTTATTGGTGTTTTTATTTCCTGTGGTATGAATTGGCTACATATAATGGTTTGACTTGTATGTTAGATTTATTAGTGCTACATTTCACAAAATTAATCATAAGGCATTCACCCTTATAGTTATGTATAGTTGTAGAAAAGAAATATGTGGCGTAGAATCCAACAGAAACTCTAAACCGAGGTTGGTTTAAATTTGAGGATACATATTCCTCCACAGATAATTTAACTTTAAACTGCTCCTGATCTACTAGTATAAAATTTTGTACAGGATTAGGATAGAGCAATATGGGAGCTCCTGTACCATAATTGAAAATAGAAATAGATGAAATAAAATCTAAACTATGCATTAAGTGAGAAAGAAAAAAAAAACTATACAGACTGACTTCCAGGGTTAGTACATCATTCATAAATAAACAGAAGTACCATAGCAAGTTATTTCTGCATATAAGAAATTAATTCCTCAAGAGAAGGAAGAAAATATCCATTAGCATGAGACTGCCCATTAGTACTTATTCCAATGAACCATTTTTACAAAGAGGCTAAAATTAAAATGTGAAGGAAAGTTAAATAAATAATCAACAGGCAGATTTCACAACAGCAGGGTATATTTGACTGTATGTATGCTAGTTTATCTTGTGAACTAAATGCAAGGGTTTATAGTGGCATATTATAAATGCAAATGTCTTCTAGACATAAATATAGATATATCTATATATTAATACACCACCTGTAGATAATTAAGAAGCATGACGAGAGATAATGCTAACAAAGTAGACAAATATCCTGTGCGAATTAATGAACAAAGGTATAGAGCCGAGTGGATAATATTTTGTACTTTTCCCAAGATTATTGAAGAGACTTAGATACTGTTATTATCAAAACTACAAACTAGTGTGGTATGAGAACCACATACAAATGCCTTGGACAACTAATCTTCCTACTACGAAAATGATCTAGACAGAACAATTACTTAAACACCATAATCAAAGGTGGAGTTATAATAATACAGGAAACTGATTTTACACTATGGAGAAGAACAGTACATTATTCACTAAAATATCACCATGTTCATAAATATAGTTTAACAAATGTATGGACTGAAAGCTTCAAGGCAATAAAATACACAGAATGTGGGATATACAAAATTGAAAATGCCATCAATAAGTATTAAGCTAGAGCCAAGTCAAAAAGAGTAAAGAGAGCACACTGCTGGAACACATAATAATCCACGAAATCAAAATGGGTAATATGGAAATCAAGGAAAAACAGAGATATATATACAAAAATCCAAATGATTACAAGCCTAGTGTGGCCTGGGAACAGTCTCATAATGTTTCGGGAGTTGATATAAAGGAAAATTCAGTGTCAGGACTTAAAATTTATAATCGTCAAAATTATACAACTTCATCAATAAAAATTTTAAGTTGTCGGAAAAATTATAGAACAATGAGAGGAACGGACTTCCTCTAACTAGTGTTCGGTGAATACCGACCTGCAAGTGGCAAGAAGAGTAAATGTTAATGTCGAAGAAAGCCACGTCTCTCATGGTTCAAGAGAGAGAGGAAGACACAAGTCGTAATTACCTGTAAGAGACAAAACCCCAATATGAATACGATGCAAAACATAATGAGGAAGGAGAACGTGAACAAAGATGAAATGTTGACTAGGAAGAGAATAGCTACCTGGTGAGGGGGAAATTCCATTCCTTCCATGACCTGATATATATATAAATAGGAATTTTTTATAAATAAATACAAATTGGAGGTTGGCGTTCAAATTAGAATAACGAAGTTAGCACTCTGGTGAACGAACAGTAGGAATTGCGCCCTACACAGGTCAAGGAAATAAGCGAACCAGAATGTTGAGAGGGGTAGAATCCCTCTAGCGTCATGTGAATGACCTCAGAGCAACCTTCGATGAGCGTAAGGTAGAGGGTACGCTCCGAAACCATAAGAGCATTCGTTCAGTCTCACTCCTGAGAGTACGTGTAAGGAAATACAAATACTATGAGTTTAAACCAAGCAGATCGAATCACTTGAATTAGAGAAAACAAATTCTCTGCAAAAAAAAAAAAAATATAACAAATTGTTAGACGCAACACAATCTGGAACAAACGGTGGTAAATGATCCATATAAATCCAACATTTTGAGAGTACTGGCTCGAAGCAGCGAGCGTAACTCTAACAAGAAAAGGGAACCCCATGTCAAACGGTCAGAACAGAGCGTGAAATTTAAACCTCCGAATTTATCATACCTGTATTGTCAATTGAAGTTTAGGGATACACTGAAGACTGGACCGAGTCACGCTCATTATTCCATGGCATCGAATTTCACTGTCAAGCGGCAAACCAAACGAGTAGGAAGGTAAAAGAACCGATGAGAAAAATAACCTCGTGAATTTATATCAATGTCCCCTAAATCGAGCAACAAAACCCTAACGCACAGGATGTATCTGCGTCGTCCACATGGCAAGATCCCAAGGGTGAAGCCACGCATTGAAGGGTTTAATGTGTCATGTACACCATACATTCAACATTAATATGACAAGCAAAGCAATAAATGTCACAGCCCTCTGGCCGTGCCATAGAAATGGCCTTGGCAACAAGGTAGGCTGGTGGGAGGAGTCCAGCACTACGTGGAGGTAAATCACGTGTCCACGAATGGGATCAGACCCATTAGAACCTCTACGACGACACTAAAAATCATATATAATCTTACGTGGAAACTAGCTCCACGTCTTAATTCCCAACTACGTTGAACCAATTTCCAAATTCGTATTATGTGGAGGCCAAAATAAATGATTCCAAACTTGATATAAATGAGGGCAAGAAGTCAATAAATGAACATGAGTGCCGTGTACGCATAGATATCAACGTGGGTAAGTCACATCCCACTAAGTTTTATATGTGATCAACGAGTGGGGACATGGAGTGTCGAATTTATTTCATATAGGTCCATTGAAATATAACAATATGGTGAACAGGTGAAATCGAATTGATCCCACATATGTCTATCAAATATACGAAATTGTTGAATGTTGAAAGGTTAATTATATACAAACGAAGGTGGGAAATGAAGGTGGCTGGTGATAAATAAACCCATTATGTTTTATGTCAATTATAGTTATGTTTTGTTACAGATCTATTTATTTCCCACTTGATTGGATATAGTGTATATATGGAAATAAATCGTAAATGGGGAAACCATTCTGATCTGATTTAATCTACATGGTGATAGTATAATACCTTGCTAGAATTAGACTTGAAAAGATGAATGGAAAAAAAATAAAATTGGGAAGCAAAATGGGAGGTGTGACACATTAACTGTGCAAATTAAATAGTCAATTGCACTCCTACTAAGGTTTTAAAGAATATAACTCCAGAAGAAGCTTGGAGCTCAATCAAACCAGAGGTAAGTCACTTTGATGTTTTTGGAAGTGATGCTTGGGCCCATATTCCAGATGCGAAACATAAAGCCTTAGGACCTAAGAGTGAAAAATGCAATTTTGTTGGATATTCTGACGATTTCAAAGGATATAGAGTTCTTCAACCAAAATCCAAAAATATAATCATTAGAAGAGATCTAAAATTTGAAGAAAATATATTGGCTTGCGAGCCTAGTTTGGTGAGTGTGCCACCTTTGGCCTGCGATCTTGATTTTACATATGTGCCACCTCTCTCTTTCTCTTCTATTTTTAATTGTATTCCTTCTAGTTCAGATGATGACAATGCATATGACAATCCTCCTCCACCACTTGAAATTGTTCCTTTTACTCCACCGCTTCCAAAATGGGTCTGCTCTACTCGGAATGCAGTAGGTTCTCTTGTAGGTGACCCTATCGATCGATGACGTACTCATTCTCAGTTTGAAAGAGCCTCTTCCTTATTGGCTCAAGTTACAGAAAATCCTGATCCAAAAACCTTTGAAGAAGCCTCTGGTCATCCAGATTAGGATCCAACTATGAATGAAGAATATCGCTCCTTATTGGCGAATGATACTTGGGATCTTTTTCCTCTTCCAAAAGGAAGAAAACGTGTCAGATGCAGATGGTTTTACAAAAAAAAGTTTGGAATAGATGGAAAATTTGATAGACATAAAGCTCATCTTGTCGCTAAAATATTTTCACAAGTTGAAGGCATTGACTATACTGAAACCTTCTCCCCTATTGCCAAAATGAATTTTGTCTGCCTTGTTCTTTCCCTTGCTGCCTCCTTTAAATGGGAATTCCATCAGATGAATGTTAAACACCTTCTTACATGGAGATTTTCATGAAGAAATATACATGGAACAACCCCCTAGCTTTATCCAAAAAGACTCCAGCCTTGTTTGTCGACTTAGGAAGTCCCTCTATGGTCTCAAACAAGCTCCTCAAACTCGGTATGCCAAAATGGATATATTTCTATTACATAATGGCTTTTCTAGGTGTCATTCTGACAACACTGACTACTCCAAGAAAGTGGGTAAGTCCTTCACCATCGTTTTTCTTTATTTTGATGATATTATCCTTATTGGTAGTGATCCAAACCATATAAACCATGTGAAGTCTACCCTCAAAAATAATTTTGAAATGACAGGCTTAGGACACTTTCATTATTTCCTTGGTCTTCAAGTCTTGCAATCCAAGGAAGGCATTATCCTCTCTCAGTCCAAGTATGCCTGTGATCTTCTACACCACTTTCACATGGAAGAATGTAATCCAGCCCCTTCTCCCTTTCAGTCTAAAGTCAAGCTTTCAGTCACTTGTACTACCCCAGAAGTTGATGCTACCTTATATCATCAACTTATTGGTAAAGTTCTGTATCTAACCCATACCCATCCTGACCTTTCCTTTTCCTTTGGTGTTGTTTCTTGGTTTATGCACCAACCTCATGAAAGTCGCTAGAAAGCAGCTAAAAGAATACTTCGATATATTCAAGGTACAACTTAGTTTGGGATTCATTACAGTGCAGGAGAATTCCCATTGGTGATTGGTTTCACTGATTCTGATTGGGCTAGTGACCCTGATGATCGGAAGTCTACTGCAGGATATGTATTCACTCTTGGATCAGGACCTATTACTTGGCCTTGTAAGAAACAAAGTGCCATCTCTCTTTATTCAGCAGAAGCGGAGTATCATGGTGCAGTTGAAGCCAGCAAGGAAGCCATGTGGCATCGTTAGATCCTGTCTAAATTTGGTGTTCATCAGCAGCATAAAACTACAATTTGGTGTGATAATCAGAGTGCCTTTCATCTATGTAAAGATCCAATTCAACATCAGCATATGAAACAAATTAAAATCCACATACACTTCATTAGAAAGCTCATTCATGATCGTGTTCTTGAAGTGCAGTACTGTCCAACCAATGATCAAGTAGCTGAAATGTTTACAAAGGCTCTCACAGAAGCAAAGTTTACCAAACTTTGATCCATGCTTGGAGTTCAAGAAAGTTTTCATTAAGGGGGGATAGGCTCTAATACATCCGTCCTTCTCCTATTGTGTCACCTTTGTAAATACTTCAATCCTATCCCAATTTTTTCTTAAGGGGGGATGTTAGGATATTTTGACACATAGGAAATAGGCTCCTTTTCTATCACGTTCGTAAATCCTTCAATCCTATCCCAATTTGTTCTTAAGGGGGGATGTTAGGATATTTCGACACATAGGAAATAGTTAAGAATAACTTAGTCTAGTGTAGAGTTAGGTAAAGTGTGTTTCTTTACCATGTACATTTGTAACTTATAATCCGACAGTCACGATTTGTAGTGATCTAAGGGTTATCTCTCACCTCCGTATTAACGACACCTGGTCTGTGGCTTAACACCCAATTGGTCCATGATCTCTATTTAAAGAGCATGGAGGGTCATTTTTTTGGTAACCATTTATGAGAGAAACATATTAATAAATTTCCTGAAGTGGCCGCGTTGGCTCAGGTCATGGACTGTTTCCCTCTTTGAGGGTTTTAACCATGTGATTATACTGGTGTACTTATTTGTGAGCAGTGACCTTTGGTTCTTGATCTACCGAATTTACTATGTAAATTCCTACATATACACCATGCATGCCCAAAAATAGTGAAGAAAACATACATGCAGCTCGGTACATACAATCAATACCTGTTGTAACTGTTGATCTTGATGGTCAATTGAGCTTTCATAATCTTCCTTTTCCTTCTTGCTCCAAATCACCAAGTATCCACACTCTTTGAGAGTGCTCCAAAAAAACTCTAAGTATCCAAGTGTATCAGAGAGAGAGAGATAATAATGAGAGAGCTCCAAAAATGCACTAAAAAAATGTACCATCTAATCCTCATAACCCTTTTTATAGATGAGGCCTCTATTTTCATTTTCCATCATTTTCCTCCTCACATGTAACCTTTGACCTTTTAACTCCATTTTCTCCAAATTTCCATTATTTTCATAAATAAACATGCCAAAAATGTTTTTTTTCTCTTCAATGCCTTAACCATAGCCTTAACAAGCCATGTGAACATTCACACTAGGATTTTTTTCCGAACATTCAACTTGGAATACAAGTCCCATCAACCGTGGTTATTATTTTAAATTTATTACATGGAATTATCACCAGGGTTATTACAGAACCCTCCCCCTTGGGGGAGACCATCCTTGGTGTTAAATCACTCATATAACTCAACGACACTGCTGAAAAGAAAACATACTGACCATTGAACTTTATACCATAGCTAAAGTACAGTATCAACAATGATCACCTTGTTCAAAAGCAAGCCAACATGACATTACAATAATATGAAAACTATAATAACATGACATCCATAATAGTTATTATAGAATTATAAAATAACTCATGGAAATATTTACATCCATATACATATGTACATATATGAGAACATCATATCAAAACATATACCAAAACATCATTAAAACATATATAACAAACATATACCAACATCACACCAAAACATCTTTTCCTCAACCGACAAACAAGCAAGGATACATAGCCTTTATTTGATCCACCATCTCCCATGTATCTTAATCGAGCCTAAAGTGTGTCTGTTGCACATTAATTTTCTTGATTTCTTGATTCTGAAGCATGAGCATTTTTTTCGGCAAAATGCACTGTGGTTTTTGCTAGAACTCTCCTTCTAGCTCCACATATAGTACAGAAAATTCAGTCATATTATCAACATATTTAACATATTTATTAAGCAATGATATATGAAAAACATCATGGAATTTCACTATGTAAGGCAGTGTAAGTCGATATGAAACCAGTAAAATCCTCTTAATGATCCTAAAGGGTCCATAAAAACCCTGCTACCATCTTGGCACATGGTCCAATCCAAAAGGGGCTCTTCTTGGGCTTGATGCACAAGTACACCAGTTCCCCAAACTGAAACTCCCTAAACAAATTTTTCCTATCTACATAATTATTCTACCTATGTTGCGTTACTTTCAATTTCTTATTGATCACCTACATTTCCTATTCTAGTTATGCCAACAAATATTGTCCAATCAATACCCTATTAACTGAATCACTCATATAGATGGGACTGTTGTAACTCTGCCCATACAATGCCTCAAATATACTCATCCTCAATGACTCCTGGTACACATTATTGTAGGTGAACTCTACCAATGGAATATAATATTACCACTTGCGATGTTGATGCATAAAATACATCCTCAAAATACCCTTCAACATATTTTTGACCCTCTTAGTTTGTCCATCTATCTGTCGATGATAAGTTGTACTGAAGGAAAAATCGGTGTCGAACCCTACAAAAAAATCCTTCCAAAACTTACAAGTGAATTTCGCATCCCTATCTAACAAAATATTATTTGTAACACCATGCAATCTCACTATGTCCCTAATGAAAAATTGTGCTACATCACAAGTTGAATATGTAGTCTTCACCTAAATGAAGTGCGCATCCTTTTTCAACCTTTCCACAACAACCATGATGGAATCTATTTTCTAGATGTCCTAGGAAAACTTGTGATTAAGTCCACGACAATGTCCTCCCATTTCCACTGTAGAATCACAATCGGCTATAGCAGTCCACATGGATGCTTACACTCTTCCTTAACCATCTCACAATCCAAACATATGGATACAAACTCTACAACATCCTTCCTTATATTTGGCTAATAATAGAACCTCTTCATTGCAGTCAATTTCTTCTAGTAGCCTAGGTGACCTAAATATGGCTTCACATGAAACTCCCTCAATATCACGTTCTTGAGCTCACTACTGTCTGGTACATATATCGTGTCTCTAAATTTAACAGATCCATGTTCCCTGAGACGGCATTCAAAATCCTGTATACCTGCACCTGTATCGGTAATTGTAACTGTACCACTACATGTACCTCTACTGACACCTATACTTGTACCCATAGTACCACTTGTGCATGTTTCTATACTTGTACTACCACTTGTACCTATACATGTACCAATACATGTACCTATACCAACACCTGTACCTATAACAACACCAATAGTTGTACCTGTGCCAACACCTGTACCTCTACTATACTGCAACTTGTGCACAATCTCCATATACATGTGATCCATGTGACCTACCTACAATATCCTACCCTGTAAATTTTTCCCATAGTGTCTCATAGATGCTATGTGATTTACTTGTACCCTCCTGCTAAGAGAATTTGTTATTGTGTTCTCATTTCCATTGATGTACCTGAACTCGAAGTCAAATTCATTTGTCGTGGCAGCCATATAGCCTCCTTGATGTTCATATTTGGCTGGTCAAAAAAGTAACTCAACCCAATGTGATCACTCATGAGTACAAACCGCCTCCCAAGAAGATAGTGCATCCACATCTTCAATGCATGAATTCTCATTGTTAGCTCAAGATCATGTGTCGGGTAGTTTTTCTCATGCTCATTCAGTTTTCATGAATCATATCATACCACATGTCCATCCTGCATAAGGAATCCACCAAGTCCTCTTTTCAATGAATCTCTACATAATACAAAGTCCTTGTTCGGGTATCAAATATTTCACAGTGAAGCATGTGCCAAAAACTACTTAAGCTGCTCTATCTACCCTCATACTCCTTAGTCCAATCAAACATCTTACCTTTCATCTGTAATGATGTAATATGATAAGAAATCTATGAGAAGTTCCTAATGAACCTCCTGTAATAACCTGCCAATCCCATGAGTGATTTGACCTCATCTACATTCTTAGGAGATACCCATTGCATGTTCCCTTACCTTTTCCATATCTATTTCAATGCCCTCCTATGAGACAACATGTACTAAGTAGTGTACCCTAGCCCAGAATAAATTGAATTTGTTAATCTTAAGATACAACTGATTCAATCTAAACAACCTAAACACTAATGCTAAATTCTCAACCTTATCTTCCTCATTTTTAGTTACACCAATATGTCATCAACAAACACAATCACAAAATTGTCCAAATAAGGATGCAATAAATTATTCATCAAACACATAAACGTAGTTAGGGCATTATTCAAACCGAATGGAACTAAAACAAACCCTGCTGAAAATTCCAAGTAATAAAGTTAAAAATAATAACCACGATTGATGGTACACTTATTCCATGCTGAATGCTGGGAAAAAAATGCTATTGGGTATTAATTTTGTTTATTATGGCTATGGAAATTGGAAAAGGAAATGGAAAAGGCTTTGGAAGGGAAAATAACATTTTTTGCACATTTATTTATTAAAATAATGGAAATTCGGAGAAAAGGGAGATGAAAGGTCATAGGCTGCATGTGAGGAGGAAAATGAAGTAAAATAATGGAAAATGGAAAAAATAGAGGCCTCGTCTATAAAAAGGCTTCTGAGGATCAGTTGGTATCTTTTGTAAGTGCTTTTTTTTGAGCTTTCTCATCATTCTCTCTTCGTCTCTCTCTTGGAAACTAAGATTTTTTGGAGCACTTTGGCATTACAGCATGAAAGGCAAGAAAGCAAGATGAAGGAGGAGACAATGAAGGAGGAGCAGGAATAAAGCAACTACAATAGGATTATTTGCGGGTATTTATTTCCATGTATTATTTCCTTGCTATATTTGGCATACATGGTATTGCATGTGGTTCTTGTTGTCTTGGCATGGAGTTTTTCTATGTGTGAAAGTTTATTCAGCCTAGCATTTCCATTTATGAATAGCCATGGTGTTGTGGAGTTGTCATGTTTTATTTTAATTGGATTACCAGATGGATTCGAAGCTGAGTGAGGCGGATCTAAGAATGATTATGGAATTGGTTCATTAGTTTCCTTATTTTAGGGCCTAGTAATCTGGGTTTGGATAGTGGTAAAGCCTGAGAGATGGTTTTCTCTCCATTTTAGGCCTAGGAATCCCAGGTTTAGGATATATTTTATAGCCTAGAGAGTATGTCTTAGTTTAGGGCCTAGTGACCCCTGATTCAAAATTTTGGCTGTGGTAAAGCCCAATAGACTAGGAGACAGGAAAATTCCTCATGATTTAGGCAGAGAGAATTCAGTGATATCCATGCTTTTGTTGGCCTAGTGATTTGGTGTGGATCATGGTAAAGAAAATTTTATATTTTATGAGGGTGAGGTGATTTAGCCTTAGGATGCCCTTGTTGATTCTTTCATTTTGAGTCCAACATTCATGCTTGGAATATGGCACAGGGGTGATTAGATGAAGAGAGATTTGGATTAGCCAATCTATGGTCGGGTGGAATGTGGAAGTCCCATCTCCAGTTGGTTTTTAAAGTCATTAATAGGAAGCTCATTCCTTTGGTATTTGATTTATAATGGCACTGGTTATTATGTGGATTCTATTGTTGCTGTATCCATGGTATTTATGTTGTTATTATGCCGGTTACAAGCATGTATTTTATTTGTGATGATGTACGTCTCTACCCATTTTTTTACTTGTAAATGAATGCATAATTTTTATATGGTCAAATAGATTGTATTGCAGCTAATGATGTACGGGGGAACTGGTTTTTAGTGATTATCATATAAGTATGAGACCCCTATGTTTAAATCAGTTGATTGCGCCTGTAGATTCAATGTTTGTGATATGTTTGTTGAAAATCCCATCCTGGTTAGGATGGGTTTAGATGAGGACTAATTTGTGTGATTGATTCTGTATCATTTTTCTGATGTTATTTATCATCCCCTAAGTTTTCATGAACTTTTGCGTAGTGACTAGGGCGTTGGGCCTAAAAAGGTAGCTCAAATCTTGGAGTTGTGGGAATAGAACTGAGTAATTGGGGCCCTGGTCACATGCTTGTTGTGTTGTGCCAACAAATAGAGCTCAAAATGGTCATATATGCTACCTTGTTGTGTTATGCCTATGACTAAGGCTCAAAATGGTCAAAACGTCAGTCTAACCTAGGGGTAAGAGGCCTGAAGGGTTGGAATACCTCCTGGGGATGTTGTTAATGTTTTTTAAGGTTTTTTTTGTCATATTTCCATTGGCTCCACTTCTTGAAGGTCATATAGGAGGTTGAATCTCCTATTAATATCCTTTCATCACATGTTTACCTTGGTTGGTCAGTTTCTTTGTTAGATGTGGAAAGATGGTGTTAGAGAGTTGTATCAGAGCATGGTTCAACTCTTCGACTAGATGGGTGGTGTATTGTTCATTATTTTTTTAAATTTCTTATGTGTTTCTCATACCTATGGTGTATGTATTTCTGCATATATGTTGTGTTGGCCATGGTGGTAGTGGTGTTTCCATGGGAGGATTGATGATGTTGTTGTCAACATTTTGTCATGAGTGTATGACTAATTATGTGTTTTTTTATGTCTATGTATTGTCCCTGCTCACTTGTTTACATATTGTTACATGTTGTATATGGATTTATCTTGTATCGTAGGTCACATATTGGGCATGCTTGCATATTATCCATGTATGCTTGGTTGAGTGATGTTATATACTGAACATGCTTTCGTCAGTCATGCTTGGTTACATATCGCTTATGCTAGTGTATGGCCCATGCTTGTGATGTTGTGAAATCAAGTTGAATTCGTATGGTTATGTATTAGTTCATGTTGTGTATTTGATATGGGCATGCATTGGTGACTAGATGCCAACTAGAATTATGTTTATGTGCTAGTATACGATGTGTTATAATTTTATATGATGTTATGATTTTGTATATACATATATTATATTGATTGGTTGATCTTGTAGGAAGTATCCTCCCCAACTTACACTAAGGTGTGTTGGGTTATCATTACTTGGTTTAGATGACATATTATACCTTTTAGGAGAAATATCAACATGGATAGAAAGAGGGTAGACTACAAGGACTCTCCCTATGAGTCATATGAGAAGCATGGTGGGAACTCTTTTGATTTAACGGACACATTGAGAAGTCTAAAGGAAGAAAGAAGGATTTGTAAGGCAGACAATTAAATACTCATACAACCACAATAGAAATAAGCAGAGGTGAATGAAATACCTTTTCATAACCTTTCACATTTGCAGAAACAAGAGCCACTTAGGATAAAATATGGACAGGGGGATAAAAATAATGGGGGGGGGTATGGAGGTAGGTCTCCTAGTAGGCATAGTTCAGATAGAGATGATACAGTGGGATATGGTACATTGTTGGAAACTGTAGATGGGAGGGGGGATTAGTACAGGTACCATCCTAGTTCTAGTTCAGACAAACATCATGATCGTCATTGGTATCATCCTTATAGGAGGAGTGACAGGTGATACATTCTAGATGAATTAAGAAATAAAATCCACCTACTTTTTATGGGGACTCGAAGAAACTAGAAGAGGTATAAGATTGGATACATGGGATGAACAAGCTCTTTAAGTTGCATCTGTACTCAGATAACATGAAGGCCAGGATGGATATCTTCATCCTTAGAGGTAAAGCAGGTATCTGGTTGGAAGATTTGAAGTTGTTTAGATGCATTAGAACAAATGACTTGAGTTGACAGGAGTTCAAAATACTTTTTCAGAAGAAATACTTGTTAGAAAGGTACTACAATAACAACATCAAATAATATTATGAGCTAAATATGGGATCAATGACAGATGAGGAGTGCATGACAAAGTTCTTGAAGCTATTAAGGTATGTAACATATCTTGAGGATGAGAAGGCTAAAGATCAGTGATTTCTCAGTGGATTTCCATTATGATTCAAAGATCATATTGAGTATGATGAGCTTTATACAGTTGAGAAACTTATTGGGAAGCTGAAGCATTTTTATGAAAAATCAAAGCGCAAGAATGCATCTCAGCAATGATGGAAAAGGAAGGACAAAGGTAAGGGTAAATGGAAACGAAAAATAGCTTAGCCTTATAATTGATAATAGAAATAAAATTTGGCACTACAAAAGAAGATTAATGCAGGTGGACGGGGACATAGGTCAAAACAAAAACATGGAGGTAATGGGATGGGACAATTGGTGTGTTGGACATGTGGTGAGTAGCATGTTAAGAGAGATTGTCCAGAAAATCATGGAGGTAGTCCTAATATATATAGTGTACAAGAGGCACATAATGTTGGGGATTTTGGGAAGATCATTCCTTGTATTTATGCAGTCGTAGACAGCAAGAAGGAATATCACCAGGATTCTATCATTGATATTAATGAAAATCTTTGTGATCAAGTTATTTATTTTTTGATTGACCCTATATCTAATTATATATATGTTTGTCTTGCCTTCGTGGATAAGTGCTTTTTGATTAAGGAAATGAAAACATTGGTTATGGAAGCTGGCGATAGATATAAATAAAAGAGTTCATGATTGGGTTAGATCTTGTGCATTTGAGTTAAACGTTATGCCTACAACAGCGCACTTGAACATGTTTCCACTAGGATCATATAGTATGCTATTGGGTATGTATTGGTTATATGTTCACATGAAGAAGATATATTTATATGATAAACTATTGAAATCTTGGATGGCAATGGGGAACTAAAAGTTTTACAGGGAAAGAGAAAATCCACATCAGTTAGGATGGTGACATCCATGCAGGACAAGAAAAGTCTTAGGAAAGGGTGTGTAATATTTTTAGTTCATATCTATAGTGAAAAAGGTAAGGAATTTTAGGATGCAAATGTATTGAACAGATATCCAGTTTTGCAACAGTTTCAAGATGTGTTTCTAGCAGAGATTTTAGATTTTCCACCGCACAGGGAAGTGGACTTTTCTATTGAGTTGGTGACAGGGGCATCTCCAACATCAAAATCACCTTACACCATGAACACATTTGATTTGGTAGAGTTAAAGTTGTAGTTGAAAGAAATGCTTGAAAAGGGGTACATTATAACCAATTGTATCGCCAGGGGTGAATTGGTGTTGTTCCTGAAGAAAAAGGATCTCACTCTTAGACTATGCATTGATTATATGTAGCTGAAAAAATTGACCTTCAAGAACATGTACCCACTACCAAGGGTCGCTAATTTGTTTTATTAGTTGAAGGGAGCGACAATTTTTACTAAGATTGACTTGACATCGGGATATAGATTTAGGTGCACATCAAAGAGTAGGACATCTACATGACCACATTCAAGACCAGGTATGGGCATTATGAGTTTGTTGTAGTCCATTCGGTTTGACTAATGTCCTAGATACATTTATTTGTTTGATGAATGATATGTTGCGTCCTTATTTGGATAATTTTGTTATTTTGTTCCTTGACGACATATTGGTGTATTATAAAAATGATGAAGAGCATACAGAGCATTTGGGAGTAGTGTTGATTTTTTTGAGAGAGTATTCATGGGATTATAAAGTTATTACATGAGACTCATTAGGAACTTATCATAGATTACTTATCCTATCACATCATTGCAAAGGAAAGGTAAGAAGTGTGATTGGATAGAGGAGTGTGAGGCTAGTTTTGAGCAAGTTACGCAGTTGTTGACACATGCTCTAGTGTTAAACTGGAGATCCAGACAAGGATATTCTAGTGTGTATAGATGCTTCCAAGAGAGGAATTGGTGGGATCCTTATCTAGGATGGATAGGTGGTGAGCTATGAGTCATGAAAACTAAACCAGCATGAGAAGAAGTAACTGAAACATCATCTTGAGCTAGCGGCAATCACACATGCAATGAATATGTGGAGGCATTAACTTCTTGGCAAGTGGTTTATATTGATGAGCGATCACATTGGGTTGTGGTACTTGTTTCAACAACTAAATTTGAATGCCAAATAGGATAGATGGTTCAGCATGGTCAGCGAGTTTGACTTTGAGATCAGTTACATGAAGGGAAATGAGAACATGATCACATATGATCTTAGTAGGCGGGTACTGGTAGATCACTTAATAGTGATGAGCTCCTATGAGATAGACTTACAAGATAGGATCTTGCAAGAAGGTCGCCAATATCACAAGTATATGAAGATTGCACATAAGTTACAACAAAATACAGGTACATGTACGGGTGTTGGTACAAGTATGGGTAAAGGTGTTGGTATAGGTAAATCTACATGTGGTACATGTATAGGTATAGGTACAAGTACACATGTACATGATTTTGATTATCGTCTCTTGATATATGTATTGGATAGATTTAAGGACAAGATATATGAATAAAAAATCAGTGAGCTCAAGAACGTGATCTTGAGGGAGTTTCATGTGAAACCATATTTGGGTCACCCAAGCTACCAGAATACATTGAATGTAGTTAATAGGTTCTACTATTGGCTGAATCTAAAGAGGGATGTGGCAGATTTTGTAGCCATATGTTTCTATTTCTAGATCATTAAGGCAGAGTGTAAGCATGTAGGTGGTCTCCTACAACCGATTGCGATTCCATAGTGGATATGGGAGGCCATTTCATTGTACTTCATCACAAGTTTGCCTAAGACAACTACACATCATGATTCCATCATGGTTTTTGTGGAGAAGTTAATAAAGGTTCCAAATTTAATTACAGTGAAGACTACATATGAAGTTGGCGATGTAGCACCAGCAAAAAAGATTGTATCAGACAGGGATGCAAAGTTCACTTCCATGTTTTGGAAGGAGCTATTTGCTGGTTTGGGCATCGAGGTTTACTTCTGGAAGACTTATCATCTGCAGAAAGATGGAAATACTGAGAGGGTTAACAAGATATTGGAAGAAATGTTGAGGATGTATGTCATGCATTAGAAGTGGAAGTGGGGAGAGTATCTCTCGTTGGTAGAATTATATTACAACAATGGGTGCTAGGTTTCATTGAATATTATTCCATTTGAAGTTATGTATGGGAAGAGTTGCAACACTCCTCTCAGTTGGAGTGATCTGGTTAAAATGGTATTGATTGGACCAGAGATGTTACCAAAAATTGAATAGGAAATGTAGGTGATCAAGAATAACTTGAATGGAACAAAAGCTAGGAAGAAGAGTTATGCAACTAGAAATAGGTTGTTTAATGGGTTTCGTGTCGGGGATTAGGTGTACTTGCGCATCAAGCCTAAGAATATTTTCTTACAGATAGGATCATGTGCCAAGATGGCACCACAGTTTTGGGGACCCTTTAGGATCGTTGAGAGCATCATACTAGTGGCTTGTTGACTTACACTACCTTCCACGGTGAAAAACGATGATGTTTTTCATATATCTTTTCTTAAGAAGTATCTTAAAGATGTTAATCATGTGATTGATTGGTCTATGTTGCAAGTGGAACCCGATGGAAAATTACTAGTTTAGGGCCTAGTGACCCATGATTCAAACTGTGGGTTGGTGTAAAACCTGAGAGACTTGGAGACATGAAAATTCCTCAAGGTTTACATGGAGAGAATATGGTGATATCCATGCTTGTGTTGTCCTAGGGATCAAGTGTTGATCATGTTAAATCCTTATTTCTTTTTTATGAGGGTGAGATGGTTTAGCCTTGGGATTCCCTACTTGATTCTTTCAGTTTGAGTCCCACAGTCATGCTTGGAATATGGCATGCAGGTGATTCGATGAAAAGAGATTTGGCTTAGCCAACCTATGGTCGGGTGGAATGTGTAAGTCCCATCTTCATTTATTTTTTGCACTCATTAATGAGCTGCTCGTTCCTTTTCTTTTTGATGTATAATTTCACTTATTATCAGGGAAAATTTTAAGGACGAAATTTTATCTTAAGTTTTAAAAACCTTCGCGAATCTTACTATTCCCTAATATGTAAATTGTATATTTTTTGGTGATATTTTTGTAGAAATATTTATATTTCCAATGATATTATATTAGTCGATATACTATTTTGGAGATTTTTAAGATAAAATAATGGTGTGCTATAAACTTTGGGTGAATAATTTTAGAAAAAAATGGAAATTGGCGAATCTTTTTTTCTTAAAAAGAATGAAAAAATAGCCCACGTGTGAATATTAGCCCTTAAAATTTTCCTTCTTTATTAGTATGTGGATTCTATTGTTGTTGTATCCATGGTACTTTTTTTGCTATTATGTTGGTTATAAGCATGTATTTTATGAGTGATGATGTGTGTATCTACTAGTTATTTTATTTGTAAATGAATTCATAATGTATCTATGATAAAATATATTTTATTACAGCTAACGATGTAAGGGAGCAATACTTCTTAGCAATTCTCAAATAAGTATGAGACCCCTATGTTTAAATATGTTGTTTACAACTGTATATTTAATGTTTGTGATATGTTTGATGAAATTCCTGTCATGGATAGAAGAGGTCCAGATGAGTTATTATTCATGTGATTGCTTTTGTATCATTTTTCCAATGTTGTTTATCATATCCTAAGTTTTCATGAAGTTCTGGGTAGTGACCTGGGCTCTGGGCCTTAAAAGGTGGCTCAAATCTCAGAGTTACACGCCCAAAACTGAGTAACTGGGACGTTGTCTACATGCTTGTTGTGTTGTTCTTGCGGATATAGCCTCCCAACAACAACCTTGTTGTGTAATGCCTACAATTAAGGATTAAAATGGTAAAAACATTAGTCTAACCCAGGGGTTGGATGCGTGAAGGGTTGAGATACCTCTTAGGGATGTTGTTGATGTTGTGTAAAGTTTGTTTGTCATGTTTCATTGGTTCAACTTCCTCAAGGTTGTCTAGGAGGTTTAATCTCATATAGTAGCCTCTCATCACATGTTTACCCTAGTTTTCCAGTTACATGGGTATATGTGGGAATAGGGTGTTACACTGTACCTGTTTCTGAATGTGGTCTTGTAGATGTCCTTCTATTTGATGTGTCGCTAAAAATATTTTTATTTAAATCTTCTATTAGAGAGAATTATTGCTTCCTTCATCTGATCAAACAACTCATTGATCCTCAGTAATGGGTACGTGTTCATGATGGTCACTTTGTTCGGTTCCTTGTAGTCAATGCATATTATTAGAGTGACATATTTCTTCATCATGAACAACACCAGTGCACCACATGGAGATACGCTTGACCTAATTTACCCTTTTTCAAGAATCTCTTTTAGCTGCAACTTTAATTATACCAACTCAGGTGTACCCATCATGTAACATTCCTTTGATGTTGGAGCTGCCCCTAGCATAAACTCAATAGGAAAGTATATTTACCCATGTGGTGGAAACTATGAAATCTCTATTGGAAACACATATTAAAAGTGTTGTAAAAATCGATACCTTCTCAAAACATCTACTTTCTAAACCTCCTTACCTTTCTCACTAGAGATATGAACTGCAAGCAGTACACACCATTTCCTATGAATGTGCTTAGCACACATGGTTGTCACCATCCTAATTGATGTGGCTTTTTTCTTTCCCTATAGGACTCTTGGTTCACCATTATGATTGAAGCACTCAATAGCATGTTCATAGTAGTCTACCTTGGTCCTATGAAGATATATCCAAACCATGCCCAATAGCATATTGTATTAAAACAATGGAAATATGTTTAAGTGCATTGTTGTACGCATGCCTTTTAACTCAAATGTTGAAGATCTTACCCAATGGTCAAATATTTTCTTTGTACTTGTTGCCAACTTCCATAACCAATACTTTCCATGTAGTTACTTACTAAAACCTAACTTATCCACCATCCCAGGATCCCTATAACTATAGTTAGATCCAGTGTAAATCAAAATAGAAAAAACTTGATCACGAAGCTTACCGTCCATCTTAATGATATAAGCCTGATGATTTTCTTCCTTTTTGTCTAGAACTGCATAAATATGAGGAACATTATGACCATCCTCTCCCATGGCTTGTGCCTCCTGTACACTGTAGATGTTTTATACCACCTTAAATTTGTGGACCATCTCTCCTATGATGATCTTTTCCACAATTCTGACATTGTATAGGCTTCCAACCTTCATCCTGATTCTACTCCACAGATAAAAATCCAAGTCCTCGAACAAATGTATTGAAATTCTTAGGTGGGGAAACATTATACTTTTTACCTTTATCTTGAGGCCAAAATCACTTCTTGTCCCATTTTCCTTTTTTTTTATCATTACCTTTCCATTCTGGATTTGCCTATGATCTTCTCTTTGATTGTTCATAAAAATGTTTGAGTTTTTGGATGGCCTCCTTCAATGATCTAGGCTCATAGAACTCGATCCTATATATGAATACAATCGGCAACACACTAAAACATCTTTGAATCTTGGTCTTATCCTATTGAGGTAAGCCACATATCTAGGTAACTACAAGAACCTGATAGTATACTTATCATCTATCATGGAACCTAGCTTAAGCTCATAAAACTCATTGGCCCTTTCATCATAGTATATTTTTGATAGATACTTCTTTTAGAATAGCTTTTCAAACTCACTCCAAGTGAA
Organism: Pinus albicaulis; assembly: GCA_034641835.2. Taxonomy (NCBI): domain Eukaryota; kingdom Viridiplantae; phylum Streptophyta; class Pinopsida; order Pinales; family Pinaceae; genus Pinus; species Pinus albicaulis. The sequence goes on along the minus strand of CM076579.1, from coordinate 456,854,690 downwards.
CCCTTCCTTAGAAATATATCTGACATTCTTCACATCTTCCCACCAAATATATTCTCTAACTCTGAGATTGAATGTAGCTATACTGGTTTTGATATTTTTCGTGTAATCATACAACCTGAAAAACTTCTTCATACCAGAAAACCATGCCTCTGCATCTTGTATTTTATTCATCTCTCTGTCAAATGTAGGTGATATTTCCTTTTTAAACTTATCTGGAAAATATCCCCTATAATTCATCGTCTAAGTATGATAATTATTATGATCATGATGCATGTCAGAACCAGAACTAGAATGATACTTGTGTCTTTCACCTCTCTTATCTAGAGTGTCTAAAAATCTTTCATATATAATTGTGTCATCCCTATCTGGCCTATGACTAGGAGATCTACTAATATATGGTTCATTGGTCCCATGCTCCTGCACATAGCTGATCATAAGTCGCTCATGTTTCTATAACTCTGAAAAACTTTTAAGGATGGTTTCATTCACCTTTGCTTACTTTTCCTCTTCTTGTATGAGCCCATAATTTTATGCCTTGCAAATCCTTATTTATTCCTTTATAATTCTCAATGTATCTTCCAAAATAGATGAATTTCCAACACCATGATTTTCATATGACTCATAGGGAAAATATCCATAGTCTACCATTATGTTATTCATCTTGTATTTCTTCCTACAAGGTAAAATATGTTAGCTAGAACAAATCATAAATAAAGCAACGTAACTTAGTGTAATTCTGGGAGGATAAATCCTGCAAGATCAACCAATCAACAAAATACATGTATATAAATAATCATAACAACATATAAACTCATCGCACGTGGTATATTGGTGCATACAAATAATTCAGGTCCAGTCATCAATGCATAATCATACCAACTTCTCACCATTACCTAATGCATGACAACCTCAAGCATACCAAAACAAACTTGACCACATGTACCCATATGACATATATAACAAAACGTGAATGACTAATGCATGATCAACATATAACATAATGCAAGAAAGAATACACTAAAAATACACAACCATGATCAATATGTGCCCTAGAATAAACAAGAAATGTATATACAACATGTAGTAATATGTAAGAAAGAAAGCACTATCAATAACATAAGCATGAACAACACATAACTAGTCATACACACATGAAAACATGTTGACAACAACACCATAATCCCTTCCATGGTGACACCACTTCCACCATTTCTAGCACAACATGGATGCAACAAACATATACACCATAGGTATGAGAAACACATATGCAACCAATATAAAATCATGACCAACACATTTCCCATCTAGTACAAGGTTTGAACCATGATCTAATACCACTCTGTAACACCCCCTTCGCACATCTACACAAGTAACTAACCAACTAGAGTAAAAATGCGATTAGAGGCCACCATCATGAGATTCAACCTCCTATATGACATTAAGGATGTTGGGTGTGGAACCTGATTATCTTGTTTATTTTTTATCACAATGTTGGACCCCTGTATCTTAATGGGGGTGGCAATGCTTTCTGCAATTAAACACTGCCTGAGGATTCCATGGGGGGCGACTGTGAATTTATGGAGCCCCTCCTTGGTGGGGAGTTTCGGGGGCAGCGCCCCCGAAGCTAAAAACAGATGTAAAATTGCCTTGTAAAAGTATAGTAATTTCTAGTCAATCTGGGTCATTCATTAGGCATATGATCTGACAGTAGAAGTTATGTTTCGTTTAGGGTTTTTTTCCCTAGAAGGAAACCCCTCGCTTGTATGAGGGCATTGTATTGTGGCTATGTATTGTAGGGGTATACTCAGAGCGAGAAACAGATAGGGAGACTGTGAGAGATAACATAGGATATTATAGTGGATCTGTTGTAGGTTGTGTCTCTTCATTTTATTGGATAATAGAAAGGAAGCACTAGTTGTTTGGGGTGGAAATAGCCCAAACTGGGTGATCCACGTATATCTATGTCTCTCTGGTTTTATGTGTTTTGTGTGCCTGTGTATTCTGCATATTTTATGTGTTTCATTGCTTTGTAATATTTAATTTTCTAATAACTGGTATTAGAGCCGAAGGTCTATTTGGCTGATAAACTCGCAGGAAAGAAGGGTTCCTGGTTCGAGTGGGAGCAATGGCAAAAGATGGTAAATTTATGGTCGAGAAATTTAACAGCCAAAACTTCACGCTATGGAAGATGCAAATGGAAGATTATCTATATCAGAAAGATCTATACCTACCATTGGGCGGAAAAAAAGAAGAAGCCGAACACTATGAAAGATGAAAAATGGGATATTTTTGATACAAAGGCACTCAGGAAAGTACGATTGTGCCTCATGGTGTCGGTAGCCTTCAATATTTTGAAGGAAACAACAACAGTGGGTTTGATTAAGGCGTTGGCGAAATTATATGAAAAACTCTGGGCCTCAAACAAGGTATTTCTTATGAAACGTTAATTTAATATGAAGATATCAGAAGGTGGATCTGTTGTAGACCATTTAAATGATTTTAATACAGTTACCCGTTAGATAAGTTTTGTTGGGGTAAAGTTTGATGATGAAGTTAGAGCTCTATTATTTTTGTGCTCATTTCCAGAAAGCTGGAATGGTTTAGTTATGGCCAATAAGAACTTTGTCTTTGGATCTATTACTTTCAAGTTTGATGATGTTTTCAGTGTTATCCTTAGCAAGGAAATGCGACAGAAAAGCTTCGGTGATACATCCGGTAATGCTTTGAGTGCAGAGTCTAGGGGAAGAAAAATATAAAGGGGAAAGAGCTCGAGATATCGCAGTAAATCAAGGAAAGGCAGATCCAAATCCAGATCGGGAATAGTGTGCTGGAAATGTGGAAAGAAAGGACACCTGAAGAAAGAATGTAGATCTCAAAAGGGAAAAGAAGGAGACACACAATAAGAAAAGAATCATGAAGCAAATGTAACACGTGATGTATTACAAGATGATTTGATTCTTTGTTTCAAAAATGTTACTAATTATTGGGTTGTAGATTTAGGGGCCTCATTCCATGCCACACCTGATAAGAAATATTTTCATGACTATGTTCAAGGATATTTTGGACAAGTCCATTTGGGTGATGATAAACCCTGTAAAATTGTTGGAATGGGTAAGGTTCTTGTAAAACAATAGAATGGAAACCAATTGTTATTAAGGGAGGTAAGGCATGTTCTAGATCTGAAGAAAATTTTTATTTCAACGGGGCAGTTAAGCAGTGAAGGTTGTGTGACAACGTTCAGAAATAAAACTTGGAAGGTCACCAAAGGCGCACTGGTAATAGAAAAAGGTGAAAAGGTTCGTACATTGTATTTATGCAATGGTATTTCTAACTCTGTTAATTCTTTAACTTCCAAAGGAGCAGATGCAGCATTATGGCAACATAGGCTCGGACACATGAGTGAGAAGGGGATGAAGATTCTTCACTCAAGAAATTTGTTGCTGGGTTTGAAGAATGTTGATTTGGATTTCTATGAGAATTGCATTTATGGAAAACAGAAGAGAGTCAGATTTCTCACAGTTGGGAAAGAAACGAAGAGAGAAAAATTAGAGCTTGTGCATACAAATGTATGGGGACCTGCTCAGGTATCATCTCTTGGTGGATCTCGTTAATATGTCACTTTTATTGATGATGCAACTAGAAAAACTTGGATTTATTGTATTCAGGATAAATATGATATATTTTCTACTTTCAAGAAATGGAAATATTTGGTTGAGATTGAGACAAGAAATAAGTTGAAGTGTCTCATATCAGACAATGGAGGTGAATATTGAAGCAAAGAGTTTGATAGGTACTATTCAGAGCATGGAATTCATAGAGAGAAGACAGTTCCAAGAACACCACAAGAAAATGGTGTGTCAGAAAGGATGAACAGAACAATCATGGAGTGTGCAAGGTGCATGATATTACATGCAGGATTGCCTTTACAATTTTTGGCAGATGTTGTAGATACTGCTGCTTATATAATAAACAGAGGGCCTTCAAGTTCCTCAGATGGTGGTATTCAAGAGGAATAATGGACAGGTAAAAAGGTAAGCTACTATTTTTTAAAGCCTTTTGGCTGTGAGGCCTTCGTGCATATTAATAAATAAAACATGACAAAGCTTGAGGAAAAATAAAAAAAATGTACCTTTATTGGATATGGTGTTAATGATTTTGGTTATCACTTATATGATTATGAAAATCACAAAATCATTAGGAGCAGAGATGTAATATTCAATGAAAAGGTATTGTATAAGAATCAGTTGCAGGAAAAGAAACAGGAAAAGGAAAATAAAGAATACATAATTCTTGATGAGATCATAGAAAAAATAAAGGTGCTTGAAAATAGTAATAATCAACAGCCACAACAACAACAATCAACACAACAACAAAAAGCACCTCAAACACTTGAAAGTCGTGTTAGAAGATCTACCAGGATAAGTATAGCCCCTGAACGATACTCTCCTTCATTATATTATTTATTATTGACTGATTCTGGTGAACTTGAATGTTATGAAGATGCAATGCAGGTTAAAAGAAGGAAGAAGTCAGAGATAGCCATGGAAGAAGAGATGGACTCCTTAATGCATAACTAGAATTGGGACTTAGTCAGGTTGCCTGCAGGTAAAACTGCATTGCAAAATAAATGGGTTTAAAGGCTGAAGGAAGAAGATGGAGGAAAATAAAGGTACAAAGACAGAATTTTGGTGACAGGGTTTGCACAAAATAAAGGTATTGATCTTGATGAAATATTTTCTCCTGTTGTTAAGATGACTTCAATTAGAACTATTTAAGTCTTGTAGCAGTGGAAGATTTACATCTTGAACAGTTACATGTAAAGAAAACATTTTTCCATGGAGATTTGGAGGAAGAGATCTATATGCAGCAACCAGAAGGATATGACGTCAAAGGGAAAGAAAAATTAGTGTGTAGGTTAAAGAAGAGGTTTTATGGCTTAAAATAGGCTCCAAGGTAGTGGTATCTAAAATTTGACAAGTTTATGTGTGAACAAGGTATACTAGACGTCACTATGATCATTGTGTTTATCTGAAAAGGAAAAATGATGGCAGCTATATTATATTGTTATTGTATGTATATGACATGATTGTTGCAGGGTCTAACATGTAGGAAATAAATGTTCTGAAAAGAAAATTGGAAAATTCATTTGCAATGAAGGATTTGGGAGCTGCAAAACAGATCCTTGGTATGAGAATAACTAGAAACAGGAAAAATCACAAATTAACACTATCTCAAAATGAATACATACAAAAGGTGTTGAAAAGATTTAATATGCAGAATGCGAAACTAGTTAGCATACCTTTTGCTAGCCATTTCAAACTTAATAAGGAGATGTGCCCCAAGACCCAAGAAGAAATGGACTATATATCTAAAGTTTTATATCCATTAGCAGTTGGAAGCTTAATGTATGTAATGGTCTGCACAAGGCCTGATATTTCACATGTAGTGGGAGTTTTAAGAAGGTACATGAACAATCCATGAAAAGAACATGGGATGGAAGTGAAATAGATTCTCAGATATTTGAGAGGTACCACAAATCAAGCATTATGCTTTGGTGGTTGAAACATTTATCTACAGTGATATGTTGATGCAAATATGGCAGGTGACAGAGATAACAGGAGGAGCACTACAGGATATGTATTTACTGTAGTTGGAACAACAGTTAGTTGGGTTTCAAAAATCCAAAGTGTTTTTTCACTTTCAACAACATAAGCAAAATATGTTGCTTCTATAGAGGCTAGTAAGGAAATGTTTTGGTTACAAAGGTTTATGGATGAATTGGGTAAGAAGCATGATATGGGCACGTTATACAGTGATAGCCAAAGTGCGATTCATCTTGAAAAGAACTCAACATCTCATTCCAGGAATACACAGATAAAGCTCAAGTACCATTTCATACGATCAGTATTGGAAGATGGATAGTTGAAACTGGAAAAGATACACACTAGCCATAATCCTGCATATATTCTAACAAAAGTTGTAACCAGGGAGAAACTAAGAATATGCTCAGTTTAAATTGGCCTTCAAGGATGACAATGAAGATGGGAAATACCCAGGTCCAAAGAAGAGTCATTGTCCAACAGATCAAGTAATGGTTGAGTTGCTACAATAAGTCTCCAAGTGGGAGATTTTTGGGTGTGGAGCCTGATTATTTTTTTTTATTTTGTATCACAGTGTTGGACCCCTATACCTTAATAGGGGCGAAAATGCAGCCCGTAATTAAAAAATTCCTAGGGGGTCCAGGGGGTGGCTGCAACTTTATGGAGCCCCCCCCTAGCGAGGGGTTCCGGGGGTATCGCCCCGGAAGCTAAAAACAAATGTAAAATTGCCTTGTAAAAGTATAGTAATTTCTAGTCGATCTGGGACGTTCATTAGGTAGATGATTTGATGGTAGAAGTTATGTTTAGTTTAGGGTTTTTTTCCCTAGAAGGCAACCCCTCACTTGTATGAGGGCATTGTATTGTGGCTTTGTATTGTAGGGGTATTCTTAGAGCAAGAAACAGATAGGGATACTGTGAGAGAGAACAAAGGATATTACAACGGATCTACTGTAGGTTGTGTGTCTTCATTTCACTGGATAATAGAAAGGAACCACTAGCTGTTCGGGGTGGACATAGCCCAAAATGGGTGAACCACGTATATCTGTGTCTCTCTGGTTTTATGTCTTATGTATGCTTGTGTTTTCCGCATATTTTATGTGTTTCATTGCTCTGTAATGTTTAATTTTCTAACAACTGATATCAGAGCTGAAGGTCTATTTGGCTGATAAACTCGTAGCAAAGAAGGGTTCGTAGTTCTAGTGGGAGAAATGGCAGAAGATGGTAACTTTAGCGTCGAGAAATTTAACGGCCAAAACTTCTCGCTGTGGAAGATGAAAATGGAATATTATCTGTATTAGAAAGATATTTACCTACCATTGAGGGGAAAAAAGAAGAAGCCGATGACTATGACAAACACAGAATGAGATATTCTTGATAGAAAGGCACTCAGAACAATACGGCTGTGCCTCGTGGCATTGGTAGCCTTCAATATTTAGAAGGAAACAACAGTAGAGGGTTTCATTAAGGCGTTGGCGAAAGTATATGAAAAACCCTTGGACTCAAACAAGGTATTTCTTATGAAAATTTTATTTAATATGAAGATGTTGGAAGGTGGATCTGTTGCAGACCATTTAAATGATTTTAATACAGTTACCAGTCCGTTAAGTTCTATTGGGGTAAAATTTGATGATGAAGTTAGAGCTTTGTTATTTTTGTACTCATTGCCAAAAAACTGGAATGGTTTAGTTATGGCCATTAGTAACTCTGTCTCTGGATCTAGTACTTTAAAGTTTGATGATGTTGTCGGTGCTATCCTTAGTGAGTAAATGCGACGGAAAAGCTCTGGTGAGACATCGGGTAATGCTTTGAGTGCAGAGTCTAGGGGAAGAAAAATGGAAAGAGGATAGAGCTCGGGATATCGCAGTAAATCAAGGAAAGGAAGATCCAAGTCTAGATCGGGAATAGTGTGCTGGAAATGTGGAAAGAAAGGACACTTGAAGAAAGACTGTAGATCTCGAAAGGGAAAAGAAGGAGATGGACAATAAGAAAAAAATGATGATGCAAATGTGATAGGTGATGCGTTACAAGATGCTTTTATTATTTCTTTCAAAAATTTTGTTGATTCTTGGGTTGTAGATTCAGGGGCCTCATTCCATGCCACACCTAATAAGAAATATTTTCATGACTATGTTCTAGGAGATTTTTGACAAGTCCATTTGGGTGCAGATAAACCCTGTAAATTGCTGGAATGGGTAAGGTTCTTGTAAAACAACAAAATGGAAATGAATGGCTATTAAAGGAGGTAAGGCATGTTACAGATCTGAAGAAAATTTTTATTTCAACAGGGTAGTTAGGCAGTGAAGGTTGTGTGACAACTTTCACTAATAAAACTTGGAAGGTCACAAAATGAGCGCTGGTAATAGAAAAATTCGAAAAGGTTGGTACATTGTATTTATGTAATGATATTTCTGACTCTGTTAATTGTTTAACTTCCAAAGGAGTAGATGCAAAATTATGGCATCCTAGGCTCGGACACATGAGTGAGAAGGGGATGAATATTCTTCACTCAAGAAATTTTTTGCCAGGTTTGAAGAATGTTAATTTGGATTTCTGTGAGAATTGCATTTATGGAAAACAAAAGAGAGTTAGATTTCTCAGAGTTGGGAAAGAAAAGAAGAGCAAAAAATTAGAGCTTGTGCATACAGATGTATGGGGACCTGCTCAAGTATCATCTCTTGGTGGCTCTCGTTATTATGTTACTTTTATTGATGATGCAAATAGAAAAACTTGGATTTATTGTATTCAAAATAAATCTGATGTATTTCATACTTTCAAGAAATGGAAAGCTTTGGTTGAGATTGATACATGAAATTAGTTGAAGTGTCTCAGATCAGACAATGGAGGTGAATATTGCAACAAAGAGTTTGATAGGTACTGTCCAGAGGATGGATTTTTTAGAGAGAATGCAGTTCCAAGAACACCACGAGAAAATGGTGTGTCAGAAAGGATGAACAAAACAATCATGGTGTGTGCAAGGTGCATGAGATTACATGCAGGATTGCCTTTACAATTTTGGGCAGATGCTATAGATACTGTTGTTTATCTAATAAACAGAGGGCCTTCAAGTTCCTTGGATGGTGGTATTCCAGAGGAAGCATGGACAGGTAAAAATGTAAACTACTCTTTTTTAAAACCTTTTGGCCATGAGGCCTTTGTCCATATTAATAAACAAAATAGAACAAAGCTTGAATCAAAATCAAAGAAATGTACCTTTATTGGATATGGTGTTAACGATTTTGGTTATCACTTATATGATTATGAAAATCACAAAAAAATTAGGAGCAGAGATGTAATATTCAATGAAAAGGTATTGTATAAGAATCAATTGCAGGAAAAGAAATATGAAAAGTAAAATAAATAATACGCAGTTCTTGATGAGATCACAGAAAAAATAAAGGTTCTTGAAAATAATAATAATCAACAACCACAACAGAAATAACCACCACAATAGCAACAGGCACCTAAAACACCTGAAAGTGGTGTTAAAAGATCTACCAGGATAAGTAAACCCCCTGAACGATACTCTCCTTCATTATATTATTTATTATTGACTAATTCTCGTGAACCTGAATGTTATGAATAAGCAATGCAGGTTGAAAGTAGGAAGAAGTGGGAGCTAGCCATGAAAGAAGAGATGGAATCCTTAATGCATAACTAGACTTGGAACTTAGTTAGGTTGCTTGCAGGTTAAACCACATTGCAAAATAAATGGGTTTACAGGCTAAAGCAAGAAGATGGAGGAAAAAAGAGGTACAAAGCCAGACTTGTGGTGAAGGGGTTTGCAGAAAAGAAAGGTATTGAATTTGATGAAATATTTTCTCCTGTTGTTAATATGACTTCAATCAGAACTATTTTAAGTCTTGTAGTAGCAGAAGATTCACATCCTGTACAGTTAGATGTAAAGACAACATTTGTCCATGGAGATTTGGAGGAAGAGATCTATATGCAGCAACTAGAAGGATATGAGGTCAAAGGGAAAGAAAAATTAGTGTGCGGGTTAAAGAATAGGTTGTATGGCTTAAAACAGCCTCCAAGGTAGTGGTATGTAAAATTTGACAAGTTTATGTCTAAACAAGGTTATACTAGATGTCACTCTATTCATTGTGTTTATCTGAAAAGGAAAAATGATGGCAGCTATATTATATTGTTATTGTATGTAGATGACATGCTTTTTGTAGGGTCTAACGTAGGAAATAAATGTGCTCAAAAGAAAATTTGCAAATTCATTTGCAATTAGAGATTTGGGAGCTGCAAAACAAATCCTTAGTATGAGAATAACTAGAGACAGGAAAAATCACAAATTAACACTGCCTCAAAATGATTACATACAAAAGGTGTTGAAAATATTTAATATGAAGAATGAAAAACCAGTTAGTACACCTTTTGCTAGCCATTTCAAATTTAGTAAGGAGATGTGCCCCAAGACCCAAGAAGAAATGGACTATATGTCTAAAGTTCCATATGCATCAACAGTTGGAAGCTTAATGTATGCAATGGTCTGCACAAAGCCTGATATTGTACATGCAGTGGGAGTTGTAAGTAGGTACATGAACAATCCAGGAAAATAACATTGAATGGAATTGAAATGGATTCTCGGATATTTGAGAGGTACCAAAAATCAAAGATTATGCTTTGGTGGTTCAAACATTAATCTACAGGGATATGTTGATGCAGATATGGTAGGTGACAGAGATAACAGGAGGAGAACTACCAGATATGCATTCACTGTAGGTGGAACAACTGTTAGTTGGGTTTCAAAACTCCAAAGTGTTGTTTCACTTTCAATAACAGAAGCATAATATGTTGCTGCTACAGAGGCTAATAAGGAAATGATTTGGTTACAAAGGTTTATGGATGAATTGGGTAAGAAGCATGATATCGGAACGTTATAAAGTGATAGAAAAAGTTCCATTCATCTTGCAAAGAACTCATCATTTCATTCCATGACTAAACAAATACAACTCAAGTACCATTTCATACGATCAGTATTAGAAGATGGACAGTTGAAGCTGGAAAAGATACACACTAGCCAGAATCCTGCAAATATGCTAACAAAAGTTGTATCCAGGGAGAAACTGAGCATATACTTAGCTCCAAATGGTATTCAAGGATGATGATGAGGATGAGAAACAACTAGTTCCAAAAAGGAGTCATTGCCCAGAAAATGAAGCAGCGGTGGAGTTGCTACAATCAGTATCCAAGTGGGTGATTGTTGGGTGTGGAGCCTGATTATCTTGTTTATTTTTTATCATAGCATTGGCCCCCTGTACCTTAATGTGTGCGGAAATGCCGCCTGTAATTAAACACTGCTTGGGGAGTCCAGGGGGGCTGACTGCAAATTTATGGAGCACCCCCCTGGTGGGGGGTTTTTGGGGCAGCGCTCCCGAAGCTAAAAACAAATGTAAAATTTTCTTGTAAAAGTATAGTAATTTCTAGTCAATCTGGGCCATTCATTAGGAAGATGATTTTATGGTAGAATTTATTTTTAGTTTAGGTTTTTTTTCCCTAGAAGGCAACCCCTCGGTTGTATGAGGGCATCATATTGTGACTGTGTATTTTAGGGGTATTATTAGAGCGAGAAACAGATAGGGAGACTGTGAGAAAGAATAGAGGATATTACAACAGAACTACTATAGGTTGTGTCTCTTCATTTTGTTGGATAATAGAAAGGAAGGACTGGCTTTTCGGGGTGGACGTAGCCCAAACTGGGTGAACCACGTATATCGGTGTCTCTCTGGTTTTATGTGTTTTGTGTGCTTGTGTTTTACGCATATTTTATGTGTTTCATTTCTCTGTAATATTTAATTTTCTAATGAAGGAAGTGGAATCTACACAAAACACAACCTACATACCTTGTACAAAAACTACAACACACCCAGGAGGTAACTCGACCATTCATGCCTCTTACCCCTGGGTCAAAATGACATTTCTACCTCTTCAACCCATAGCCGTGGGCATCACACTGCATGTAAGAGGACATGAGGCTATAGATTCAACCATAACACTACATTCTAGTAGCCAAGGCCCCAAAAACATAGTTTTGTGCCTGCATCCCTTGGATGTGAGTCACCTTTTTAGGCCCAAAACCCAATGCTCGGCCCAAAAATTCATGAAAATATTAGATATGATAAATAACAACATGAGGTTGTTACATAAGAAATCACATGATTAAAAACTCATCTGGACCCCTCCCAGCCATGACAAGAATTTTGTCAAACATGTCACAAACATGAAATATACACGTATAAACAACTGAATCGAGCGTAGGGGTATCATACTTATATGAGAATTGCTAAGAAGCATTGATCCCCTTGATCATTAACTTAAATACAATATATTTTTCCAAGATACATTTTATATTCATTTATAAGAAAAAAACATGGAGAGAGCCATAAATCATCACTGTAAAAATAAATGCTCATGACCAAAATAATAACAACAGAAATACCATGAATACGAAATCAATATAATCCACATATAATTCACTACATTTTCATACCAAATACCAATGGAATGAATTTATAATTAATTAATGTATCAACAAACTTGAGTTGGGACTTCCACATTCCACCTGACCATAGATTGGTTCAGCCAAGTCTCACTTCACCCAATCATCCCCTTGCCATATTCAAAGCATGAATGTGGTATCTCATCCGACACATTAATCACAATAAATGTAGGGCTTCTAAAGTCCAAACCACCTCAACCCTCAGCCATTGATTCCACCTCATATTCAGACATCACAACCATCAAGGATTGGTCACTATCCAAGTTGTTCGAGGGCTGCAGAGTGTTTTCTCCAACTAGGGATTTGAGGACTAGTAAGTTAACCCAAATTGTTACAGTACTTCTAGAGAATTTTTCGAATGAGGGCTTCTAGAACTAGTAACTCAACCCACCTAAGGCTTCCAAATAATTTTTACAACTAAGGCTTCTAAGACTAATGACTCAATAAACAATTGTATGTCATTCTTTTAGAGTGTTTTGTCCAACCAAGGCTTCTAGGAACTAATAAATTAACCGAAAACCATAGGAATCATGAGAAATAGATAGAAAAAAATCAATGGAAATAAACCCACACTACCATAGCTATCCAAGAAATGGTAAGGATAGGAAAATCCACATGCATACACCATGCATTCTCAAAAATAGTGAGGAAAACATACATGCAATTCGATATCTATAGTAAAAAATCGTTGCATCTTATGATCCCAATGATCGATTTCACTTTCTTTCTCTTCCTTTTCCTTCTTGAGAAAAAGGTTTAAATTCAGTTCAAGAGGTTTCAGTCACATAGATTTTATAACAAAGTAAATGCATGTTTGGGATTGGCTCAAAGGATCAGGCTACTAGTTGATGGTGTTCTTCACATCTCAAAAGGAGATGCCATCCCCATGTGAAGCCGTTGTTAGGGTCCTATAATAATAGGATTCCATTAGGGGAATTTTGAGGTCTAAAATGGGCCTCCTAAGGAAATTATAAAATAATAGTGGAAAAAATGAAATAAGATTTGATGACATCATCAAATTTTAGAGGGAAAAAGAAAACACTAATTTTTCAACTTGTATTTTCAACTTATCTCCCAAATGTTTTACTCAAATTTCGAGCGGGGGTACTCGTTGGATGCAAAATTTAATTCCTTATCCAAGGAGTACCCATGCTTCATACTTTCGACAAACCCTACTACACGAAAAATGAGAAATACATGAAAAACGTGATTGCAATCACATTTTTTCATGTATTTCACATTTTTCACGTAGTAAGGTTCATCGAAAGTATGCAACATGGGTACTCCTTGGATGAAGAATTAAATTCTGCATTCAACAAGTACTCGTGCTTGAAATTTTAGTAAAAGCTTTGGGAGATAAGTTGAAAATACAAGTCGAAAAAGTAGTTTTATTATTTTATTATTTTTTAATTTTTTTACCCTTTTACTTAAAAAATGGTGAATCATCCCCTATGGTTGACATCATCATCTTGAATCCTATTGGTTCTTATAAAGTTTATTTTGGTTGTAAATTTTTCTTAGGAGGCCCATTTTAGACCTCAAAACTCCCCTAATGCATAATTTTGAATTCATCATGTAAATCTAGCAATATTTTACATACATTTTCTTTCTGCAAATGTATTCCCAAATTAACAAATGAAAAGAGGTTATGTCCTAAAAGAAAAATCAAAGGAGAAAAGGAAACAAATATCAAAAGAATATTAAATATGAACCCCATCAAAAATAGATCATGAAAATGTTTCATGTTTAAACGCTACAACTTTAGTTTAGTTTTTGCAAATAAGATTGTGTGTAACTTGTCCTAAATGCCACAATCCATGAGGGTCAAACAAATTCAACTTGACCTCTCAAGCTTTAAATTTCATGTTGTTAGATAAAGAATGAAGATCTAGCCAAACAATCTAATCTTGGTAGATCAATAGTTAGGTAGAGAAATAATAAGGACCTCAACAGTTTAATTTGAGCCCTTGGATGAAATAAGGTTAGAATTGATAGATTCTTCTTTTAAAACAAAAATGAATAATTTTTTGCAAGATCAAATGCACCCATGTAAATGAAGAAAAAATGCTACGGTACCAAATAGGTAAGTAGAAAGTAGTTACACAAGGCATGAATAAAACATCATCTGGAAAAATTACTAATTTCCCTTCCCTAAAAGTATTCTAGTATTCAAAACCTTCAGTCATAAAGGCTCAGAGCATTTCTTTGACTTTTGTTGGGACCGGACCCAAGGGTTGATGAGTGATTCGCACTAAGTATTGGATGCCCTTCATTAAAACCCTTTTCCTCAACATCACATCCTTTTCCAAAGATAAAATCTATTTTCCTAAGTTAAAACACTGTTTTTTCTTAGGAAAATTAAAAATCCCTTTAAATATTTTCCATTTCATTCAAAAACCCACAAAAATGCATTATCCTAAGTATTAAGTGTGAAATGTTTAAAATGGGGCCACCATTATTTGTGCCCAAACACTTAACTTACACTTAGTGCATTTTGTGTATCCCTGCTTATTCATTCCATATTAACACTTAAATTATATATTAATTCCATTATAAACCTTCCCCTTTTAATTATATTCATTCATTTTATTACATATCCCAACCCATAGTTTTATGTTATCCTATGGTTCAATTACTTCACGTGACAATTACCCCACTCCCCATAGGTTTAAAACATATATTTTATATTAATCCACCTAATTGTTTACATTACACATGGATATACTCCATTTTCCGTGTCAAACATATTAAACCTGCTTATCCCTCCTGTTCATTTAACACTAAAGTTTTATGTTAAAAACATCATTTTAACATATAACATTAAACCCCACTACATGAAAGATCTTGAGCCCCATGCCCATCTACCCCATAATTCCACCGATTGATCTTGACTATTCACATTCCACCCAAAAAGTCCAAATTCCCATAACCCATATCACAAATTTAATAGCGCGTTCATTAGACAAAACAAAATTTGCAATATGGGCAGTTTTAACCTTGCCTCTCTCCTCCACGCGTCATAAACCTACTAGATCAAATCCATTTGCAAAACACTGTTTACCACCTTTTATTGATGCAATAAAGAATTGGCAGTAATATCATCTATCCCGAAACCATTAACCATTTTCCCTGCGATGCGAAAACCACTTGCTCTCCTGTGCACAAATGTGTTAAATCATTCTTCTACTACGATAATCCCATAAGGGCTTTACTCGGGGAGCAATGCTATACCACGTGGGTTCATATTGGGGGATATATATTGAGGAAAAAATGACTTAATATATTGGGGATATATACGGTGTAAGGGGTTTTTATATTGGTGGATATAAAAAATGGAGCTCAAAGTTAATGAAAAAATATAGAGGGGTATAAAAAATGTTAATGAAAAAATGGATACCTACAATATCTGGTGAAAGTATGGGTTTTTTTAGTTGGGGAGGTGTATTGTGTTCATATTGGTGGGGGTTAAATAATGTGACCTTTAGAGGTATTTTCCAATATGTAGTCAAATCAAGGGTATTGTTTAGTATGCTATGAATGTAGGCGATATCTCAGAGGTTCATTGAGTTAAGGCCCCATGGATAAGCCATTGCTCCACTCTATGCTAAAGGAAATAAAACAATGCAATGAAAAGCATGAACCATTGTGGTAATATCTGTGCCATTTTAAAAAAAAAATACTCACTCTGCCCAGTGGTAAAATATTATATCCTCGCACCAATCTGTTAAGCTATTTTGAGGTTCATAACCCATCTCTAACCTTATTCCCACACCTCTATGAAATTGCGAGAAAATCCCTGCTACGGATAGAACTCCTTTCACTGTATTCCATGTTCCCTAAAGTCATTATTGGCTTCCCTTCCAACTTGTGTTTTATTAAGTATTGTTTTTTTTGCAGGTTATTGGCAAACAGAGAATTGGGATAAACAGTTTAATACTAGTTAAAGCTGTTTACTCCTAAAAAAATTACAAAGAAGTGAATTTTAAATGATATTCCTTAACAAAAGATTCCTTGCAGTAGAATAGAAAGAATTGATTTGTGCAGAGAGAGATAAATTTTCATAATGAATGGGAAAAGTGACAAAAGAATTCATAGTGACAGCGAAAACATAACAGTCAATGAACATCAGAGCTAAAGTGTATCAGATAAAGTCAGAGTGAAAGTAAAATCAGAAAAAACAAAGCAGTCAAGGTAAACCAGTAAAATTAAACACAGAGGTAGTAATATTTAAAATGAGATGAAAACACTTTTACCAACAATAATGAAATTTATCCTAAGTAAAAGTCAAAATAGTTAAAATATGAAAACAAAGCAAGAAGGCACATTGTTCAGAAATTTCCTATTTAAGTCATAGTTTTACAGAAACTATTGTGGCCAATCCAAGATGAACATTGCAAAAGTGGAGGAGGTTCATGTTCAGGTTCATGTTACATAGATATTACATAAGGATAAATTCATGCACATCTTCACAACCTATTGTTCAGATTGTGCAAAATTCTCTTTTACACGTCTTGTTGTAGAGCCTATTGTGAACAACTAGAGTGGAAGTTTAGGAACCAGAGAGAGGTTTAACTCAACGACATATTTATCTACAATAAAATCTTTCACATTTTACTTATATATCTCATATTGTGGTATAAAAAGGTATAAATGGACCCTAATTTTGCAGAATTTCTGGAGAAAAATGCACAAAGGAAGGAGACAGTCAGTGACTTGGAAGCCTCATCATCAACTAAGAGTTGATATCAAATTTCAAATCTCTTCTTTGTCACCATCAATACATAGGTATAGTGCCAAATAGATTCATTAGTTTTGAGTGTCCTTTAGTTACGTTCTATTTATGTAATACTGTTTGAGATATTTGTAAACCAATCTTGATATTTTTTCAAGATATTCTAGTTTAGAATTTGTATAATGTAACGCCTCTCATCAAGTAATTTTTTTTATTTTTATTCTATGCCATAAAATCAACATGAATATCTTTCTCTAATATATATATATATATATATATATATATATATATATATATATATTCCTTCCTAAGGAACTTTGATATATATCTGTGTAATTAACACTTGTTATTTCGTTCCTCAAGTTATTATTGTGATTTCCACTTTAGTTATGATACCAATTAACTTATTGATTTATCACCCCTTCAAAGGATTTTAACTTTTCTTCAAACTACTTTATTTAACAAAAATCTAATTTAGTTTTAAGATTTACCAAACCCCAATGGCTAAACCTTAATTTATTTATTACATTGAAATTATTAAAGTGGTCTTTGACCATATTCTTTTCATATAACTCATTTAACCTATCGAATTATATTCGATCATATTTTACCATATTGTTTAATATATTGACTTATAAGAGTTATACCATATGTATCGATTAGAATTTCAACGATTCCCAAAATATTTTTACATGCCACGGTTACTCATACGTGTCAATCCACTTGAGGTTTTCGTCTTGTTTTCTCCATGCTTATTAAATGTTTAATAGTACTCCTCTACGGTGGGGTTCTACCACCATCTATTTTTCAACACTATTTTAATCTCCTGCCCTTCTCAAGAAAGTAATAGGTACTATTATATCATTTCACATTAACTGGATTGAACTGTAACGTAAATTATTTTAGTCAGACATTAAATGTTCTCGATTTTTTCTGATCTAACCCTAAATTGGAGTACGCCCCTCGCAGATCTTGCCATCTGGATGGTGTAGATTTATTAGGGTTTGGGGCAATGTCTGTGTTATTTAATTTGGGATTTTTCTGTAGCATCCTTCATTTTTTCTTCCCGGTTTCGTATCTGGTGCTTCTTCTTGTTTGTATGATCGCTACGCCATTGACCCTGTTCACCACACACAATCTCCTTAGCGAAGGATTTAAGTGAAACTCACAGTAATATACTTTCCTAATTACGCAATGGCATTCCAGATACATTCATTCTAATATTCTTGGTTTTATATGTATGTTATTCAGTCAGGTAAACATTTTATTCATTATGAATTCAATTCATGTGATGAGTCTATGACATTTTGATTCTCTGCGTGTCTTCAAAAATTTTTATTGCAAGTAGCTGGACCTACTGAGAGCGTATGCACCGTAAATGCATCCTCATAATTTGTTCATGGATCTTTAACCTTGCGGGTATTTGATCCGACCCATACTATAATTTTTGTTTTTCTTCTTATTACTGTAATAAGTCGGTTTAGCTAAATGGTTAATGACCAGTTAATGTGCATAGTTTCTTTCAATTTCAGGGTTTCGAATTAACCAGAGAATTTGTATACAATATTCTTCAAGGTAATCTATATATAGATTGGTTTGTTTTTTGTTTTCTAATTGTAATGGTATATTGCAATCTGTTTATTATTAACACCTGTCGATTTGTGTTTTCTTCCTTACCATTTTGTAGGTAAATACTTTACCTCCCGATATCATTTCTTTCATTCTTATCATACTCTCATTGCTTGTTCCAGATTCGGCATATGAATCTAGTCTTTTCTTGTTTATTTAGGTTGGTTCCTTCTCGTTACAGATATTTTCAACTTCTGTAGTTTAATTTCCCCTTCTATATGGGTCGACTTCGGTTTCAAATGTTTTTCTTTCTGTGGCACTTTTATTGTTTAAAATTTTCGGCTCGGGATTTTATAAATCCCCTTTGCCACTCTGTAATTTTTGTAAAAGACTATTTCGGACTATTAAAAACATCTCGGCCACCGAACACGTCATAGTATGATTTATTGGTTTTAAATATTTTCATTTATAAGTAACACTTAGAAATTAAAATGTTTTTGCGTGAAATCTCTAGTTTCTTTTGTTCACTGTCTTTTTTTTCTCACAAATTAGTGAATAGTTTCCCACATTTCTACAATATTCTCCATACGCCTTTTTATTTTTATTACAGAGCGTTATCCAAAGAATAATTTCAAGTTTTTGTATTTTCCACATAATTATTTCATATACTGAATAGCTGTAATTTAACCCATCATCATATTTAGATATTAGAGAATTTGGATTTGTTTGTCTCTATTATTTTAGTTCATTCTATTTATTTTTCTTAAATGTTTCGTATATATATATATATATATATATATATATATATATATATATATATATATATATATATATATATATATATAAACTAGAAGATATAGTTACAATATTAATAATCAATCTTCTGGTTCAAATATTTTATATTATAATTATCGTATAAATACAAAACTTAACTCCAAAATCTTCTTGTCATTGTATCATTAAGAAGTTTAATAGCATGTACTTGCTTAAGTTTATTTTCAATTACTACTATACCGAAAGATAGTATCAACACCTTATCTTCTTTGTATGTGTACATTATTAATGCTAAGTAAATTTTAAATAAAATTTTCAGCGGTGCTTTCACTATGTACTCTGCCAAGAAAATATAGGCTTACATACAATGCATCCAAATCATCTTTATTTAGACACTAATTACCATTTTATTTCTTCCAGTCGAATCTATTTTTCAATATGGTATTATGCTACTATACCCTCTAGTTAATTTTCCATTTAATTAGTACATGTATAGTAGAGATTAAATCCACTACAGCTATATCAATGACATCTATATTTCTACTCTGATAACTTAAAAATTCATGAAAGTATAAATTTTTTTCTGTTATATATATATATATATATTCTAGCAGCAATAAAATTTATAAATTTACTTCAATTCTGGTTAGAATTTGTATTTATCATACAGGAATGTCATAGGTGTACAGTAACATTTTTCTTGTGCTATCATAATGGTTCCACAAAACTGTTCTCCTTTTTGGAATAAAATTTATGATTAATTAGATATTAATCCTTTCTCAGAATTAGAGATGAAGTTTTCCTTGAAATGTTTATATAAAATTTGGTATATCCCATCGATTAAATTTTAATCCTAGTTGCTAGTTTAGAAAACTTTAGATTTTTCTTTGCATGTAACTTTATATTACAGAAGCAGATTAAATTTCATTTGTCTATGGGAACAATATATATATCTTTAGATTTACACCATCATCAGGTTTAGAGATTCTGGTTGATATTTCCCAGTAGACACTATTCCTACAACTATACAGATTTTATAGAATGATTTCTCCTAATAAAATCTGTTAGATGTAAGGAATTATATAACTACAACATAATCATTTAATAATTGCAGCCAATTAATTTTCAAGATTTCATAATACCATCTATAGTAGAAATTTATAGGTTTAGTGTGCATACCAGTTTCTGTTCTATGACCAATCCTCCCAACCATAGAATTCTTCTGTCTCCAGAATTCACCCCCAAGATGAGATCCTCCCAAGAATAGACTAACCTCAGTCTGTTCTGGAGAAACTTACTTAATCTATGCTTTCCCCAATCCTGTTTCTAAATTCTGTGTCCAGAATTTCAGGATGCTTCCTTCCTGTTTTTCCTAGGCTTTCACTCAATGAGGTACTTGAAAGATGTTTTATCTACTTTTCCATCTTTTCCACCTCTTCCCAATTACTTTCCTTTTCATTGGGGAATTTTATATTTTTCCTCTTAAATCTAATTTAGCATTATTCCTTTCAAGGATTTTTGAAAGGTTTTGGGAAAGTATTAGCCTTATCCATATCCTCATGGATCTAGCTTATGATCTCAAATTTCATCTAGTCATAGTGCACACATAAATATTCCATTTATTTTTCATTAACAAATATTTAAATAAATCGACATAACAGTTCTCCATTGGGGTCCACTCCCCTTTTTGGAATTATTTGCATGTCAATTAAAAAGCATAGAACTAGGGGTGTTACATATACCCCCCCTAACATTGAACACCGTCCTCAGTGTTCCTCTATGAGATTGATTTCTCAATTCAAGATGGAGATTCCTCCTTCATCTTTACTCCTGTCTCCCATCAGTTTTCTGTAGAGTATCATTCCTTCCTCAACTTATTGATACCCTCTAGAGTTTGATTTTCCTCCTACTTCATTGCAAGAAGTGTATTTGGAAGAATATTTTTCTATTGTCCTCTCTGTCCACAATTCGTACCAATCCATATAAGTAATATCATATACATATTTTGATAATCGTAACAAAATTCTGAACTTTACTAATTTCAGTAAATTCAGCTGTTAGTGAAACCGTTCAGTTTCATAGTAGTTTAGCGCACTTTTACACAACTACTTATGATTCCTTGTGTTTTGGTGAGATTTCCTCCTCACGTAAACCTGGTCTAACTTGGCTTTCTTGGTGAAGTCCCTGCATTTATTTTCACCTTTGACTCCTTTTTCTAGAGTATAAAATTCCTGTTACATAATTGGCTAAACAAAATATATAACTTTTCATTAGTATTTCATAAATTTAGAAAACCAACTTTATCATATGCAGATGTTCTGCTTTACCTTTTTCTCAGTGCATTTCTATACTTCAAGTACCTTCTCGCTGTTTATTTTTTTCAAACAATCAATTTAATTTGTAATAACCAAGCTCAATAACAAGGTCTAAAATTCAATTTCTACTTTACACTTGAATTCTTTTCTTATCAAGTATATCAGTTAGTCCCGTAAATATTTGACTTGCATCTCAGTCTGTAGTTCAGCATTACCCTAATAGATCGACTTTCCATCTTCTTATTTTTTTATAGGATCTAGATTTCATTGTCTCTTAACAATCCTTCCACATAGGAATTTTTTTTTTAGACTTGAGATATTTGTCAACCTTTTAGAAATTTGTACACTTAATAAGTAGCCATCACTTATTTACCTCACTAAAGGAAACACATTTGGATGTCTATACTCCATTGTTGAATTTCTTTAATCACTTGAGATATTCCTTTAGAAATTTGTAGAGGTAATTTAATACTTTATTACTTAAGCATTATTCAAAATTTAGGGATATTCATCCTTTACAGACATCCCAACATTTTTTTCTGTTCCTTTTAATTTATTAAGCAATTGCAACCACCCATTTTATTTTATTTTTCATTTTCTTTATTTTTGCGAAATTTTTACTTCCATTCTTTTGTTCCTGAATCAACCCCTTCTTATTTTTCTCAAGCATACATTTCAACAGAACCTTTACTACAACACAGAGGATATATCCATACTGCAATTAATTTCACTCTTCTTTAGCTTTACTACTGTTCCTTTAGACTTGTACAATTTTATATTCCAATTCCTTGTTTTTCTTATATCATGATTTAATTGACTGGTAAAATAGGACCAATTGTCCTGTAGAATTTAAATTCATTTTTTTGTTTTTCAGAAATCTATGGTTTTCTTTGAGGTTCTATCTCCTCTTTGAACCAACATGACCTATCAGGGATCTACCTGATAGTACATAGGTCTCAAATCAATAGTATTTCTTGTGTCTTCTATTTTAACTCCTACCAATTTTTAATATAACACGTGGTTTAATCTTCATTTTATAACTAACTTCCTTATTTGGAAATTAATCTGGAATTTCATCTAGAACTATACTCTTAATATCCTTGGGGTCTGTAATTTTTTTCCTACCAGTTTATATTTCAGTTTGTTATCTTTATCCCACCTAATAAAATTGGCAGCATTTTTCTAGCTGACTTTTGCAATTCCATCGCTACATTTCCATGAAATGTTTTCTTTCAACGAGTTCGTAGGTATTTTTTGTTATCCTACCCAATTTATTCATGTTTTCTCCTTCATCAAAACATATCATGGAAGTTATTGAGCTCTATACAATTTGCGTTTATACTTGGTATACTTTTGAATGATTTGAAAACTTGCTATGCCAATTCTGTACCAAATTTTTGCATGCGAAATTTCTCCTATCTTTTGTCAAACCCTATCTAGGTTCACAGACTCATGTCTTTTATATCACATATCTAGAAATTTCTTTTAAAATTTCTCTAACTTATTTTATGAAATTCATATTACTACTGACAATATGTCTAAAGTGTGCAATAATGTACATATTTCTGGTTCATTATTCCGTTCATCGAATTTTTGAGAGGGTTTCTACCCCACTCATTTGTTTTTCTTGTTATCAGTAATTACCATATTAGGTAATTATTAGCTCTCAGTAGTTAATATTATTCATTGCATTCCAACAAAATCCTGACACTCACAACCTTATCATTTACCCTAGTTGAATTGATATATAGGTATTTTACCATTTTCATTTTACAATTTTCTCAATGTAGTTTCTTTACTTATATTTTTCCAATATCTTTGAATTTCGATATGTCTATTCCTATACAAAACTCCAGCTTCTGAAATTTTCCTGTCTTAGGCCAAAGTACATCTATGTTCATTAGTCAGCACAAAACATATTTTTCACATTACATATATAAAAATTTCTTTTATTCTACCACAAAATTTATACGCCTTATGTATAAATTTATTTTTCAGCTCTGCCTTCCTGTTGTTTTCATGTGGTTAGGGTTGAATCCATTTCATAGTGAAACGGTATATATATATATATTTCCGCTCACCTCAATTTTTGAAAAAAAATTTCGTCTGACATCATCTTATCTAGGCAGGTCTGACACTTTGAAGACCACTACATATACATTACTGACATAGTTTTGCTATGTGCATATCACTAACGGTGTCAGTTTTTTATTTCAATTCCACTTTATCTGTTACATAATTATAGAGCACTAATACTTTAGAAATATCCATTTATTGTGATATATCCAACTTATTTTAATTTCTCAGCGATATGTCGCATTCTTATGTACTTTTGTAGCCTACTACCTTAATTACTTCAGTACGCTTATATATTGATAATGACATATTCAACTTTCAATTACAACTGTCCTCTAAGACCTAATTCTTTCCCTTTAATTTATATGGATCTGGTGGTTTTAAACATACTCCATGTTTTTCCATTTATGGAATTAAGGGTTCGGGCAGTTCTTACATCCTTCTCCTATTACAATGATTAAATATTATATAGCTATTTAATCATGGATTGCAATACCCAAACTATCAATTTTGGAATAGTATTTAACTTTGAATTCCACTCTATATTTTAATATGTCTCTCATTTTATACCTTCTTTCACAACCAACTGCAGTATAATATTTCATTTTCCATCATAGGAGGAAGGTGACCTGAAATTCCTCCGAACTTCCTTCTTCCTCCTAGACTGCTATCTAGAGGCATCCTCTCTTTCAGAATCTTCTGCCAGATTCTTATCGAGACATGTTCTCTGATTTATACATGTCTATACATGCAGTGGTTGGTACTGCATCGCCATAGATATATTCAGTATCCAATGGCTATAACGGTTTTATATTCATTTGAACTATTAGCATATCTCATAGGGTTTTCCCCTACCTTTAATCACAATTTCTATTGTAATAATCATAACTCAGAATTTTGGGAATTTCTCCCAACCGAGCTATTATAATTTAATTAATTACACTCCTCTTATGCAATATACAGTACTATAAAGTCACATATACCAAATTTTCAGTAATCTTTGTTGGTGCTTATGTAACATTTTTTTTCTTTCTATAAAGACTAATATAATTAAGCTATTTTCCTAGATTGTAATATTAACCTTCACCTCTTCTCTATTCCATGAAATCAATTTTCTTATAAATATGTCTTGTTCCTTAATGGCTACAGATAGCCTTTCATGGAGGCTTTTAAGCTATGTCATTCCTTGTTGCATTCTATGCAACATAGCTATCAATGGAACATTTGAATCTGGCGTGTTTCCTCCACCACCCAGATCTACATACAGCTCGTCCCCTTCAGTTAGGTTCCGTAATTGTACCCTTCAATACTATTTACCTATCCATAACCTTAATATTAGCATTTTTTTTTTCAACAACATACATTTTTGTCTGAGCACATGATTTGCCTAGTGTTTTAGCTAAATCTCATCCTCTTCCGTTAAGGTTCTGCAGTTGTTAATTTCAGTACCTTTTCACTGTACAACATTACAATATTAGTAATATACATATAAAATTTTACTTATAGAAGTGAGCACATAAACAACCCAATTTTAAAACTAGGGCTCTGATACCATTTGTAACACCTCTGATCCATTAAATTTTTTTTTTTTTCATATTCTACGCCATAAAATCAACATGAATATCTTTCTCTAATATATATATGTATATATATATATGTGTGTGTGTGTGTGTGTGTGTGTATTCCTTCCAAAGGAACTTTGACATATATTTGTGTCATTAACACTTATTATTTCATTCCTCAAGTTATTATCGTGATTTCCACTTTAATTATGATACCAATTAACTTATTGATTTCTCACCTCTTGAAAGGATTTTAACTTTTCTTAAAAATACTTTATTTAACAAAAAATCTAATTTAGTTTTAAGATTTACCAAACCCCAATGGCTAAACCTTAATTGATTGATTACATTGAAATTATTAAAGTGGTATTCAACCATATTCTTTTCATATAACTCATTTAACCTATCAAATTATATTCAACCATATTCAACTATATTGTTTAATCCATCGACTTATAAGAGTTATACCATATGTATTGATTAGACTTTCAACAATTCCCAAAATATTTATACATGGCACGATTACTCCTACGTGTCAATCCACTTGAGGTTTCCGTCTTGTTTTCTCCATGCTTATTAAATGTTTAACAATACTCCTCTACAGTGGGGTTCTACCGCCAGCTATTTTTCTACACTATTGTAATATCCTGCCCTTCTCGAGAAAGTAATGGGTACTATTATATCATTTCACATTAATTGGATTGATCTTTAACATAAATTATTTCAGTCAGACATTAAAGGTTCTAAATTTTCGTTGATATAACCCTAAATTGATGTACGCACCTTGTAGATATTTCCATCTGGATGGTGTATATTTATTAGGGTTCGGGGCAATGTTTGCGTTATTTAATTTGGGATTTTTCTGTAGCATCCTTCATTTTTTCTTCTTGGTTTCATAACTGGTGCTTCTTCTTGGTTGTATGATGGTTACGCCATTGAGCCTGTTCACCACATACAATCTCCTTAGCGGAGGATTTAAGCAAAATTCACGGTAATATACTTTCCCATTACGCAATGGTATTCCGGATACATTCGTTATAATATTATTGGTTTTATATGTATATTATTAAGTCAGCTAAAAATTTTATTCATTACGACTTCAATCCATGTGATGAGTCTATGACATTTTGATTCTGTGCGTGTCTTCATAAATTTCTATTGCAAGTAGCTCGACCTACTGAGAGTGTATGAATCGTAAATGCATCCTCATAATTTTTTCATGGATCTTTAACCTTGCGGATATTTGATCTGACCCATACTATAATTTTTGTTTTTCTTCTTATTACTTTAATAAGTCAGTTTAGCTAAATGGTTAATTACCAGTTAATGTGCATGGTTTCTTTCAATTTCAGGGTTTCGAATTAACCAGAGATTTTGTATACAATATTCTTCAAGGTAATCTATATATAGATTGGTTTATTTTCTGTTTTCTAATTTTATTAGTATGTTTCAATATGGTTATTATTAACCCCTTTTGATTTGAATTTTCTTCCCTACCATTTTGCAGGTAAATACTTTACCTCTCGATATCATTTCTTTCATTCCTATCATACTCTCATCGCTTGTTCCAGATTCGGCATATGACTCTCGTCTTTTATTTTTTATTCAGGTTGGTTCCTTCTTGTTACAGAGATTTTCAACTTCTGTAGTTTAATGTCCCCTTCTATATGAGTCGGCTTCGGTTTCAAATGTTTTTCCTTCTGTGGCCCTTTTATTGTTTAAATTTTATTGCTCAGGATTTTAAAATCCCCTTTGCCACTCTGTAATTTTTGTAAAAGACTATTTGGGATTGTTAAAAACATCTCGATCACCGAACACATCATAGTATGATTTACTGGTTTTAACTATTTACTGGTTTTAACACTCAGAAATTAAAATGCTTTTGCGTGAAATCTCTAATTTATTTTGTTCACTGTATTTTTTTTTTACAAATCAGTGAATAGTTTCTCGCATTTCTACAATATTCTACATACGCATTTTTATTTATATTATGGAGCGTTATCCAGAGAATACTTTCAAGTTTTCATATTTTCTGCATAATTATTTCATATACTGAATAATTGTAATCTAACCCACTATTGTACAGACATAACAATTGGATTTTGTTTGGTTCTAATATTTAGTTCATTCTATTTATTTTTCTTAAATGTCTCAGTATATATATATATATATATATATATATATATATATATATATATCATCTAGAAGATATAGTTACAGTATTAGTAATCAATCTTCTGGTTCAAAGATTTTATATTAAAATTATCATATAAATACGAAATTTAACTCCAAAATATTCTTGTCACTGTATCATTGAGAAGTTTAATAACAGGTACTTGTTTAAGTTTATTTTCAATTCCTACTATACCGAAAGATAGTATCAATACCTTATCTTATTCGTATGTGTACATTATTAATGCTAAGTAAATTTTAAATAATTTTTTCAATAGTGCTTTCCCTATGTACTCTTCAAAGAAAATATAGGCTTACATACTGTGCATCCAAATAATCTTTATTTAGACACTAATTACCATTTTATTTCTTGCAATAGAATCTATTTTTCAATATGGTATTATGCTATTATACCCTCTCATTAATTTTCCATTTAATTAGTAAATGTATAGTAGAGACTAGATCCACTATAGATATATCAATGACATCTATCTTTCTACTCTGATAATTTAAACATTCATGAAAGTATATAAAAATTCTGATATATATATATATATATATATATATATATATATATATATATTCTAACAGCAATAAAATTTATAAATTTACTTCAATTCTGGTTAGAATTTGATTTATCATACAAGAATGTCATAGATGTACAGTAACATTTTTCTTATGCTATCATAATGGTTCCACAAAACTCTGCACCTTTCTGGAATAAAATTTCTGATTAATTAGATATTAATCCTTTCTTAGAATTAGAGATGAATTTTTCCTTGAAATGTCTATATAAAATTTGGTATATCCCATCCATTTTATTTTAATCCTCACTACTAGTTTAGAAAAATTTAGATTTTTCTTTGCATGTAACTTTATAGTACAGAAGTAGATTACATTTCATTTTTCTATGGGAACAATATATATCTTCAGATTTAGACCATCATCAGGTTTAGAGATTCTGGTTGATATTTCCCAGTAGACACTATTCCTACAACTATACATATTTTAGAGTATGATTTCTCCTAATAAAATATGTTAGATGTAAGGAATTATATAATTACAGCATAATCATAATAATTGCATCCAATTAATTTTCAAGATTTCATAATACCATCTATAGCAGAAATTTATAGGTTTAGTGTGCATACTAGTTTCTATTCTATGACCAATCCTCCCAACCATAGAATTCTTTTGTCTCTAGAATTCACCCCCGAGCTGAGATCCTCCCAAGAACAGAATAACTTCAGTCTATTATGGAGCAGCTTACTTAAGCTATGCTTTCCCCAAGCCTGTTTCTAAATTCTGTGTCCAGAATTTCAGGATGCTTTCTTCCTGTTTTTCCTAGGCTTTCCCTCAATGACGTACTTGAAAGCTGCTTTCTCTACTTTTCCATCTTTTCCACCTCTTCCAAATTACATTCCCCTTCATTGGGGAAGTTTAGATTTTTCCTCTTAAATATAATTTAGCATTATTCCTTTCAAGGCTTTTTGAAAGGTTTTGAGAAACTCTTAACCTTATCCACATCCTCATGGATCTAGCTTATGATCTCCAATCTCATTTGGTCATAGTGCACACATAAATATTCCATTTATTTTTCATTAGTAAATATTTAAATAAATCCACATAATAATTCTCCATTGGGTCCACTCCCCTTTTTGGACTTATTTACGTGTCAATTAAAAAGCATAGAATTAGGGGTGTTACATATAAATACTTCATCATTTGAAGTATTGAGTGTGGAATAAATTGTTGAAGATTTGTATAGTCATTTTTGCTATACCGAAAGGATTTCTTGTAGCAAGTTCAGGTAGTAGACTGGATCAAAATCATAAAGTATCATATTTCAGTATTCATGTGATAAGCCATTGAAGTGAAGTAATTTCTTCTGTCATTGTTTATCTTTTGGTGTTTTACATAATTTCATAAATGTATTCTAAATTTGAATGATAAATCAAGAATATTATAACATAATTTGTTAAAAGCACTATGTCTTGAACTATTTATCATTTCTATGTTTTCTGCTGATTTCGAGAGTAGGGAACCCTTAATTTCTCCCTCTTTCGAATTACCCGTTTCTTCTCATTCCTTATCTGGATCAAAGAATTATTAACTCATCTTTATCCCGATTAATCCACTTGACTAATCAACCTTCAAAGATCTTTGGTGACTTTTCTATCTTGCCCTGAAAATATTTGTCTATTTATCTTGATCTTGAGTTGTCTGCTTGACACATTGACTCCTTTTTCCCAATGGAAAACTAGATCTATTACTATCTAGCTCTTTAAATGTTTTTTCCCACCAACCAAAACAAATATTAAAACCAAATTTCCTAGATAACTAGCCTAAAATAAAACACTAAAACAAAGTTAAATCTTATAGAGAGAACCCTCTTTGAACCTTAGGAAGGCTAGATCCTAGAGCTTAAACGTAGGTTTGTGGTTACCTCGATAAATTCTTTCTTTAACCTTGAGAAATTACTGAGTGATAAAAATACCATTTGAAGATCTTACAGTGGTTTTGGGGTTTCAATACATAGCTAAAACACAAATTTTGTTATGTCTTCAGGGTGAAGCTGATAAAATTTTGTTATGTCTTAAAAGTGCAGTCTTTTCAAACATAGGTTCTTATTTAGAGGTAGAGGACACATTCCCTTATTTTTCAATGTTTTTATGAGTTGTTTGTTTCATTCCTTCAACAAAGGATTGAACTCACTCAATTATTCAACAAAAAAGTTGCTCCTACATTTGAGGAAGCCCTTTTTGCAAAGCATGAACTTAGCACAGGCTTTGAATTATAAGTGACTTAAATTTATATCTAGGAACTCAATTGTTAGATTCACCGCTCGAAGTCCCAATCGTTGGATTCACTGCTTGAACTCTTGCTCAAGGCAGATACTAGCTGCCTTGCAACCATCCTTGTTTGTTTTTAATATCATTATTATTAGCATATATATTTGTCATTGATGATATATTGGTTGTTCCTATAGTCCAATATCGATGGTCTATGCTATACATATAATATAGTTTTACTCTACTTAATTATTGGTGGTGAGGAGTATCAAATTTTATGTGCACTACTGTTACTCCATCTAAAAATAAGATTTTTTTTTCTCAGTGAATTTTTGTTAACAAGTTAAGAGTATATGGGTATTTATTTCAACAAGTTTTATCTAACCTTCAAGTTTTGTAGAACCCTCCAGAATTGTGAAGTGGCACCTTGGCATTCACGTACATCACATCATGTCGACTCAGATTGATGGGGTGTCACTTATCCAATGAATCGAAGTTTAGGGTTTCAAATCAATAGCGAGGAGGGCATTGGAAATTATGGAAACTACCCAACCTCTGCCTTGATTCCAACATTCAATTTTCCATTCTATTCATGCTCTTTAGCGAGCATTGTAATTCCATTCACACTATGAAAAAATTGAGAGATTCTTCCTTCATTTTTTATTGGTTTTCCAATTCTGGTGAGGGAAATTGCAGACCCACGCCGTCTTATCATAAAAAATAAGGTTTATAATTTCTTCCTTATTCACTAGAATATTATACATGATGCCCTGAGGGCTTCTCTATGGAGCAATACCATAACACATGAATCCATATTGGAGGATATATATTGAGGAAAAAATGACATAATATATTGAGGTAGAAATACCATAAAACATGCATTCATATTTGCAGATATATATTGAGGAAACAATGACATAATACATTGAGCATACAATATGGGTTAAAGGGTTTTTATATTAAAAGGTAGAAAAACAAAGCTCGAAGTTAATGAAATATAAATGGGTATAAATAATGTTAATGAAAAAATGGATACCAATAATATCTAGTGAGAGTAGGGTTTTTTAAAATTTCGGAAGGTATTGGGTTTGTATTGGTAGGGGGCTAAATAATGTGATTTTAAGAGGTATTTTTAAATATGTGGTCAAATAAAGGGTATTTCCTAGTATGCCATGAATGCACATGATATGTCGTAGGTTCATTGACTAAAGCCAGAGTTAGATGATGATCATTGTTTATAGCGATGCTACGACTCCAAAATTTTACTCATAGATGTTCTTGTTTGTCTTTGGAGCACTTCAGTTGGCTAATCTATATTATATTTTCACTCAGGTCTTGAATTGGGGATCTTCTCTACCCTCTGCCTTTACCTAGTCACTTCGTTCTCATTTATTTACTTTAAATGAAGGGTTATCAAAACCATACTTTATCTTAATTTATTACATACATGGTTTTAAATTTCCTTCATATGTATGTAGGGGAGACTCTAGTCACCACTCAAGCCCACCTCCATAGGAGAAACCCTAGACATGACAACAATTATTTATTTTTATTTCAGTTATATTTTCTATCCCATATTAATAACTTACCCTTCCAACAGAATTGAACTATTTGCAAGTACGAATGATAGCCTTCTATTAGTGCAAAGGTTTTAAAAGCTTATGAAAACTCTTGTGAATGCTTCTTCCAAGTTCTCATTTGGTCCTTTCATTGTGAATTCAGGTTCCTATATAGGAAACCCTCTGCAGGTATTAGAGTTTTATGACTTGGGTTTTATAACCCCATATTTTAGAATTAGAATTCATTTTGATTCATTGGTATTTTTTTAATGGACACATATGGCCCTAACTCTACTTGTGGTTTATAACCTAAAAACTTTCTGTAAGGAACTTTAACAATGTATACAATTTTTTCTTTTGAAACTCTATTATTGGAAAGTGTGAGTAAGAGCGCTTTGGGTAGAACTTACTTGAGTAATTTATATGAGAAATTTTGGTTCATGTAGCCAACTATATGCATAGTTTTCTTTTATTTTTTTATATTATGATTAAATGTATTTTGTTGTAACATGTGGGGGTTTTCCTCAACTATTTAGTAAATTGTTCTTTTTTCCCTAAAGAGGAAAGGCCACTCTACTTTATAAATTCTGGAATTAATATCTTGAATATGGATTACCAAGAAATATAGTTACGTGGATATTTTTTTTTTTTTTAAGTTTTCTCATGATAATGTATGAGTCTTCTGAAAAGGGCTTCAACCATGTCTGGCCTTAATCCTATATGTATTTTTCATCCAACAATTTATTTATTTATTTGTTAGTTTATAGGGAAAACAAAACTAGAACTGCCTACATATTTTATCCATGTTTATTATTATTTAGAAAGGGTAACACTAATATTCCCCCATTGGGGTATAAACTAGGTTATACATGGCTTTCATGTGTGCCATATACTCCTAAACATGATCTAGCTATATGAATATTTTTAACCAAGTTAGGGATGAGGATTTTTTGGGTCTTCCCCAGGGCCTACATAATATTCTAAAATACATTTTTTAGGTTTCAGGACCATTTTCCTTAACTTAACGACTCAATTTTCATCTCTTGCCTCAGATAGCTAACTTGGCCCAACACAACTTATAGACTCTGTCTTGTAACTTTTTTTTGAAATTATAAAATATGAATATTTTAGATCTATAACAATTATTTTCCCATTAATATTTATATAACATAAGTACTTTAGAATACCAAATATAAATTAATAGTTTCAATTAAGGAACAATTTTTTTTTAAATTACTCATAGAATTACAACAAGATAGAAATCACATAACAAGAAAAAATATTATTACAGATTATTTCACTTGTTTGTTAAATGTCTTGACCTTCCACGAAATAGATTGGACCCAAAGATTATCCACCCAACGAAAGATAGTTGTACCTCTACCAGTACTCCCCCTGATCCAATTTCACACTCAGATTAAGCTTTTAGGAAATAAAGACCCTCCTAGGTTCAACAATCATTTCCTCCTAGCAGTATCTCATCCTCCTCAATACAATGTATTATCCTTGAGGAAAGTAGCACCATAAATACTTGAATTAATGACCCCTGTCCTACCAGGCCCCAGTTTAACAAATTTGCCTCAGGATTTTACCCTCTAACCCTCTTGGTCATTTTTTTTTTTTACAAAATTGAGAAATTATATCTCCGAGGGGAAAGAATTTGGGCATGCAACTGCCTCTACTAAATTTACTTTCTTCGGATTTTCTAAACATTTTCCTTAACTGTATGAGTGTGAAATTATTTTCTCTTAACATATTTTCCACCACTATATTTAACATGGCTCACGATGTGTAACAGGTTATTAACATAAAATTTCATAGGAAGAAAAGATTTATTTAATCATATTTCATATATGACCTTCAACATGGCTCATTGTTAATAAAAATTAGTTAACAAGAGTAAATAAAATATTTACAATTTATGATAGGATATTATATCCCCCCCCCACCCCCCGATATGAAGAACATCATCATCAGTGTTTTCCTGGTCTAGAAATAAATAGGGCTATGTCTCACACATAAAATTCTCACCTTCCTACATAGCCTTTTTCATGCTAAAGTGATTTTGTCACACTTTAAACTGGTTGATTTCTCACTTCAAAAGCATAGTTTCTCTTTGGTCTTGTATGCACAAAGGCTTAACCATAAATTCTCTGTCAAGCTTGACCTACATCGAAAAATATTAAGTAAATCATTAGTTTTCCATCATTTATTAAAGAAAAAAACATGTATAATAATTACAAATTCATTTATCACCTGTACATCCTACCAATTAATAATATTCCTAGGATCATTCACTTATACTTTTAGTAATAAAACATGAAATAAATTATGTACACATATGTGAGTGTATAAGGTGAGCTGATAGGTTATACGTCCAACACTAAAAAGTACTTCAAAAGGGATACAAAAGCGGGGAAATAGCTTTATGCAGATTCCCCATATTAATCTACATTTTTTGGGTTTAAATCTAACATATATGTGCTATCTTCCTTAAAAATCCTAGTAATTTCACTTCTTATTCTCATATTCTTTCTTCCTATATTGGGAAAATTTTAAATTCCCTCATATCTTTGTCACAATATACCCCATCTCTTTCAACATATCGGGCCCCAACACTAGTTTATTTTCTAGGATTACCCCAGTTAGGATTACCATGTGGAGATAATATTTTGACTCGACAGGATGCTTCATAACATTCATCCTTAACATGCCTTCCAAAACTTGATTCACCATATCTTTTAGCCTGTATGTATTTGGATGGTAGGAAGTACTAAACTACATTTTTGTGCCTAATATTGCCAATAAATATTTCCAAAAAGAAGAATTATATTTTACATCTTGATTAGAAATTACAGTTTTAGGTATACCATGCAAGCGAAAAATGTCTTTGATGAATATATTTGAAACTTGAACAATGTTATAATTTAATTATATAGGAACACAATTTGCACATTTACTTATCTTATCCACCACAACCATTATTCTATCATTCTATCTCCTTTACTTGGGTAGGCCTATGATAAACTCTAAAGTGATAGTTTCCCATTTCCATTCTGAAATGGGTAATGGGTGAAGTAGGCAAGAAAGGTGACGATATTCAAATTTCACATATTAGAAATCTAGACACCTTGCTAAATATTATTTTACTTCCCTCCTCATGCCTAGCCAAAATAAATCCCTTCTCAACATAGTGATCAAGTTTTGGTATCTAGGATTCGCAAGATAAGAACCCTTGTGATACTCGTTTAGAATTGGAAGTTTAATATACTACTGATTAGTAACATATATTATGATTTTTTAGGTCAACAACTCATCACTATTGTTCTAATACGCTGGCTATTTTTTAGGTCTATTCTCTTTCTTAGCTCACTTCTATAAAAAATAATATTGTGGCTATCGTAGGGCTACCAATTTTTATTTGATTTGAAAACTCATATTTTACCTTCATGAAAGAAAGTTGATAAAAAATTTTAACCTTCTTCTTAAGGTGTCCACAACCCGATTTTACTTGCATTTTGGGTGTTTCATATAAAAATCAAATTCACTCAAAATTAAGATCCAACACTTTTTCCGAGCATTGATTGTAGGTTCTTTAAATAAATTAGTTAATATACTATGGTTTCTAATATAGATAACTTTACTTCGTAGTAAATAGCGTTTCCCTACCTTCAAAGCGTGAACTACTGTAGTTTACTCTAGGTCAAAATAAAAGTACATTTTCTCATGCTCTTTCAGCTTCTAGGATTCAAAAGCTACCACGTGGCCTTCTAGCATTAAAATTACTTTCACCCCTTCCAAACATACATTTGTACAGATGGTAAACTCCTTCTTGGGATTTCCAATATTTAGAATAAAGGATGTAGTTAACAGGTGCTTCAAGTGATAAAAAAATATTTTTACATTCTTAAGTCCACTTGAATGCTCTTCCTTTTCACTACAATGGGGTTATGGGATAGGATACTTTTGAAAGCCCATATATAAAGTGGCGGTAGTAGCCTACAAAACCCATAAAATACCTGATATATGCAACATTATAAGGTATGTGCCACGCTATAATTGATTTTATATTTTATGTATCTACTTATATCCTTTCATGAGATATCACATGCCCCAAATACTATATTTGATCTTCGAAAAAATCACATTTACTATACCTAGCATACAATGGGTGTTTTCATATGGTATGCAGGACTATTTGCAAATACTTCTCATGCTTTTCTATATTTCTGGAATAGAATAGGATATCGTCAATAAAAATTAGCACAAATTTGTATAGATAGGGGTGGAATATTCCATTCATCATGCTCATAAATGTGGCTAGGGCTCTAGTAAGCCAAAAAGTGAATACCAAAAACTCATAATTTCCATAGTGAGTCATAAATTCAAATTTTCAGATGTATTTAATTTTTATCTGATGGTAACTGTATTAGAGATCGAGTTTAGAAAATATGGTAGCCCATTTTACCTTGTCAAAAACTCGTTAATATGAGGTAATTGGTACTTATTTTTAATGGTTAATCTATTCAATTGTCTGTAGTTGGTACATAACCTAAGGGAACCATATTTATTGTTAACAAGGAGTATAGGGTCTCCCCAAGGTGACACACTAGGGTCAATTTACTTCTTATCCAACAACTCTTGTAACTGCATGTTTAGCTCTGTTAACTCAGGTATACTCATATGATATGGGGCCTTAGATGCAGGGGAAGCCTTTGGGATTAATTTGATTGTAAAATTAATATCTCATTCAAGGGGATGCCCAAGAATTTCCTCATTAAACACATATGAAAAACCATGAACAACACATAAACTTTCCAAAGTTAATGTATTTTATTTAAAATTTGATTATCCCGCTGGGACTTCATAAATTTGGCAACCTTGCCTTATACATTTCTTTAGTTGCAATCTTGTAATCTTCCTTAACTTCATAGCTCTATATATTCCCTCAATCTCTTGCATAAATCCTTCCTCACTAAGGTAACTGATGGTTTTTTACTTACATTTTATAGCAAATCATTGTTTCTCCAACAAGTCTATTCCAATTAAAATATCATAATATCCCACTGGTAAAATGTTTCTTTTTTCTTCTAATTATTGTCTTGCTAATTCTAATGAACATTATTCTACTTTTTTTGTTACTATTCTTTAGTCCCCAATGTCCAATGGAACCAACCATGGAGTCTTAAATTTTCTACTTTTTTAATGACACAACTACACTATTTGGGGGCTAAGATAACTCTAAGTTTCCCCAGAATGTAGGTTTTAACCCTATATAGAAATGATCTGCAAACGAATTCTTAAAAAACAGAAAATAACCAATAGAAATAGCATAAAACATAAAATCATATATACACAGATATTTTTCCGCTGGATCCCAAATTGGGACTACCAGCTTGATTTTTCATTATATTCCTTTTAGTGCTACAACACATATATATATACATGTTGAAGCATTCATAAACCCCAATCCATGAACCCTGGATTCAAACATAATCCTAGTTCCCTTGAATAGATCTAAAAAATACTAGCGGACGAAAGTCATCGTGCCCCAAAACCATGTGCAAATACATGCACAAAACCATAGGCTACAAAACCATGTGTAA
Organism: Pinus albicaulis; assembly: GCA_034641835.2. Classification (NCBI taxonomy): domain Eukaryota; kingdom Viridiplantae; phylum Streptophyta; class Pinopsida; order Pinales; family Pinaceae; genus Pinus; species Pinus albicaulis. The sequence continues at coordinate 456,817,425 of CM076579.1, read as the reverse complement.
ACCTAAAATAGGTTCCAAAATGTTTCTCCTGGGGCACTGCCCTGGACCCCGCATGGGGGCTATATTCCCCCTGCAAACCATTGGAGAAGAGGGGTTGTCACCCCCTTGTGACCCCCCCGCGTTGTGCCCAATTCAATGAAAAGGGGGATCTGTCGCCCCCCTTGTGGCACCACTGCGCGTGCTACAATTTGTGGAAAGAATATAACACATACCAAACATTCTCTCACTTTTTGTTTTATTTCCATAGGGGGAAACAACAAAACTTAGTCATTAGTTAAGCCTTGCAACACCCATTGTTTCTCTACACCAAGAGAACTTATGTGTGCTCACAGACTTCATCAATACATCTGCAACATTTTTCAAAGTGTCCAGCTTTACCTGAAACATATTTTTATCCTCAACTGTATCTCTCACAAACTGATATTTAACATCAATGCTCTTTTTCTTTGAATGATAGGCAAGGTTATTAGCTAGTAAAATTTCACTTTGGGTATCACAGTCTATCCTTATAACCTATTTCACCAACCCCATACTTCAAACCAATATCTAATACCAATCTGCTTCCTTGCTTGCATGAGTGGCTGCCATGTATTCTACCTCTACAGTTGAAAGAGCCACTACATTCTGTCTTTTACTCATCCCACTGAATGCACCACTAAATAGGCTAAACGCATACCCACTTGTAGATATTATTTATTCCATATCTCCAACCTAGTGTGCATCAACAAAACCACATATTTCCAAAACTCTGTCCAATCCTCGTCTTCCCTGGTAGCACAAGCCATAACCACTAGTGCCACACAAATATATGAAAACCCACTTCATTGTTGCCCGATTATCCTTCCATGGTTTGGAATTAAACCTACTTAATACTCCCAATACATCTGCAATGTCTGGTATAGTAGAGACCATTGCATACATCAGCCTACCCATTGCACTTGCATATGGAACATAGGCCATATCCTCCTCTTCTTCTTCTATCTCGGGACACTGTTCAACAGATGGATTTACACCTAGAAGAATAGGAACCTTCACCGGTTTACTATCCTGCATATTGAACCTCTGAAATATTGTCTTGACATACTTCCTATGGTTTAACCAAAGCTTCCTCTTTGCCTAATATCTATTAATTTCCATGCCCAAAACCGATGCATATTTATTGGGTATAGGGATGGTTTAAAAGGATACAATATTTGGAACCCATACACAAGGAAGGCAGTCTACAGTCAAGATGTGATGTTTAGAGAGGTGAAATATGTTGTTAAACATGAAGTCCTACCAATGAAACTCGAGAAGATAGTGTTTGAGCTAAAGGAGGATGAATCAGACTCTACAGCAGAACAAGATTCAGAAGAGGAAGAGCCACAAACTCCAGTTATGAGAAGATCAATTTGAGAAACAGGGCAACCATAAAGGTATAGTCCATCTTCTTTCTATTCAAATCTTTCTTTAACTATCACTGATGATGATCCCAGAACTGTCAGGGAGGAAACGGATTCAGAGGATGGAAAACTCTGGAAGGAGGTCATGGTTGATGAAATGGCATCGTTGCAGAAAAAGGAAGCATGGGATGTAGTGGATTTGATGGTTGGAACAAAGCCCATCGGGAAGAAATGGTTGTTTAAGAAGAAGATGAATGTCGAAGGAAATGTGGGGAAATACAAAGCTTGGTTGGTAGAAAATGTGGTTCCCGGATGTGAATTGATTTTGGTGATATTTTTTCTCCTATTGCCAAGGTTACTTCTATTATATTACTTTTATTTGTTGTCGCCGCATTTGATTTTGAGGTAGAACATATGTATGTGATGACAAAATTTCTTCACAGGGATTTAGAAGAGGAGATATACATGAAGCAACCTAGAGGCTTTATGGTGAAGGGTAAGAAAAAACTGGTATGCAGGTTAAAAAAGTCTTTGTGTGGGTTAAAACAATCACCAAGGATGTCATACCAAAAATTTGATACATAGATACGGGGGCTTGGCTTCAAGAGAAACAACGAGGATCACTTTGTGTATTTTAAATTAATTGGTGACCGTGTTATTTATTTGGACTTGTATGTGGATGATATGTTGCTGAGTGGAAATGGCAAAGAAATTATCCAAGATTTGAAGACCTTGTTGTTCTCCAAATTTGACATGAAGGATTTTGGTGCCACAAAATCTTAACAATAGGTTTATATTATATAAATATAATTATATTTAAATATTTACTTATATTTTATATTACTAGTGTGTAAATTATTTAAAATTTAGAAAAAATACATTCTATAATGTATATTATATATAAATATAATAGTTTCTTTACATACATATATGTGTGTGTGTGTGTGTGTGTGTTATATTTATATATAATATACATTATAGAATGTAAGTATTTAGGGATAGTTTAAATAGTAATGTAAAATAAATATTTTATATTAAGAGGATCCAATTTTTCTATTTAGCAATGTTTGTAGAATAAGCATATTAAGGTACCGAAGGGTTATAGTGATAGTTTTCAAAATTTATTCAATGTTAACAAGCATGAAAATGACCGAATTCTAAATTCCTTGGTAAAAAGTTTAATTAATTTATAAAATTTATTTAAAATTAGAAAGTATTTTTTTTGGTAAGTGGTAGTTTTCAAAATTGATTAGATGTTAACAAGCATGAAACTCACCCAATTATAAATTCCTTGGTAAAAATATTTATTAATTTATAAAAAATTTCCAAAATTTAAAACTAATTTTTTTGGTAAGTTTGGGAGGATCTTTTCATTCGTATTCATCAAAAGCAGGTTACAAGAATATTCAAGGAGTTTAGTGGCCTCAACCTTCCCATTAGGAAACTAGGTGTGTTGGCCACCGAACAACATTATAATTCATCGAGAAACAATAAATTTTGAGTTTGTATAATAGTTCCTTATGGGACTGAATGTCTTGAAACCATGTACAAGCTAAATAACGGTAACATAATAACCTAACTAGTTGATTTACCATATAGAATTAGACAAAATTGAAACGAAATAGTGTCCAGAATATTTCTATTCATGGGAGGAATCCACTAGAGCTAGATACTTCACAGTTGAACTTGGTATTTCATACTGAGGAAGACACGAAATTTGTTTCTCAATGTGGCTAAATTTTGAACTGGATAAGTTGAAATTCCTTCTGGTTTTCCTGAAGACAAAGATCATACTGAACATATCCAACTAGAGGGTTTTTTATGTACTTAACCACAATGTTCTTCATCATCCAATAGAGGTTATCGATATTCTTGTCTTGAGAAGTACGACCTATGGAACAACTATGGTCGAGGACCACATCTCTCCAATCTTCCAATTGAAACTCTGCTTCTGCTTATTGATTAATTTTTATTTCCCAATTTGAAATTATTTGCCTAACCGAAGATGGGGTGCTTGTCTCATAGGAGCGAGTTACATGTTGGATTACCTGTATGGTTGATTTGCGACCTCTTCCCCATCGTTGGTGAGCCTAAGCTAGGTCAATGTCTCCCTGCTTCCCCGCATGCTTTCCCTCACCCCGACCACCTCTACCCAAAGAGCTAGAACCGAAGGAAGGATGAATCATGATGCTTCTCAAGAAGAAAGTGTATACAATTAAACCATGGAATAAGTTTCCCATACTTGAAGCTTGGAGTAGCCTGATAGATTAGGATCCCAACATTACAATTATAGTGAAGACCTAGTAAATTATCACAACATATAGGCATTGAATAACTAATGTTATGCCTAAACCCGATAATTAACGTGAGGGTGAGATGGGTCTTCCATCGGGGCACAGAACAACATACCAAGGCTCCCCAAGCCCACTTGAGACCGAACACAGAGGTAAAACAATATGGGTTTTCCACCCAAGGCAAGGGAGAACATGCCTCAGCTCCCTGAACCCATTTCCAACCAAACAAAAAGGTAAAACAAAAGGATCCAAACAAAAGAAATAATGAATCCTCCACGCTATTAGAGACATCGAATGGAGTAAAAAATAGCATAGACAAAAAAACATCTAACATCCAGAGGACTCCAAGCCCATGCAAAATAGTAAAATACCAAACAGAATAGAGACAATCATCTAGAAAGCAGACAACACAGAATAAAATCTGGCGGGAGCTTTCCATAATTCACGACATAGATTCCAATTTCTTGTAGAGACCATTTTATAAAGATTTACCCACAAGATCTGTGAAACAGGAGAATACGTTGGAGAGAGTGGGCGATGAAGAGGGCACAGAAAAATAACATACCTGGTCGATTTCAACATGAGACTGAGGGAACCAGCAACACCGGGGTAACCAATCCGCAGAGCTATCCTCGTGAACAGTAATGAGCGATCCAAGAGCACTATACCAATACCAAATACTGGAACCAGAAACCAAACACTTGACCACGAGGAGTGGAAAACCATTAACACCTATACAGATATATCACTTTGGCACGTCTCATTGTTATTAATTGTTGACATGTGTGTTGCCACCATTCCTTCGCTAGCAAACATGCAAGGGTTGTGGGTAAGATGCCTTCAGACACTTACATCTTTCAATTTACACAGATGAGATCCATTTTCCGACTCACACACCGATCATAAAATATAATATAATTAATTTTTAATTATATTTTAAAATATATATAACTTTATTAGTATATATTTAAAATTATTTCAAAGTTTATTATAAATAAAATAAAAATATTACACATAATGTGATTATTGTGATTGGCTCATTGTATATGTGCCCATCATTTGAGTTATTAAATTGTTATAAGTCATCATAATCGTTGTCACTTTAGGCCTTATTATATTTTAGCTATTTAGAATATTTATATAGATTTTTATAAATACAAAAATTTATTTAAATAACTTTTTTTATTTTAGTTTTTGAATGAGTTGTTGGTTTAAAAAAAAAGTGTTATGCGTCAAGGAGTTTGAAGTTTTCATTCACTAATTCTTGCCTGTACGTAAGCACTTAACAAGTTATAATGATAAAGGTTGGAATCAATATCCTATCTCTCAAATATAATATCAACTCAATTGTCAATTTATCCGATAGAAATAAATAAAAAATTTAAAAGTTTTGTCTCCATTTTTTATATTATTTTAATAATTTCATATCAATATTAGTTTATTTAATAATAATAAATATAATCAATACATATAAGACTGCACAAAATTGCACAAAAGCGGTCACAATTTGAAATTTTCTTTCAGTAATTAGTTGAATTTCATTTAAAAGGTTGTGCTGTCTCCCCTGTCTCTTCTCCACCTAGCAATCTCTTTTCATTATCATCATTACTTCGTTCATGAGATTGAATGCTTAAATATTCAGGTGAATCAAGAGTGTCTATTCTGATCTGCAATGGATTTATACAATGCCTTTGCCAATGAAAATTGTTCAAGTAATGGAAATATCTCCGCATTTAAAGTCCACTTCAGATGCTTTTGTTCAAGGTCGCAGTCCAAGTCATTTGCACTGAACTTACGCTGTATATAATCACCATCCTTAGAAGAAAATACTGGAAGGAATTTTAGCCGATTGGCATTAAACAGCATTGAACTCGAACAAGCACACCAGTTTTTAACTTCTGAAATCACATGTTCTCCTTGTCGAAAGTGTAACACATTAGTTTCGTTAGGTTTAATGTAAGAAACCTTCGGTATTTTTTTTTTAATTTCCAGCGAGCAAATCTCAAACTTCACCAATTTTGCATAATATATTTTCCGAATGACATGATTTATCGTGATAATTATTCGTTTGGGCCTTCACTTTTAGGTTTCAGATAATATTTTCTTGGTCTTACCATCCATAACCTCCAATGGCTTTTGCAGTGCGTAGATTCTCTGTAGATTGCAATTTTATTATATGTTATAGACCAAAAGACAGAAACAATGAAGTCAGTTAATGTAAAGGCTATTAATAACAAGTAGCAGCGATAGATATGCCCTTTGTTCAGATTTCCAGCTATCCAACCAGGTGTATCTTCCATCATGTCACATATTCTACAACTTTCACCAGCAACCTACTAAAATAGTTCCCAAATAATATTGAGGTCATGCACAGAGAACTTCCCAGGCATCCCCTCGCCTTATAAGCATTGCATGAGTGGCTCCAGTACGTATTGCTACCATTACAGCTGTGGGAGTGGCAAAACTTTTGGATGCTTGAATGTGAGGAGCCCCATTTAGGTTCAGAATGCATCCTATGATTGTTCCGAGATCATCTTTGTGTTGAATAATTCTCTCACACCAATTTAAAATAAAGCATCTGGTATTGTTTGTGAATAATAAGAAAAATCCTCCGCCCCATTTTCCTTTCAATGGCCATTTCCTCGGTACCTCCTTCACATTGCTGCATTGTCTTCATTTGGATAAACAATTGTATCTGGCTTTATGTTTTAGGAAACATTGAAATCTGTATTCTCAATCCCTGGCAATCATTGTATGTTCCAGTGCAAAGGGTTTATCTAAATCTGTTAAGTTACATAATTAATTATAGGGTTGTAAGCTAGTGGTCCTGAAATAAAATTGACCGGGGATAGTGCAAGCTGCTTTCCACCGAAGCTACTTATTACGAGTTCGAGAGACGACATGAGCATAGGAGGTACTCCAATGGGTGCCAAATACAGCCTTAATTTTTCTATATATTTTGTGATAATGCCAAAATTCGATCAAGCTATTCCCTTAAGCGCAATTTCTTGGTACAAAAATATTCATGAAATTCAGACATCTACAAATGCTCTGCACCAGAAAGACAACCTGCGAAGCCATTAATAATACGCCTCTTATGTTGTGATCCAGTGATTTTTTCAATCACAATTCTTATAGAGGGATATATTTCACGTCTGGCATCGAACTGCCGAGGACTATAAATTGCATCCAGCCTTACGAAGATTACGAAGATGCTAGCGAGAGAATGCATTTACATCATGAAACGCAAGAGAATCAAGTCACCAACTAGTCTCTGAAATAAACCCAAATTTACAAAATACTTTTCAAGAATCCTGAAACTACTCTCATTCAGAATTCCAAGTGATTTTGAAACTCTGCTGCTTAATTTTTCTTTACACGAGCATACAATTCTCTCATTGGCGATCTCTAGCAGTGGCAAAATTCATCGCAACGATGTCGGAGAAGCGCTATAAAGAATTCCATATGCGGAATGAGTGGGATGTGTACTCATTTTGGAAACCAAGGAGTCCCCCCCACTATTAACCTTTGCCCACCACGTATGAAAATATTGTTTGGTCAAAACAACTTATCGCGGACCGACATGTTTTTGAACTCCAGTCATCCACTCCATACCTGCAATTGGATGTTGACGCACATTCACTTAGCTTGTGCGTAAGATAAAAACGGCCATCACCACATTGAAGAACTCCTGTATGGAGTTTATTTGTCTGCAGTTGACTTCATAATAGAACCGCATGTCATTTAAATATTTTTATTGAAGAACTAGGTCGAGAACTTCACTACATTGGTTAAATAAAACATTAAAAGCTTATACAGTTGTAACAAAGGTGTTTTCAGTGCATCTACAATAATTATAGCTAGCAATTGTATCAGATGTTGCAAAGGAAAAGCTGTAAGATAGTACTGTAAGAAAGAGTAGCATTAAATTATTACTCTTCGATGATGACAATGAAATTGTCACCAGATGTTGCCAAAAAGTCCAGGCAAAATTTTAGATCTTAGTTAAAGAGTGAGTCTCAGGAATTGTATCATTGACATGAGAGGATTATCCTCAGTATCAAGTTGTCTCCTTTTGGTTATTTAGTGTAGTTTCCAAAGAATGTACTATAGAAATAACAAATATCTCTATTGTTAGCAATTATTGACTAGAAGACTTTGATTCGGTCTTTTGGTTATACATACATATGTATTTGCACTCTCAACACTTATGTTCGAAGTATTAGCCTACTTGAATGGTTGGATGTTCTCCACACCCTATTTGTATATGCCAAATTTATTTGGGATTGAAGATTTCTTGCAAATGATATAACTCTCATGGGTTTCATTTAAATTCATTTAAAGTTTTCCCCAATTCAAAGTCTAGCACACATTTGTATAATTTGTTTTTATTAATATGTAGGCCGGATCATAGTGACCTGCATCAAATTCTTTTGGATAAATTATAAGATGATAAAATTAAAGCCAAAATATGAATCTTTTGAACTCAAGGATGTTGAGAATCTCAAATAACATACTCTACGATAAGTATGGTAAATTTTAATAATGAAGATCAACACATTTGGTCTTTGAATTGTAGAGAGGACTATGAACCTAGAGTAGGATACCAAAGTCCTTGCAATTGATGATATCAACAACCCAAAAATCATTATTCGGATTTGATTTTCCAAAGATCATCTATAACCAAAACAATGAATTTGTCAACTACATTTGGCAATAGTTATGGAATTGCTTCAAACCAAACAAAGGTAGCAAATTGCACTATGATTAAATCATTATGTATATTCAATTAGAAATATTTAATTGTAATAAAGTTCCTTGCCCACATTTAAAACACTGATAATCAAATTAAAGGAGCTTAATATAATAAAATTTATTAAATTCACCCCCAAAAATTGAGATACTCAATTCCCAAACTGAGAGTTAGATTAAAAATCAATACAACTATTGCCCATTATGATGTAATGATTATCCCTATGATGTCATTAAATGATGACTCACTTTCTAAATGTACTTATATTATTTATATAATTATTGTAATCACACTTATTATACAATACCATATGCTTTTGAAAAGAAAGCACTTCACTTTAAAAACAAAAGCATACACATAAATTAGGTAATTAAGCCATAGGAAAGTTGGTCACTGAAGATATGTCTCTTAAGTGACAATGGTGATTGCCATAGCAGATCCTTATGGGGTTGTGCATTGTGGATTAGATATTTGAACATCCAATAAAATTTGAAGTGTAATAGGCTTGAATCAAGATGGATGCATACCACATGGAGCAATAACCTATGTGTAATAGTGTGACATGTATATTATGTCTCTTGCTAGCCTCGTAGAAAAATTGAATTTCAATGTTGGGAGAAAATTCTTCAATCATACTTATGGCTATGATCCAAGTAGAGTGGGGAGAGGTGCATCTCGATGACTCCTTGGCATGTGTGCACCAACCCTAAATATGACAATGGACTTAGTTTGATTGATGTTTCTAGAAAAAATTTCTACCACATTTGGCTCATGTGATATTATTTCTATTCCTCACTTATTTCAAGTTTCAAGCTGATTCGTCTGCCAAAGTATATGTGAAACTTGCAAAGCCATGGATGGTTTGGTTCATTGGTCTTGGCATGGCAGCAAGGCAAGATGGAACTTAGACTGTCACTCCATCTAGATTTAGAGGGTGCATGGTCCATGTGATGCTAATATACCTCATTTTCAAGCTCGAAAAATTGAGTTGGAGGGCACCAACTCAATGTGATGCTAATATAGGCCATTTACAGGCTCAAAAATTGCGTACAAATGATCTTTTCTTTTGGGAGGAAATTTGGGATTTCATTTTTCAGCTGAAGGGACTAGTGTATTCATGCTTAAGAGTTTGTTTTAATGGCCTCAAATCCCTTGTCAATTATGGAGTTGACGAAGCTCATCCCGAAGGCCAATTTATTCAAGGTGAATCTGGGAATTCTAGGTACATTCTAGAAGAAATAGAGATGGAGCTTGGAGAACCCTCTTGATAAATATGACACTCAAATATTTTACTCACCCTTTCACCATTATCATTTGTTATCACTCATACTAAATGTGAGATCAATGTTTAATTATATAGAGTACAGATGGGTATAAAGACTTTGTAGTATTTGGTTCATCCAGATTTATTATAAGCTATAAATTTTTTCCTAGCTACTGATGTACCCAAGGAATTCATTCAAGGCACGTTTGATCAAAAGTGTGTTTTTGGATGGAATTAACTGTATGTGGTCGGTCTGAGCTTGTGAAACATATCTTCTAAGAATCTTGGTTTGCCCAATTGATGGGAATTTTGGCAGAATATGTATTGAGAGCTTTGTCATGGAGACATTCATTAGAGGGCCACCTTATTTGAATATTTTTCATGTATTTTATGTTCTTCCTTTCCAAGGTTCTATATTTTGTTGAGGATTACTCTTTATCATTGGATCATCCATTTTAAATGTTTTTTGAGAATCAAGTTAGTTCATTGTCTGAACTCTATCCCTCATGGTTTGATGAGATATGCCATCAACTTCTGCATAAGCACACTTTTCTTATCCAAGAAAATGAGGCTTTTAAGCCCACAACATACTTTTATTTCATTTACATTCTAGTTTCTCTATGGAAGAACATATTATATTCGTTGTTTATACCCTTCCACTTTTGCATCTTGTATTTGTAAATACTTCTCTATATTATAAGACATTTTTTTCAAAAAAGAAAAACCAGCAGAGATCCATCTTAACCCATGATTTTCTAAGCACCAAGAAAATTAACTCTTTTTTTCCTTTGATCACTCTCACGGAATGTTGGTGAGAGAGGACGAAGGTAGGCATACAACGCTTTTCTATGTCAATGAAAATTTAAGGAATATAATGTATCCTTATTTTCTCTCTACATATATTCTTCCCTTGGGTATGTACATTTTGTTTAACCAATGATTTGAATTTAAAGGAAAACAAATTTTGAAGTGAAGGGAAAGGGAGGACAGAGGCAAAATCTCTCTCGTAAGATTTTTATCTCTATCAAATTTGCCCGCCGGGTAAGAGTTACTCAACTTGGCATGTGACGTAAGTGCTCTAAGGTGACGACGAGCCTTTTCCTTCAGTTGTTGAAGCATATCTTACCTTTTAGAGAGAATCTTGATGAGTTGTTAGAGGTATAATCTTTCTACATCTTTCTCCTTTTGATGGATGGGTCTTCCTATGATTTTTCATATTTTCACTCTATTATAGTTCTGCAATTTACGATATTGTGAGAATAAACAAAGATGAAAACATCAAAACCATTTTGGAAGCTGGGATCTAGCCCTTCCAGCTTTAGAGAGGGATCTCTCTGTAAAATTTAGCTATGTTTTATATGAATTTTAGGCTACTTATTATTGTATTGATTGTTTGTTTGTGATTTTATTTGGATTTTTTGGTTGATTAAATTGTTATAATTTCATTAGGCTATGGAGTCTAAAGATTAACTAGATCTACATCAAACTTTGAAGGTGTTTTGTAGGGCAAGCTAGATTGCAGTAGTTGGATATTTCAAAAAATTAAATGAATTATGAAATGGAAGAAAATTAAAGTTCAGTAGAAATTAAGGAGCATTGAAGTATTCCTCAATTTGACTTCAGCAGAAGACATATAAATTAAAAAAAACCAGAATAGGGTGCTCTTTATAACATATGCTATTCTTCACAATTTATGTTATGTAATTAAGCTTTTCAGAAATAATAAAGAAAGAAAACAATGAATAACACACTAACATAAGAAAAAAATCACCAATTCGTACACCACATGAACCCCGTGAAGAATATCCTTGTATTATTGATGCTTCCAGCAACCAGAAAATTATGATGATTGGAGAAAATTATACTCAACAATCAACCCTTAATACTTCAAACTATGAATTATTTATACAGTAGATTACAAAATGATTTACAAAATAATTGTCTCAACCAACATTGTGTTATTTTCATTATCCCAGACAATAAAATCGATCTTCTAAAAAATAATAGGCAAGTTTTACAATAGTGTGGAAGGTGGATGTGTTTTGGAGGAGTCAGTTGTTGAATTGGCCTATTCCTGTGCTGCGCTAGCTGATGTGCTGGCCTGTGTTTTGAATGGATATGAATTACTGCTCAATACTGTAACTCACAAAATTTATCCCACCTATATTCATCTGGAATGGTTAATTTTATTACCTTTCGGTAAATTTCATCAACCTCGGTATATATGGAAAAAGTGGGCTTTACAACAAAAATATGATTTACTTCATGTTGGATGAAGAAATCGTTACCCATAGCTTCCAAAAATTATTTTATTGTCATGTTGCCTTTGATGTTTATAAATTTAGAGCCATCTCTCAGTATCTCTTTCATATTTATAACATAGTCTTCAAAAGTAACTAAATTTTCATAAATACAAATAAACTGGGTAGCCCCTTCTGAGTTAGAGGCTCAATTCTGGTAAAAAATCTATTGACTACTATCTCCAAACTTTGACACTTCTACTTTAGCTCAACAACTAGATTCTTTTCGGTAAGAATCTTGTTCACCCCCATAATGGTTTATGTTCTATCATCAACTCCTAAATCATCTAGTTTATATATGTTCTTTGAATTTAGGAATTTGATGATATTGGTTGTTGTTGTAGGAATTTATCCCTATTCTTGTTTAATCTTTGTTATAGCCTATGTTTCTCTCTTGATCATCTCTTTCTGCTCAAATATTACCTGAATACATGGCCAGATTTCATCTATTGAATTCAAGATGTCTATCCAAATGATTTCTTTGTCATATGCCAAGGTTTGTCCAATCGTTGATTCTCTTTCATATTTCTGCAATCTTTCAATTATTTTCTAAGCTCTCTATGATTCAGCTGAGTGGGAAGCTTCACTTCTTGTATTTCATTCCTGTAAAGCTTTGACCTGGTTCTACAATTTCTTGATTTCCTCTATTTGAATTGACATATTTTCAACAAATTTAGTTAATTTTTCAGCACCATCTTTTGACTGTGTAGTATGTGGAGTAGAAACTGCAGTTCTGTTGTAGGAATAAATGTAAGAGGTATATCATCCAATGGAATCATAGCTAGCTTTTCATTCTTCTATCTTTCTTTAATCATATTCGCCATCTAAGTTTCCATTTTCCTTATTTCTGCATTTTGTTCCATGTTGAGCTTCATAATGTCATTTATATGGGTCTTTGTCTCCTCAATGTACTTTGTAAGGGGATATCTAGTGGCTGATAATTTCAAGTGTTTTCTCAATGTTGCTATGTCAACATTCTTATTTTTAATTATTTCCTCTACAACTTTAGTGTTTGCAGGGTCCTATTCCATCTTGACTACTAAATCTTCTAAGGATTTAATCCTTGTATGCTTTGCAAGAGAAAAAATATTCTCCATGTTCAACTGTGACTCGGTATTTGATAATGAAACCTGCAATTTAGAAAAAGTAATAGTAGTATTAGTTAAAGTTAAGGAAATCATTTCACCTATCTGCTTATGCATCTCCAATTCGCCAATGGGATGAATATCCTTTATGTCGAATTGAAATGTTGTTTTCTTGTAATCAAATGTTCATTTTGACTCTGGAATTTTGGCCTCAAGGAAGGCCATCTACATATTTCCCTTCTTTGAATCAAACATTGATAGTAACCTAATTTGAGATCTGGAAGTATGCTTCCAAAATTGGGCATAAGTACTATTCTTAAGAAATTATCTCATTCTCAATCTTTATTTCCCTGAAACTATCAAAAATTCTTTTCTCCTTCTCTCCTTGGACAACCTTAGTTTTTTGGACAATTTCTTGCTGGTCGTGAGATACTAAAGGTGTTCTGGGAGATGCAGTAAATTGGCCACCTACATGATAGGAAGATGGTGTTTATTTTTTCACCATCGCTACTTCTGGCTCTTAATTCTTTTTTGTATCAAAATTTGGATCTAGCCTTGTTCTCTTCCTGTACATGATTTTAGACTCGTTTCCTACACTATCAGCCACTAAACATGACTCTTCTTCCCTTTGTACTTTAAGTTATTTCTCCCATGGAACACGAGACTGTGATGTTGATGTAGATACAAGCTTCTCTTCAGCTTCTTGTAATGTATTTTCAGACCATACTGAGAGGTTCATATATCTCTCTATCTCAGGTCTCTGGGTATGAATGTAAGGAGTAGTTTTGTTTTCTACTCTTAGTTTCGAAATGACACCCAGAGGGTCATAGGACTAGGTGAAACTTAGGCTGAATTTCATTTCCTTCATAATTTTATCTACCTCATCTCCTGCTAACCTGCTATTACAAATGAAAGACCCAATGTGTTTCTTGGTTATGAACTGAGACGTATTCTTAGCTGATAAAAAATTAATGTCATCTGAATTCAGCATTTTTCTGATATATTCAAGAGAAAAAATCCTCATGGGGAGGTATTTGGGAGCTTATATAGTGCTATCTCGCATCCATAGACTCTAATTTCACCGTAATTCTGGTACAAGTTCTAGTCTCTTGTCTTAGTCTGATCTATCAAATGCATACTTTTTTATGTCTTAACTTATCCTGGGTTCTTTTGAACAGTTTAGGACACTCATGGCTGGGTGAGCAAACTGTTCAACGAATTGTTTGTAAGAAAATTATTGTTGCTCTTTCATCACTATAAATTTCCAAAATATGGCGGATTTTTGGTTGTCCTCTTCATCAAGCTTCTGCATGGAAAATTTAAACATGTCTGCCTAATAATAAAAAAACATATATACCAAAATTGAAGAGTATTTAAATACTTTTTCAGTCTTCAATTTAAGAAACTGCTCATGATGTTATCAGCCAAGAATTAGCTTAAATTAAATATAATGAATGGTTTTCTATATGTGGAAAATATGGAAAGGAAGCCTAAAATGGGTTCATCTACCCACTTATCAGAATAATAATCAAATATGTATGAAATTACATTTATTATCTTCTTAGCTTGATGAGGGAAGATGGAGGAAGTGTAAGGAGTATTTTTCTTTGAAAACTGGGTATTTTCTGGTAAAAATATGTCAAATATCTTGAATCTTTTAGCAAAATCAAGTTTTTCATAAAGTTCAATGAGGGATTCTAAGGAAAAATGAGTGTTTTTTCCCACAGAGGGAGCTTGCATCATCTGGTTTGTTGATTTGGTAGTGATGGTGAAAAGGATTTCACCAGTAGGGGAAATAAGGTCTCTTTGATTGAGAATGTAGTATGCTTGGCATTTTCTAATGAATTCGGGGTCATGGAAGGTGTGAGGGAAGATGTAGTGTGGGAGAAAGGACTCGCAGAGGTCCAATCTCATCTATTTCGTCAACATATTTGTCTTCCAGCCAGCAATATAGTTCAAATAATTGAAATTGAAATTGTGTCTTAGCTATATTATAATCCCTATTGGTTAAAGGAATATGATCTAAGCCTATGAGAGGATGGAATAAAGGGTTTAGATTATTTGAAATATATCTTATCTAATACTAAAGAAGAACTGATTATTTTCCTATAGTGAATTTATTATTAACTCGATCACTTAAAGTGGAAGAATGACGGAAATAAAATGATTTAACAACTTAAACTAGAAATTAAGAAGCATATTAAACATGAATTGATAGCAAAGAACATAGATAAGAGACAAAAAAACATTTATTACACAGTTTTTCCCTAGTGGACTACGTCTCTGGGTCCACTTTCCAAATGGGCATTCATTTTATTAAGGATTGATTCAAGGATGTCTTTACACAAAAAATACCAGACTGAACATGCTCGCAGGCACCTTTGGTCACTGTCAACAGAAATCTATCTCTCCTAGCTTTCCAATGCCTATCTCTATGATCAATTCCGCATCCGGACAAAAAACACACTCTCTTTCTCCCTCGTGAGCAAAAGTGGTTCTATAGTGCAGGCCAGGTTCAGTCTGCACCTCTTGGGCCAAAGAAGGTAAGTGGTTTTATCATTAAAGGAGATTAAGTTCTTGGTCTAATGAAGTTCATACACCTAAGGGCTAGGTGTCATGGTGGTTACATTACAATTGGGCATTTTTAATTATAAAACCAAAAATAAAGCTTTGTCATAAATCAAAACCATGACGGTTTTCAAAATGGAAGAAACAATAACTGTCTACATCTGACTACACTGTAGTCAATGGTCTGGCAGCTACCTTCCAGGTTAGGTTCAGTAGTTCCGGCCTTGCTGGTAGTCGCCCCTTTCCATATGACAACGCAAACTGCAAGAGTTTCACTCTCTGGCGGTCAACTCTTAATTACATCTAAATTGTTGCAGTCCCGACTATCGTTAACCTCTCCCACGTTCACATGCAGTGAAATTTCTGACACGGTTACCCCATGGTTAACTGCAATGTTATATGGTTTGAATTATAGGTTTTAACATATAGTCCAAAACCTTATATAAGGTTTACACCATAGTTTCAATACATAGGTTTTGTGCTAGTTCTAACATTTAGGTCTTAGGATTTAGGACTTAGGTTTAGGACTTAGTCCAAAGTTACATATCACCATTTTACACCGTAGCTTAGGATCACCACATCATTACCACATGTTTCCACCATAGGATTACAACACACCATTTCATAATGACATCACTATGGATATACATTTTTCCACCACATGATAATTTGACCATGAAACAAATTTGAACTGCATCAGAACCATGACAAAGTAACCCTAGTTAGGAAAACTAAAGATGACTAGAATTCTCATCAGAAAAACTCGAGATAACTATAGATGAAGATAACTTCATTGTTGATCTACACTAAAGCAATATCCTTCTAGATCAATCCTCTCCACTTGAAATCTTTTGGACCAAAAAAGTTTGATTTAAGAATACATCAGGTGAGGGTACAAATCCCTCACTTTTTTGATTTCCATCCACCTTGCCTTCCTCAGATTCATGCCCTTGAGTCCCACTCGAAGGTATTCCACATCTCCTCACCTACAAGTACGAAATTTCCTATCCAATATGGTATCTTCCTACAACTCATTCATATACGCAGGTGCCAAATCATCAATAGTAAGAATCTGTGTACCTTCTTCTGGATCATTGATCATCGGAGGTTGATAAAAATTCATATTTTCTACATTTATAACTGAATAAATACACATGTAAGGCAATAAGTCTAACAAGAATACATTATTTCCAATATTTTCCACAATCTTGAAAGGACCATACCCGATGGGCTTTCAATTTCTTACCTTCTCCTTTCAACCTGTCTTTACGGATATAGAACCACACTTGATCACCAACCTGAAAATGATGATCTAATCGATGCTTTTTATGGCGCAGTTTTTACTTGGCCTAACTTTTCTCTAACTGATCCTGCACTACTTCATGTATCCGTTGTACTTGTTGAATGAACTTAACTACTTTTTTTTAATCGTCATGTCCATCCACTTTATATTCTTCATCGAACATGAAATCCATCGGTGACTTTGGTAGATACCCAAAATATGTTTCAAATGGTGATCGGTTAGTAGAAGGATGTAAAGCTCGATTGTAAGCATGCTACACATAAGGTAAAGATTCGTCCCATAACTTAGGATGTTTTCTGCAGTAACCTCAAAGAATATGTATCACTCTGTTGTTCACCACTTATGTCTGTCCGTCGGTCAGTGGTTGAAAAGTTGTGCTCTTTTTCAGCTTTGTTTCCATTTGTCCCCACAAAGTGGACCAAAACTCTCCTACAAAGTGAGTGTCTCGATCATAAATAATGGATGTAGGTAACCCAAAATGAACCCATACCTATTGAAAGAAGATCTGGGTCCTCTATTCTACAATCATTTTCTTTTTGCATGGAAAAGGAATGCACATATTTATGAAATGATCAACCATGACATAAATGTAATCATGCCCTCTCCTGGACATAGGAAGTCATCCAACAAAATCGATGTAAATGGCATCCCATGGTCGCAAAGGAACTGCAAGTGGCATATACAAACCAATATTTCGATTGCTTGGCTTGCTTATCGAACACATCACACATCCTTTAATGCACTTCACATCTATTTCATACATGTGAGTCCAGTAGTAATACCTTTTAATTTTCGTGATAGTCTTGCTTACGCCAAAATTTCCTGAAATGCGGAAGAATGTGCTTCCCAAATAACATGCGCCCTTTCCATCTGTGGTATGGTAAACTTACCCAGATGATATAAAAACCTGTCATGAACATGAAATTTGACTTCTTCCACTTGAGTACCATGAGTTAGTTATTCATAAATATCTTTGAAATCAACATCAATACTATATTGTTCTAAATAAATTCAAATTTTAAAGAACTATTCTCCAGCACTACTGAAGCATTCAAAGGTGCTCTGGACATCATATCAGCTACTTTGTTTTTTACAACTTTCTTTTACTTAATTACTAAGTGAAATTGCTGAAGAAATCCCATCCATTTGTAATAGCGAGATTGTTGCAACTTATTCTATGAATGAAGGTACTGAAGTGGCTAATGATCTATGTGAATCATTGTTTCTTTACCCATTAAGTAGTGTTTCCATTTCTCTACACTTTTAGCCAAAGAAAATTGTTGTTTATCAAATGTGGGATAGTTTATAACTGCCTTAGAAAAAGTTTCCAAATGAAAACAAATTGGTTTTCCCTTTTGAAGTAAAACTACACCCATTTCATAATTGATCCAGATTTATCTAGGAACGCAAAAGAACACACATATAACCATATATACAAGGATGCAACATAAATAAAAATGTATTTCATTAATATCAAATAATATAAATATGCTTACAGAGATATTGGAAATAAACGAGCTAGCGCACTAGTACCTTATCTCTGAGAAGAGATGTGGCAGCCACAGGCCTCTAAACTACGTTAAAGGAGGCTCTAGGGCCTATTTATTATTGAGAAACAATGGAAAAAATTAGACATCCAAAAACATAACCCTAGGAGATGAAGCACTAGAACTATGGGCCTCATTTGGGTAAATTGGTGTTTCAACTTCCCAGGGACATAACTTTGGCATATGATCTCTGTTTGATGAACACTATACCTCATTAAAAATATCTATCCAAGGAATACAAATTTTTATGTGAGTAGCATTGGTCCATAGACCCATGCTCCTCCCATTTTTCTCAAAAAAAGTCGTTTAGGGCCTCAAAATGGCTCTGGATGTTCAGGACTCGAAAAACTGCTAAAAATATTAAGTTGTGATGAAACTGAGAAACTGAAAGAATTGATGGTGGGGATTAAAGTGGAATTGGTGGGTGGCCACCAACATCCATCTAGATCAGTAACCAATAACATCTGTTTCAATTTGAAATGGTTGTTGAATGTCTGGTAAAGCTAATATTGGTGGTGTAACAATTTTTTGCTTAAGTGAATCAAAAGTTTTTTTTTTTTCGTCCCCATTGAAAGGAAACTTTAGAACCTGTTAAAGCATGTAACGATGATTCAATCAAAAAAAACTAAGAAACTAATTTTCTCCAATACTGAACTGCACCTAAAAGACTCCTAACTTCAGTCACATTATGTGGTCTTGGCCACTTAACAATCACATCTATTTTAGCTAGATCTATCTTCAAATCACCACCTCAAACTATGTAACCAAGATAAATTAGTGAAGTTTTCCCAAGATCACATTTGGACAGTTTAAGATACAATTTTTCCTTGTGAAACACTTAGAATGCTCGTTTAACATCCCTAACATGCTCTTCCATACTAGAACTGTAAATCATGATATCATTTAAGTCGATTATGAAAAAATTATTAATGTATGGATGAAATATATCACTCATAACCCAAATGAATGTTTCTTAAACATTAAACAAACCGAAAAGCATCACTAACCATTCAAATGGTCACTGCCTAGTTTTAAATGCATTTTTCTAGATGTCATTTTATGAAATGAGAATTTGATGATACCCACTACGCAAATCCAACGCAGTGAAATAGACAACATTTTTCAACTGGTCAATTAAATCATCTACCTTGGGAAGATTATACCTGTTCTTGATTGTGATTTTATTCAAGGCCCTAAAGTCGACACACATTCTCCATGTCTCATATTTCTTAGGAACTAAAATTATGGGTGAACCACATGGATAATAACTTGGTCAAATGAAACATTTTTTAACGAAATCTTGGATTTGTTTCTTTATTTCTTCATTCTCTATAACTGACATGCAGTAGATTTCAACAATAGGAATAGGGCCATCAGACATCAACTTTATCTCATATTGTATTTCCCGTTAGGAGGCAAATGTTTTGGTTCTTAAAATAGACTTTGAAAAGAATCTACCAGTTTAACCAAATTGTATTTAAACTGAGATTCACAAATCGAAAAAGCATCATGTTGATCCTTATGTTGTTATTTTACAACCATGAGTACATATCTCTTAATTTAACTTATTAGTCTCTTCATCTAATTAGTAGTAACTAAGTGCAAGTGAGTTTTGATTTGATGTGCCCGGACAAGGTATTCAATTCGATCCTTCTTTAGGTGATATTTATCCTCTTTCCTATGAAACACTACATCGTGATCATAGAGATAAGGAATTCCTAGCACTATTCCACATATGTCTAATGGTATCACATCTAAATCCACGTCATCAATGTAGTTAGATGTGATGGAAACTTTTAAATGAAACTGTTTTGAGACATTAATCTGAGTATTTTATTTTAGCCAATCTAATGGGTATGGTCTTGGATGATTTTGTGTCTCCAAACCCAATTTCTTAACTAATTATTCACATATTAAATTTTCCCTTGAACCACTGTCAAAGAATGTATCTATTTTTGTGTGCTTAGAAGCTACCATTATGTGAAATAATTCAACTCTTTTATCCTATGATTTATGTTTGAAGAAGATCTAGAACTGCTAGAACTTGGACTAGCATTAGAATTTTTACCTATCAAAACCATTTCAGTTATTTACCTTTCATCACCTGAATCAGAGCCCAAATCTTACTGGATTTCTCCATTAGCTTTATTTTAACTTTTCTTCTTCTGGAACTTCTTTGGTCTGATTTTCAGGTGAAGTTTCCAACATCTGGCTTCATCATGTCAGATCCACTTGTAGTGAGTACATTTAGGTGTTTCACTTTCCTTATGAGTTGTCACCATTTTCTTTCACTTTGAACTACTCTTCCTCTTGCTATATTTGGAATCCTTGATTTCAAACTATTTGGATGCTTTCGGTGAAAATTTTAATAGGTCGCCTCCTGATCCAATATGTATGGCTTTAGCACACACTTCGTCAAAGTCATCAGGATTAAACATCAATAACGTATGATGTTAATATGAAAGTAAAATACCAATGTACTTTAATAAATTTTCACATGTATCCAGTGGAATAACAAGAGCTAAATATTTTTTCCTCAAATCTTGAGTAAAATCCTAAACATTCTGCCCTTTACCTTGCCTAAAATGATTCCAAGCAATCACAACTTGCTACATGTATCCCAAAGGATGAAAAAAAATTCTAAGAGATTTTAAGAACTTAGACCACGAACAGATGAATTTACCTTTCTGATTTAAATCTACTTGAGTTTTACATTCCCACCAGATTAAAGTTGTTCTCCCCCATTCTAAGTGTATCCAACTGAATTTTTATTCTTTCATAAAAAAGGTTCTCAATTCTACAATACACTTCTAACTATTTAATCCAGTTATCTAGTTTCTCAGGATTCATTTCGCCATCATAAATAGGTAGTTCAAATTTTACATCAAGTTTCAAAAGAGATTTCTGAGGTTTCTTTTCTGTTTCAGAATCTTAACTAGAATAAGAATAATAAGAAGTAGATAATGAAGATGATGGAGGAGAAGGAGGCTTATCAACTTTTCCATGTCCCATTTATTTCTTCTATGCCTTTGAAGAAGAAGATGCATCTCTTGCCTTCTTATCTTCGTACATTTATCCCAACATTCGCTGCATATTCAAAAACATTTTTTGAATATGTTCTTCGCCAATGACCTTCACTTTAGGAGTTTCACCCTCATCAGTTCCTCCCATTGTCAATTGGTGAGAGACTTTCTGCTTTCCAAATTCTAAGTATATCTCCTCAAGATTTCATTCTCGATGTCGCAAGCTGGACCTAGTTAACATTCCCTGGAAAAAATCCTACAACAAAACCCGATCTGATACCGAAATATATGATATAAAATACATCTGATCTAATATTGAAGTAGAACTGATTATTTTCCAACATTGAATCGATTGTTAACTCGATCTCTTAGTGTGGAAGACTAAAGGAAAGAAAATTATTTAATGAATTAAACTAGAACTTAAGAAGCATATTAAACATGAATTTGCAACAAATAATAGATAAAAGAGACAAAAAAAATTTACTATGGATTTTGTCCCTGGTGGACTATGTCTTTGAGTCCTCTTTCTAGATGGGCATCTGTTTCATTAAGGATTGATCCAAGGAAGCACTTACACAGAAAAATACTAGAGTGAACATGCTTACAAGAACCTCTATTTACTTTCAACAGAAATCTCTCTCTCATAGCTTTCCAACGCCTATCTCTGCGCTCAATTCTGCCTTTAGACAACCACGTTACACTGAAAACAAAACTGCCTCTCTCTTCTAGAATATAAATACAAGCCTCCAAAAACACTCTATATTCCTCCCTCGTGAGAAAAAATGGTTTTATAGTGCAAGTGAGTTTAAGGTAGAAACTCTTGGGCCAAAGAAGGTAATTGGGTTTATCATTAAAAGAGATTAATTTCTCAGTCTAATGAACTTCATACACCTGAGGGTTAAGCGCCATGGTGGTTATATTACAACTGCACATTTGTTATTCTAAAACCAAAAATAAAAATTTATGATAAATCAAACCCCTGAAGGTTTGTTAAATGACAGAAACAACAATTGTCCGCATGTGACTACGTTGTGGTCAATCTATGAAAACCACCTTGCAGGCTAGGTATGGAGCTTCCAGCCTTGCTAGCGGTCGCCCCAATCCATGTGACAGCGCAACCTTTGATAGTTGCAGTCTCTGGTGGTTAGATATCCATTACATTGAAAATGTTTCAGTACAAACTATGATTAACCTCTGCCACATTCACATGTAGTGACATTTCTGATTTGGTTCCATTGTAGTTAACTACAATGTTATATGGTTTGAATCACATGTTTTAATATATAGTTTGAAACCTTGCATATGGTTTACACCATAGGCTGAATACATATGTTTTTCACTAGTTATAACACTTAGGTCTTAGGATTTAGCACATAGGTTTAGGACTTAGTCAAAAGTTACATATCACCATTTTACACCGTAGCTTAGGATCACCACATCATTACCACATGTTTCCACCATAGGATTACCACACACCATTTCATAATGACATCACCATGCATATACATTTTTCCACCACAGGACAATTTCACCATGCACCAAATTCAGACCACATCATAACCATGACGAAGTAACCCTCATCAAGAAAAATGGAGTTTATTGTACTTCTCATTGGACAAACTAGAGATGGTTGGATATGAACAAAAATTCATTTTAAATCTACACTAAAGCAATATCCTCTTGAATCATCAAATTATCCTCTTGATTCTTCTTCTTAGGAGGCATGATTAATACTTAACAATTTTTATTAGATTCAAGAGGAAAAAGTTTACCTAGAATGCGTACCAGGTGTATAATTACTTGAAGGAGGAAGACAAGGTCCCGACACTTGATTGCGAACGAATCGATTGATAAAAGGCTGGGTGCATTGTAAAACCTGTGAAGAAATAAAATTTGCAGAGTAAATGTAACAGTAAAAGTGGAAAGAAGATGAAATATAGGCTTTATATAATGAGTTCATATTTTCCATTGCAAATGATGTGGGTCTGCTGGATTCCCTATTATCCATTGCTAATTATATGCTCCGTGGATAATCCCTAGAAATTATTTTATTGGAAACGGATCAGAAACATGGTGGAATGGTAGTGGAAGACGTGTGGGGTACGGATTGTAGTAATGGAGCAAGGGAGGAGCTGTTTTGAGAGGGGGTAGTGAGCGGTTAGTGGTTTAGGAAGAGGGGGTGTAAAACTTGGAAGGGAGGCCACGTGGTCATTGGACCAAGCGGGAAAAATTATTTTTCGGAACCCCCCCCCCCCCCCCCCCACGGTAAATAAAGGATGGAGAGGGTGGTATGAAATTCAATAGGTGTCGTCAATCTATAGAGCGAGGAGATCATGGGGTGGAGAGGTGCGGACCCTTTAATGATATGTGACAAATAAAACTTGTCGAGATATGAATTTTACTTTAATCGAAGGTTAGGATAAAACATAAATAAATCATACATATTCATTTATGCGCCTGATGAATAAGGAAGATCAAAACTTAGGATAAAGTTATTTTCAAGCCTTTTAAAAATAAAATACTTCTACCTACTCTTTGAAACTCAAATTCTTTTTCCTGAGCTAACATTTCTTATTTATTCTAGGGGTACATTTAGACTAGCAAACCCATATTTTTTCTTTCAAGAAATATTAAAATCTATACTATCCTATCACTTATTTCTCCTATTGATTCATATTAAACGATTGAACCAATGTCATTTTACAAATAAATATTGATTTATGAAGATTAGACTGTTTGGCAAATCTTTATTGTCTAACCTAATTTACAAAAGTTCAAAATTGTTTAACCATGATTAAGTTGTATGGTTTAAACAACTCGCAAGTGATTATGGAATTTTAAACAAGATTCACACAACCTTATTTTATTTTTCAAAAAGAAAACTATCTATCAATAGTGGCATTTGAATTTGAAGCACTTTCAGTGTTATTTTCTTTTGTTTTTGTTTTGTGGGCTTCTGATTTCCTTTTTATTCTTTTTCAAAGCTTCTTTCTCTTCTTCTTTTTCTCTTTATTCTTTTTTTTTAGAAATACCCTCTTTTAATTTTATTTTGTATATATTTTTTGGAAATCATTTGCAGATTCAAAATTATTTGCAATATTAGATACGAAGACAAAATACTCAATCACCTTGAGATCCTATAAATTATAGGACCGTAACACACTCATTGCTAGTTTCCAAAGGAAGAGCCTATCTAACCTTGTGTCTATTTATAACCTTGGGTTGGCTGAGGTGGCAATTGTTGGCAAGGATAATCTACATTTGAGTATGCTTCCTCCACTGAAATTGGCACTTTTCTTAACACCTACTTCCTAATTTCTTATTGAAGCCTCTTGATTGATTTCCCTGAGTCGGATAACCAGAGCATGAGGGAAGTTTCCAGACATGAAGGATACTTTACACAAATAAAACTTCTTGTTTATTCCTTATCGAATATGTGACCTAACGATAATGTAAGTGGTTTTAACTCCGAGAGGATAGTGGTGAAAAGTGTGATAAGGAGGTGGGTGTGAAAGGTTGTACTTGGAAGGTGGATTAGACTCTACCTATGAAGGCCCTTTTGGATCACTTCATCTCCATTTTCAGGGGCCATCGCGATTTCTTGGTATTTATTGGTATTTCTGGTCTCCAACCTTTGATTATCTCCCTATGAGCCATTCAATACACATGGAATTATAAAATTTTACTTGACATATAAGAAATAACCAACAATGATTCCATTCGAAGAAAGAAATATTTAAATTAATAGACTGCTAGTAGAACTTGCATGGTTCAAAGGGAAGATTAGACGTCACAAAATGGGTTATTTGAACCATGGATGGCAAGGAACGTAGGAAATACTTTCTAAAACTTGATGGCTAGGAGAGTGCAATTGTGGCACTAACCTATTATCTTGATTAAATGATGCATGAAGAAGATGAAGAGAGGCTGAATGGTTCACCATGATTACAAATAGACTCAATGGCAATCACAAAAACCCAATTGAATGAATTATTCAATTCGAGGAAAGTCATCGATCAAATTGAACCTATAAAATATGGACATATGCAAGAAGATATCCGACCATATAGAAGCACGGCATTTTTATTTTCTCAAAAGCCTATGTTTTGGTAATATGGGTTGCGCACTTAGAGTTAAATGACATTTACAAGAAATAATATTTGATTTAGCTATTTTTATGATGATAGATTGGATGTTCAAGGAATGTCATATAAATGGACCACACTTTCTTTTTCCCTACCAGCAGTACCCTGCTACATTGCCAATTACTTAAAAAAATAATACCTCCACTATGCTCATTAAGTTATTATTCATGCAAGGCACGCATGTATATATATATATATATATATATATATATATATATATATATATTTCCATTAGTGTAGAATATTGCTTTTATAGAGTATTTATTTTTATTTTGTATGGGACATGTGTCACCCAAGTCAACATTCTGATATCAAGTAGTATATGTTTTTTTTAGTGAAAAATTTTGATACATTATATAGTTACATGATTTAAATATGAAGTTATGAAATATAATGGTTTCTAATATCAATCACACAAATTTTCTCTTCATTTTTTTTTATTTTTTTTTTGTAATTCATAGAAAACAAACTAAAGAATGGAACATGATGTTTGTGGTGCTTATGGTTCACTATAAATACCCATGTTTCACTATAAATACCGATTTTATCATATATCAATTACCTTCATCTTCGATCTTTGTTATAATTGGCATCCAAGATATTAACATTTTGGAAGGTGCCAACTCGATGGTATTGTGTTGCCTTAGCCCAAAGACAATAGAAACCTGCAAAGGTATTTTACATCCAATACATGGTAGAAATATTTTGTCCATTGAATATATACATATTTGACATAGAAATATTGTATTTATAGACCACATTGTCCACTTTGAAATGTTTTTTTGTTATTCATATATTTTTAAATATAGTTCAATAACAAAAAATTACTTAAAACTACATAGTGAGATATTTTATTTATAATTCACAATGAAATTTTTTATCATTATTAATACTTTTTTAAATGTGACATTTTAAATTTATATCAGGGATTGAATTAATTACACATTTCACAATGAATTTTCTTACTTTCAATTATTTTTTTGTCTTCCAACATTGAAATGCTTTATTACATTATCAACATTAAAATATATTTTTCCGTGTATACATGCATATGAAATTGACATTGGAATAAATTAACTAACATGGATATTTAAATATTTTATTTTACTCACGCATTGAAATTGTTTTGAAAAGTAAAGAATGTCACATCTTCCTCTCAAAAATAAAAAAATAAGATTATTTTTTATTTTATTTACTCTGTTTTTATAAAAAGTTAATATAAAATTGTGTTGCTTCACTAGACAAAAAAACATATTATTTATGGTTGAGATTGAAAAAAAAACTTGTGATTCATTCTATATTGTAATATCAACCACCAACAAGAATGTGAGTGAGAACATTGAAATTATACTATATTTAAAAGTAATAAAAATACATATTCATTTTTTTTTCTATTATGGTGGAAGTTGTTTTTTATTTATAGAGTATTTCATTTTTAGTTTAGAAGGGACATGTGTGAACTTCAAATTACTAGTTTCCCCCATATTGTCACAAAGTGCTCAAAAAATTTCATATCACTATGTATATAGTTACATAATTTAAATATGAATTTAAGAAATATAATGTTTACTATTATCAATGACCCAATTTGGTTTCTTCATTTTTTTTTTCATGTTGGTTCGAACCATGTGGGGATTTGAAATTTGAATCTAATGATTTACATGACCAATTGAGCTCTCCTTGTGTGCTTGAATTGATAAATTCAATTTATATCATAAAATATAAATTTACTTTTACTTAATATGAATATTATATATACAAATATATTTAACATTTTCACATATAAAAAAAATATTATTTACAGAATGGAGTTGAGTTGCACTAATTGAATTAATGATAACCGTTCATATTGGGCTTACTCTGTTAGATTTTTTCTCCTTCAATACTTTGAATGGATTTCCTTAGATAATTTATTATTATTAAATTTACATCCCAATTAACTTTTAGTTCAAGAACGTGCATCGTCCAAAAATCCTCCAAGTAAAGCAAGAGCTTCACATTTACTGGAAAATACACAACAACTTTTAGCCATCTAAATGAACGATTGTCCATCTACAGTCATGAAAATATACTCAATAAAAATTGGCATACCAAGAAGGATGTCAGGATTTACTGGAACATGAAAATATGCCCATTTAAGAATTACAACGACAAGAGCAATTGTGACAATCATTCCCGCTAACAAACTGAAAACTAGTCTCCCCATTATATATTCAGGTTGGGAGACATGAGCCACAATCCAACGTTTGAGGACGTGATCCTCAATTATTTTACACTTTTCAAGGTTATCAAAACAACATGAGTTCTTACACTCTTTATGGGAGATATAAGAACAACATGAGTTCTTACACTCTCTATGGGAATTATAAGGATGTTATAAGTTCTTACACATTCTGTTTTCTCACTTTTCAAAGTTTTGAGATGAAAATAAATGGGGGTTAGAACAACAGAAGAGTATCCAACGAATATTTAATGAGATGATGTAACAAATTATTTTACCTGGTAAGACTGCACAACTTAGGAGAAGAAGAAATCATAAAATAGTTGTGGCTATGGTAATGTTTGACACTATGAATGAGAGAGATTGGCGACCATTGGATGTGGAATTTAAAAAGGCTATCTACTTTCCAACCAAACTAAACCTCAAAGGGCATACGAAGCATAACGCTCAATATCAATGCTCCCATTTCGCTCCACACGTGAGTCCAGTGAGCATGAGCCATAGAAGGAGGTAAATATGAAATGACGACACACATCATAAGCCTTCTGAAATCAAATAAAAATTGATTCTATATTGAAAAAATGACCACCTACTGATATATTTCATGCTTGCTGTTGATATAGATGATATAGGAAAATTCTATAAACCTGAGCATTTGGATAGTGATAGTGCTCAGAACGAGAGCTTTCCTGGGAGGCCAACGATCCCTCCTCTTCCATGCCCTTCACACATCCCATGAAATAAATACCAAAAATATAGTTGCGCAAGTGCACATTAATATGAAGTGCTCGAGGAAGCATTAATTCATATCGTCGAATGTTGGTTTTTTTTGTTTCCTCACATCATCATATTAGTGAGAGTGTAGGATGGAAAGAAATATTTGTATAGGTTAGAGAGTTAGTTATGTAATTATCTTAAATAAAGGAGGTTGTGGATGAATGGCCTAAAAAATTTCAATCCTCTAACATTTTATTTGATTGTGTAGACAAGTACACCATGGCAGCTGGGGGAGTTGTTTTTAAAGAAGAATGCCTTACGAAGTATTTGGCATATAGAGAGTTGATCGATTATCCAAACCCTTGGGTATGGTCTCTACGAAGGAAGAAATCCTCACATTCTATGAAATGTTATTGTGGGCTTAATGATTAATAGCATGTGTTTCTTCCTAAGAGATCAAAATTTCAAAACCAGAAAAGGGTGGGGTATATATGTCTTCATAGATATAGTACTCAAATTTTTGCATGGAGGTGGGTCCGTTGTCCCACAAACAAGGGGTATCATAAGCCAATGGCTCCCTTGTCCCATAGACAAGGGGCTCTCATATACCAATTTGGTGTAGATGCGTTGAGATGGAAGATCATTATTTTTGAAGAATATTGAGTCAATTTAAAAAAAAATGTAAGCACTAGGGAGAAGAAATTGTTAATTGAGGAGCATAATTGTGTACAAGCATTTGAAAAACCTGCATGTAAATTTTAAATTAATCCATTCCTCAAATCCCTCAATTCAATTCTCTTTAGATCACATTTAAAATTGTGCAATGATGTTAACTGGGGATTTATAGATGTTTTTGTTTTTAAAGTATATTTCTAGATTAAAAATTCTTATTAAACCCTCATAGAAATAAATTTTCATAAATTTTATCAAGTACGAAATTACATTTTCTGAATTTTATAAAATAGAAAATATATTTTAAGTTTAAAATTTTTAAAGTTAATAACAAAATATTCACTAAATTTATAAAATTTTCAACGCCAACTTGAAATAGAGTAGTTAAAATATTACCTAAATGAGAGTTTAATAAGTTTTACAGTAATTACAATATTACCTAAACACAAGTATGATAGGTTGTTAGGTCCCTATATTACTAGTTTAGTCCCTTATTTTTGATAGTGTAGCCCCCTTATGCTTATGGTTGTATCCCTATAGTCCCGATATTGTTATTATTGTGCCCCATAAAATCCCACAATTGCTATTGTTGTGCCCTTACATTATTATTGTTAGGTCGACTATGATTATATTGTGACCCCATGGAATCCTATATATAGAAAGGAGGTTTTGTCATTTGAATCATCAAATAATTCTTCATTTATGTAATGTAAACTAGGTTACCCCCTCTAAATGGCTCATTTCTAAGGCGTTGATCTCTCTTTTCTTATATTTTTGGAGCTAGTTTCATAACATTTGGTATCAAAGCTTTGTATTCTAGGGTTTTTCTACTTCAAACAGGTCATCGTGGAATTTTCGCTATAACATTTTTTCTATGCAGGTTCAAAAGCTAAAAAAACCATTTGCGAAAAAATATTGAGGAAATTCATGTAAAAATTTCAGATATTGGTTCACATTATTTGTAGAGATATGATATATGGAAGTTAGGGTTTGTGTAGGCTTCAGAATTTCACCTTAAAGAGGTGATATTGGGAAAATCGTCATAACTCCCTCTCTGAGCATCAGATTGGAATTCTGTCGAAAGTGGCTAAAATCACACGGAAATTTTTTTCTCGTCTCTCAAATTTAGAGCAAAAGGATCAAAGAGTGACATGTGGCGCACTATACAATTTCACTCTAGGGAACAAGTCATAATTAGGTCATTGTGGGAGTTTGGGCATAACTTTGTCTAGAAGAATCAAAATTAGGTCATACCTATGGCATTGGAAAGAGGACATAGAGTGCTAATAAAAGATATAAATTCATATCTTGAAGATCCAAAATAAAAAATATAATTCAGGTTCAATAAATACCTCCTGAAAAATAGAAAAAGGTGTGTGTTTTTTTAAATAAGTTTGCATAACAATTGTTTGAAAAATCAGTTTGAAGTGATTCCAAGGGCATATTGAAGCATAGATATCAGTATTAAGTTATATAATACCTCCCAAAAGTAAATTTGCACCCATTAAACCCTCAGAAATCCCTACTATGACACATGAAGGGGAAGAATTGCATTATGATATATCAAAATTATAGTAACAAGCGCAACAAATTTCGATCTTAAAAAGAGAAATCAAAGGTTACATAGATGGTTTGGAAGTAAAAATGAAGGATATGTTGGATAGTTTGAAGGATAAAATTATATCTAATATGGATGATAAAGTAGTGGAAGATCACATCAAGCATCAAGAAAAATTTCTCCAACTCTCAAAGGATTACCTAGCTTTGGTGCAGAATTGAATGAAACAACAGGAAGATCAACATCACAATGAAAGAATTTCAGAAGTAGTTACAAAAATAATAACTCGATAACTACGAGATCGATCAATTTTAGAGTATCCCAAGAAGTGGAAAAAATTACGCGTTGAATATTCCACGTGAGAGGATGATAATTTTATACAAAAGAATCAAGAAATAATCAAGCTTTGAGGACAAAACTTGTTTGAAGGGGAGGGGCATGTTCGGTCCCTATATTACTACTGTAGTCCCTTATTGTTGTTAGTGTAGCCCCCTTATTATTATTTTTGTACCCCTGTAGTCCCAATATTGTTATTATTGTAGCACGTAAAACCCCAGTATAGTTATTGTTGTGGCATTAAATTATTATTATTAGGTTGGCTAGGATTATATTGTGACCCCATGGACTCCTCTATATAGAAAGGATTTTTTGTCATTGGAATTATCGAGGAATTTCTTATTTATGTAATGTAAAGGAAATTTCCCCCTTGAAGTGGCTCATTTCTAAGGCGTTGATCTCTCTTTTCTTCTATTTTTGGAGCCATTTTCATTACATAGGTTATATTCTATTTATATGATATTATAGGAATACAAAATTATTGTTTTTCTTGATGCATGAACTTGTTACTAGAATAAATCCAGTTTTAATACTTTGTAAGCCCCAAAAAAATTAAAGATTCATGCATTAATTTTTTTGACTTTTCCCACATTAAGAATTTCTCAAAACACATATCGCTTTGGCATTAAAATTAGTTAGTTTATCCATGCATAGTTGCTTAGTCACTATTGAGAACAAATTTGTTGAAAATTGTTCCAAAAACACATAGTTAGCCATACCTAAAAATAATTCCCAACTCAAATGATGAATATATGGATTGAAATACCTCAAATCAATAGAATTTTTGTTGATTCTAAACTAAAAATTTAAATTTGTCTCGTTCAATATGGGGTTTGAACCAAATCCAAACGTTTCTTGAAAAATATTGCCATGTTGGTGTACATGCACTCTACTTCTTGGCTGAAGTTAAACTCTACTTCTTGCATGTGATGTGCACATAGTTAGCATTAGTAAAATCTAGGGCTTACATGTGTTGTGCACTTGGATTTAGTTAGTTAACTCTAGTGCTTTCATGTGGTCTATGTGCACATTAAAGTAGAATATAGCACAGTTAGATTTAGTTAGCTGTAATAGCCTTAGTTATTGCATGTACAACTAATTTTAAATTTCTTGCTTTATGTATTGATCCTCAAATCAATATTGAGTAATCGAATCCATTCTATGTTTCAATTTTGTTTCTCAAATATTTCTAGTTTGTGCCATTATTCTTCAGCTAGATATGTATCTGTGCTCTAATATTTTTACATGGTATTAGAGCTACATGTGTTTGGAGAAGGTGCATGAAATATATTTTTCAGTTTTGAATTTCAAAGAATTGGAATTGTTAGGAGATTTGATTTGCAAAACAAAATACTGGAGAATTATTGCCATTGTTTCTACAAACTACAAGTTGAAAGAATGGAGTTCCCATATTCATCTATTCTCGCTCGGTATCATTACTTCTAATGGAAGCTAGACATTTTTCTTCACCTCAGATGAAAAGGCTTGTATCAGATAATTATGAATAGAGAAGTTGAACCCAATTCCTCCATTGAAAAATGTAATTACTTCAATAAGATGGACGAGATTTTTTGTCTTATATTTTTTTTCCATATCTCTCCCATTATATTTCTATGTGGAAATACGCAACACTATCAATGAGGTTTGGACAATATTGGAGAATTTTTTCTGAAAATAGGATGAGATTCGAGCTCATATTCTTGAAAATGAATTAAATTCATTAGATCCAAATATCTTTGATAATATTCAATATTTTTTTTACAAATTAAAATAACCGCTTCTTTAATTACATGATTGTGGGATCGATAAATCTAAGCATGATGTTGAATTGATCGTTTCTATTTTTTTTAAATTAGTTCATGAATATGCCGTGTCCGTTTATACATTTCATACTGTTCGAGTTGAAACTGGAGATAAATGGAAATTTCCCAAATTTTATGCATTTGTTGAGTCTCTCATTCACGAGTAGGATAATCTCATCAGGATGGGTTCATTAAATTGTTGAATTGAACATGCAATTTTAATGCATGATAAAGGAAATTCGAACATGAAATAAAATAAGCAATCCAAATTCGAAGGAAAGGAAAGAGATACAGATCCTTAAAATAGAGGAAATCCAAAATTACCAGATGATTCTTCGAGCTCCAAGGGTAAGAAAGGAAATAAAGGAAACATCATGTATCCTTATTGTAATGGAGGCTATCGTCATTAATCATATTTCATGAAAAATACTATTTATCTAATGGAAAAGACTCTTGAGAAAAATAATATTGGTCATCACATTCCAGAAAATTCCAATAAGAAGAGGGAGGAAAACACTTTAGAAACAAGGGGTAATGGTCATGCTTTGATTTCCCTTCATTATGCACCACAAGAATGGGTTATCCATTCAAGAGCTTCACATCACGTGGATTCTTCAAAGAAATCTTTTTTCTTCTGTAAATTCATACTCAAGACCTCCTATTCTGATGGGGGACAATTATGTAGTTGAAGCAACAGGACAAGGAAGAGTGCATTTCAAAGATGGAAGTTTTGAGAATTTCCTGCATATTTCCATAGTTTCTATGAATATTCTTGCAATGTATCAGATGAAACACATTGGAACCGAAAGGAAAGTGGAATTTCACCTGGATTTCATGAGGATTTATTACATGCAAAAAAAAATGAATATTGAAAGTGGAAATGTAAATGATCGATCTCATCTTTATACAGTTTCCGATTTTTTTCAGAATATATTTTCTACTTACACACGAAAATGAAGAAATTAGGGTTTGGAACAATATATTTGGACACCTAATTTTCATATAAATACAACAACTTAGAAAGAAAGAGTTGATTAAAGGATTTTCATCCATTGAATTTTCAAAAGGTGTTTCTAATGGATGTGCTCTTTGAAAGCATACACAAGACAAGTTCGAGAAGGTTCATATATGGAGAGCCTATCCAGATTTAAATATTGTAGAGAATGATCTCATAGGTGAATTTCCAGTACCTTCAAAGAGAAAAGTAAGATATGTGTTGTTATTTATATATGAGTACATGAGATTTAGTTGGGTTTATTTCCCGAAACACAAGTTTGATGTTCTGGAGCATATAAAGATTTTCAAAGTTCATTTGGAAAATCCTTCTAGAAAATGCATCAAGATCCTCCACATAGATAATGGGGAGGAATATCTCAACAAATATATCCAAAATATTTTTAATGAAGCAGGCATATAATTCCTTACACTCCGCATCAAAACAAGGTGGCTAAAAGGAAAAACAGATCTTTGAAAGAGATGATCAATTGCATGTTGCATGCAGAACCCTTCCATAAAAATTGTTGGATGAAGCTATCAATTCTTTCTTATACATATATAGTATATCTCCTTGTAAATATCTTACTTGAAAAACACCTTTTGAGTCTTGGACTAACATGTAACTTGAAGTCAATCATTTTGACATTTTCAGATCTTAAGCATGGGCCCACATTAGTATAAATAATAGAAAGGCTTTGGATCCACAAAGTAAAGCATGCATTTTTGTTGGATATTCTGATGGATTAAAAGGTTACAGATTTCTTGATATCAAAACTGAATATCCCTTTACCTAAAGTAGCGAAAATTTTGAATAAAATGAATTTCATGCACCACCAGATGAACCTGTTACAAATTTTCCCTCACCACTAATTGATGAGTATTCAGATGATACTTTAGATCATAATTTTGATCCAGATGATCCTTTGGTTGCGAGACCAGTTGGACCGCTTATTGTTGAGCATTAAGATAATACTTCCTCATGAAGTTTAGAATATTCCTGACCACCTTCAACAAAAAAATCACACATCATGAATGATATATTAGATGATCCTAACACTATACCTTAGTTTGAGGAATCTCCACAAGAAATCTTATATATGGAGCCATACATGCCCATGCAAGCTTATATGGTTCATGCATATGATCTACAGACTTATGCAAAAACAGTTGGGATGTTAGGTCCCTATAATAATAGTGTATTCCCTTACTGTTATAGTTAGTGTAGCCCCCTTATTTTTATTGTTGTGCCCATGCAGTCCCCATATTTTTATTATTATGACCCATAGAAGCCCACTATTTTTTATGTTGTGCCCTTAAATTATTATCGTTATGTCAACTCTGATTATATTGTGACCCCTTAGACTCTTATATATGAAAAGGATGTTTTTTCATTTGATTCATCCAAAAATTATTCATTTCTGTAACATAAAGGCAGCTTCCCCCTCGAGGTGGATAATTTTTAAGTCGTTAACCTATATTTTCTTCTATTTTGTGAGCTGGTTGCATAAAATTTGGTATTAGAGCTCTAGATTCTAGGGTTTCGCTTCTTCAAACAGGTCGTCTTGGAATTTTCACTATAATTTTATTATACAAGGCCTCGGAAGCTGAAATATCAACCACATGTAGCCAAAATCTTGGTGCAATTCTTGTAAAAATATCATATATTGGTTTTCTATAATTTTGAAGATATGATCTAGGGATGTTAGGGTTTTTGGAGGCTCCAAAATTCAGTCTCAAACACGTAACATAGGTAAAATATTAATAACTTTTGTTTCAGGCATAAGATTTGAATTCTTTAAAAGTGGCTGAAAGTGGACATATAATAGTTCTTTGTGTAGAAATTTTATGGTCGAAGGTTAATAAAATGTCATGTGGAACTCCGTACAAGTTGACTCTCCTGAACAAGTCAATAATCAGGTCATCATGGGAGATTGGGCATAACTCTTTCTTGAAAAATACGATTTTGAGCTAACTTATGGAATTGGAAAGAAGACACTGAGGGATACCCAAGGGCTTGATTACATACCCTGAAGAGCTGAAATTATAAAGATACAACAATTTAAATATTTAGCTCCTAAAAAGCAAGAAAACGTGTGTGTTCTTCTAAAAATTTTACATAATTTTTTTTTGAAAAATAACTTTGAAGTGACATAAATGGAATAGTGAAGCATATATGTATCATTGTTTTATTCCAAAATGCCTCCAATAAAAAAAATGGACAAACCTAGTAAGAAAAAAAAAATCTCAACTATGACACATGAAGAAGAGGAAGAAATGCAACATCATATATCAAAATTTCGAGACATAGTGCAAAAAATTTCGTTGTCGCAAAGAGTAACCAAAAATTAAATGGGAGCTAAGATATATGGTTTGAATAAGGGTATGGAATCTAGGATGGATGGTATGAAAGGAAACATGGAATATTTGAAGAAAGGTATGGAAGCTAAGATTGATGGTATGAAAGGAAACATGAAATATTTGAAGAATGGTGTAAAGGCAGACATGGAAAGTTTGAATGAAGGTTTGACAAATTTTCTACAAGAAATTATTGCTAATGGAGAAAAGGTATTAGATGAAACTCATGATGAGAACAAAATGAATGTTATTCATGATTCCATATACTATAAATTTAGATTGAAGAACCACCATATTCCAAATATCTATATGAGGAAGTTCAATGACAAGGATCTAGTAGCATGGATAGTATAGATGGAGCAATATTTTGATCTTCATAATTTGAAACACACACAAATGGTACGCATTGTAACTTTATATTTAGAACCCAATCAATTTTCATGGTATTGATGGATTTGTTCTGATAAACCACTTGTCACTTGGTTAATTGTTATGAAGGAAATGATAGCACATTATGAGGATATAAAGAGAAAAACCTTATTTAGCCAATTGATAAATCCGAAATAGAAGGGTTCAATGGAAGAGCACAATGAGGACTTGCAACAATTGAATATAATGGTAAATTATATTCTATATTATCATAGGATTGATGTCTCCATAGGGACTTTAAAGGATATCACCCAACATGAGGTTATCCTTTGGGAACCCGATTCATTGGAGAAGGAATTTAGGTTGGAAAGAAAAAATGAAAGAAAAATTATGGCAACAAGGAAGCCTACCACTCACAACTATAAATATGGAAGTTTTTCTACTCCTAGCATTCCAGAACCTGCAAGTTGACACCACAGAAATTAGAAGGAAATAGAGAAAAATATATTTGTTACAGTCATGATATAAGATACACTAAAGGTCATAAGTGTGTTAAAAATAAATTATTTTACATAAATTGTGAAGTGCAGGAAGAAAAGGAACAAGAAACTTCAAAATAAGAGTATATATGCCATGAACTAACCCTAGTGAAAGAAAAAATGAATCTGACCAGATCTTGTAATGCATTGGAAGGAATTACCATTTCTCAAACTCTCAAGAGATAAGGATATATAAATAATAAAAAATAATCGTCTTGATTGAGTCAGGTAGTACCCATAATTTTATTCATTGTAAGATAGAAAAGGAATTGAATTTCTTCCTATATCTAGTACCAGAGTGTCACATGATGGTTGCAAATGGAGGAAATATAAATTTCTATGGAAAGTGCCATAATATCAAGATAACCATGGTGGAATATTTATTGAATATTCCAATGTTTTCCATTCCATTGGGTGGTGTTCATGTTGTACTAGAAGTCCAATGGTTAAAATCTTTGGGTATGATAGCTTTTAATTTTCAAAAACGTTTCTTGAATTTTTTTTTGGAGGGAAAGGAATTTGGATTTAGAGGTATCGCAGGGAAACCAGGAAAGATAATAAACTCTAATGGAATGAAAAATATTCTAAATAAAGAACAACAACGCATAATTGAAAAATTATTCTCACTAGAGATTTCAATCATTCCAAGGTATTTGAAACTCCTAAAGGCCTCACACCTATTAGTGATCATGATCATGTTATTCATTTGATTCCTGGAAGATTTCCTCCAAACATCTCACCTTACAAATATCCTCATTCTCAAAAGAGTGAAATTGAATGTATGGTTAAAAAAATGCTAGAGGTCGGAATAATTCAACCTAGTTAAAGTTATTTATATTCTCCAGTAGTATTGGTGCACAACAAGGATGGATCATTGTGCATACATCTGGATTATAGGGAGTTCAAAAAGCTCACTATTAGAGATAAATATCCCATTATTGTCATTGATGAATTATTGGATGAATTACATGTATTAATTTACTTCAAAAGGTTGGATCTTATTTTAAGTTATCATCATATAAGAATGAAAATTAAATACATTCTGAAAACAACATTTAGAACTCATGAGGGGAATTACAAATTTTTGGTCATTCCTTTGGCCTTACCAATGCACCTTCTACATTTCATCGTTTCATGAATTCCATTTTCAAACCCTTCCTTAGAAAATTTGTGTTACTATTTTTGGATGATATACTAATTTAAAACAAGTCTTGGAAGTGTAATTTTCAACATGTTGACAGGTTGCTCAAGCTATTGGAGGAGAAATATTTATATGAAAAAACATCCAAATGTTTATGTGGAGTACAAGATGTGGAACATATGGGTCATAATATATCTCAAGAGGGTGTTAAGGTAGACCCTAACAAAATTATGGTCATTAAGGAATGGAACATCCCACAACCATAAAGAATCTACGAGTATTTCTCAAGTTCAAAGGGTATTATGACAAGTTTTTAAAAATTTATGGAAGAATAGCATCACCTATAAAAACATTACTGAATAAAGATGCATTTTATTCGACCCCAGAAGCAACTAAGGCCTTTGAACATATTAAAGAGGAAATGTGTCAAGTATTGGTCTTAGCTATGCTAGACTTCACAAAAACCTTTATTGTGCAATCTGATCCCTCGGGAAATGGAATTGATGTTGTTTTAATGCAAGAAGGAAGACTCATTGCCTTTGAAAGTCATCCAATCAAAGGAAAATATTTACAAAAACCTATTTCTAAGAAGGAAATTTTGGAAATACTACATGCACTAAAGAAATGCCAACCTTAACTGATGGTAAGAAACTTCAAGTTAAAAAAGTATCATGATATTCTTAAATATGTTTTGCAAAAAGTATTATCTTTAGAAGAGGAAAAAAAATGGCTCACAAAGATGTTTGCTTATGACTTTGAAAGAATATACAAAAAATGGAAGAAAAGTGTTTTTGTAGATGCAATCTCAAGATATGATGAGGATGAGGATGTGCAAGTTATGTTCTATGACATTACTATTATCCAACCAGATTGGATAACATAAGCAAGGGATCAATGGACGAATGACAAGGAAGTGTCGACACTCATTCAAAAGTTGCAGCAAGATCCCAGTAGATTTGATACATTTAGATGGAAAAATGATTCATTATGGTACAAAGATCGCTATTATATTTGTAAGAATTCCAAAATAAAAAAAAAATTATTCTTTTGGAATTTGAAAGCTCTACCTTAGGAGGGCACTCACGATTTTTCAAAACTTACCACAACATTAAGAAGGAATTTTTCTGGGATGGCGTTAACTCTTATATTCAAAATTTTGTGGCAGAATGCTTGGTTTGCCAACAAAATAAAGTTGAGATAGTTATGACCTCGTTTCTATTACAAAATTTATTCATTCCTAGTCAACATTGGGAGGAGGCTCCAATGGATTTTATCACATGTTTAGCTAATTCAGAAGGAAATATTTTTGTCATGGTGGTACTTGATAGAATTACCAAGCATGCAAACTTTTGTGCATTATCTCATCCATTTAAAGGTAGTACAATTAGTGCTACATTAATCTATGGAAGAATAGCATCACCTATAACAACATTACTGAATAAAGATGCATTTTATTCGACCCTAGAATCAACTAAGGCCTTTGAACATATTAAAGAGGAAATGTGTCAAGTATTGGTCTTAGCTATGCTAGACTTCACAAAAACCTTTATTGTGCAATCTGATGCCTCGGGAAATGGAATTGATGTTGTTTTAATGCAAGAAGGAAGACTCATTGCCTTTGAAAGTCATCCAATCAAAGGAAAATATTTACAAAAACCTATTTCTAAGAAGGAAATTTTGGAAATACTACATGCACTAAATAAATGCCAACCTTAACTGATGGTAAGACACTTCAAGTTAAAAAAGTATCATGATATTCTTAAATACGTTTTGAAAAAAGTATTATCTTTAGAAGAGAAAAAAAAATGGCTCACAAAGATGTTTGCTTATGACTTTGAAAGAATATACAAAAAATGGAAGAAAAGTGTTTTTGTAGATGCACTCTCAATATATGATGAGGATGAGGATGTGCAAGTTATGTTCTGTCACATTACTATTATCCAACCAGATTGGATAACATAAGCAAGGGATCAATGGACGAATGACAAGGAAGTGTGGACACTCATTCAAAAGTTGCAGCAAGATCCCAGTACATTTGATACATTTAGATGGAAAAATGATTCATTATGGTACAAAGATCACTATTATATTTGTAAGAATTCCAAAATCAAAAAAATTATTCTTTTGGAATTTGAAAGCTCTACCTTAGGAGGGCACTCACGATTTTTAAAAACTTACCACAACATTAAGAAGGAATTTTTCTGTGATGGCGTTAAATCTTATATTCAAAATTTTGTGGCAGAATGCTTGGTTTGCCAAAAAAATAAAGTTGAGATAGTTATGACCTTGTTTCTATTACAAAATTTATCCATTCCTAGTCAACATTGGGAGGAGGCTCCAATGGATTTTATCACATGTTTAGCTAATTCAGAAGGAAATATTTTTGTCATGGTGGTACTTGATAGAATTACCAAGCATGCAAACTTTTGTGCATTATCTCATCCATTTAAAGGCAATACAATTAGTGCTACATTAATCGACACAATTAAAAATCTACATGGAAACCCAAATATTATTTTAAGTGACAAAGATCCCATTTTCACTAAAAAATTTTGGACGGAATAATTTTCTTGTCTCGGTATTGAATTATCTCATAACTCATATTATCATCCTCAATTTGATTGGAAAATGGAGATAGTGAATAAATTTTTGGAAGGATATATTATTTTTTTGTATATGATAAACAAACACAATGGGTCAAGTGGTTACTTCTGGTTGAATGATGGTGTAACACTTCCTTCCATACTACATCAAAAATTACCCTATTGGTGGCACTTTATGGATTTCATCCACCGTCCACCACATCATATTTAAGAGAAAATTCTAATGTTCAAGGAGTGTAAGATCACATCGATCATCAACAAGGAGTTCTCTAACTCTTAAATGATAACCTCACTTTGGGGCACAATCAAATGAA
This sequence comes from Pinus albicaulis, assembly GCA_034641835.2. Classification (NCBI taxonomy): domain Eukaryota; kingdom Viridiplantae; phylum Streptophyta; class Pinopsida; order Pinales; family Pinaceae; genus Pinus; species Pinus albicaulis. The sequence goes on along the minus strand of CM076579.1, from coordinate 456,776,138 downwards.
ACAATAGGAAAATCAAAATCACAACGAAAGAAGTATTGATGTAGGCGACTGGGTATTTTTATGACTATAGCCATACAAAAATATCTACCTCATGAAAGTTAAGAAGGATAATAAATTATCACCAAAGTACTATTGTCCTTAAAAGTTGTTGCAAAATATTGATACTAAGGCATAAAAATTGGATCTTCCGACATCTTCCCGAGTGCACCCAGTTTTCCATGTTTCATGCTTAAAGAAGGTTATAGGTGACAAGATTCCAGTCGAAACAAAATTTCTAGAACTTGATGAGGAAGGAAATATCATATTGGAATTGGAAGCATTCAAATAAACAAGAACTTGACAACTATGAAATCAATCAATTTTAGATCAATTCATTAAGTGGAAGGATGATTATTTTATATAGAAGCATCCAAAAATGTTCAATGGTTGAGGAAAAAAACTCTTTTGAAGGATAGGGTCTTGTTATTTTCCTATAATCCTAGTGTAGTCCCTTATTTTTATTGTTAGTGTAGCCCCCTTATTGTTACTTTTGTGCTCATGTGGTCCCCATATTTTTATTATTGTTCCCCATAGAAGCCCACTATTATTAATGTTGTTCCCTTACATTATTATCTTTATTTTGGCTTTGATTATATTGTGGCTCGTTAATCTCTTATATATAGAAAGGATATTTTTCATTTGAATCATCCAAAAATTTTCCATTTATGTAATGTAAAGGAGGTTTCCCCTCAAAGTGGATAATTTTAAGTCGTTGATCTATATTTTCTTCTATTTTTTGATATGGTTCCATAAGATGGGCATCATAATTGGGAAGCATCTATGGATTATGAATACAGCTCTCTTCTTGAGAACCGGAGTTGACCTAGTTCCACTACCTTGCAATCGTAAACTTGTTAGGTGCAACTGGGTTTACTGGATAAAGAAACCAACTTATTTTCAAGCTAGAGAATATAAGGAAAGGTTTCTAGAAAATTATTTTGGATAGTTACGTGATGTTGACTATGATGAGACTTTTTCTGTAGTGGAAAAGATGGCTTTCATTTTCCTAACTCTCTCCATTGCAGCAACAAGAGGACGTGAGTTGCATCATATGGATGTGATGAATTCCTTTCTTCACAAACATATCGAGGAGGAAATATACATGGAGAAACCAGAGATATATATATAAATTTTGTCTCTTCTATGAAACCTAAATAAGTATCTCTATGGCCTCAAGGAGGCACCTAGAGTGTGGTATGCAAGGATGGAATCCTATTTGTTATCTCAAAATTTTATATATTGGAAATATGATTCCAATGTTTATTTTTTGAATACAATTGACTCCTTATTGATCATATGAATCTTCATAGAAGATATTTTGATAGCATGTAGTTCATGATATTCTTCTATTAGTGATATTAAAATTGCATTTCATAACCAGTTCTCTATGACATATATGGGCTTGCTAAAAAAATTCCTTTGATTAGAGATCGATATGATTTATTCTAAGATTACCACAACCAAAGTATTATAGAGATATTTTGGCATGATTTCACATGAATGACTGCAATCCAACATCTACACGTTTATTGTTAGGGAGAAATCTTGGAATGACAAAAAAACAACATTGGTTGATTTCTCATTGTACTATCATATTGCATGGAGTCTTCTTTATCTCACTCACTTTAATCCCAATATCTCATATGTCACAGGAGATGTTTCTAGACACATATAGGATTCACATGAGTAAAAATGGAAAGTTGCAGAGTGAATCCTTCGATATGGCCAAGGGACAAGGACCTATAGGATTCATTATGTAGAAAATTGTTCTTTGGATCTCACTAGGTTCACATATTCAGAATGGGTATGAAAAAAACTTGATCCCAAGTCCACCTATGGTTTTGTACATAGTTTGGGATCGGGGTCTATCTTTTGGTCAAGTAAGAAACATGTTTTGATTTTTTTATCATTAGTAGAGGTCGAGTAAATAAGAGCATCTAGTTCCACTATTAAAGACATTTGGATACAATATTTCCTATCTAAAATTAGTATCAGTGTCCATCATCTCACTGTCATATAGTGTGATAGTCAAAGTACCTTCAATTTTTGCAAAGATATAGTGTAGTGAAAATGGACCAAACATATCGAGATCCACATGCACTTAATTAGAGAAATTCTTGATGATGGGATCATATATTTGTGGTACTTTCCCAGCTATGAGAATATTTTCAATATACTCACTAATACTTTCACTGAGAAGAAGTTTAAATTTTCGTGATGTCATCTCAAGGTGAAGGACACGAATTCCTAGAAATTATATTTTCTCTTATTTTTGGATTATATTTTGAGGAAGCATTTTCTTCCAACTAGGTTTTCCATCTTTCTTCATTTCATGAATTATACATGGGTAACTAACATGGCCTTGTTATGGGGACTCATTTATTTTTTCATCATACTCACCTAAGTTATTCTATGTGGGATCGGGTGTACATGAACGTAGTTAGCCTTAATTAGCTTCATTTTAACTCTAGTTCATGCATGTGATGTGCACTTAGTTATAATTAGTTAAATTTAACACCCCAAGTTTCTATGCTTTTTAATTTAGAAATTTGAACAAAAATCCAAAGGGGAGTGGACCCCAATGGAGAATTATTGTGTGGATTTTATTTAATTATTTATTAATGAAAATAAAATGAAATATTATGTGTGCACTATGACCAGAGTGAGAAAATAGATCATGAACCTGATCTAAGAGGATGTGGATAGGTTAAGACTTCCCAAAACCTTTCAAACATCCTTGAAAGGAATAATGGTAAATTAGATTAAAGAGAAACACCTAAATTCCCAAATAAAGAGGAAAGTAATTTGGAAGAGGTGAAAAAGCTGGAAAGTAGAGAAAGCAGCTTTAAACTACCTCATTGAGGGAAGCTTAGGCAAAACACGAAGAAAGCATCTAGAAATTCTGGATGCAGAATTTAGAAACAGGCTTAGGCAAAGTATAGCTTAAGTAAGCTTCTCCTGAACAGATGGAGGTTAGTCTGTCCTTGGAGGATCTCTGCTCATGAGCGAGTTCTAGAGAGAAAAGGAATCTAAGGTTGGGAGGACTTTTCATAGAAAGAATTGGTATGTAGACCAAATTAATAAATTTTTATTTGTCAGAGATTGTACTATGAAAATTATTCATGTTATTAAGTTTGGAAGTCATAATAATTTTATGCTTTACGTTATGAATTTCCCTACATTTAACAGACCTTATCAGAAACAATATTTCTTCAAAATCTATACGTTATAGGAAGGTAGTCTATTGGAAAATATCATCGAGAATATCTAAACTTGATATTGGTTTAAATTTGGAGATATGTTACTCCCAGAGAAAGAAATTATATAACTTTAATATGCTTCTGTGTTCTAAAGTAGTACATGCATGAGAAGAGTAATTGAATATTAAAGTTTCTTGAAAAGACAATACAATTACAGAAATACCCTGCAACCAAATTTATACCTATTATGTTTAATAGAAATTATAAAATTGAAAAAAATTACAAAAGCTATTAAGCTGTGATTTGGATTTATGGTGTAGGTGAAAATTATTCTGTACAGAAATTTCATTTGAGAAAATATCGTAATCATAAATTTATTATATTTTATTACTTTAGAAGATATTTATACTAAAGAAAATTGAATTACTATTTCTGAAAATGGCAGAAATATGTGAAAACCAGTAGTGCTATAAATTAAATTGTGGTAAATCTCTAACATTCGGTAGAGAAATAAATTTAAGCAAAGTAAACCTTATGAGCATACATCTATCCAAGCATAAATTAAACTACTAGTAGAAAAAGAAAATATCAAGAAGTATAGATATTTTTAGATGAAAACCCATAAAAGAAATTTAACTAGTACAGAAATAAATAGAGCCTGGGAATAAGTAGCTGATGAAACAATTTATGGGCTCGCTATATGTATTCTGGTCACATATTTAATTTCCATGCATTTAACTAATTCCCATATAGAATATTTAAAAATATGTATAGTTTCATGGCCCTTAATTGAAAATAACCACCTAGTAGAATGTATAAGACATACACTTAGATCTGGAGATTAGTTTATTTTCGAAGAAAATGGAATGTGTCTATTTAAACAAAAATAGAAATAAATAGATATAGTGAGAAGAAATTTTGAAACAAAACCTGTGGAATGAATTGCAACATTAACATGGAATACAGAAGTTTGGAAATTATGTTACATCCGAATTATTCTTAAATTTCCTTGATTTCAGAAGGATAAAGGTGAAATTAGGAAATTAGTAAATGTGATCTGTAGAACTATTTTGATACTAAACAATTATTAGTAAAAATTTCTAGTGATGAAATCTACAGAGAAACTACTGCTAAAAATTCTATCCTGTATCAAAGTAATAGCATTACAAGCTCGAAAATAATAGAATTGTAATAAATTCATATTTCTGAAAAATGCTACATACTTTCATAAAGCTAAAATTATCTATCCATACATGTATAATGGAAAGGAAAACAAAACTACTTTTTCTTAGAAACTCTGAACAGAGAATTATATAAAATTGTCTGTGAGATTTCTTCAATGAAAATTTAGTTAGACTAGTCTACAATTAATAATTTCTCTCCATTAATAGTAGATATTGGTGCACATCGTTTAGAAATTATACATATTAAATGATGTGTGAAAATATAACTATGCTCTTTAATAATACTAGAGGAAATGCATAAACCATTTTATTATCTGGCATAGCAGTGAGCTAAACTGAATATATATATATATATATATATATATATATATATATATATATATATATATATATATATATATATATATATATATATACTCGTTTACTTAGAAATGATTCTAAAATGTAAATATGCTCAAGAGACAACTATATCAGTTAACAAAGAGGACTAGTTCCTTTGGAACAAAGAGAAGCGTTAAATATAAAATGTCAAAGTGAAAATCTATTTAAATAGAAATATAATATTCGGTAGTAATGTAGAGATTTTAATTCGATAAATTAGCACAGATCAACTCTGTATAAAAAATGAGTCTAAACGAAGCTGGTAGAAGCTAAGTAAAGCAATTAAACGATGTGTCTTACCTCAGAGGAACGATTCACCTCATATTTATGAAAGTATAGCTTTACATAAAGTAACATTGTTATATTACCCATGTAAACATAATTAATGTTAAACAATAAGTGGATAGCATTAATAAAATAATAATGAGAATGCAGGTTTGTAATACTCTCATAAGCCATAACGAAAAGTAAAAAGGTCAACCCAAAATCTGGGTATAAAACAACATTTACAATGCGGACAACATAGTCCATATGAGCTTATAGTTACATAATTTCAATTCGAAAAATTATTCTAGCATCATGGTATAAAAATTTTAAAGTTCTCGAATATGAAATTCGGGTCACTGATAAAACATGAAAGATTGCTGAAAGGTTTCATATATTCCTCACAGAGGAAGATCCAAACCTAGAGAATGGTGCACATTATTGTTAGAAGGAGAACTTGGAAGCGAGTAAGATGAATATCTTGCCATAACGATATTGGGCTTTATGCATACCTGAAAGAAACCCAAAAGGAATCACTAAAACCCCAATTTTAAATGGGTGACTGTTAATAGAAAATATATATATATATATATATATATATGATAACCTCCATAAGGATAAACTTATCCTACCTGGGAAAGACGTGAATGGAAATATAATGACATTCCTCTACTTGAAACAAATTCATGGATGTGTAAGTAAGATCATGAGAAAATCATGACATTCTCATATGAATGCTTGAAGGGCCATAGTCATTTATAAAAATGACGAATACCCAAATCTGAATAAACCTTACCTATATGAGAGTTGTTAAGTCAAAGACTCCACCGCAAACCCTTGAGAGGTGAACACAATAATACAGAGAGGGCGCTGCAATTCATTCATAAATGCAACAGAGCTTTGGATAAAATCATTTCATGATTTAACATTAATGAATTGATAAACTGAATTAAAACAGAATCAAATGAAATTAAAATTTGTTTCGTAACTGATAAGAGAAAACCCATATTACCTGGTGTAAGCTAATGAAATTTGAGTTAAGATATGGACACATTTGCACAGAAGGAGAGTAACCTTCTAGAGGAAGAGCAACAGTCTCGGGAAAAACTAGAATGCCAAATGAAATTGAAACCTCGAAAAATTTCATTAAATATCAACTGTATGGTCCTAACCATAACGGATAATCGCCCTAGAGGTGGTGAGATCTGCGATAGTCGTATCGCATTAACAACAGAAGAATGGAGGTAGATGAAGTCCCGAGCTAAGTTTCTAATGGGAGTAAAGACTCGCGTACTATGCATTAATTGAAACCCTAAATTAGTACCAACAAATTTTGATGAATCTTATTGTGATATGCTCGGAATGGTCAACGAAAACTCTAGGTACATATCTATGTTACCATATTACTGCTCAACATTAATATGTTGGGACTCCCGAAAAATATTTTCATTTAAAACTGATATGAATTAGAAGTGGGGTACCATTTAAGAGTTTGGGGAAATGTGATCAATAGTTGTAATGTAAAAGAGAAGGAACGAGTCTTGTTAGAAGTCGAATTAGAATGAAACCAAGGACTATAGTCATAGTTGGAATTGCAATGAGATTTACAAATAAAAACTATGTTCTCTCATTGAACCTACGTTAAAGAAATGATAAACTAGTATCGTATGGGTCAAAATTATTATCATAGATATGGTTATAAATTATGCCCAATAGGAGTTGGTTAAAAGGAAAATCAACATATTTATTTTAATATATATGGTCATAGGGTGGATTAAGGTTTGATCCATATAAATTTTATATTTGATAATATAAAATAAATAAAGTGTAATAATTATATAAATGATATTTAACTACTATTGATGAGATTTATAAAAAGGAGTTTAAAGGGGCTACTGTGGAGAATAAAAATTGAAGCCATTAACCATTAAATCGAAATTGAAGTCTCTTCGAAATGATGAAGACTTCTAGAAAGAAAAAAAAAAATCTGAGGGAGATTACAAATGGTATCAGAGTCCAAGTTGGAAAACTAGCTGTTTTTGTGCTCACTGTTATGAATTAATATTTTTTTTTTTTTTAAATGTTATTGATGTTATTTTGTTTTATAGTAAATTGGTACTGAAACTAAAAATTCAATGGCTGAATAAGATGAACTCTATGTAAATATGGGTGGTGGAGATAACATGCCAAATCCCAATGCTCCTTTGATGGCTATGTTGCACAGGATGCAATGGGATATGGCCCAGCTAAGAAGCCAGATTGATAGGCTATATTTAGCCAGTGAGGAGCAAGAAAAAATGATAAGAGAACTGACTTCACGGAACAACCAATAAGGTGAAAGTTATGGAAGGAAGAGAAAAGCCAAGATCAATCTCTCAGATGAATCTGAGGAAGATGACACCATTAAAAAACATTCTAGAAAGACAAAGGAATTACAGGGTGAATTTCGGAAAATAAAACCTCCCTCCTATGATGGAGAGAAGGATGAAGATGCTGAAGCATGGCTATTGAATATGATCAAGTATTTTTAAGTCTACAAATATGAAAGTAATTTAAGAGCCAGACTGGCTATTTACCAGCTGCAAGGTAAGGCTACCTTGTCGTGGGAAGAAACAAAAATGGTTCATGCCATTGATGAGAAAACAGTGACTTGGGAAGATTTTTAAGTCAAGTTTAAAAACCGGTATTTGAATGAACACTACTATGATGACAAAGAAAAAGAGTTTCATGAACTCAGATTTGGATAGCTCACCATAGATGAGTTTGTCACCAAGTTCACAAATATGTTAGGATATATTCCTTACATTCGTGAGGAGAAAGCAAAGGTACAAAGACTTTTGAATTGTTTTCCTACTGTGTACAAGGAGAAAATAGAGTTCGATAATCCAAAGACAATGGAAAAAGTGGTGAGGAAAGCCAGATTATTCTATCAGCAGTTTAAAGGAAATATTGAACAAGGGAAAAGCTGGACAAACAAGGGTGAATTCAAAGGAAAGAAACAAAAACCAGCTTATTTGAAGAACTTTGGTAGGAATCATCAGCGAAATAAATTTAACAAAACAAATGAAAGTCAAACTGCTCAATATAAAATTGGTTCAAAGAAAGTAGATGGGAATAATAAGAAGGAGGGAACTGTTAAAATGTGGGAGCCTTTGAAGTGCTGGGGTTGTGGAGAATCTCATATTTTGAGCGACTGTCCACACTGAAATATTCAGATGGTTCTGAGAGATAGAAAAGCTACCACAGTGAATGATGTAGAAATGAATATCCCCACTATCAATGCAGCCCTGGAGAACTGACAAGCAAAACACCAGTCTACTATGGTCGAGATGGAAGGTAAAATTTCTGATCAATCTGTTACAATTTTAATTGACCTGGGTGCTTCTTTGAGTTATATTAGTTCACAAGTTGTAGAAAAATGTAAACTCAGAACAGAAAAGTTTCAACAGCCTTGGTTGGTCTAGTTAGCTACTGGAACCAAACGCAAGGTAACTCATAAGCTACCTAAAACAACGATTAAATTGAATGATTATCAGACAGAAGTAGATTTAAACATTTTTCCATTAGGTTCCTATGACTTACTGATAGGAATGGAGTGGTTAGAAAAGAAAAATACCATGTTGAATTGTTGGGATAAAATTCTCCACTGTATAGATGCTGAACGAAAACCATTCATACTAAAAGGGAAACTGAAACCTATTTCTGTAAGGCAGATCTCAGCCCTTTAGTTAAAAAGAACTGATAGAAAGGGCTATCAAGTATATGATGTACATGTTGAAGAATTAGAACAAGAACCAGAGGCAAACTTTTTATACACCTTACCAGTGATAAGCGAATTTAAAGAAGTATTCCTAGATGAGATTCCTCATCTTCCACCTAAGAGAGATATCGATTTTTCAATCGATTTAGTGCCAAGGGCAACACCAGTTTCTAGAGCCCCTTACAAGATGAGCCCCCCTGAACTAATGGAGTTAAAAATGCAATTACAATAATTTTTGGACAAATGTTACATTACACTGAGTGTATCTCCTTGGGGAGCACCGGTGTTGTTCGTGAAAAAGAATGATGGAAAATTTAGAATGTGTATTGATTATCATCAACTGAATAAGTTGACAATCAAAAACAGGTACCCATTGCCCAGAATAAATGACCTTTTTTATCAGGTTAGAGGAGCTTCAGTATTCTCTAAGATTGACTTAAGCACTGGTTATCACCAACTCAGAACTAAGGAGGAAGATATCAGTAAAACAACCTTTCGAACCAGGTATGGTCACTACGAATTTGTAGTCCTACCTTACAGTTTGAAAAATGCCCCAGCCACTTTTATGTGTTTAATGAATAGTGTCCTGAATAAATACTTAGACAAATTCGTACTAGTATTTATAAACGACATCCTAATCTATTCAAAAAGTGAAGGAGAGAATCAAGAACACATTATAATTGTGTTGCAGACTCTTAGGGAGAATCTGTTGTATGCCATGTTTAGCAAATGTGAATTTTATAAGGATAAAATTCAATATTTGGGGCATATAATTTTAGACCAAGGATTGGCTATTGACCTTGAGAAAATAAAGTCCATTAGAGAGTGGTCTGTACCGACTGATGTCTTAGCGGTAAGATCATTTATGGGGATTGCAGGGTGCTACCAAAAGGTTTGTAGAAATTTTTTCTACATTAGCTTATCCTATAATGTTATTACAGAGGAAAGGTACAAATTTTTAATGGATTGAAAAATTCCAAAATAGCTTTGAACAATTGAAATTAAAACTTACTACAACACCCATTCTGAAGATTGCAGATCTTGATAAAGAGTTTGTAGTGTGTACTGATGTGTGTGGAGAGGGATTAGGCGGAGTTCTGTTGCAAGAGAATTCTGTTATTGAATATGAATCTATAGAACTTAAGAAACATGAACATAATTACAGTGTATATGATCTTGAGTTAGTTGTTGTAATTCATTCTTTGAAGATGTGGCGACACTATCTTCTAGGAAATAAATTTATATTGATGACAGATCATATCAGCCTCAAGTATTTCTTCACTCAAACAGATTTGAATGCTCGACAAGCCAGATGGCTATCCTTTCTGAGTGAATTTGATATGGAGATAGAACATATCAAAGGAAAAAGTAACAAAATTGCTAATGCTCTAATAAAAAATGCTTGCCAAAACATAAGTAACATTGGGAGTAGTGCCAGTTTTGACTTATAAGGATTAGTAAAAAGGGTAGCAGATCAAGATCCCAACTATGAGAAACTGAAAATTGAAATGCTAAATAAAGAAATGAAAGGGTATAAAAAAAATCAGAAGGGACTGATTTGTTATAGAGAAATATTGTACATCCCCAATGTAGACTCTTTGAAAAAAGAAATCCTAGATGAATATCATACACAGTTGTATTCAGGACATCCTGGATATCAGAAACTGCTTACAACCTTGAAAAAGAAGTTATTTTGGCTAGGAATGAAAAAATACATGGCCAACTACTTAGCCAGATGCATGGAATGTCAAGTAGTCAAATTTGAACATCAACATCCAGCTGGCCTCCTAAATCCCTTACGAACTGCAGAATGGAAATGGGACACTGTTTCTATGGATTTTATAACTAGGTTACCCAGAAAAAAGTACCAACATGACTCAATGATGGTAGTGGTAGATAATTTAACAAAGGCTGCACATTTCATACATGTGAAATATACTTTTGGGACAGCCCAAGTAGCAAATGTGTTCGTGAAGGAAATTGTAAGGCTACACGGGGTTCCTACAGTGATTATTTCATATAGAGACGCCAAGTTCACAACAGCCTTTTGGAAGGGTTTTTTTGGAGGCATGGGCACTAAATTGAATTTTAGTACTGCCTATCACCCTCAAATGGATGGCCAAACTGAGAGAACAAATCAAATTATGGAGAATATGCTCAAAATGTATGTCATGGATAGGCCAACCAAGTGGGAAGACTATTTACATTTAGTCGAATTTTCTTATAGTAACAACTACCAATATTCCATCAAAATGAGTCCATTTGAGGCACTCTATGGAAGAAAGTGCCACATTCCATTAAGATGGAGCCAACCTGAAGATACGTTAGTACTTGGGCCAGATGCTCTACAAGAAATGGAAAGGATTGTCAAAAAAATACAGAGAAACATCAAGATAGCTCAAGATCGACAGAAAATTTATGCCGACAAGAAGATATTTCACTGAGAGTACAAAGTGGGTGACCATGTATCTCTGCGGATTAAAACCAAAAAGAGCACTCTACACACTAGAAGTTGTGCAAAATTGGCTCCTAGATACTGTGGTCCTTTTGAAGTTTTAGAAAGGGTTGGACGAGTGGCTTATAAACTGGCCTTACCCCCTCATGTTAAAGTTCATGATGTGTTTCATGTTTCTTTATTGAAAATATATGTACATGATGCTGCTCATATTGTTGATTGGAATGTGATTCAGGTGGAACCAAAAAGGGATTTCCTTCTAGAGTCGCTTCAAATATTGGAGCAGGAAGAAATTGAACTGCGAAACAGAATAGTAACCAGAGTAAAAGTGTAGTGGAAACACTTTAGTGCTGAAGAGGCTACATGGGAAAGAGAAGCTGAGATGATGGAAAAATATCCATCTTTATTTTCATAATGAACGATAGTATATAGTCTGTTAACACTGAGGAAAGTGTTTGTTTTCAGAGGGGGAATGTGTAACACCCCAAGTTTCTGTGCTTTTTAAGTTAGAGATTTGAACAAAAATCCAAAGGGGAATGGACCCTAATGGAGAATTATTGTGTGGATTTTATTTAATTATTTATTAATGAAAATAAAATGAAATATTATGTGTGCACGATGACCAGAATGATAAAAAAGATTGTGAACCTGATCCAAGAGGATATGGATAGGTTAAGACTTTGCCAAAACCTTTCAAAAAGCCTTGAAAGGAATAATGCTAAATTAGATTAAAGAGAAAAATATAAATTCCCCAATGAAGAGGAAAGTAATTGGGAAGAGGTGAGAATGCTGGAAAAGTAGAGAAAGCAGCTTTAAAGTACCTTATTGAGGGAAGCCTAGGCAAAACAGGAAGAAAGCATCCTCAAATTCTGGACACAGAATTTAGAGAGAGGCTTGGGGAAAGCATAGCTTAAGTAAGCTTCTCTAGAACAAACAGAGGTTAGTCTGTCCTTGGAGGATCTTAGCTCGGGGGTGAGTTTTGGAGGGAAAAGGACTCTAAGGTCGGGAGGATTGGTCATAGAAAGAATTGGTATGTACATCTAATTAATAAATTTCGGTTTGTCACAGATTATACTATGAAAATTATTCATTTTATTAAGTTTGGAAGTGATAATAATTGTATGCTTTACGTTATGAATTTCCCTACATTTAACAGACCTTGTCAGAAACAATATTTCTTCAAAATCTGTACGTTGTAGGAAGGTAGTCTATTAGAAAATATCATCCAGAATCTCTAAACCTGATATTGGTTTAAATCTGGAGATATGTTACTCCCAGAGAAAGAAATTATATAACTTAAATCTGCTTCTATGTTCTAAAGTAGTACATGCATGAGAAGAGTAAAGGAATATTAAATTTTCTTGAAAAGACAAGACAATTACAGAAATACCCTGCAACCAAATTTATACCTGTTATGTTTAATAGAAATTATAAAATTGAAAAAAATTACAAAAGTTGTTAAGCTGTGATTTGGATTTATGGTGTAGGTGAAAATTATTCTGTACAGAAATTTCATCTGAGAAAATATCATAATCATAAATTTATTATATTTTCCTACTTTAGAAGATATTTATACTAAAGTAAACTAATTTACTATTTCTGAAAATAGCAGAAATATGTGAAAACCAGTAGTGCTATAAATTAAATTGTGGTAAATCTCTAACATTCGGTAGAGAAATAAATTTAAGCAGAGTAAACCTTATGAGCATACATCTATGTAGGCATAAATTAAACTACTAGTAGCAAAAGAAAATATCAAGAAGTATAGATATTTTTAGATGAAAACCCAGAAAAGAAATTTAACTAGTACAGAAATAAATAGAGTCTGGGAATAAGTAGCTGATGAAACAATTTATGGGCTCGCTATATGTATTCTGGTCACATATTTAATTTCCATGCATTTGACTGATTTTCATATAGAATATTTAAAAAATTGTATAGTTGCATGGCCCTTAATTGAAAATAACCATCTACTAGCATGTATAAGACATACACTTAGATCTGGAGATTAGTTTATTTTCAAAGAACATGTAATGTGTCTATTTAAGAAAAACTAGAAACAAATAGATATAGTGAGAAGAAATTTTGAAACAAAACCTTTGGAATGAATTGCAATATTAACATGGAATACAAAAGTTTGGAAATTATGTTACATCAGAATTATTCTTAAATTTCCTTGATTTCGGAAGGATAAAGGTGAAATTAGGAAATTAGTAAATGTGATCTCTAACTATTCTAATACTAAACAATGATTAGTAAAAATTTCTAGTGATGAAATTTACAGAGAAACTACTGCTGAAAATTCTATCCTGTATCAAAGTAATAGCATTACAAGCTTGAAAATAATAGAATTGCAATAAATTCATATTTCTGAAAAATGCTATATAGTTTCATAAAGCTAAAAGTATCTATCCATAAATGTATAATGGAAAGGAAAACAAAACTACTTTTGCTTAGAAACTCTGAACAGATAATTATATAAAATTGTTTGTGAGATCTCTTCAATGAAAATTTAGTTAGACTAGTCTACAATTAATAATTTCTCTACATGAATAGTAGATATTGGTGCACATCGTTTAGAAATTATACATATTAAATGATGTGTGAAAAGGTAACTGTGATATGTAATAATATTAGAGAAAATTCATAAACCATTTTATAATCTGGCATAACAGTGAGCTAAACTGAATATATATATATATATATATATATATTGTTGCTTCAGAAATGATTCTAAAATGTAAATATTCTCCAGAGACAACTATATCAATTAACAAAGATTACTAGTTCCTTTGGAACAAACAAAAGTGTTAAATATAAAATGTCAAAGTGAAAATTTATTTAAACAAAAATATAATATTCGGTAGTAATGTAGAGATTTACTTCAATAATTTAGCACAGATCAACTCTGTATAAAAACCGAGTCTAAACGAAGCTGGTAGAAGATAAGTAAAACAATTAAATGATTTGTCTTACCCCATAGAAATGATTCACCTCATCTTTATGAAGGTATAGCTTTTCGTAAAATAGCATTGTTATATTATGCATGAAAACATAATTATTGTTCAACAATAAGTGGATAGAATTAACAAAATAATAACGAGAATGTAGGCTCGTAATACTCTCATAAGCCATAACAAAAAGTAAAAGGGTCAACCCAAAATCTGGGTATAAAACAACATTTACAGTGTGGACAACACAGTCCATATGAGCTTATAGTTACATTATTTCAATTTGAAAAATTATTCTAGCATCATGGTAGAAAAATTTTAAAGTTCTCGAATATGAAATTTGGGTCACTCATAAAACATGAAAGATTGATAAAAGGTTTCATATATTCCTTAGAGAGGAAGATCCAAACCTGGAGAATGGTACACGTTATTGTTAGAAGTATAACTTGGAAGCGAGTAAGATGAAGATCTTTCCATAACGATATTGGGCTTTACGCGTACCTAAAAGAAACCCAAAAGGAATCAATAAAACCCCAATTTTAAATGGGTGACTGTTAATAGAATTTTTTTTTTATATATGATAACCTCCATCAGGATAAACTTATCCTACCTGGGAAAGACGTAAATGGAAATATAAGGAAATTTCTCTACCTAAAACAAATTCATGGATGTGTAAGTAAGATCATGAGAAAATCATGACATTCGCATATGAATTCTTGAAGGCCCATAGCCATTTATAAAAATGACAAATACCCAAATCTGAATAAACCTTCCCTAGATGAGAGTCGTTAAGTCAAAGACTCCTCTAAAAAGCCTTGAAAGGTGAACACAGTAATATAGAGAGCACATTGCAATTCATTCTTAAACACAACAGAGTTGTTGATAAAATCGTTTCATGATTTAACCTTAATGAATCAATAAACTAAATGAAAACGGAATCAAATAAAATTAAAATTTGTTTCGTAACTAATAAGAGAAAATGCATATTAGCTGGTGTAAGCCAATGAAATATGAGTTTAGAAATGGACGCATTTGCACAGAAGGAGAGTAACCTTCTGGAGGAAGAGCAACAGTCTCGGGAAAAACTGGAATGCCAAATGAAATTGAAACCTCGGAAAATTTCGTTAAATATCAACTGTATGGTCCTAACCCTAATGGATAATCGCCCTACAGGTGGCGAGCTTTGCGATAGTCATATCGCATTAACAATAGAAGAATAGAGGTTGCCGAAGTCTCGAGCTAAATATTTGATGGGAGTAAAGACCCACGTACTATGCATTAATTGAAACCCTAAATTAGTACCAACAAATCTTGATGAATCATATCGTGATCTGAGCGGAATGGTCAACCAAAAATCTAGGTACATATCTATGTTTTTTTTTCATAGTGGTTCACGTTCCTATGTGCCCGCACACATGTACTAGGTACATCCACAGTCTTAATATATCACAGTAAATCCTCCCGAAGGGATCTACTGTCGGCCTAACACTGAGACCTAACCTTGCAGGCGTCTAAGAGATTTGATCCTATGACCTCTCAATCTGGGAGTACTTCCAAGCAAGGACTCAACCAATTGAGCTAACCCTTGGGGCTGGTACATATCTATGTTACCATAGTACTGCTCAACATTAATACGTTGGGACTCCCGAAAAATATTTTCATTTAAAACTGATATGAATTAGCAGTGGGGTACCATATAAGAATTTGGGGAAATGTGATCAACAGTTTTAATGTAAAAGAGAAGGAACGAGTCATGTCAGAAGTCAAATTAGAATGAAACCAAGGACTATAGTCATAGTTGAAATTGCAATGAGATTTACAAATACAAACTATGTTCTCTCATTGAACCTACGTTAAAGAAATGATAAACCGGTATCGTATGGGTCGAAATTATTATCATAGATATGGTTATAACTTTTTCCCAATAGGAGTTGGTTAAAAAGAAAATCAACATATTGATTTTAATATATATGGTCATAGGGTGGATTAAGGTTTGATCCATATAAATTTTATATTTGATAATATAAAATAAATAAAGTGTAATAGTTATATAAATGATATTTAACTACTAATGATGAGATTTATAAAAAGGAGTTTAAAGGGGTTACTGTGGAGAATAGTAATTGAAGCCATTAACAATTACATCGAAATTGGAGTCTCTTCGAAATGATGAATACTTCTAGAAAGAAAAAAAAAATTGAGGGAGATTACATTAAATATCGTGTTGACATGTGGTCTGCACATGGCTTTAGTTAGTTCACTCTAGTGCTTTGATGTGGTGCATGCTCACATTAACAGAACAAAAAGTGCACTTATATTTAGTTAGCTTTAATTAGTCCTAGTTATTGCATGTACAACTAAGCTTAACTTAGTAGCCCTATGTATTTATTCTCAAATCAATATTGAGTAATCGAATTCATTCTCTAATCCATTTTTATTTTGCGATTCTTGCAAGTATGTGTCATTATTATTTAGCTAGATATGTATCTATGCTCTAATAGTTTTACATGATATTTATGTGTGGTTCGATCAATGGGATTTTCCATTCAACCCTCAGCCCGATGAAGGACAAGAGAAAACATAGCCGACTCGTCCTCTGAAAACCTAATTTTTGGAATCAATTTTTGCATCATGTGTCTTATCTGGTACTCACTTGTTTATGATTTCACCCCATCTATTTGTGATGTTTATCAATTATCATATCCATCATGTATATCTAACCATAAATATAGATATTTCCAACCATATTCCTACCTCAAATAAACATTTTAATCCTGATTTAAAATGCCAGGAATATCTCAAAATCCTTCGGAGAGTACTAAGCTCAATTGTTTGACCTTCTTGTTGTTTTCTAGACTCTAGGATTATTTTAGAAATCTATAATCTCGGGATTGCAATAATATGAGATAAGTTTTTGTTAGCATAACTTAACTCCACTAACATAAGTGATGTGAACATAAACAATTAACTTTTCTCCTATCCATCTATCGGATCTTCAAAATTATAGGAAATCTCAATCCAAATAAAGATGGTGTGTTGTAAATATTTCTAGAACCATATATTTGAATAGTGCACATAAACAGAAGTTGTCATCCTTATCTTGATTCTTGAATACTTTGTAAATTTTAAAGACATGAATGAAGACTTATTCCTATTCATTAAATTTCCAAAATATTCAACAATCTACAATTAATTGGGGGAAGGGGGGGTGTGGACTATGTCAATCAGTGTTTAAATTTTTTTTTTTTGCACGTGTTATATTTTCAAAGATGTATGCTTTAGTCACTAAATAAACATGTTTATGTATGTTACTTCATAGAAGAAAAACTATGTATATCTAGTTTACTAATCCTTCTATCTTTTATCATTGCATCATTAGATTAGTTACTTATAGGATGTAGTAAAGTACATAAAGGAATCACTACAAATGAGAAAAACACATAGAACACCAAGATTTTTATGTGGAAACCAAATTTCAGAGCAGACTCTTGTCAGTACATAGGTACCCACTTTTAGAAAGCTACAACTTTCTTTCATTTTGAAGCACCCACTGGAAGGGAGCCACAACCCTCTCAACTTGTTTTTCATTTCCTACTGGGAGGGAGATCCTACCCACTTTCTGAAGACTACAACCATCATCTCCTTATGGACCACTTCTTAGAATGTTTCAAATTGGATCCACCTATCAAACAATCATCACACAACCTATAGGCCACCTTTCATCAAATTTTAAAATTGGACTCGTACCAATCATAAACCTAATCAAAGTGAAGCAATGAGCCTGAGACACTATCACATTACAAATAAAATAAAATCTAAAGCATCAAAACACTAAATTCCAAACCCAACAAGAAACAAAAAATATCAAATTTTATACACGGCTTTAATGAATATGACTCATGTATATATGCACTTTCTCTATATCACACCTTTGTACAGATCTCGAAGTAATGAGCACTGAATCATTAATAACTTAACCATACTTAGATCATTCCATCAGTTATAGATTACTTGAACCAATCACATATTATTGAATCATCATATTGTAGCATTATTACTAATCAATATACTATTCATCATTTCAATCAGTCAACACTATCAGATACAGATCATTATGATAGAGACATCATCGAAAAAAAACAATTAGAAAAAGACCTATCAAAGAAATCATCATCAAGCAAGACTACAAAACCTTATAATATATAGGAAAATTTCTTGAACTAGACCCACATATGTGCGCACTTACCATGCACAATACGTGCGTATATATTTGCACATACTGAGAGAAATTATTTCACAAAAAATATACACGACCGTGGAGAGATTGATCCATGTGTACGCTATTATTCGTAAACCCACGTGTGTACATATCTGAAAAAAAAAATTCAGAGCAAACACAATTTTACTTTCTACAACCTTTATTGTTAATAATTATAACTTCTTACTAAATCATTTAGATCAGAAATTCATCAATATTATCTACTTATACATTTATGATAAGTAAATCAATCAAGCATATATGTCAATATATTGTATACCTTTCAGATCCGAGTATTCTCATGACTTGCTGGTGCACACCTGTTCCAAAAAAAATCATTCATAGAGAACCCAATGCTTGCACACCTAATACCTTGATCTCCATATATTTATATAGTTTTTTTCTCATCTAATACCTCAAGTAAATACCTTGGTTATATTATGAGTATTATTTTGCAAAACCAAATGCCCATTTTGTCTCCAAATACTATGGTCCATCATCATGGTAATGATCCCTAGTATCCAAAATACCATGGTGCAGATTCTATACCTGACATTGACTCACAAAACTCGCATATGTACATGAATTTACTTCTTAGGACCCGTCTATACTTTCTCAAGTTGTATCCCTACCATCCATCTATCTACGAACTAACATTTCTCTATTCATGGAATCTATAGCATCTTATCTAATCATGTTGACGTATTTATTAAGTAGGTTTCCAACAAGGACAACACATTAGCCATAATTCCATCAATATCCCCCTTTGTACTTGATAGAAACCACATTGGTGTTTGGTAACCATATGTAATTACCTGGAAAAATACCTTGAAATACCAAGACTTTACCAAAACCTCATACCAAGAATTCTTCTCCAAACACGAATTTTCTCTCTCCCTTTCACATCAAGGGAAAATGGTTGACTAGTGTTGAATGAAGGCTTCTCTCCAACTTTTCAGAGAAAATCACTATAGGTTTGATTTGTTGAATATGAAAACTCCATAATGGCCATGCTCCCCATGAGAATATGCTGAAATAACTAAATATGTATAAGATTTGATGAATCAATTAAAGATGACCCTTCCTATGACCAATGACTTCATGACTACATCAATTACCCAATCTAGTGGGGTTACATATTTTACTCAAGTTTACATTAATATCTGGAAATTACATAGTAAGACTCAATAGCCCATGCATAACTAAATAATACAATGATTACATCATGGGTATTTACATGACCTTTACATTAGGGATAGATATGATGTGTATAACCAAAGCTAGGACCTCAACAATGAGGTTGTACGATTATGATAATCATCAAAACCATCCATATATCATATAGGAACCTGGAGCATGTATATTTGGTAGTAATAATATAGAAGAAACATGAACATATAAATCAATAAATATGATAGGGAAATGAAGCATCAATCCCTTGAACATTATCAATATGGAACTAAGCATGTAATACTTCAAAGACTCACCAAGTATCAAAGGTATGCAACATGATATGCTTATGAAACCATAATTCCAACATAGGATAATAGGTTATTCCCGTGAACCAACAGACTGTAGCAAACCAATGTAAAAAAAATCAAGCATGAAATGATGAATGCATATAGGAGACTCCCCCTGAATCTTTTCCATTCTGTATCAACCACATAGATGTATACACATTTGTATAACTCAGAAACTACGTACATACACAACTATCCTTCACATCATCTACATACAGTAAGTAAGATGTAGAAAAGTATAGTCACAACTCCCCCCAAACCTGAAATACCTATTAGAATAATTATCAGAGAGATGAAGTAGAGATCATCCCCAGTTTCTTCCTGAGATATTCAAAGGAATCATGTGGTAGTGGTTTTTTAAATATATTTTAAACTTTTTCCTTTGAAGGAACATACTCCAGTTTCAAAGTTTGTTAAAGCACCTTCTCTCTCGAAAAATGATATTTTATTGGGATGTGCTTGGTTTTTTAGTGAATGACAAGATTATTAGAGATACTTATGGCAGTATTATTGTCACGAATAATAGGTATAGGTTGACGACAAGTGACTTGAATGCCTTGAAATTTTTGGACAATTCATAGAAGTTTTTTAGAAAAAGAGTAACAAAAAAATAATCTACATCAATAGTAGATAAAGCGATGGAGATTTGCTTCTTTCAAAACCATGAAACCAAGCGAGGATCTATGCAAAATGCTCCTCCACTAGTACTCTTGAGATCATCAATATTACCTACCTAATATTCATCTATGTAAGGATGAAATTGAAAGTATGTGTTTTTGGGATACCATATATCAAAATCTTGAGTTACTTGTAGGTACTTAATTATTCTCTTGACTGTATGGAGATGTGTTTCCTTGGGATTTTCCTGAAATCATCAAACAATTCCAATTGCATGCATATTATCTGGTCTTATGCATGTAAGGTAGAGCAAGCGTTTGATCATAAGTTTGTAATTTTGTTGATTTACTAAAGGAGAATAATCATCATTTTGACTAATATTACATCTTCTTACCATTGATGTGCATACATGCTTGCATTCTTCCATTTCATATTTCTTCAAAATATGCTTGAGGCACTTGGTTTGACATAAAAAGATACCATTCTTAGTTTCCTGAACTTGAAAAAAAAGAAAATATATTATTTCACCAAGTAGAGACATATAAAATTTTTAACTCATATATTCCTCATTACTTCCAAATATGATATCATTTACATAAAAAAGAAGTATTTGAAGTTTGTCTATATCAAATTTTATCTATAATTTTCTCTTTGCAGATCCTTTTCTAAAATCTTGTTGTTGAAGATACATTTTAGCAATATAATACCATGGATGAGGGGATTGATTTAACCTATATAGTGCCTTCTTATGTTTACAAAAATATTTTTTTTATCATTGGCTAGAATGAAGCCTTCAGGTTGTTCAATATAAAATTCTTCTTCTAGATCCCGATTTAAAAATGTAGATTTAATATCCATTTGATATACATCAAAGTTATGAAAGCTTGAAAATGAAAGAAACATTCTTATGCCGTCAGGTATAGCTACAAGTGAAAATGTTTCTCCAAACTATATCCCTTCTGTTTAGCATAGACTTTTCATAAACGTCTTTATTTTGTTCTAATTACTTCTCCATTTGCATTTAGTTTTTTCTTAAAAAACCATTTTGTCCCAATTACTTCTCCATTTGCATTTATTTTTTTCTTAAACAACCATTTTGTCCCAACAATATTTTTATCATGAAGTTTTGGTACTAATTCCCATGTATGGTTATTTTCTATTTGATCAAGTTCTTAAATCATTTCCTTAACCCATAATTCATCTTTTCTTGCTTGATTCACATTTCAAGGTTCAATTCTGGATAGTAATACTAAGTAACTAGAAGTTCCAAAAAGTGTTCTAGTTTTTATTCCTGCTTCCTTTTCTCCTAGAATTTGATATTCTGGATTATTTTTCTGAAAATACCTTGAAGGGGTCTTTTCTTATGTATTTTTATTTTGACTTTGTTCTTTTGATGCTTCACTATTTCCTTTTCCTACAACCTTTTCGCTTGCAGTAGAGAAAGGCTTGTCATCTTCTACTGCTTCATTTTTTATTCCTGTGGATTCTTCATCAATCCCAATATATATGAATTCAAAAATAGTTCGAACCCTTTTATTATAGGATTTATATCTATTGATTCTAGAAAATTATGCAAAACGGATTCCTTCATCAGCTCTAGATTCAAAATTTCCAAGATTATCATCATTTTTGTTAATGTAACATTTTCTTCCAAAAATTATAAAATTTTTAACATTTGGAGGCTTACTAAACCATATTTCATAAGGAGTTTCATCATTGTTTATGTGAAGATGAGATTTGTTAAGTATATCCACGATTATATGTGTTTCTCCCCCCTGGAAGTCATGAGTTTTTCTTCACTCATCAAGCATGGAACATGCCATTTCTTTGATTGTTATTTTCATTATTTATTCCACTCCATTTTTTTTAGGAGTCCTAGCTATAGAAAATTGCCTTTTGATGCCACATTGTTCAGAAAAATTAAAATATTCATCTCATATAAACTCTCCTCCTCTATTGTATCTAATACATTTTGTTTTCAAATATAACTCATTGTCTGTGAGAGGAGTACTTTAAATTTATCAGATGCTTGATATTTATGTCTTAGTAAGCCAATCCAACATATTCTTCTAAAATAATCAGTGAATAATATGAAGTATTGTTCACCATGCAGATACTTATTTCTCATAATACCACACTAATCAATATGTATAAGTTCAAGTGGCTTATATGACTTACTTCTTTAGCTTTAAATCAAACTATGGATTGGTTACCAAATTGACATGATTTTCTTATCGCATTTTCAGGTAGAGAGATGTTTGGAAAGCCAAGAATTTCACCCATTATGCTTGACTTGTATAGTTGAGTAAAGCTAAGATGTCCCAACCTTTTTTTCCAAAGCCAAAATTATTCATATTTTCTTAAGTAACATTGTTATTGGTCACCTTCTAAGAAATAGACATTACCTGGAGTTCTTGTTCCCTTTATGATCCAAGTGGATATTGGTGGCCACCCACCTTTTCCACTTAGGCCCCCACCATTGTCTCTTTCATTTTTTCAGTTTCGGCATAACTTACTATTTTTAGCAGTTTTTCGGGTCCTGGACTTTCAGAGCCGTTTTGAGGCTTCCAGAGCCGTTTTGAGGCTTCCGGAGCCGTTTTGAGGCCCTAAACGATGTTTTTTGGGTACAGGACTACCAGCGAATTTTATCATCCAATTCGTTCTGGGAGTTGTAGTCCTCGGATAGAGCTTTCTAATTATGTATCATGTGCATCAAACGGAGATAGTATGCCAAAGTTACATCCCTGGGAAGTTGAAACACCAATTTACCCAAACGAGGCCCATAGTTTTGGCGCTTCATCTCCTAGGGTTAGGTTTTTGGGATGTTTAGGGTTCTCCATTGTTTCTCAATAATAAATAGGCCCTCGAGTCTCATTGTAACTCAGTTCAGAGGCCTGTAGCCGCCACATCTCTTCTCAGAGATAGCTACCAGCGCCCTAGCTAGTTTTATTTCCATTCTGTCTGTAAGCAAATTTCAGTTCTTGATATTAATGAAATGAAGTGTTATTTCCGCTGCATCTCTGTATTTATGGTTATATGTTTATTCTGTTGCGTTCCTGCATAAATCCGGATCAGTGGTATCAGAGCGGTCTGCTTTTTCTCGATCCTTCTTTGCATGTCCCCAATGAGGTTGGGGTATAAGGAGCTAGGGCTTGATCTGGTGGAACCTTTGCAAGATCAGCCTCGCAAACCTCGACGGACGCCCATGGGGGACGAAAAGAAAGATGAGGGAGCAGGAGATCCTATCAAAATATTGCTCGAGGAGGCCCTCGAAAAACAAAGGAACGCGATGATGGATAAATTTGTTCAGATCCTTCAACGGCTGCCCACCGGCGGCGCATCTGCATCCAGTAGCCACTCTGGAGTTGCGACTCCCTTTAAGGTACAAGTAAATTTTGACATTCCCATATTTCAGGGTCAAATAGACGCAGATGCCGTAGATAGATGGTTGAATCTATTAGAAGGATATTTCTCTGTTCATGACTTTTCAGACCGGGAGAAGATTATTTTTGCACTCCTCAAAGCTACCCCCCATGTTAAGGACTGGTGTGAAACCTACTGTGAGAACAAGGACCAGACAGAACCCTCTCTGTTCTCGGCTGTACCAACTTGGAATTCTTTCCGAGACGCCGTCAAGGAACAGTACTATCCCGTGGGAGCTATGAGGACAAGTACATACAATGGACCACGCTGCGACAACAAAGGGATCAAGATGTGCACGAGCTGACGAATCTGTTCCATACCCTGCGCACAAAGTTGGGTATCAAAGATTTAGAGAAACATTTGGTGCTAAAGTATCGCAGCTATCTGCACAGATACATTCAGGAGGAAATGGAGTTCCTCGACATCTCCTCGCTTGGTACGGCATACCGGTATGCTGCCAAGATTGAGCAGAAATTCAAACAGAAGAAGCGAGACTTTGGATCTGCGAATCAAAAGCAAGGAAAAGGTGCTTCCAAACCGTAGAACAAAGGACAGAGCCAAGGCATGGCGGCTAAAGAAAACCCGTCAAAGCCACAAGAAAATAACAACACCGTAAAGCCAAATAAGGACACGGGAAAGTGGTGTGAGTTCCATAAGAGCTCCACTCACAACACAAGTGAGTGTCGGGCCAAGCAGTCGCTAGTGGCCAAGATGAGGGCTTCTGAGTCAGATGCATGCTCTGACTCTGAATCAGAACCTGAAAAGGCGAATGAAAAAGGGAAACAGATTATTGATGCAGAGCCCAACGCCATTGTTGCCACTGCAAAGATCCAAAAGGAGGAACCGGAAGATCCAGAGGAGGAGGAACGTCTCTTCCACTCCCAGATGTGGGTAAAGGGCTCCCCGGTACAGTTCATTGTCGACA
Source organism: Pinus albicaulis (assembly GCA_034641835.2). NCBI lineage: Eukaryota > Viridiplantae > Streptophyta > Pinopsida > Pinales > Pinaceae > Pinus > Pinus albicaulis. The sequence goes on along the minus strand of CM076579.1, from coordinate 456,751,160 downwards.
ATGGGAGCCAAAAGAACCTCATTTCAGCAGACGCCGTGAAGCGGTTGGGCTTGTCGACCACAACTCACCCACATCCATACACCATCGGGTGGCTTCACCAAGGACGAGATCTCCGCGTCAGCCAGCAGTGTCGCCTTCCCTATAGCATCAAGCCCTTCACGGATGAGGTATTATGTGACGTTGATCCTATTGATGTTTCTGATGTATTATTAGGACAACCATACTTGTGGAAGCGTCATGCTGTGTATGAGTCTCGACCTCGTGCTGTTATTATTACTTTGGGAAATAAGTTGTACAGGATACCAGAGGTACCACCTCCTACGACTATCTCTTTGGTTACCGCAAAACAATGTAGTAAGCTCATTTCCCAAACCAGGAAATTCGTTTTTCTGATGATCCGCCCCCAGGGCAAGAAGAAGACTGTGGCCACGACCTCCAGACAGGCCCCCTCTGCACGACAACAACAAATGGATAAGGTCGTGGAGGAGTACGGGGACATCTTCACCTCACCCACAGGGGTTCCTCTGCACTGCCAGGTCAAGCACCCGATTGATCTGACCCTAGGTGAGCCGCTACCCAATGGACCGATCTATCGACGCTCTGTTCTGGAAAATGATGAAATCAAGAGGCAGATTCAGGAGCTGTTGCAGAAAGGTCACATCAGACCAAGTTCATCGCCCCGTGGGAGCCCGATCGTGTTGGTACAGAAGAAGGATGGGACGTGGAGACTCTGTATTGACTATCGGGCGCTGAACAAGATCACTGTTCGGAATAGGTACCCAATCCCACGGATTGATGACCTTCTGGACCAGCTCCAAGGTGCAAAATATTTCAGTAAGATCGACCTGAAGTCTGGGTATCACCAGGTACCAATTGAACCCTCTGATGTGTGGAAGACTGCCTTCAAAGCTAAGGAAGGCCTTTTTGAATGGCCGGTCATGCCTTTCGGGTTGACGAATGCTCCCGCAACCTTCATGAGGATGATGGACGACATCTTGCGGCCATTCACCAACTCATTCGTAGTGGTGTACTTGGATGACATTCTGATCTTCAGCAAGACTTGGGAAGAGCACCTTCATCACATCCGATAAGTCCTCCAAACACTGCGGCAACACAAGTTGTGTGCCAATTTGGAGAATTGCACGTTTGGCATGACCCAGGTTCAATATCTGGGATACATTATTGATGAAAGGGGGGTGCATGTGGATCCAGCCAAGATCCAAGTCATCCGGGATTGGCCAACCCCGACTACTATAACAGAGCTTCGCAGCTTTCTGGGTCTTGCTAATTTCTACCGTAGATTCGTGTTGGGATTCTCTCATATCACTTGGCCCTTGAGTCAATTCACCAAAGGAGGAGCGAGAGCAAAATTATTTTGGTCGGAACCTCAACATAAGGCGTTCAAAGAATTGAAAAATCGCCTCTGTTCTGCCCCAGTGCTCACCTTACCAGACTTGCAGCAGCCATTTGAGATCGAGACAGATGCCTCTGACTATGCTATTGGGGCAGTTCTTACTCAACAGGGACATCCAGTGGCATATCACAGTGAGACATTGTCTGAGACAGTTCGCAAGTATCCCACTGATGACAAAGAAATGTATTCCATTGTGCAAGCCTGTCGACAATGGAAGCATTACATTTTGGGGAAGGAAACAATCATCCACACAGACCACCGGCCCCTGCAGTTCATACAGACACAAGGGAAGTTGCAGAATGATCGCCATCAGAAGTGGTCCACATATATGCAACAGTTTCATTTGAACATCAAGTACAAGAAGGGTAGCACCAATAATGTTGCAGACTGCCTTAGCCGACCACCGATCGTGGCGCTCACCACCGTGCTCAACTCTTGTGGGCACGAGACTTCTGATTGGCCGCTTCTCTATGAGAGTGACCCAGAATTTGGCCACACTTACAAGGCACTCTTGGGGGGCACACAAGTTCCAAATTTTTACCTCCAAGATGCACTTTTATGTCACCTGGGACACCTTTGTGTTCCTTCAAGCAAGTGTGCCAAGATGATATGGGAAGCACACTACAGTCGAGTTTCTGGGCACTTCGGGGTCGAGAAAACAGTAGCAATACTACATAATTATTTCTGTTGGCCGAACCTTCGAAAGGACATCGAGAAACACATCAGATCCTGCACTGCTTGTGCCATTGCGAAACCAACCATCAAGAAGCAAGGCCTATATACTCCACTACCTACCCCTAGTCGACCGTGGGAATCCATCTCCATGGATTACATGTCGGGCCTGCCCTCTACTAAGAATGGCAATGACTGTGTTTTCGTGGTCGTTGACAGATTCTCGAAGATGGCCATTATGGTGGCCTGTAAGAAGAATATCACAGCAGAAGCCACTGCTAAACTCTTCTTTGAACGAGTGTGGGTGCACTTTGGGATCCCACAGTCTATCATATCAGATCGAGATAGCAGGTTCCTCAGCACATTTTGGTCCAGCCTCTGGTCGATGTTGGATACCAAGCTCACCAAGTCCACAGCTTTCCATCCCCAAACAAATGGCCAGACAGAGGTCGTCAACAGAATGATTGTACACATTTTGCGCATGTACAATTCAAAGCATCCACGCACATGGGACGAGAGCCTCCCTTATGTACAACATAGTTATAATCGGGCTCTCCACAGTTCAATTGGCCATAGCCCCTTTCAGGTGGGCTTGGGATTCCAGCCACTATGTCCCATCGACGTAGCCATGCCATTTGCAGCTGCTCAGGCCGATTCAGCGCACGTCCAGTCTGAAGTTGACAAAGCAAGTAGCTTCATCGAGCGCATTCAACACATCCGCCAACAGGTTCATGATATATTGGACAGAGCTAATGCGAAGTACAAGCAGCGCCATGATCAACACCGGGTGCCACACAACTTCCAGGTGGGCGATAAAGTATGGCTGCATTTGTAGAAGGAGCGCCTCACTGGACCTCACCGCAAGCTTCGCCCGCTCCGATACGGGCCGTACACCATCACCAAGGCCGTAGGGAACAATGCTTTCGAGCTTAGTATTCCACCATTCCTTGGTCTGCACCCAGTCTTCAATGTGGATCGCCTTCGTCCTTACTTCCCACCTCTACTGGACACTTCGGACATTGCAGAACAACTCACACCAACAGAGTTAAACCCAGACTGCATGGAACAGGCCACCACAGATTGTATCATGGACATGAAAATTAAGAACACTCGCCAACAGAGGATCCAACTGTATTGGGTTGTCAAAGCTGGCCAACTCCTGCACCAAGGAAAGTGGTTCACCAGGGACCAAGTTCACCAGAAATTTCCTCATCTCATGGAGGAACTTAACGCAATGGGGACCATTTCTTCCTAAGGGGGGAGGAATGATCCAAGTGGATATTGGTGGCCACCCACCTTTTCCACTTGGGCCCCCACCATTTTCTCTTTCATTTTTTCAGTTTTGGCAAAACTTACTATTTTTAGCAGTTTTTCGGGTCCTGAACTTCCGGAGCCGTTTTGAGGCCCTAAACGATGTTTTTTGGGTACAAGACTACCAGTGAATTTGATCATAAAATTCGTCCCGAGAGTTGTATTCCTCGGATAGAGCTTTCTAATGATGTATCATGTGCGTCAAACGGAGATAGTATGCCAAAGTTATGTCCCTGGGAAGTTGAAACACCAATTTACCCAAACGGGGCCCATAGTTTTGGCGCTTCATCTCCTAGGGTTAGGTTTTTGGGATGTTGAGGGCTCTCCATTGTTTCTCAATAATAAATAGGCCCTCGAGCCTCATTGTAACTGAGTTCAGAGGTCTGTAGCCACCACATCTCTTCTCAGAGATTCGCTACCAGCACCCTAGCTATTTTATTTCCATTATGTCTGTAAGCATCTTTCTGTTATTTGATATTAATGAAATGAAGTGTTATTTCCGCTGCATCTTTGTATTTATGGTTATGTGTTTATTCTGTTGCGTTCCTGCATAAATCTGGATCACTTTATTATAATCTTATATGTATCCATATTTCATGCATATTTCTTACCACATAATTCTTTGATCTGAAAAAAACCTCATGCCCTTCGTCACACATCTCACTAACACTTAACATGTTATGTCTTAGTCCACCAACAAAGAAAGCATTTACCTCTTTGACCCTTTTCTTTAATGGAATAATTCATCTCCCTTTTATACCAACAGGTGAGTTATTAGCAAAGGTTACATTATTTTCTTTATCTATTTCATTAAGAGAAATAAACTTATCTTTTTCACATGTCATATGTTTTTAAACATCCTTTGTGAGTGTGTAATATCCCTATTTTTACTGATTTTAATATATAGTTGAACAATACTAAAGTTTAAGTGGACATAAAGGAAAACAACTATTGTGGACATATTTTATTCTTTTAAATTTAATAAATGTGGAATTTGAATTATTGTGCAAAGACTAGAGTATAATCTGAGATGAGGATTTCAAGTCCATGAGGATGGATAAGATTCCAAAGACTTTCCCAGATTCTCCAAAACTCCTTTGAGAAAATAAATTAAAATTGAATATTGTATTGGAGAGAAAAAAATAAAAAGATACCTCAGTAAAGTGGAAAGTTATTGATAATAGGTGAAATAAAACTAAAAAGAGGAAAACACTAGTTTTAAAGTACTTTTGTGAAAAAAACTAAAGGAAAGCCTAGGAAAAAAGGAAAACAACATCCTGATTAACTGGGCGCAGTTATGGAAGCATGCTAAATGGAAAGAAAGCTTAAATAAGCCATTCATGGGTAGACGAGAGGTTGTCTATAGTTTTGAGGAATTGGTCTATGCTCGGGGGGAGCTGTGGAGATAAATCTCATGGTTGGTTGGAAAATAGTCTTACCAAAATTGAGATGCACAAATAAATTCAATTCTATGTTATGAATTTTTGTATAGCATAAAGTTCGAGATTATTTTATGGTTTAATTAGGTTAGATGAAAGTTTGTAAGAAAGTTAATTTTATACATGATTAAATATTGTGTAAAATGGTGAATTTATATATAAAATTTAGTTAGATAGTCTCATGTATTTAACAGACAACAACTATAGAAACAATAGTTTATCTGTATGGTTACACAAACCAGTAGAATTTTACACTAACTCTCATAATGTCTAAACCCTATTAATAGGTTTAAATCTGAGGTTAGGTGGTCAATATTTTTATTGTATAGACATAAAATATAGATAAATACATTAGAGAGTAGTAAAATTAGTGTATTTATCAGTATTGTAATATTGACATGACTATGTAAATTCCAAATAATATCAATTATCATAAAACAAGTTTGGATACAAATACAAATTATTGCATGTTTCTCACAAATGACATAAAATAATAAACTGAAGAAAACACATACACGAAAGTAAAAATAAGTTAAATTTGTGAGAATGAGAACACATTACAAAACTACAATAATGTAAGTCATGATAGTGTATTTACACATATTACAATTTAAGTCTGTAATAAATTATAGATAGAATTCATAGTCCCATATTAAACCATACAATAGGATTATAAAACTATATACGGTTCAAAATTATATAGTTTGGATTATTCAAAGTGATATAGACCAACTTGTATAGAAGAAACCATAATCTATTGTCAATGTATGAATTACTGAAGTACTCAGGAATTTACAGAGGAGTAATTAAACTCTAGTCATGTACAAGAAATTAGAGGGAGTACGCGTACATACAAAAATACAAGTTAATTAAAATGAATACAAATTGTCTATAAAAATAATTAAAGACAGAAATATTTAACTCAAGGAAAATAGAAGTTAAATATGAGATTATTACCTTACTATTATTAATTAGATAGTGGTATTAAATCTGCAAATAAAGATGTGAAAAATCATTAGTGAAGAAAGTTGATGAAAATAGAAGAGGAATGGGAAATTAAACTAACTAAATAGAAATAAGTGTATATTTATTCTTGTTGGAAGAGTTTAAATGAGAAACTCTCAGAATTTGAGAATAAATGAAAGTACTCCTGTATAAAAGAGAGTTTTATTAATTGATGGAATTAATAAAATTATAAAAATATTAAATCCATATTAATTTAACCAAAGCTATAAGTATAATATGTGAGGTTAATGGAAAAGGGGAATCTGTAAAACAAAGTACCTTAACCAAAAGTATAAATTCCTAAACAATGATGTGGTAGGAATATTGTTAAACACACAATAATTGCATGTCTAAAGAAGGGTTCTCATGTAAATTCAGAAGTTGAATTTATAAAATCAGATACATATAATAATTTAATTATAGAAGGGTTTAATAAAAAATGTTATTATTTTATGAATGAATATTCATAAAATTCAAACAAGTTTCAAATAGAAGTCATTAGAACAGAGTTATAGAATAAATACTGAAATATTCTGAATTATGTTACTAAAATATTAACACAAAAAACTTAACAAGTATTCTCGTAAAGGAAACACTTTAAAACGAGGTGAGATATGAGAGACTCCTAAATATAAAATTGAATTTGAATTGAAATTGAAAAAAGACATTCCTAAAAATACCATGAAGTTGTAAGTAATTTGATTTATGCTCAACGTTGTGCTCAATAGTAAATTGTGGAGACGTTATAAAAGGGAATTATTGTTGAAAGAGAAAACTTGAAGAAAATTTAAACAATAATTGGATAAAAAACAATAGTAGGATTGAATAAACAGATATGAATATAAAGTTATAAACCCAAAAAATTCTTAGTTGGAGAAACAAGATTAATTTCAATACTATAAGAAAATACATAGAGGTGTAGTTTAGTAGAAATTCTCCATAACTGAATCATAATTAACAAACGAAATTATGGAGAAAACCTCAGTCGAGTGGCATGTTATCACTCAGGTTTTCCTAGAAGTTGTGTAAGAGGAAAGTATACCCGAGGTAACCACAAACCAACCTTTTAGATGCAGAATCTAGCCAATCTGCATCCAGAGAGGGCTCTCTCTTTATGATTTATCTTTGTTCTTGGAAGGTTTTAAGCTAGTTATAGATTCAAAGTTTGTTTTGGGAAAATGGTGGAATCCACAAACTAAGGGCAAGGTTGAGAGCTTTCAGTCCATTGGGCTATGGAGTCAAAGGATGGTTTTACTGGATTTCTATTCTAAGCACAAGATGGTATTACAGGGCAAGATAGCTAGACAGAGAACAATCCTTAAAATTTAAAGTGGATGGGATGATTTTGAAGGGATGAAAGGCAACTAAGAATCTTTCACCATGTTCAAAAGAAAGAAATGAGATGATTACAAACAAAGAGCAATGAAGAATTATTTATTACAGTAATCAAGAATGTTTAAATTAGCAAAGCAAGAGCATTTAAGAATTCGTGCTTATAACCAATTTAGAGGAAAACATTAAGAACAATCACATCTGAAATCAAAGTACAATTAAGTAAATTCTGATTCAATCCTTTATGTAAATTATTCAGAAATGGACATAATGATATTATAAACTGATATAAAATTTAAGACAAAGAGTAGTAAGACTTATTGAACTGCAGTCCAACACATGAATCCTGCAAAAAGTCCCGAGCTTCAAATCGTCATCCAGTAAGCCACGAATAAATTTCTCCAAAATGCTTTTATTCCGAAAATCTCAATGTTACAGCAAAGTAATAGAATCCACCCTCAACACTCTCTTTGAGGGTTTTTTATACACTAAATAATTGAAAATATCTCACACTATCCTAGCCCATATTTTGGGGTGACTAAGGATTATTTTACAAGTAAACAGGAGACAAATGGTCTCATAGATGGCATAATAAGTAACTGCTGATGTGCTATTCCCTTTCTTTGTGGATGTGATGGAGGTAAGTGCTGAAAAAGGGCTCGTTGCTGTCTTTTGGAGTAATTTCTTTGCTTGCTTGATACTCCTTGTCTTTACGGATACTCTTTAACCTGTGTAACTGATGCTCTTTCACCTGTACTCATTTTTACCATTTACTTGATAGTAAAGATAAATTCTCATCCTGAAAATAACTTTTATAGAATTTCCAACATTTCCTTCCACCATTGATTATCTGGTATCATGGTCCTTTTGAGTTTTCTCAATGTTTCATCTGCTTCTGTGAGTTTGTAGAAGGTGGGCTCATTAGGAAACAGATACCTTATTTCATGTTCCAGATGAAATAAATTCCTTACTCTATCATAGATATTTCTCCCTGTTGGTAATGTTGATTTTGGTAAACTAGGAGAACAAGCAGCTGTATTTTGAGCATGAGCATTTATTTTCTTTATATAGGTTTCTAAGTCCATTATTTGATCCTCTGTGAGCATAGGACTTGGTAACCCACTATCCAACAAAGCTTGAAATTTCTCTCTGAAAATGTTGATATCAACCAAAATATCTGTGCACTTCCTTTCTAAATTTTGCATGAAAGTTCTCTTGATGAAAACTCTCTTTATTTCCAAAACTGTGCCTGTCCTGTCATCAATCCCTAACACTGCAAGCTGTTGCTTTGTCCTGGTGTTCAAAAATTGAATGAGTTGTTGGGCCTGCTCAGGCCTGCCTCTTAATTCATTTCTGGTTCTGTTTATTTCTTCTTGGGCTATTTTAACTAACTCATTTTGTTCAAAAATAGCTTGAATAGAGGGCCAAATACCCTTTATTAACTCAATGATGTTACCCCAAAGAATGTCATTTATTTCGTTTAAAGGCTTCTCCAATGAAAGTTCTTTTTCCAAAGCCTGAACCAATTTTTCCAACCTTTTTATCTCCCTGGTGTTATCAGCAGCTGTCTTTTTAGATGTGTCATATTTTTCCTCCAATTTTACTAATTGCAATTTCGTTTCTTGGAGTTCTGTGACCCTGAGTTGTAGACTTTCCATCTGCTTTATTAATTCATCAAAATTCAAACTAGAAGTGTTCACCTGGGATGGCTGTATCTGCTGCCCTGTTGTTGTAGTACCTGTTGTTGATGTCTGCCTGATAGTTTCTTGTTCCTGCAAAGCTCTTTCCAATTCCTTCTCCGTTTCACTTAGTCGCTCAGTCATGTTTAGGAGCAACTCCATTATTTCTTCCTGTGAATTCCCTTTTAGAACTTCTTGGGTCTGAGGGTGCCTTGAGGCTGGTAATTTTAGTTGCTTTCTGAGTGCAGCTATGTCATCATCTTTCTTCTTTATTAATGCCTCAATACTTTTAATGTCTTTAGGATTGTGACCCAAACCAATGATTATTTCTTCTAAAGACTTTATTCTATTATCTTTGGCCTGTGAAGAGGCCCTCTCAATTTTCAATTGTGCAGTAGTATTATTCAAAGAATCCTGCAGCGTTATAGCTGCCATGGCCTTGTTGGTAAGAGTAGAATAGACCATTTCCCCAGTTTGTCTGTGTAGCTCTATCTGGTCCAGAGGATGGATATCTTTTTCCAAAACTTCAAAATTTGTTCTGATGTAATCAGCTGCTGAAGTGGGCTTTGGCACCTTTGTCTTGAAGTGGCTCATCAGCATCTTGCCTTGTGACAGGTCAAATGCTGACATTAGCCTTTCTTGATTTTGGGGAGCCATCTTCATATACTGATCATATACCTTCATTTTCAATGGATCATTCTTTGCTTTAATATTAATGAAGGTTCTTTTAATATCCCTAGTGTCTGTCTTTGGTGGTCTGAAAGAGGATACCTCAGTACTTAATTGTTTTTGTAAAGCTTTCTCTCTCTGGCTTATGTTTGTTTCACTTGCTGTGCCAGTTGGCTGACTATCTTCCCTTCCATCATCAAATACTTAATCTATAATTTCTACATCTAGAAGTGGATCTGATTTGTGTTTTTTAGTTTGATGTACCTGTGAGGTTACTTTTGGAGGTGTGGTATCTGGAACCTGCCTCTTCTTCCCTATTTCCACATTTAATGGAGTTTGCAACTCTGGAACTTGTGTGTGCTTTGCCTGTGTGGGAGAAACCTGTGATTGTTCAGGTGCTTTGGAAGTTTGTGGTTTCTCCACCATAACCAAAGTTTCAATAACCTGGATTACAGGTTCTTTTCCTTTACCCTTGGGTTCTGCTGCAACTGCTGAACTGCTTTCCTGTAATGCTTGCTGTAGAGTTGCTGCTGAAGAAGTGCCAATGTAGGGTACCTGCACTTGACCATAAGATTCTAGGTCAAAGTTCTTCTCAACATATTTCATAATTTTATTCATTTTGTCAGCTTCACTTTCTTCCTCAACAAGTGTTCCTTCAATCCATTCATCTTGATTGGCATACTATTCTAGATCAGGAATCTTGTGGTGTATATAAGGGGATGATTTATTCTTTAATCTCTTTTCACAAATAAAACCAACTGGGTCATAAGGAACCCAACGGAAAGATGTTTGGAACTTTCTCTCTAATATATTTTCTGCCTCTCTCTCGGCCTCCCTAGAGTTGCAGATGAAAGGACCTAATTGACTTTTGATCCTTAATTGAGCTTTCTTCTTTACATTACAAAAATGGATCACATCTGAATTGTTCATTTGCCTGAAGTATTCCAAGGCAAAAATCCTCATGGGCACATATCTGGGTAACCTGAATGGATGTAATTCACATCCATAAATTCTGATAACTGTATGGTTTTGATACAAATACCAATCCCCAACTTTATAAGTCCTTGAAAGTTGCAAGGTATTTCTAATTTCATTACTGAGCCTTGGGGGAGGAATTCCTATTAACAAAGTTGTTGCAGGATATACAAACTGATCAATGAATTCAGTGTAGGAATAGGGAGAATCAGAGGAAGAATGAATTATGGGGGACCAAAATATGACTGACCTGGGGTTTCCCTTGGCATCAAGTTTTTGAACAGGGAAAGGGAACCTTTCTGACTGATAGTAGATAATGAGATGATAGATGACTGAGGAGTACTTAAAAACTTTTTCAATATCTAGCCTTATGAATTGATCATGGATCTTGTTGGCTATGAAGGAAGCAAAATCATATTTAATCTCAGGAGGTTGCCCAGGAGTAAAAATGGATAGAAAAGCCAAGGTTATCTCATCCACATATTCACTGGTGTTGAATCCTAAGACAAAAGATATAATATTTACAATGAGCCTTCCCAATGTATTGAAAAAGTAAAAACCATAGGGAGGAGACCCTTTTGGCTGATGCTCAGGTAACATGAAATGCTGACACATGGATTTTAGCTTTTCTGGGGTTAATTGCCTGGTTTTCTCAATCAATCCTTCCATGGACAATGGTGCTAGTTCTTGGTCTGGTTCAAAGTGTAACATGGCATTGATAGCCTGGGGAGTGATGGGAAACAGAACACTTTGATCAGGAGCTATTACAGCCCTCCGTGTGGGATCATAGTTTGAATGACAATAATGGATGATTTCTGGGAAATAAATGACTGAAGGGATGAGATACCTTGGGAGATTGGATTCCCACAACCCTATAAGATCTTGCCCCTTTGAGTATTCGTCTCTGCAGCGACAATAACTCACTAGGGGACTTTCATCAAAATGCAGGTCTTTAATTTGGAAATATTCATCTATCAAAGGTAAATATTCCAATTCACGGTGAGGAGCATTCAGTGGAGTGATATTCAGAGCTGCCGGGGCCTCCATTTTGGTTCTTGTGGATTCAAAATGGAGGTTTTTGGTTTTCCTCGCAAGCCGGGCGGGATTTCTAAAATGAAGGAAATTGGCACAATTTGTTGATTCAGGGAGAAATTACACAGTTTTAAAACCTCTGGGGAAGACTCAGTGATGATTTTTAATCACTATTTCAGCGAAAAACAAAGAGAACTGAGTTTTACTTGTAGTCAGGGCGAAAAGGATAAATACCTGTTTTTAGAAGGAGGCTGGTTCTTTAACAGGTAACAGGTGATGGTGGGACTGTACTTGAACACAGGCGCAGCGGAATCTTGGAGTGAATTAGTCAATTACAGTGGAAATTCGAAAATCGCAGCAGGGAGCACTATCGTTTTCAAATAACGAAAATAACAGAAAAACACGGAAAAATGGCTTTATTTACAAGTTAAAAGGGTTTTTTATTTTTCCGAGGAATGACGTCATCGACGTACGGGCTGACGTATGCAAGGTCGGGCGGTAAGCGGTAAGTCCCCGCACCGCTTTTGGTCGAGGGTGGTATTAGACGGGAGGGAAACGATTCCACAAAGTCATTGCCACGTGGAAGGTGAACTGTTGAAATACCACCCGCTCCCCGCTCGTTAAAGTTCTCACAAAGGATGGGTAGCGGGGTTTACGTGGATCGTTGATCTGCGAAGGATTGATCTGACGGTTGAAGTGATGGGGGAATAAACGGAGGTTTCAGGTGTGGGCCCGTCGGGCTTTAAAATATTTTAAGCTTTAATTTAATCACCCCGGGAGACATCCTATAGGCGGAAAAGTTATTAATTAGTCCTGATGACTAATTAATCCCGTATGCGAAAAGAAAGGGGTTGCGGCGGGGTTTGGTTAAGTGGAACGCCAGGTGGACAAACCACGGTGGCACGAGATTTTTCCGAAAAAAATAAAACTTCGGGTCTTGTATTTTTGGTTTTAAACATACATATTGTATGTCTAAAGTTTGATTTTTTCATATATATATTTTTTAAATGATAAATTAATTAATACAACTAATTCACCATAGGGGCGGGATTATTGTATAAAGGTATAATTTAACCAAAGGGCTTATATAATGGGTTTTCTTTTAAATGCACGGGGAAATAATTACTTTGGTTAAACTATATAATAAAGGGGTTTTTGGGTTATTTATATAAAAAAGGAGTTATATACTTAGGATAGGGTATTTCACTAGGGATTTAGTAAAATAAAGTTAAACATTAATATGGCAAAGGGACAAGGGAACTCAAAACACTTGGCACATCTAAGAAAGTGACAACTTCTGAAGTAAATTGCAATATCTTATCTTCAACACTTAAACTTAGAATAGCAAGTTATCTTGAGGGATTTTTATGAAATTTTGTATGAGTTTCCTAAGTAAAATGGGATTTTACTTAGGAAAAAAATGAAGGTGAATGATTATAATGATGAATTATCTCAAGTACTTAGGTCTTTTTGATCATTAGGCCGAGGGTCCGGTCCCTCCAGAAGTCAAGGAAATGCCTTGAGCCCCTTTGATCTCCAAATACCTTAGTACTTTGGGGGAAATTAGTAAAACTCTTGAGGGGAAAGTGATGAGGGAGGTTAATGAGTTTGACTTTGCTATGATTTTCCAGTGTATTTCCTGCTTTAGTACTTATGATGAAAGTAAAGGATCAAAAACATGTAGCAGCATCATTCATCAGATAACACTTTGCAGCACCATCTACCTACCCTATCTACTTAACACTACCATTTTCTCTTCTTTATTAGGGTGCATTTAGACTTGCAAACCCTTATCAATCTTTTCTTTTTACATGATAAATCTATCTATTTCTACCCTTATTACATCCAAGGGCTCAGATTAAACTGTTGAGCACCTTTTATTCACTCTACCTAGCTACTTATCTGCCAAGATTAAACTGTTTGGATAGATATTTATTCTCTAATCTATAACATGAAATTGAAATATGACTAATATTAAATATTGTTTAACTTGAATTCATAAAGGTTGGACAAGTCATAACACACTGTTTATTACAGAAAATGAAATAGTAGTGGCATTTGGATTTGCACACTCTCCTTGGTCTATTTTTTGCTTGGGGTTCATTTCTTTCTCTTTTTTGACCATTTTATTCTTTTTACCCTTTGATCTTTCTTTTAGGGTATACCCTCTTTACATTTTTTAAATTTTTTGATTTTTTGGTTTTTCAAGAATATGGAACACCTTTGCTCAAGAAAGAAGGTTTGAACATATTCCATAATTCAATCAAGACAATCATGAAAGATGAAACCTATTGGTATAGGAGTCTAACATGGCATACACACACACACACACACACACACACACACATACATTGTCAACGATAGCTAAAACAAGTCAGAGAAAACTGGACGTTATGCCGGAAAACCCTCGGCTATTTCATTTCCATCTTGATGGAATAGAATGGGAACACTTAAATTAGTAACGAATTCAGAAAGTTGATAGATTATTCCAAGTACGAATTATGGAGGTTAAATTCCTAATCACCAAACATGTATACGATTATCCTTACATTTAATAATTGACAGAGATATTAATCAATGGAGGGATTAAAATAATAAATATGTCAAGTCAAACATCAAGAATCGTTTTCACAACATATAGTTAAAATAATGTTGATTTGAATGAATGGTTTTTGTATCATGTTGGTAATATCAAACCTTATATTATATCTCCGTACCTATATGTATTTTATATGTATTTGATTCGAATTGATTAACGGGATATATACATTGATATCACAAAGGTATGAAATAACCTTAGTAATATAATGGTATATTATATATTAAAAAGGAATGAAATCCCTTGCAGAGATTGAAATTACCTATGACTTTAATAAAAGAGTAATTATGAGGAATTATCATAGTATGGGGATATAAATTACCCTAAGATATATAAGTTAGATCTTAGTGTAATAGATTGAGAATACTATTACAAGGTTAAACTAGGATGGAATGTATAAAGTGTATAGGTTATACAAAAAATTACTATAATTATTTTAATTATAGTTGTGATAGAATAAGATAATGAAGAAGTATCGCCAAGTGGAAATGGAAAGGAAAACTAACTATGAATTATTCAAGTTAGACAAGTATAATCAATGGAAGAAACTTTATAATTGAGTTCATGAATTATAAATGAAAGAATTTCAATAGAAAGTGTAACGATATACTTCGTTGATTAATGACCAACTATGAATAAAGGACATAATTCGTTAAATAGTGATGAATTAATAGAAAGTAGGGGATGAAAACTTAAGTATTTATGTTATAAATATAAAAAAAATTATGGAAAGTGGAGTTGTTGCAGAGTGTATCAAAGATTTTATTGATCTCATGCATACAAATCTAAACCACAATTTTTACTATCTATAATTTTCATTTTCCATATCTTAGGGGGTATTTTCTTCTGTTAACTCTAGTAGGATGGTCCCATTCTACTTCTGCATTCAGTTTCTTTATGACTAAAGTTATTGCAAAGCGAAGATTCAACTTAATCTTTAGGGGGTGAGAAAACATTGTAGGAATATGTCTATTCCATTATTTAATTCTTTGGTTTTCGTGCTTCTCTAGTTATAATAGTTTTATGAGCAACACACTGAAAATATTTATGACCAAAATTGTGACAAGTGAAGCATTGACCATTGTAGTAGGAATACTTCGATTTACAATATCTTTTTGTGTATATTTCCTTTGATTCATGTAAAGTTGTTCCTCTTGAGAAGTATTTGTTCCTTAATTATTTTGTTGCGAGCTATGATTCTAATGAATCCTTCATTTAGAGGCATTGATATAGCTTCTTGTACCGATTTTCGAAGATTTCATAGATTTTGATGATTCAAAATTTGAACGGTATCCAAGACCTGTCTTGATTAGGGGAGATCATTTCTCTGATGAATTATTCTAAAGACATATATCCTTCAGCAAACTTAAGATTTAAAGCCTTTGTTTTCTCAAGTTCCTTCCTTAGACCCATTATTTCAAGTTCTATGTTTTCACATTGTATTTCATTTTCTGGAAATTGTTTCTTTAAACCATGTTTAGCTAATTTAGCTTATTCTTGACAAATTTTTAGTTGAGTTTTTTCTTGAACAAGAGTATTTTCCTTCTATATACAAATTTCATTTTCTTATTTTTTGTTATAAACCTGAGTCTATCAATTTATTCTGTAGAATCCATAAAGACATCATCAGATTCATCTACACATTGGTCTTCAAATTCCATAAGTAACTGATAATCTTGACCAGATTCATCATCCTCATTATTAGAATAATATTCATTAAGTTCATCGATATAGAAACTTTTTTTTTCTATTAAGACTTCTTTTAACATTCCATTTTTGAGAATTCTCCCATTTCTCGTGATTTTATTTGTAAGGAGATTTAGTAGCATAATGGCCAACTCTTCCACAAGAAAAAAATTGAACGAAAGCTTACCTCTAAACTTACCAGTTCCTACTTGAATTTTATTCACATAATTCAATTCTTCTTCATTTGAAATGTAACATGTTCCCTTAAGTTCTTCCTTTTCCTTCCCTTTGTATGTAGATTTTCAAGGTTCTTCTTTGAAATCTGATGGACCCCCTTTTTTCATTTCATAAGATGTTAAAGTCCCATGGAGTTGTTCAATAGTAACATTCTTGAATCTTGCATTCCTTCAATGGAGGAGACTTTGGATTTTAACTTTGAGGTTAGGGATATTATAGTTTTCTCAACAACTGTATAATATTTTATTTCATCACCAATATTTCTCATTTTGTTAATGATCTCATCTAGTCTAAGGAAAAGCACTACAATAATTTCATCATCATGCATTCTGAGAGTCTCATATTGAATTCTGTGTTTGAAGTCTAGCGTTATTTACCTTAGCGTAACCTTCATAGGTTGGAACGATATTTTCCCACATAGATTTTGTGGTATTCAGGTGCATGACCTTCACAAATTATGATTTTTATAGTCTTCCTAAGAGAGCATTGATTTCCTTTCCATTGGTTTCATATTTTTTCATCACCGCATCATCTATGGGAATGGAGTATGGGTATCGATATCCTCCTTCAAAGATTACCCATACATCAACTCCAATTCACCACAGATATGCTCTCATTATGAATTTTGAAAATACAAGTTTAGTTTTATTAATAAACGGTGGTCTAATAGAAGATATTCCCTCTAAACTACTAAAATTGATGTATTTTAATTGATAAAGATCCTTCTAAAGGATATTCTATGATACCAATTGTTGGGAAAAATACCAGTGGGAGGGGGTGAATCAATATTTTGAATTAAAATGTCTAAAATTTAGATTCGGAAATATGTATGCTACTCTCATTAAAGAAAACTATGTATGTACACTATTTCAAAGAAGAAAAAAATTATATATCTAGTTTACTGATTTTTATATCTTTTACCATTGCATATGTAGAATTTACTTATAGTATGTAGTAAGAGACATAAAGAAATTAAAGAAAATGAGAAACACACATAGAACACCATGATTTTTAGGTGGGAACCCAATGTGGGAGCAAAACACCATTTTTGTTGTCTTTGTATTCTTTCTTATAATATAAAGAAAAATATTACATGTGTATTGATATAGACTCTTTTCAGTACGCAGAAACACACTTACAAAAAGTTACAACTTTTTTTCATTTTCCAACACCCACTGGAAGGGATCAAAAACCCCCTTAACTTGTTTACCAACTCCTACCGGAAGGGAGCCCCTACCCTCTTTATGAAGGCTGAAAACCTCAAATCCTTGTGGACCACTTTTCAAAATGTTTTAGATTCAATCCACTTGTCAAACAATGATCACACAACCTGTAGTCCACCATTCATCAACTTTTCAAACTAGACCCATACCAATCATAAACTCAATGAAATTGAGGCATTGAACCTGAGACATTGTCAGACTGTAAATTAACTGAAATATGAAGAATCAAATAGCCAAATGTAGATTTCAACAAGAAACAACAAATATCAAATTATGTACACGATTTTATAGAATAATACTAGCGTATATATGCACTTTCTTTGTATCACACCTATGTACAAATCTCAGAGTACTGAGCATCGAATCGTCATTCACTAAACCATACTGAGATCAATACATTAATTATAGATTACCTTAAAGAATCATAGATCATTGAATCACCATATTGTAACATTATTACCAATCAATATACATTTCAACATTTAACATTGTCGACACTATCATATACAAATCATGATAATAGAGACATCATTGACAGACAACAAGAATAAGAACAAGATTGATCAAATCATTCATCATAAAGTAAGTTTTAAAAACCTTATAATATATACACTACTTTCCTGAAGTAGACTCGCATATGTACATACTTTCCATGCACAATACCAACATATGTACATGCTTACATACACAATAGCCGCATACATATATGCACATATGAAATAAATTTTCTTAGAAAATATATGCAACCTTCCAAATATGGATCCACCTATGTAGAGTACTATCCCCAAATGCACTTGCATACGGATATGAAAAATGGAAAAAAACCATTCACAACAAACATAATTTCACTTTCCACAGCCTTTATTTTCAATAATTCATACTTCTGAATAAATAATTTAGATCATATATTCATCAATATTAGCTACTTATACATTTACGATAACAAAACCAATCAAGAATATATGTTAACATATTGCAAATATTTCATATCTAATCTCCCCCTTCCTTGTTGGTGCACACCTATTTGAGATCAAATTATTCATAGACAACCCAATACTTGCACAATCAACACCTTCATCTCCATCTCTTTATATAGTATTTTCCTTAGATAATACCTTAGGTAAATAATTTGGTTAGGTTGTGAGTATTCTTTAACTAGATCAAATAACCGTTATCACTCCAAATACTATGGGCCAATGCCATAGTAATGACCCCTCATATACAAAATACCATGGTTCGGATTTTATATGCAACTTTGACTCACAAAACCAATGTATGTACACAACATTATTTCTCATGAACCGCCTAAAATTTCTCAAGCTGTATATTTCCAATCCATCTGTGTTCATCACATTTGTAGCATTTGATCCAATCATGTTGACATCTTTATTAAGTAGGTTCACATCAAGAAAAACACATTAGCCATAATTCCCAGAGTTAGAGAACCAATTTTCTGTTGTTAACTGACATAAGCTTTTGTTAGTTTAACTTTATTTAAAATAGTTAACATCGCTCCTATCCATCATATTATCATAATATTTTTAAATTTATATTGGAAATAAATATGGTCAAAACACCATACTTTGGGAATGCGAATGAACAAAAATGGTCCTCCACCAAAATTTGAAAATATGAAAGATAAAAATGAATTAAACTATTTGATTTGACTTCTATCCATTAAAATTTCAAAATATTTCAAAGCTCTTAATAGCATATTAGAAACTTACATTTTATTTACATGTAAAATGGATATAGACCAGGCATATATTCCATGAAATGGACAACAAAATTAAGAAAATTAAGATGTATTATATATTCAATTTGTTTTCATCTATAAATTCATAATTTACTCCTTGTAATTAGATATTGATTTATGATAATGATTTATGTCCTTGAAATTGGATCATGATAATATTAAATGATAGCCAATATTAGAGGATAGATGTATATAGAATACCTAAAATTTATATACAGATGGAGCAATTTTCATTTTGATATAGATGATGAGAAAATTAAGTTACGATAAGGCTATACCTTATCGTGCTGGTAGCATTTCTTTTGTGTGAGGTGACGGTCTCAAATCCTCAACAATTCTGTTCAAGATGGATCCTGGATGAAACAGTCAGCAATTGAGTGGAGTTTTCCTGCCTGAATTGGGTGGGTAGCCTGCATCCCATGATAATGGAAGAGCTCAACACCCAGCCTATTCCACACGTTTCCAGCACTATGAACTCTATGGGATTCAACTGTGTGCCCCTCATGTTGGTTATTTTCATGATCATCGAAGCAACTTTTTCCAATCACACTATTTATCAGACTTTTTCCTCCCTCAACCTGAGCCACACAGTAGCCGAAGTGGCGAAACACAACCCGAATATCTTAGGCTCTCTCATATTGAAGCATACCAAAACATAGTGAAGCATATAGTAAAAGCTAATATCATGGTCATACTAGATTCAGGTTTCTCATGAGTTTCTAGTATGCATGTATAATAGTGATGTTTACCTATAGTATCTTGAATGAATGAATCAGATTACATATTCTATATAGATTGCAATGGTGCATTTGAGGGACCCATAGTAAATTAAACGGTTAAATTTATGCCCCTGCCAAAGTTGTATTAATCATTGACCCATGATGGTGTATGCCCAAAAGTGAAAAATATTTATGGAATGCATAGGCCCTGCCTTGTTAGATTTTAACAAGAAGGGAGGGTGATAGAAATAACTAAAAAACACTCATATATTAAACACACTCTTATATTATACACAAATGGTGTATGCTTTGCACCCAGTTACAACTTTTTTTCATTTTCCAACACCCACTGAAGGGATCAAAAAACCCCTTAAATTTTTTACCAGCTCTTACTGGAAGGGAACCCCTATCCCCTTTATCAAGGCTGTAAACCTCAAATCCTTGTAGACCACTTTTCAAAATGTTTTAGACTCAATTCACTTGTCAAACAATCATCACACAACCTGAGTCTGCCATTCATCAAATTTTCAAACTAGACCCATACCAATCATAAACTCAATGAAATTGAGCCATTGAATCTGAGACATTGTCACACTACAAATTAACTAAAATATGAAGAATCAAAGAACCAAATGCAGATTCTAACGAGAAACAACAAATGTCATATTATGTACACGATAAGGATTGAATACCAAAACGCACCATACCTTTGACAAATACCCACCATAAATAGAATCCATATGGTTTGGTGTATGCGTTGCAGCCGATTGAATCGATCCTCCATCGCTGATAAAGTCTCTGCGTCTGAGTTTTCATTGTTGCTTCAACTATTTGCAGATTATGTCCCTCCAGTAGCACTATGATTGAAGGCAACATGTTGCCCTTATGCGCACACTTTACCGGGCAGAAGAGGTCTTTTCTTGCATGTCTTTTCAATGATATCTCTGGCAATTGTGAGACAACCGCATTGGCCTCGGCGTGATTTTGATAAAACTTACCATGAGACAACGCCTAGTCTAGCAGCAAAAATTTTTACACTCTCTGCTTCTTGGCTTTCCCATAAAGGGTTAGCTCAGATAGGCTCCGATACCATGATAGAAATAACTAAAAAACAGTTATATATTAAACACACTCATATATTATACACAAATGGTGTATGTGTAAACACACTCACACACAGATTACATTTAGATTACTCTATTAAATAGAGTTTCTAAGATCCAACTTATTCCTAATTTAAAGAGAGGTGTTGAGAGAATTTCTCAACCATCACAAACCAACTTCTCAAATATAGAATGTAAGCATTACCTCCAACAAAAGCTTCAAAATAGAATGGTTTTCCAAAAATTACACACCAAAGAATCAATGGTGGAGATTGAATGCGGTAAAACTTACAAAATTAAAAATAAAAAATAAAAAAAATTATGCAAACCATCGTTGATTTTATTATTGATTTTGCACGCACTTATTATAATTGATAGCATAACTACCCACTCTCCACAAATCTCATTTACCATTAGTAGACATATTGTTTAATATAAAATATAATAATTCAAATATTTTTCATCATTTTTTAAAATAATTCCTTATAATTCACAATACATTAATTGACATATTCTCTATTTAATATTATTTAATATAAAATAAAATAATTTAAATATTCTCATGATATTTTCAAATAATTCCTTGTAAAAATATTTAATAGTGACATTTGTGTTAAATCAATCAATGAGTACAACCACCTTTTAGTCGGAATCACTCCTTTCCATTTCATGTGATGTTTATAATAATTTCCAACCTTAAGATAATTAAAAAATATATTTCTCAAAAAAAACTTTTAAAACATATTAAAAAAAATATTTAACACATATACATATAAAATTAGCTATATCATTTATATGTGTTTCATCTATTTCAATTACTTGTTTGAAATAGATATACAATTTATAATAAATCCTTGTTAATATAATGTAGGTTTCCATTCAAACATTTAATCAATTTATTATAAATAGTTTTGAAGGTTTGATTTTTTAATTAAATTTATATTTTTAAATAAAATAATAAAAAATTAAAATTTAAAAATTATTATTATTTAATTTAAATATGTTCATCTCCAAAGAAAATGGCAAGTGAAGAGTTCCATAATACCATCGGACAGCCCATTTTGATCATTCCCGAATCGGTGGAACGTTGGGGCCTTACCTCTCCTTGGAATGGGGGGACGGGAGTTGGGCAATTCAATCCCTGTCATCTGTGTATAATAAAACTCCACCGTCAATTATATATGGATTATATAGATCAAGTTTAAAATTAAATATTTATTTAACATGAATATTTTGTATAGATATTTTCTAAATCGATAAGAACATATAATAATCCACCCTCCCTAATAACATTTGATGATCTAGAATATAAATATAATAATAATGTATAACCTCTGGACTACAACCTTCGTATTAGAGTCTGCATTGATTCACTCATAGACAACAATACCATTAAAGTGACAATACAAACACTTCCTTTATACTTCGATTTTGTAGGTTCTAACGATTCAATGACAACAACAAAATTAATGACAAATCGCACCATAAGCATTGAATACCAAATCACGGCCTAAATACACGCATTAATGTTTTGCAGAGGGGCCCGTCATGATAACAAAAAAATAAATGACAAATCTGACCATAAGCATTGAATACCAAATCAAGGACTAAATTCACTCATTTAAGTTTTGAAGAGGTGCCGGTGATGATAATTTGTTGTTGTGTGTACCTGATACGACTGATGACCCGATTATAGGTAGAATCGGAAATAGGCCAGGTGATATGGAAATGTATGTACATTCACTATCATTAGCCTATCGCCTCATCTTGGTCACAAAATTTTAACCTTATGTCAATACTGAAATATATGATAAAAAGTCGTTAAAATATTTTTTCAAAAACTAAAAAAAATGTCTATAGCTAATGTCAACTTTACCACCCAATAAAATTTCAGAAAAATAATATGGTCAAAATAATAAGCTGAAATGGATGGTTTGTGGGTTCTTGCATGGAGGTCGGTTACACTTTTTAGCAAGGTGAGTACGTGATTTTGGGGAAAAAGGGAACGATGGTTTGTGGGTTCTTGCATGGAGGTCGGTTACACTTTTTAGCAAGGTGAGTACGTGAGTTTGGGGAAAAAGGGAACGATGGTTTGTGGGTTCTTGCATGGAGGTCGGTTACACTTTTTAGCAAGGTGAGTACGTGAGTTTGGGGAAAAAGGGAACTCGATAGAGCTGCTGATTGAGGGCTCAGAGACAACTCATTCAAGTATTAGAAAAAAAACCCTTAATCAAGATTTAATGTAACACAGAAGTTTACTCAAGCTTTTATGTCTCATTAAAAGCCTTGTTTAGGGTCTGCACAAGCCATTTCCTGCATACCACAAGCTAGAGAGGAGCTGAACTGAGAGTTTGGGAGCTCGACCAAGATGTTTGACCTCGATCGAGCTGCACAACGACCCCACAACCGTTCGAGAAGATAAAACCAACGACCAGGATGTTTGAGCTCGGTCGAGCTGCACAACCACTCCACAATCGTTCGAGAAGATGAAACCAACAACCGTCTAGTAGATTTCTTATCATTTTTCTCCATTTGAACTAATTTTTTTTTTTTAAATAAAATAATTTGAAATGAAAAAATCACTATACAAAAACCATTAAAAATCATTTAAAAAAACCTAGAAAACCACAAAAAAACAACCATCAAAACCACCGAAAAAACCCTTCAAACCACTAAATTTTTTTTTAACATAGGTTTTAACTTTTATTTTATGATGAATTTTTTATGTTTCTAACGGCAAAATCTTTATTTTCTAGTTTTTGTTAGTTCATTTAGTTAATTTTTATATATGACTCTTATATTATGTTAACTAGATATAATAATAAATATTATTATCTAACTAGTTTTTGTTAGGTTATTTAGTTAATTTTTACATATCAGTGTTATATTATGTTAACTAGATATAATAATAAATATTATTATCTAATTTTAAGGTCATGACTAGTGTCTAGCAAAGGTATATGAACATGTGACCTCTTAGGATAAAAGACATGCTCTTAACCATTAGGTCAACTCAAGATGTATGGGCCAAAAAAATCAAATTAATAACATAACTACATGACATAATGTTAAATATATAATCATATTTTAACGACGTTACATAGTTATATATAACGATAAATGTATAATATAACATAGTATAACTATAACATATATGTATGTGTGTGTTCAAGTTTCAACAATGCATCATTTATATATACATTAAACCCATGATGAAAAATGCATTTAAAGTGAATAAAATTTTTTAGACCATTTTCTATTTTTTACTATATTGTTTCATTCTGTAGTGTATTATGAGAGAAACATTGTCAACATGTGCTTGCACCTGGTACATGTCATTTGTCAAAGTAAAAAATTATAAGAACTTATAGTGTTATGGACTATTTGGTTGGCATGAAATTTTATTAGTTTTGTAAATAGGTTTATTTGAATTTTTTATATATATTAACAAAATTATGCTTTTAATTTATCAAAAATGGAGACTTTCGAATTTAAGACTTCAGACTATATTACTTGAGTTTAGAAATGGTTTTGTTGACAACATTATTTCTAAGTTAATATTGTTTCCTTGGATTAGTTTCTATGTGTTATATATGTATTATATGTAATATGAGAATCCATTTCCCATATGCCACTAAACTGCAGGTTTTCAGAGTGTGGAGGGGTGTAATATACATGGTTGGGCCCATCATAGATCACGTAGCCCAACCAGAGTGGGTGTTCCACCCGTATATCATGGCTCTGACAACAGTCAGAGTGTTAGAGGCAACACTTTTTTCTCTATTGATGATCATGTTACAGATAGTGGACAATCTTCACCAATCATGGGTACACCACCTATATTTTTAAATCCTCTTTGAACTTTGTGTATTTATGTCTTGAAATTGTCTTTAGTTTTTAAATCATATTCAATTGATGCGCTTGAATTTAATATATATGTCATTATGTTTAGTTTCTTATATATGTTAAATTCTTTTTATGATTTGCAGAACCTCAACACGGCGAACCTGAGGATGACAGTGCAACATTGATTTCTTTGTGGAATGACATTACAACCACTATCACATAAGAGGTTCTTAGAGCCCAATATATGTGTATCACATGAGTGTTTGGTAAAATACTCTCTAGCTAACCCACTAGGAGTAGTTTGACTTTGATTTTGGAGAGCATCAACTGGTGTAGAAATTTTTTGAATAATAAATAATTATCCACCGAGACTATCCTGGTCACATACTATTTGAACTTCATACACAACACATAATCTCTTCCACTCAACTCAACTCAGATCATCACACATGCGGAAATAAAATCAAGCGATAACACATCAAATCATCATACACATTAACACAGTATGTATGGGGAAAGCTTATAGCTGAAAACCCCGCAGCTATTGTGTATATTATAGTGGAGAAATCATGTAACAAACTCAGTACAATACTCCTCACAAGTACTCAGTACTTTCTCATAAAGTTACACACAAACTAGCTCAGTTTTGAACAGGTTACTGGTTCAAAACTCACCGCTAATTGCCTTGCCTCACAGTGGTTTAATGCTATGGGACACATTCTCTTTATATAGATAAACCAATTAACCTGAATTGCTAGAATCCTGCAGTTTACTCATCTCAGGGTGTTGCAAATAGCAAGCGTATAGTCACCACTGATAGCTAACTCCACCCTTTCACCTACCTCTTTCACTGGTCTCCACTGAATTGATCATGCACTGTAGTGAACTGATGTGTTCTTGAGTTGAATAATGAGTTACTAATTAATGAATTAAATAATATTTAATTCACTCCACTCATAAGTAATGGATTAGCTAGGTTAAACTAATCTCAACTAGTTAAACTAAATAAACAACATAATCAATTAATCACTTATTAACTTCTCCTGCAAACTCGTCATCAAGTCCACCATGCCTAACTCACAAAATATTAGACCAAACCCTTTAAAGTGCATTTCTCCATAACAGAAATGAGCCATTTTATGGAATGAATCGAAGTGCTCCAAGAGAGTAAACTGAAGTTTATAGTCCAAATATTATTAAGGGTAAATAATATTTGACTTCCATATTTTAAGGAGAGGCAGTCTAAAAATAGACTTCGACCTATAGGTCCAAAAAATAGAGTCCCATCTATTTTTACCAACATGACCAATACTCCAAGAATAACATACTGCAATCCTCGGACCATACTCCATATGTCTAAAAAATAGACATAGTCTAAAAATAGATTTTGCGCCAGAATTTGCCTGCGGGCCCACTTAGTGAAGGCGACTTCATTTCACTAAGCTCCATCATCTGGCTGCATTCTCAACCTTCTCCTCCAAGAAGATATCATTCCAATCCCTAATTCGTGGAATTTAACCTACTCTTGGTGAGCCTTCGCCGGATGTCGATCCCGACCGTGGAACATATGAAAGCACTATGATTCTCCGCCAACACAACTGATATGATGGTGCCTAATCAGGCCACGCTACCAACTGATCCTCCTTCTCTGTACTATGAACCATATCCCTTATGTGGGCTCTCCTCGACATAGCTAATATATGCCAAGCCTGCCCAAAAGAGCTTGGTAGGCTTAACCATAGCTTGCAAAAGCTGGTTAACAGCATAGCATATATCGGGTCGTGTATTGACCAGATACATAAGCGACCCCACCAACTGTCGATAGATAGTGGTATCCACTACCTCCGCTGAAGTAGCATCCTCCTTCCTCCAACCTCCAGGAAGAGGAGTGTCAACAGGCTTGCAGCCTTGCATGTTGAACCTCTCCAGAATCTCCCGGGCATACTTGCCCTGAGAAACAAACAGTCCTCCACTGCGCTGCCAAATCTCCAATCCCAGAAAATAATGAAGGATGCCCAGGTCCTTCATCTCAAACTCTCGTGCAAGATCCTCCTTGCATGAAAGTATCAACTGCTCGTCGCCAGTCAAAATCAGATCATCTACATACAGTACGATGATCCACAGCTTCCCCTCCACCACAATCTGGTACAGGTTTGGATCCGCCTCACTCTTGGAGAATCCAAGCCCGGTGAAGTAGCTGTCTATCCGAGTGTACCAAGCACGAGGTGTTTGCTTCAGCCCGTACAGTGCTCTCTTGAGTCGGCACACATGCGACTCACTGCTGAAGATCTCAAAACCTTCAGGCTGCTCTATGTACACCTCTTCCTCAATAACTCCATTGAGGAACGCAGTCTTCACATCCATCTGATGAATGTGCCACCCCATCCGCGCTGAGAGAGCAAGGATCGTCCGTATGGAAGAGTACCTTGCGACAGGTGCAAAAGTCTCCTCATAGTCAATCCCCTCGATCTGTGAGAAGCCACGGGCGACAAATCTCGCCTTGTACTTATCCACACTCCCGTCAGCCGCCTGCTTCACCTTGTAGATCCATCGCGAACCTACAACTGATTTCCCAACCGGTCTTGGGACAATCTCCCATGCACTGTTCCTGATGATCGAATCATATTCTTCGATCATGGCATCAACCCATGCGGGTTCCTCCACGTCTTCCTCAAAAGAGGATGGCTCTGTCACAACACATTGACCAAGACGGGCGGGGACCTGCCAGGGAACAACGGACTGCCTTTGAAGCTGTAAGTAGGTGGTCCTACAACCTTCTCTCGCATCCCGAGCCGCCGCCGCCCTTCAGAGTGTATGCGCCATCCGATGGCTGGCGCTGTCTGTGGTTTCTTCCACCTCCCGAACTCCCTTCGTGGCTGATCCACATCCGTAAGCTCCTCCCAGGGAACTAATAGCTCCTCATCTGCGAGCGGCGGGGCAGCTCCCTCTCAAGCGAACACCGATGGCTTCTCCTCCGAAATTATATCCGTCGCACACCGCCTTCGACCGTCCGACAAATATACCGATTGCAGTGCACGTTGTACCCCACAAATATTCCAACTTCAGCAGTTGGATCCATCTTCCTTCTCGCATCCTTCGTCACATGCATGTAGACAGGAGAACCAAAAATCCGCAAATGGGAAATATCAGGCCTCTTGCCAGAATAAGCCTCCTCTGGTGTACTCATGCCAAGAAACTTGTGAGGACAACGGTTCTACACATACACTGCTGTATTGCATGCCTTAGCCCACAAGTGAAGGGGTGTAGCCCCATCATGCACATCGGCCTCAGTGCAATTCCCAGGATCATTCTCGTTCTTCCGCTCGCCCACCCCGTTCGCCGGATCATGGGGGTATTGTTTCTCCGAATCTCCTCTCGTACGAACTCCTGAATTTAGCCGAGATGCACTCCACCACCCATCACCTTGGAGCTAAATCACTCTTTCCCGCCCTCCTTCTCGAATTGCTTTAAACTCACGTAATCATGTTTAATGTAATGTTTCTTCTGCATGAAGAAGATCCAGCACTTTCGAGAGAAATCATCAACAAATATCACATAATACATGTGCTTTGATGTTGAAGCAACTGAGAAAGGACCACACACGTTTGTGTGAACTGTCTCAAGGATCGTTGTGGCGCGACTATCCTTCTCGTGAAAGGTGGCTTTCACATACTTCCCTAAAGTACACCCCTTGCACTGATCTGACCGCACAAGGGTGCCCTTAGGAAGCCCAGTAGAAATCAGCTGCAGAATCTTCAAAGCTCCATGGTGAAGGTGGCTCAATCTCTTGTGCCACAGTTCGCCCTCATCATCCCGGCTCACCACTTCTCCCGCTTTGCATGCCATAGCTGCGCAATCATCCACCTGGAACTGGTAAAGGTTCTGAGTTTGAACCCCTATCTTCCGGGTCTCTCCAGTAGTCTTACTGCGCAGGAAGGCTTTTCCTTTGCTGAAGACCACATCATACCCCTTATCCTCCAACATCACCACAGAGATCAAGTTCTTCTCCAATCCAGGTACATGCATGACATCCTTCAATACAAAGGGCTTACCAGACTCCCTCTGAAAGAATATGGTACCGATACCAGTCACACTGTATCTACCATCATCGCCCATCTCGATGTGCACACCCAAATCTTTGTCCTCCAGATCTAAGAACAACTCCCGATCTCCCATCATATGAAATGATGCACCTCTATCCAAGAACCACACCGATCCTAACACACTTGAAACCAAGCATGTGATCAGTGAGCTTTTGGCGATACTGAGGTATTTGGCAATACTGTCGCCCTTTTCCATCTTGATGTTCCTGAGCTTATCTTTGAGCGCCGGCTTCCTTTGGTCACTCTTACACTGGAATAGATTCGTCAAAGCTTTCCACATTAAATATGGAGTAGCCTTTCCATGCAGGCTGGATACAATATGATCTTTGACGCCCTCCAACAGGATCCTTCGACACTTCGCCATATTCTTTTTCCATGCATCGACTTCAGCAGGATCAGTGGGCTTTTGGACATCCGTATCTATGAACTCCTTGAGACCATTATCTTATAATACTGCTTCCATGCAATCCTTCCATGCAACATAATTCGAACTGCCTTCAAGAGCATATTCGAGTCCCAAACCGTTGAAAGACATTTTCAACACCGGCACCAAGAAAACAAAACTGCTGCAAAATTCGAATTCCACCTCAAAGCTCAACCGCTCTAGATCTGTGAGAACAAATTATTTCTAGCACAGAGATTGACTGCAAGGGGAATTTACCAGACCTTTCACTTTCCGAAGAAAGATGAATCCAGAGGCTACCTGGCCCGCATGCAGACTCTGTCTACCGAAATAAGTTTGTAATCACTGTGATGATCAATATCTGCTTCAATAGCTCCGATACCATGTAGAAATTTGCTGAATAATTATTAATTATCCACCGAGACTATCCCGATCACATACAATTCGAATTTATATGCAACACATAATCTCTTCCACTCAGATCATCAAACATGCGGAAATAAAATCAAGCGATAACAAATCAAATCATCATACACATTAACACAGTATGTATGGGGAAAGCTTATAGCTGAAAACCCCGCAGCTATTGTGTATATTATAATGGAGATATCAAGTAACTAAATCAGTACAATACTCCTCACAAGTACTCAGTACTTTCTCATACAGTTACTCACAATCTAGCTCAGTTTTGAACAGGTTACTGGTTCAAAACTCACCGCCAATTGCCTTGCCTCTATTGCGTGCTTCAATGCTATGGGATGGCCTCTTTATATAGATAAACCACTAGCCTGAATTGCGCAATCCTCATGGGCTTACTCCACCTATCTGTGTGTTGCAAATAGCAACAGTATAGTCACAACTGATAGCTAACTCCACCCTTTCATCTACCTCTTTCACTCGTCTCCACTGAACTGATCATACACTGTAGTGAACTGATGTGTTCTTGAGTTGAATAATGAGTTACTAATTAATGAATTAAATAATATTTAATTCACTCCACTCATAACTAATTGATTAGCTAGTTAAACTAATCTCAATCAGTTCAACTAAAATAAACAGAACACAACTCCACTAGCTATCCCATTAACTCCTCCAAACTTCTGCCACTGAAGTCCAACTGAAGTCAACCATGCATGATGCCATCAAACCCTTGGGAACCACGTGATTCCTCTGTCAGTTGCATGAGCCACTTCTGTAGCTCGAACTGAAGTGCTCCAAGAGAGTAAACTGAAGTTTATAGTCTAAATATTATTAAGGGTAAATAATATTTGACTTCCCTATTTTTAGGAGAGGCAGTCTAAAAATAGACTTCGACCTCTTCGACCTATAGGTCACAAAAATAGAGTCCCATTTATTTTTACCAACATGACCAATGCTCCAAGAATCTCAAACTGGAATCCCCGAACCATGCTCCATATGTCTAAAAATAGACATAGTCTAAAAATAGACTTTGCGCCAGAATTTGCCTGCGGGCCCACTTAGTGAAGGCAACTTCATTACACCAAGGTCCATCATCTTGCTGCATTCTCAACAACTGGTTGGTCAAAAAATACCACACGCCAAGCCCATAGGGCCACATCCTAGATTCGATACATAGGATTAGGAGGCTAGAAGTTAGAGGCTAATATACTTGAGAGGAATTAAAAAAGTTCACCACTAATATTAATGTTCATGGGGAGTTGTTTGACATCCCTCGGGAGCATCGCACTAGACACATTAGTCAGATTGCACTCAAATATTTTACGAATGTTGATTTTTCCCCTTTTGTTTATGAGTGATTCATTAGATCTTGGGGATAATCCCCCCAACATGGAGGGGTACCCATTTACATTGAAAAACATATATACACAGCTTTCATGCTACATATGATGTAAGATTACACCAGCACTTGATATGAATTTTATGGTCCCAGCTTGAGACATAGTCATGATCGTGTTAGGGCTTGTAGGGACCCTCGACATGTACCACCACCTATAATATTGTTTTCACTATTATCTCAAAGTTTGGTATTGACGATGTATCTAGAGGAGCCATTGCAACTTAGTGGTGAGACTAGGAATACTATTGTAGATAGCATGGTCACGACATCGGCCAATGTGTATGTCACACTGCATGGAGAGATGATTATACCACCACCACTGCCTCGTGACCTCCCAGTTGCATTATATGATGATTCACATCTCAAGAACCTACCCATTGAATAGCTTTTGTCATATGCACATATGTGTCAGATGCCATCCGTGACACTTGGAGGGTGCACAACTCATGTGACACAAACTAGGTACATATATTTGAAACTTTTGACTCTTATTGTCACATCATACATTATTTATATTAGTAATCTCATATTAGATTACATTTATATTAATAAGTTCATGATAATATGAAAAGACACCTTAAGTACATGAATGAGCTTTTGAGGTCATTTGAGGGGGCATTTGATGTAATATTCCTAATTAGCGACAGCTAATTGGAATATTCGGCTTTGTATAGTTTTGTCGTTTATGGTTTGTAAATAAATAGAAAGTGAGAAAAGAGGGTCTAACTCACTTTAGTAGAATAATACATTTTCCTAGTAGCACAACGTTGTGACTCAAGGGGGGTCAAGGGGGTCACACACCACGTAGAGGAGGGGAGCCTATGTGCACTCTAGAAGCTTCTGCGCAAATAAGGATGAGGATGTGGAGGAGAGAGAGAGGCTATGATGGGTTTTGGAGGGAAACTAATGTTATTAAAGATGGAGGAGCCTCCTCATTTGGATCATTCTTGAGTTGATGATTTTGGAGTAAGAATTTTGTCTTCTTGAGCACACTAGTTGTTTAGCCTGTCTGTAGCACTATTTAGTGCACCGAGTGTCTCCGTGCAGACATCTCACCCTTAGCCCCGGGGCACTTCGAGTGCCTACTCAGGAAAGGTTATTTTTTCAGCATTTTGTGAGTCATTTCATTGTTTGGGTTTGTTGCAGAGCTAGAGCTTATAGAGATTGCACAGTCACTGGGAGAGAGGACGTAGTCCATTGTGGAGGAGCTTCGAATTGGGGTTTTTGCAGGCGATTTCACCAGGATTTCGAGCAGAGGGTCAACCTTTTCCCGTTGGAGGTTTTTGGCGGAGTTCGTGGCAGTATTTTAGTTGTTTCTATCCAGCCACTGGGCTGTACCTTGGAGGCCAGTGTAATTCACTGGGGAGGCAGTTTCTGGTGGTTTCGGGGGTTGGCCATTCTTGGAATGGTTTGTGGATCTTGTCGGGGTTGTTAAGGAGAGGAGATTTGCTGATTTTCATCTCATTCGGGAAAGGGGATCAACCCCTAATCTTCATTCAATTCCAGTAGTAGCAACTACATGGAATTGTTCCAACAGCTGGGATGCAGCTCATAGAGCAGCCATTTCCTGTCTTTTTTGAGAGTGCTTTCTCACTTTTCTTGTGCAAGATCGCCTCTTGTACTTCATTACATTTTTCATATTAATACAATGGCTCAGCGTTTTCTCTCTATCTTTTCTGGTTGAGTTGCCGTAGTTTCCGTTGTTGCCATAGTTACTGTATTCTCTTTCTATTTCTATTATTGTTTCTGAGCGCTCTAGTTCTATACCACTTGGTGTGTTTATCTTTCACTCCTAGACATAGTCTGGAAAGGGCCAGGTAGCCTCCAGATCTCGTCCTCTTTCAGAGGCAGAATATCTGGTGAATGCCCTCCCAGTCTCTCTTTGGTTGGAGTTTGCCGTGTTTTGGAGATATCCCCGAAATGGGATATTATAGTGGTATCAGAGCATAGTTCTGGCTCAGCCTATGGTATATGACATCAGGAAAGAGACCATATAGAGGTAGGAAGTATAGAGACCGTGAGCATAGGTTGGAGGCCACCTACGAAGAGTAAGACTGTGCCCAGGTAGAAAACGCAGATAAGGAGAGAGAGCCTATGAAGGACGCAGAGGAGGTAGAGCTTGTAGTATATTTAAGGCAGGAAGCGCCGATGGCAGATGACACAGAGGACAAACAGTTTGGAGAGGTACTCCTCAAGTCGGTGCAGGATTTAGCCCGACAGATTGAGGTGATGGGCCAGAGGATCACAGCTGTGGAGGTTAGGCAGTGTGAGACTCCATGGGTTTTCGAGGTCGGAGAGGGATCAGGTGCATCCCACCATTTTCTAGAGTAGGGTGCTGCTCAGTGTGATACTCCTTAGCCGATGGCTTCATGTGCACCTACTCGCTCTACTATGCCCACTTTCTTGGGAGATGATACAGGGGTAGGAGCCCAGCAGGAGGCAGAGCCCGAGCACTTAGATGAGTACTTTGTAGAGTATTCGTTCTACGGGAAGGAGTTTAGAGATGCTCTCACATTAAAGGATTTTGTGCAGTTCCAGCGGGACAATAGACCCCGCGACCATCATAGAAGGCACCGGCATTACCATGATGGAGATTCCCACCATGCCTCTAGTATATTTCATTTTCCTACATTTGATGGATCGTCAAACAGTTTGGAAAAGTCTTGGGTGGAGAAGCTAGACATCTATTTCCAGCTTAACTAGATGTCAGAGATGGAGGCCATCAAGGTGGCAACATCACATTTGGATGGTGAGGCCCAGGACTGGTGGTTCCATGGGATGGTGACACTCAGGCATTCCACAGTGACAACATATGCCGAGTTCACTAGGAGATTGATAGAGCATTTTGACCAGAGGGATCCAGAACAACATTTTTTTGAGCTGACAAAGCTCAAACAGACAGGGAGCCCAGAGACATACATTGCAGATTTCTTGAGGGTTTCGGTGATGGTGCCAGATCTATCCATGACACGGATGATCTATTTTTTTGTGGAGGGATTGGCAGAGCCACTTCGAGGTCTAGTTAGATCCACTAGACCAACTAAACTCTAGGATGCTATCAGGAGGACCAGGGATTTGCAGGATGCATTACTTAGGACGTGGACATATTACCCCCAGAGACAGGGTTTCTAGCCCAAGGGGAAGGATGTGAAGGTTCCTCCACTAAAGGGAAATCTAGGACGGTCACAGGTAGATTATGAGGCTAGGAGTGAGTTGAGGAAGAAGCACATGTGCTTCACTTGTCAGGAGCCGTGGGCACCAGGGCATAGGTGTGCTGCTGGAAAAGCACACTTCCTTGAGGTCTTCTCCGATGATAGCGGGGAAGAGGATGAGCAGGGTGATGAGGAGGTAGGAGATAGTCAGATGGCCCAGAATCAGTTGTCGCCTCCACCTCCAGGGACAGGAGGTGCAACTTTTTCACCCACAGGAGGGGCCCTTGCAGCTTTGCGATGAGTTCCTAAGTATTTGACGTTGTGCGTACGTGGGATAGTACGTGGCCAGCGAGTATCAGTCTTGGCTGAAAATGGGGCAACACACAACTTCATTGATGCACAGATGGTCGAGCGGAGGGGTATACCGACCGAGAGTTTTGACGGGTTTTCAGTCTTGGTCCCAGGAGCCCAGACGATGCAGTGTGCCCAATATGTTCCAAAGTTAGCAGTGATGATGGGTACTTATACAATGACTGATCACTTTTTCATGCTCAACATACCAGATACCAATGTGGTACTGGGTGTTCAGTGGCTGATTACATTGGGGAAGGTCACCATGGATTGGGAGGCCTTAGAGATGGAGTGGGATGACAAAAAGACCGGGAAGCATGAAAAGATCCATGGGATGCATACTTACCCACCTTAGGCAGTTTCGGCACACCAGATGGAGGCAGACTTCTGGAAGGGAAACATAGAGTGGGCGGTTGAGTTGCGGGTATCAGAGGCAGAGACCACTGGTCGAGAAGTTCATCTAGAGATACAGGCTATCCTTAACAGACATGAGGTATTGTTTGGGGCTATACCACCAGGTCGGCCACCAGATAGAGGGTTTGAGCATACCATCGAGCTGGAGTAGGGTATATAGGTGGTGATCACTACACCCTATAGGCATCCCAAAGCCTATCGGGATGAGATAGAGAAGGCCATCCAGGATTTTTTGGCTCTTAGACACATCAGATCAAGCATGAGTCTGTTTGCTTCTTCTGTAGTGTTGGTGAAGAAGAAGGATGACACTTTGAGGATGTGCACTGACTACAGGGCCATGAACAAGAAGACTCTGAAGAATAGGTACCCTATACTCAGGATCGATGAGCTGATGGATGAATTGAGAGGAGCTAAGTTCTTCTCAAAGATTGATTTGAGATTAGGGTACCATCAGATTCGCGTGACGGAACAAGACATTCCCAAGACCGCCTTCAGGTGTCATTATGGGAACTTTGAGTTTTTGGTTATTCCTTTTGGGCTGACCAATGCACCAGCCACCTTTCAGTCTTGCATGAACCATATCTTCCACAGTCATCTGAGGAAGTTTGTATTGGTTTTCTTTGATGACATACTCATATATAGCAGGACGTGGGAGGAGCATCTCTAGCATATAGAGACAGTGCTACACATCTTGGAAGAGCAACAGTTCAATGCTAAGCTCTCCAAGTGTGAGTTTGGGATGACAGATATTTTGTGTTTGAATCACATCATTGGAGTGGACGGAGTGAGGGTCCACAAGGAGAAGATTAGAGCCATTAGAGATTGGTCAGAGCTGAAGAATGTGACGGAACTTCGAGGATTCATTGGGATATGTGCCTATTACAAGAAGTTCATCAAAGGGTTCTCACAGCTTGCTGCACCCCTTACAGATTCGACGAAGAAAGTGGCATTTGGTTAGACAGATATAGCGCAGCAAGCCTTTGATAGGCTCAAGGAGGTGATGAGTAGCTGCCCAGTGATTGTGTTGCCAGATTTTATGCAGCCATTTGTCTTGGAGTGTGATGCATTGGGAGAGGGGATCGGTGCAGTATTGATATAGGGGGGACACCCTATAGCTTTTGAGAGCAAGAAACTCCTTCCGCATGAGAGGTTGTATCCCATATATGACAAGGAGATGTTTTCCATCATGCATGCATTGGCCAAATTCCGGCAGTATCTGGTAGGGAACAAATTTAGGGTGAGAACTGACCACAACAACCTCAGGTTCTTTTTGGATCAGAAGCAGCTATA
The DNA here is from genome assembly GCA_034641835.2 of Pinus albicaulis. Classification (NCBI taxonomy): domain Eukaryota; kingdom Viridiplantae; phylum Streptophyta; class Pinopsida; order Pinales; family Pinaceae; genus Pinus; species Pinus albicaulis. The sequence goes on along the minus strand of CM076579.1, from coordinate 456,714,931 downwards.
GGAGAGGTAGCAGAAGTGGATCAGTAAGATCCAAGCATATGAATCTGACATTGAGTATGTTAAGGGTAAGAATAACGTGGTAGCAGTTTGCCTTTCATGTAGACCAGCCACATTATCTCTTATGAGCTTGGATGTAGATTGGAGGGCTCAACTCTTTGTTGAATACTCCAAGGATAGATTTGCACTTGAGATTTTAGATGGACAGGTGGTGGATGACTGGTACAGGGTGGTTGATGAGATCATCTATTACAGGGACAGGATCTTGTTGACTGAGGGATCTCAGCTTAAGAAGAAGATACTTCAGGCATCACATGATTCTCCATTGGCAGCCCATCATGAGTTTACCAAAACCTACAGGGCCATTAGAGAGAGGTTCTCATGGAAGGGCCTCAAGGAGGATGTACTCCAGCACATCATAGAGTGCGATGTTTGTGAAAGGAAAAAGGGGGAGATGAGCCATCCCGCAGGACTGTTACAGCCTCTTCCCATTCCGCAGGGGAAATGGGAGAGCATATCGATGGACTTCATCATAGGTTTTCCCATGGTGTAGGGCAAGGATTATATCTTTGTCGTCGTTGATCAACTGACAAAGTATGCACACTTTTTCGCAATATCCGCGCACTACATAGCAGCACAAGTGGCCGAGTTGTTCTTTCGGAAGGTTTTCAGGTTGCGTGGTCTTCCTAAGACCATCATCAGTGACAAGGACAACCGCTTCATGGGCGTATTTTGGCAAGAGCTTTTCCGGCTAGTGGGGACGGAGTTGACACTGAGTACCAGTTACCACCCACAGACGGATGGACAGATGGAGATAGTTAACAAGTGGCTAGAGGGCTACCTGTGTAACTATGTCAGTGGGCAGCAACGAGCATGGTTGAGATGGTTGCATTTGCGGGAGTACTGCTACAACTTGACACATCACATGTCTATTGGTATGTCACCATTTTTTGCTTTGTATGGGTACCAGCCTTTATCATTTGCTGATGTGATGTTTGGTGCGAGTAAGGCTACCAAAGCCAAGATGTGGATCCAAAAGAGTCAGGATATCCTCCAAGCTCTCAAGGACAACATGGCTATAGCACAGAACCAGCAGAAGCTGTATGCCGATAGAGGTCGAGTGGATCGACAGTTTGAGGTAGGTGACTTGGTCTACCTACGCTTACAGCCATACCGACAGTCATCACTAAATCAGAAGGGAGCTGAGAAGCTCAGGCCGCATTTCTACGGGCCATACAGGGTGATGCGCATGATTGGGCAGGTTGCATATGAGTTGGAGATGCCCCAGGGCGACAAGATCCACAACATTTTCCATGTATCATGCCTGAAGAAGGCGTTGGGACAACAGGTGATAGTGACGGAGGAGTTACTGCCTACAGATGATGAGGGGCACTTGGTGTTGTAGCCGGAGGCCATTATTGATACCAGGGAGAGGCAGTTACGGAGAAGGACGGTCTGGGAATTCTTGGTGAGGTGGAAGAATTTGCCAGATGAGGATGCCACTTGGGAGAGCGAGAAGATTCTGCAGCATCCATCACTACAGTTGCTTGAGGGCAAGCAACATTTTGCTGGGGGGGACTGTAATATTCCTAATTAGCGACAACTAATTGGAATATTCGACTTTGTATAATTTTTTCATTTATGGTTTGTAAATAAATAAAAAGTGAGAAAAGAGGGTATAACTCACTTTAGTAGAATAAGACATCTTCCTAGTAGCACAACGTTGTGACTGAAGGGGGGTCAAGGGGGTCACACACCACGTAGAGGAGGGGAGCCTACATGTACTCTAGAAGCTTCTACGCAGATAAGGATGAGGATGTGGAGGAGAGAAAGAGGCTACGACGGGTTTGGGAGGGAAACCAATGTTATAAAAGATGGAGGAGCCTCCTCATTTGGATCATTCTCGAGTTGATGATTTTGGAGTAAGACTTTTGTCTTCTTGAGCACGCTAGCTGTTTAGCCTGTCTGCAGCATTGTTTAGTGCACCGAGTGTCTCCGTGCGGAGATCTCACTCTTAGCCCCAGGGGACTTTGAGTGCCTCCTCGGGAAAGGTTATTTTTTCAGCATTTTGTGAGTCATTTCATTTTTTGGGTTTGTTGCGGAGCTAGAGCTTATAGAGACTGTGCAGTCACTGGGAGAGAGGATGCAGTCCATTGTGGAGGAGCTTTGGATTGGGGTTTCTGCAAGTGATTTCGCCAGGATTTCGAGTAGGGGGTCAACCTTTGCCCGTCAGAGGTTTTTGACGGAGTTTGTGGCAGTATTTCAGCTGTTTCCATCCAGCCACGCGCTGTACCTTGGAGACCAGCATAATTCACTGGGGAGGCAGTTTCTGGTGGTTTCGGCGGTCGGCCATTCTTGGAATGGTTTATGGATCTTGTCGGGGTTGTTGAGGAGAGAGGATGCAGTCCATTGTGGAGGAGCTTTGGATTGGGGTTTCTGCAGGCGATTTTGCCAGGATTTCGAGTAGGGGGTCAACCTTTGCCCGTCAGAGGTTTTTGACGGAGTTTGTGGCAGTATTTCAGCTGTTTCCATCCAGCCACGCGCTGTACCTTGGAGACCAGCATAATTCACTGGGGAGGCAGTTTCTGGTGGTTTCGGTGGTTGGCCATTCTTGGAATGGTTTGTGGATATTGTCGGGGTTGTTGAGGAGAGGTGATTTGTTGATTTTCATCTCATTCCGGCAAGGGGACCAGCCCCTAATCTTCAGTCGATTCCAGCAGTAGCAGCTACACGACATTTTTCCAGCAGCTGGGACACAACTCATAGAGCAACCATTTCCTGTCTTTTCTGAGAGTGTTTTCTCACTTGCCTTGCACAAGATCACCTCTTGTACTTCATTACATTTCTCAGATTAATAAAATGGCTCAGCATTTTCTCTCTATGTTTTCTTCTTGAGTTGCCGTAGTTGCCATTGTTGCCGTAGTTACTATATTCTCTTTCTATTTCTATTATTGTTTTTGAGCGCTCTAGTTCTATACCACTTGGTGTGTTTATCTTTCACTCCTAGACAGAGTCTGGAAAGGGCCAGGTAGCCTCCGGATCTCGTCCTCTTTCAGAGGCGGAATATCAGGTGAATGCCCTCCCATTCTATCTTTGGTTGGAGTTTGGCGTGTTTTGGAGATATCCCCGAAACGGGATATTACATTTGATCAGCCAGGTTAGCCTCCACCAATGTATTTTTCCATGTATTTTCCTCTACTTCCATCTCCACCTCCATGTCATAATGTGTAAGCATGCAAGTTATATAACCTATCCATGTTCATGCCAGCAGATCCTACCCTTGCACAATATGATTTCGAATTCATCCTAGTTATGATAAATTTACATGGATCATAATTTAGGGAGATATTTAGAGATAAGTGAAACTAAGACTCTCTAAAGGAAATAACACATTTTTTATTCTATTGTTCGACATTGGTCAAAGTATTTATGAGTGATGTTGTGGGAGATATTTTATCTTGAACACAATTCCTATATTTTGACACCTCTGAAGCTTGAATATTAGGAGAGAGAAAACATTCCCTTCCATATTCCCATCCTTACAACATCCAAAACTGTTTTCACATCTCGTGGTCAACATGATCAGTATGTGAGAAAAGAAAAATATCTGTCCTATTACACATCTATTTGACAAAGAACCTGGAAACAGATGCGACCAATTTTGGTTGATCATAGAAATATTGTCCTTTTCAATACAAAAGACTATGTTGTGTACATTGTGTTCTTATATCTTTGATAATTCTTGTAGGCTCATTTCCTACATTTGAAGTATTTAAGGACCCTAAGTCAATACATGAAGCCTAAATACAAATTTCATTTATAGCTCAGAACTAACTGTAAAACTCAATTTTTCTTCAATTTTTTCTGGAGAGGGGAAAGTATGATGATGGACCTTCAAAAGGGCAGAGAAAATTTGGTTTAAACCAATGGATTATTTCCATCATAACCTCATATGTCTTTGTAGTAGCATGAAGTGATGACAACATCAAATGGTGGACATAACATCACTCTCGCTCAATCTTAGGAGCAATTTAAGCAAAATCATGTGTTTGAATTGTGAAGATCTCATTGCGAGCCACTTGAATGAGTAATTGCAATCGGTTCTTGTCATGCAACAAGTCAACGACCAAAATATCTTTGTATAAGAAAACAAGATGTTGAAGAGCCCATAATTTGACAATATTATCTCTGGCTTCTTTTAGCGCTGAATGAGGCTCTTGAAGTTCCATCTAGATTGACTGCTTTCTACTGAAAATCTCAATGGTATGAAGCCCAAACCCATGAAAACGTTCATGGAAAGGCATATGTGTGAACATGGATTAAAAATCGACATATGTTTTTGTGTTTGGAACATAGTCTTCAGAGTCCATAACATCAACCGTTTTCTGATTTTCTGATTGAGACTCTTTAATCATAGACCTTCTCTGAATGTATGACTGGAGATCAAACTTTCCTTGATTATCAGACTCTTGTGAAAGTTTTGTGTCAGTGTCCAACATATTTTGTAGAGAAAAGCTCAAAATGATTGAATATCTTAATAGTTGACAGTGATCCCTGCACACGGTAGCCTCAATACTTCCCTCTATGATAAAAGTTGAAGGACCTTTCAAATAAAAATAAGATATAAATTCACATAGAACTTCACCGAGAGGGGGTTGATGGATGTTTACGTATAATAGATCTTTCAATCTATTCTCCACAGGAAAACGTATCATATGGATGCCAGTAAAAATTGATGTAAATTGTAGTCGAGAGACACCTGATAGTGAGAAACTACTAATAGTTTGGGGTTGTGCCATATGCATGTCCATTTTCTGTGTACCATGATTATCATCTTCCTTTCGAGTAGTCCCTTTTCTACCTTCAAACATGAAGTATTTTTCTATAGGCCCCATTATTAGGTGAAGAAAAATATAGCCCTCTCTTAGTGTTCGTTGTTGTACACCTTCTTATTGATTGTTTTGACAATGCAATGCAACGTTCACACTTCATCCCTTTGAATTGTCCTATCTTTCAGGTAACTGAGTACTTTTTTCATTTGAATTCTTTGGGTTCGCAAAATTAGAGAACATTTAATGGTGTAGTCCTCATTTCAAAAATAGCAGGAGCTAAAGCAGGATGGACCACCATTTTAGAGGGGACAGAAACTTGTGTCAAATTTGTTTGAATGGGGCTAAAACGCGTCCAATTAACTAAATCCTTAAAAATTTAATTTCCGTATAGCTCAACTAGATTGCTTGATTATGTTGATTTCTCTGTGACAATATTGTTGATATCTTGAGGTTCTGAATTATTTTTTTGCATTGGAAATGGATTGCCCCACTGAAGTGATTTTCTATCACAACAATATGGATATTTTTAGATTTTGAATTTTTTCTCCGCATAATAGAAGCCTTCAAATATTCACTTTCTTCGAGATTGAATTTTTTTTCTGCATGTTGTTCATAGTTATTTTTATTCATGAAGTTAAGAATCATTCAGTACATTCTAATCTTGATCCATAGGTGGTTCTCTTCTTATTCCATTCACAACTGTATGCTTTCTTGAATAATTTGAAAGCATTTCATTGCTAGACCTTTGAGGCCTCTTCAAGTGAAAGCACCTTTGCATTGTACTCGTCGCCTTCTCTAGAGACTTTGCTAATGGTAAATATTGGTATTAAACATTTCGATTTGTGGCTTTCTCGTGATTTTTTATAGATCCTAAATTTCGATTTTCTCCAAATATAGAAGTATATTTTTAATATCCTTTATATATTCTCTATCGGTATGTTGCAGCTTTGGAGAACTCCCATGTTCGTATTACATCATTCTTTATCTGGCCAAAGTTTTTTCTTACTCACATACTCTTGACCTTAGAATTCCAACTTTCCTTGTTGCATTCAAGTTCTTCAAATGAGATAACAACAATAATATCTGCTAATAAGTGCTTCTTCAATGTCTTCCCTTTACCCTTTTTTTCTTTTAGCCCTCTGATTATTTATGTTGGTTAGGATCCCGTCATTCCCCACAATCGATACTTGGTTGCTACCATCTTCTTTGTGAAAATAATTTACAATGGATGATGCCAATTTATTTTATCCAGATTTCTTATTTTCCTTATATACTGTCACTTTACAATCTTCAGTGATACAATATTCCTGATCACCCCCTACAATTCCACCATTTACACTTGTTTTCTCATCATAAAATAATAAAATGTTATGGTCAAGGTGGCCTTTACTTTAGTAGGTAATGTTTGGTACTCCCTCATTCAAGTTTTGATTCCTGCTATGGGTGAGAGAGATTCCTACTCCTTGGAGGAATCATCCAAAAATGTTGGCATAATTGGCCTGTTGCCATAACTGTGCAGGCTATTATGGGGATTGGTATGTATATGACTGCCCCTACCGAAATGTGAACCACCATCTCCACCATTGCATGGATGGTTAAAATTCCAAAAATAATTATGAGACATTTTAGTGAGAAGTTGCATGATTGCTTCTTGGGTTGAGGTGTCATCCGATCAAGAGTATTTTCAGTTCTGGAAGTGTTGCAGTCTTTCACTACTTCTAGCTCTTCCGGAATAACCTCCTGATTTTGTTAATCTTGCATCATCTTCGTGTGTCTTGGCTTCACATCCCACATTTGGCCAAGAATGCAATTATGATACCACTGTAAGATTCCAAAAGTGGAAAATATGAAAAATTACACTAATATTTTCAAGAACCATGATCAAACTCAATTTTTCCTCTATTATTTCTTTATTTAAATGAATTTAAACTCTTAATTTATTAAGAGAAAATATTAAACAACTCAAGCTCTCGAAACATTAAGAATATTCCGGTGTCTACACGTTAAAGCACATAGAAAATATCAATTAAAAGTAAGAATAGACCAATCCCACATATTAAAGCCAAGAAGGTGCTTCACTAAACCCTCATCCTTTGTGTTGTCACTGACTAAATAGCTACATGTTTCCTGTACACATTAATCCGACACAACGTTGGAAGAGGCTTGTGACCTTTTGCTATGAATGAGATATCTCCCTTTGCAATTATTTCTTGGCAACATGTAGAACTCATAGCTTTGGAAACTCACCTAAAGTGCTTGTGAATCCTCTAGACATTGGAGTAAATTAGGCAGCTGTAGTGTGGCCCTTTGGCATTGGCAAAGTCCTCCTGCAATCTTCCCTTCATTGCTCCATTGCAATACGTATGGCCCCTTGCCAAGCATGACAAGTGTTTGCACATTGATGAATGAACCTCACGAGAGTGATCTGATGGCCTCTCGGCCTTGAAACCATTATGAAATGTTTCCTGCATGATGGACAGCCACTCGGCCTTACCTTCTGACAAATCTCTGATACCTCCATGATTTTATACGTAGGACATCAACGTCAGAAATATGTATGTCTCTCGACATCATCTCTTGAAAGGTATATGACTTTCGTATGGTCTCTTAACGCTCAAATATGTTATTTCAATGAGGAATCCTTAATAAATCGAACCTTGATCTTTATATCTACTGCTACGATAAGAAATCCTTCAGAAATAGAACCAGTTCCTCTTGAACTTGAAATTAGTTCCCACGAGAGGAAATATTTAAGAAATAAAACCAGCTAAGGTGATATCCGGTATCACCAAATTTGGGTTGCTGGATAGGGTGAAACGAGTTTCCAGTAAAGCTAGTTTCTTGAAAAATTGTCTGAGCCTTCAATTAAAATACGTAGAGAAAATTTTAAAACCACCTCTTTCTCTTCCTCTTTTCTTCTTCGTTTATAACTTTCTAATGTGTATTTTTCAAATTTCTAGAATTGACATAATATCATCGCCAAATACCACCCAAAAATACCATAAAAAAATACCTTGGGAAAATACCACATCCTTTAAAATCCTCTCCTTTTCCCCTTTTACTATAAATCGGTTGTCCTAAAAAATGCTTTTTTGGCTGGCCTAAGGGAAAGAAGATGTCATCTCATAACTTTCAGTTCGTTGGGGATATTAAACCAACCCACACATCAGTCATTCCTTGAAACTTTATTAGTACTCTAAGTTTCCTTAGTCCAACACTAGGAACTCACCATCACTTGCAAACTTGTGGAATTTCCTTTTCATGGCACAACAACTATATATTGAATTTTATGCCCTGCATGTAAGGTTTTGACAAGATCCCTCAACTCTCTCACATGGCAGGGTTTAGTCCACGAAAAATCCCATAGACCCTATGTCTACCTTCTATGATACTATACCAAGTCATCTTGGATCATCGTGCAAAGTTGTATGCCCATGCCCATTTAGAATGATGAGGGATAAACATATTATCTATGTAAAACAATGGCCTTCAACCACAAGAATGAATCAATTTTCTTGACTTCTTATAACATTCTAAAATCATACACATGGGCAGTATAGGGATGCACCATTGTTTGCAAGAGGCTAGCACTAGAGATCTAGAACACACCCCATGTACCATACATGAAGAATTTAACTATGGTTAGGGAGAAGGCTTTGTAGGAAGGCCTCATCTATGGACACCAAAGTTCTTACAAAGATGGTAGAATGGTTCCTTGATATAGGATACACTTGGGGTAGGAACAACCAATACCTGTAGATTGTTAACCTCTATTGATACATGAAATTATTGTTGGGTAAAGTTTATTTAATATTGGCATGATCACATACCTTATATTATTCACTCTTGGATAACTTCACGTGGACATAGGGACATAGATCAAAGGATAGAGCCTATAGAGAAATATCTCGAAATTCAATACCCATGAGGGGGTGCAACAGGGATGATAAGGTCCACATTCATGTTGTTTCAACTAACCCCAACCCATCTCCTTCATTGTGTATCATGACTTTTCCATATTTTTATTTTTATTATGATGTTTCTTTTTGGCTAGCTAGGCCTAAATATCTTTACTATAATATTTTAGAACAATACAGTACTCAGTTATCCTATACTTCTCTTAAGAGAATATATTTTATGATGGTCAAGTCTTTCATGCTAGACACTGGTCTAACACATTGAGAGTTCAATGTAATTTCCAACTATGCTATTAATACAATTCACACACACACACACACACAGATATATATATATATATATATATATATATATATATATATATATATATTAAAAATATCAATTATTGTTTAATACACTATTAGAAATATATTATAAATTTATCAAAAATATTTATAGATTATAAAGTTATTTAAAAAAAAATACATTATCATACATATACAATATTATTCAAAATATTTATAAATTATAAAAATTATAGAAATAATTATTAAGGTAAAAGATATTATAAAAACAATCAATATCTCTTTTCATTATTTTTTTGGAGTGAGATTTTGTATTGCCAACTAAATAAGAAATTACATGAAAATAATGAAATTTTTAGAGTTATTGGTCACTATAAAAACCCAAACATATTCATAAAGTCACTCTCTTTAAGGAGAGAATGGACATTCAAGCACCTGTAAGTTCAAGATTTATCATATAGAAACTAAAATACGAGCTTTCACGACCATTAAGTAAAATTGAGTAAGAAAGAGATTTGGAAACTAGAGACATGACAAAAGACTATGTAGAAGGGTCTGAATCAGTAGCTGCAACCATGATTGCATCCTTGTTGCCACTGGGTGTGGCTGCAACTATATGATGACTGCATATCCTTTTGTAAATTTTCGAACACATATTCTTGAGAGGAGACTCATGTAGGAGATGCTAGGTGGTAGATATTTTAGGCGAGGAGCCTAGACAACCATAGTTAGAAAGAATATCAACAACCTCATGCTACAATATTTGGACTTGGGAGGGAATGTCGAATTTTTTTTTGATGGTTTGGGAGGAGAGTCGCCAAATTTTAGAATATTTTGCACAAGACTATTTTTTTTGGATTTTCTTCTTCATATTAAATATATGTTCAGAGTTCCTTGTGTTAGTTTCAGTATTTACATCCTGTCACCAGTGATCAAATGGACTCTTATCATGTCTTGTTAGGGTCTCATAGTCAATTTTTTTATCATTTCATTAGGTCTTCAAGAAAAAAATTTGGTCCCTGTGTATTAGGTAGGACTATTTTCCACTCCCAAATTTTTCAAGTTGATGGTCCATGTCATCACTTAACTGAGTGTATCATCATTCATAGATTATGATCATCATTTCAGTCATCACCATCATGATTTCACTCAGTTCAGTGTCTCCATTAGGTCATTAGGATTTCAAGGTCATCAAAACTGTCATTTCATTCATAAAATTAGATAATTGGATGAGTGGTAACAAAGCAAGTTTCTTCAATAAAGTTTGAATTCAAAAATGTAATTTTATATTTCTATATGTAATAAGTACTCCATTCTCTTAAAAGTTGCATTTCAAAGTTTTGAAAAATTGCATGGTTCCAAAAGATTCAATGTTCCAAAGAAGCCAGAAATATTTGAAGGTTACAAATTCCAAAGGTTACAAAGTTCAAAAGAATCAAAGTCATGCATGAAAAAGACATGTGAGGCCCATCATCACTCCAAGAGAGTCATTTAATATTTATAAAAGGGCCAAAAAGACACAAAAATATTTCATTTTCACTCTCATTACCTCTCACCATCGAGCTCATCACTCATTTGGTGAGAAAAACATGTTTTTTACTCAATCTGGAGAAAATTTGAATGCATTCCGCATACAAACACTGCACTGTGCTTCTAGAAAAAGTCGGTTCACATAGGAAGAATGTGCTTCTCATAAGAAATGCGCATTGCGCACCGGTGGCTTGCGCTGCGCATAGGGCAGATTTTCCCAAAATTTCCATTTCACCACCAAACTAAGTTTTCCAGAGATCCACTCTAGATTTTTTACCCTCGAAGTTTTATAACAAGTAAGTTCACACATGTTCATTCCCTCCTTTGCTTTGCATGGCAAGAAATTAGTCACAAGCTTAATCTCCTAGGGTTTGCATGAATCTCATGGCATTTGCCTCCAAAAGATAAATTACTTATTTAAACCCTAATTTCCTGGTCCCCATATCTCTGTTTACAGTTTATAAATCACCTCCATCCATCAGAAATCCATTTACCTTCATTTTCTATCATTTCCCTACAAACCATAAATCTACCTTATGTCTTTCTAGGGTAGGACCATGATTAGGATTTCTAAACCCCCTCCCTTCAATCATTTCAAAAATTTCCTTCTTCCCCAATTCACTAAACTCATTCCCTATCCCCTTAAATTTCCTTAAAAATTTAAGCAACTTCCAAGTCCATCATACTACCTCATTCCTTCATAGCATAAAACTTCACTATTTTTGCTTGTTTATCATCTACATTTCATCATGGAAGCAGATTCTTCACCATCAGAGAAAATAAAACACCATAAATGGTGGAAGATACTAAGGTATATACCCTCAAATTGGAGTGAAATCACTTCTTCACCACTTATTAGAAAGTGCTTTGAAGATGTCAACTTCTGGTTTTTTCAAAGAGTGGAGGAGGTAGGTTTTCATGAGCAGTTTACAAATTTGTTTGCCACTAATTTGAAGGGAGAAAAGGCCACAATTGCAGTGATTAATTTCACATTTTCTCTAGATGTTATCTCTCTTGCTGCAGAAATACCAAATCATGGTGAATAATGGTTCAAAGGCATGAACCTAGACCTTGAGAAGTACAATCCATACATAAAATCACAGTAGAAAGAGGCGCATACACATATTTTTCCATTCAGATACTTGTTAGAAAGGTATGAAACATTGATGAAGGTTGTAATGATTTTTTTCACATGTAAGGGTAGTTTTTCCAGATCATACCAATATCACATTATACTTCTCATGCACTTCACAACAGTAAATTATGTCAATTTATGCAATATCTTATATAGAAGTGTGATCAAGATGTCTGAAAAGGTGCAAATAAAAAACACAGAACATTACCCTAGCCTCTTTCACCACAGTTTGGTGAAGGTCATAATTCTCCATCAGTTGGCAGAGAAGAACATGACATTGGATATCTTCATTGAGGCATCCTTGCAAATGCACACAACCACTACACTAACTCAGGAGCAAAACATATCACCTACCGTGTCAACACAACCTACGCAAGTTGGAACATCAATCAAAATTGTTGAAATTTGAAAGAGGCCTAGGCCTGAGATTACTCACACCTATTAGAGAGGTATAAGGCTTGTGTTTTCGCCTCAAATTGAATAAGGGGCCAAGCCTACATACCCAGAACATGGATCACCATCAGTGGAGCATGGTACATCCATGCATAAGGAAGAACAAGATTTTGAGCTAATACACTTGGAAGCTACCGATGAGCATGAGAACCTAGAGGGGTTAATGAAAGACAAGGATTCTTGGATCAAAGAACTCCAAGACAACTTGTAAAGAGTCAACTTCATCGTTTCATTCTTAGAGCGGGAAAACCATCAATTGAAGGTAAATCAACTACTTTCAAAGAGAAAGCAGGCTAAGGCTAGTATATATGATGTAAAGGAAAAAAAAATGGTTGAACATGATGAGAATGATGATTCTGACGAGAATGAACATCAGGTAAGAAGAAAGAGTCCAAGAACTATGGTTCTCAAAAGAACATTGTAGAAGGAAAAGGAGAAAAGTCCACCACATGAAGAGTTGAATTTTGAAGAAAGAATGGCCAAAGAAATCAGGGAGAACAAGAAGTTTTGGCTTGGTAGAGTAAAAAATCATCTGGAGAAGCTCCTTGACAAGGCTAACCGTGAAAATCAGATGTTGAGGCACATGGCTGACCATTACCACACAAAGAAACAAAATTTTCAATATCAAAGTAAAGTAATTGCAAGATAAGTTCAAGGAAAACCTGATCAGCCAAAAGGAGAAGGGTAAGTTAGAAGTTACTGCAAATGCCTCTATGATAGAATAACATACCTAATTTTCCACTTCTGGACCAATTTTGGGAATATTTGGATTAGCTTTTGTTTTTTGGTGAAATTTGGTGTAAATTTGCAAAATTGAAAATTTTCACGAGGTCTAGAAATGCAATGCCTTGGTGCTATGATTTTTCCTCAGGGCTGCAAATGAAAAATGACTAAAATTTATAAAGAGCTTATGGCCTTATCTAAAAACCATTTTTCTCATAATTTTTATTCAAGGCTTAGATTTTGGAAAAATGAGATGAAGGGGTGAAAAATCAACATTATGCCCCTCTTTTTGACTTGTGCTACACTTCTAGAGACACCATGGTAGAATGCATTTTTGAATGCCTTCCCATGGATCATTTTAAAAAATTTAAGCTATTATGTAAACTAGATAGACATAGATCATTACCATTATTTCATAATTCAATTTTGACTTTAGGAAGGTTCATAAACATGGCCTCCAATTTTCTGAGATTTTAATTAAATTTTGACTTGGTAATTTTCTCCAATTTCTAGTTTGACTTTTGTAAAAGTCAAAAGGTGAAAGTAGATGAATGTAAAAGTAAAATTTAAATGTAAATGGTAAAAATTGAGTTGAGTATGTGTCTTGTCGTCGATTTATTGGTTTTATTACATGTCTCTTGATGGTTATATAAAGGAGGAATTTGTTATGTAACCTCCATAGTGTGTATCAGGCTTTGCATAGATGCATGTACTTGACTTTATTGTTCGAAATTTGACCTCTAAGTGATGATTTTGACCTCAACCGCTATATGAGTCCCATTTTAATGATTTTCAAAGGTTGGATGTTGTGGAATTTAGCTTGGAAAACTGGTGTAATTTGTGATTTGGCAAGAACTAAGTGACAAAATTTTAATGTATTATGGTGGGATTCATGTGGTATGTTCTTTAGAAATGTTTCTTCTTTTGTGATCATATGTTCCAATTTATTGTACCTTCCATATCCTTTTCATGTATTATGTGATTGATTTCTAAGTTTGATAAGTAGAATTCATTGATTCAATGCTTTGTTTTGGAGAAGTTTTCACATTTATGTTCATTTTCTTTTGTTATAAAATAATCTATGATGTTCATTATCATTTTGAAACCCTATAAATATACCATATTCACCAATATACCTCTAAAGTGATAAATTATGTTCCCACCTTGCCCCATTACATCTCTGCAAATCTGATTTTCGGAGTCCTGACCTAGTCCTCCTACACCTAATTCACCATCCAACACAAAAATCAAATAAAAACCATAATATAAATACCTAGCCTAATATATTTCATGATCGAGTCAATTGGAGGTGACCTCATTGAGAGAGCCCTCTCAGCCTAGTAGGGCTAGCTACTAGGTCAAAGTGGTCTGTGGTTACCTTCACTGGTTTCCTTCTCAGCCTTCAGAGAAATGGTTGAGTGTTAACACCTTTCACAAAGAGTTTGGAGAAGAATTTATTTTTTGTTATTTATTGTCCTTCAATGAATGCGATAAGTTCTACGAAAAAATTTCTATTATGGCCAAGCGTGCCAGGATATATGAGGAGTGGCAGTTCGAGGCACTGAGTTCTAAAAATTCCACCATAACTATTAGGAATTTTTTTTCCTTTTGAGGCATTGTTGAAATTTATCTTAAGGAAGGAGAGGGTAAATGAAGACCATGTGGTAGGGATAACTAGAGAACATGGATGAATAGATGAAGGTGAAGAATGGGGGTTTGAAAATTGTTCCAATTGTTAAGAATATTTCCTTCAGGACCTTGGGATATAATGGCTTCTTCTATATTTTTTATAATGGTACTTTAGAGAGAGTTGAGTGGAAGATAAGAAGCCTTGAATATGATATGGTTACTCTCCTTCCAAGTCACCCATAATAGAAAGTTGAGAAAGATAGTCCATATGCAATTGGGAATGAGATTGGAGAAGCTGTGATTCCTCCAATTACTCTTTTATTATGAATACTATGGGGGCCTTGATAAGATAAACTAATGCATTCTTTCAATTGAAACCAAATTTCATTGAGAAATATGTAGCTATTTAATAAATGTTTAAAATTTTAAAAATTATCTATTTCCACTATTTTAAAATTTAAGGAATAAGTGAATTTATACTACATTTACACTATAATATAAAAGTATATATACATTAAAAGTACCAAAAATGTATATTCATCAATAATATATGAAAAAAATAATTATTAATCAGCTTTTTTCTTTTAAACAAAAATGAGTAAATATTGCATTAAATTTGCAGCAAGTTCCAAAAAATACTTGGGAGATAATTACATTTCATAATCTTTAGAGAACACTTTGGATAAGAGTTGCCTATCAATACCAAAAAGTTACTAAGTAAAACTACTATGATATCAACCAAACATAGATATATTCGACAAAATTGAAATAACAAAAATCAAAATTTACAGTAAGCACCTATTACAAAGGAAGAAAGATGCCTTCTTCAACAGGCTTGTTTAATGCAACATGTAGATTTCCACAAGCAGGCCCTACTGCAATTCTCATAGAGTTCTCATTCCATGCAATGTTTCGATTGACTTTGAGGTCCTCAAGCGAAATCTTATCGCAACAATCTCATCATCATGAAGAGAATTTTTAAGTTTGAGAGAATCAAGCTCATTAGTGAAAAATATAAAAAAGTTATCATTTTGGATAATTTTCCATTTACATCCATAATTTCCATGTGGAGAATCTCCAAATGTTTTTTTCTTCTGTTGCTGAGAATAATTTTCCTCATATCTCGAAGAACTGAGATTTGAGGACATGAATAGGAATTCTAAGAGGAAAATAAGATATATCTAATGGGGATCAATGATAGTTAAACTAAGGTGATGGTATGCATGTGAGAGGAGGATTTAAAGGGTGGAAATGGGAATAAGGGAGTCAAGGGGCAAGGATGTGAGGAAGTTTAGAATTGTCCAAAATTGAGAACCAAAATGAGTGTTGATGGCATCTAACGTGAGAGGGAGAGGGAGATGAAAAGGGGTGATGGTGGCTAAATAGAACATAAATGAGGTATTAACATGAATACAAAGCGACAAAAAAAGAAGCAACAAATAATAGAAAGTGAAATTTACACCAGGAAAATATTCAATCCAAAATTAATAATAACATGGGCACCAAGGACATACCTTTAAAGACTTGATTATGTTAAACCACTGGAATTTAAAGTCATCGCCCACACTATACTTACAACTAGTCACTACAATAGGGGTTTGTGAATGAAAATTTCGATAGAATATTAAATTTCTAGTGTGGGGAAGACAAGGTCTCGCACCCCTAAAGAAAATTGCTAATACAAATAAGAGGGAAAAATTACCGAGCCACCTGTAATGAAAGCAAGTGTACACCAAAAATCTTGCGTAGGGAAGGAGCATAGGATACCCAAGAAGGCAAGGAAGCGAGGAATTTTGCAGAGAGACTGTGTAATGAGAGGGCTTGAACCAAATCATATATTTATCCATAAGGAGACTACCCTCCCACACGAATCCTATATTGTCATAATTAAAACACCCAATGTTCAGTTGTTTATGTGACATAAATACAAAGGGTGGAGCATATTAGCAGGATAACAAGTGCCATACTTATAGGGAGGAACATTAAGGATTATAATAGTCTCCCATGCATGAGACTTGCATTCTATGTGTGCCATGACATCAAACTTCATTTCCTTTGAAACTTTGGGTTTTTAACATTTTAAATTTCCCAAATAATATAGGAGGGGGTGGATCCAAGGTGAAAATATAAGGAAATTATTAGACATTCAATAACTATGAGATTGGGTGAGACTATGTGATGCAATTGATTTCCTTTTAGCCTTCAACGAATAAAGAAGCTAAGTTATCTTGATTGTGGGTATTTTAGTTTTTATTTCAAATGATGTGGAAAAGAGAAAATGAGGATATGAGGCTAAGAGATTGGTTAATTCCTTTAACGAAGAGATAAAGGATATTTTCGCAAGGATAGGTGTCATTGATCAAGTGTTGGATCTTGGTCATAGAGTTTTCTAGGATTATTAGGTTCAAAATTTCCTTGTCATGAACTAGATTTCATCCGCAGAGAAGGTTGCAGTTCTCAAATTAGTTGTTTGTTTTATTAACTATACCCATGAATATTTGGCTACAATTTTTCCAATGGATTTAGTGATAATTTCTCCCCCTTTTTCCGCCCCTATTTAAATACTATCCATATTAAAATAAAAATAAAAAAATCATTGTAAAATATATAGTTAATTTTGATCTATTTTACCTTATAGTAATTTTATTTTATTTGGATTTAGAATATATTAAATTATAATACCCACATGGGGGTGCATGATTGTGGTATGCATAGTGCCATAGAGTGTGAGGAGGATTTGTGGGAATGACAACAATAGAGAAGGAGAGAGGATGATAGGACAATTAACGAGAGAAATATCGAAACATTGAAAAGGGAAGAGCTAGTTATAAAGGTTGATGAATCACCTGGACATGGTGCTTTTAGTTTTAGGTTATGGATGAGAAGGGGGTGGTGAAATTAACAAAGTATGCATAATGTTTATAAATATAACTAGTTTCAGTATTTTTACTTGTTGTAATCATTTTAATATATATATCCTATGTGACAAACATGAAAATAAAATAAAAATGTATTATCATTAAAGCATGGGTTTCATGTCATTATTTACGGACTTCTAGGAAAAATTATTTTCTTTTTTCCTTCTAGGGTTATTTAGGTCATAGGATTTATTGTCGTGGTTGAAAGAATTCAACATAATGTTTATAAGATCCTTTTTGGAAAACATGTAATTTTAAAAGAGTTATTTTTTAGATTAGAGATTCTAGGAAACTCCAAAAGTACAAGTCGGCCTTGGGAACATCAGTTTTGCCTAAAGGAGGGAACTTGACCCCTTGAGAAGGATATATAAAGAAGCAATTGAACCTCATTTGGACACACTCTCTCCACAAGTTCAATATCTCAAGAAGAAGTTTTTATCTATAGCTGGGAGAAGCAGAAAAGGATAATGAAGGTTTAGGAGAAGGAGTAAGGATGAAATATCTTGTTTCTAGGTTTTATCTCTCTCACAAGTGCAAATATCTAGGGTTTTTGGTGTTGCAGAGGTATGCCAAAAGTGCAAGTTCAAGTTATTGTAGGAAAAAGTGCAGAATATTGTAGATGGAAGGGAGGATACCCTATATTGACCTATTTGAGCATGGGAGAGGTGTCTCGCTCTAGGAAGGTCATAAGAGGAAGTTGCGCTATGGTTTCCAAAAAAGCTGCAAGGCCGAAATTACAAGGTTGAAGTTTGAGGATGGGTTGCAGTATGGAACCTCGGAGGTTGAAGTTGCAATACTGAAGCTGGTTGGTGCATAATCAAGGAAGTAATTGAAGAATGGTTGAATTGGTACTAAGAGAATTACTTTTTCTAGGGTTTGGGTCTTTGCATCTCATTTGACGCAGATTGTAAGAAGAAAAAATTTATAGTGTTTACCCTTGGAGGGGTTGTACCCTGGATGAGAGCCTAATATTTGTGTCCTCTATTATTTCTATTACTATGCATGATTTTTTTTGATGAAAAAATATAAATAAAGAGCATCAATAAGATAAATAATATTCACATGAAAATATCTAGGTTAAGGAAAGTAATTTTAATAACTGATGCTTTCCATTTTCCAATATGGTGTCAGAGCTAAGGTGAAAAAGGAAGGAAGTTAAAAGGACACTAGCTACTTGTCAAGGAAAAAGAAAAGGGAAAATCTTTGAGAAGAAGAATTTATTGTCAAAATTGATCATTAGACACATGACTCAAGGAAGCAGGATGTATATATTAAGGGAGATCAAGTCTACATCAAGCTGACATAGAAATAATTTCTGAAATAAATACCTCAATAAGAGTGTTGATATTCTATTTGAGAGGTGTATTTGAATGAAGAATCAAGGGAATACATAAGTTCTTATCAAGGACACTTGAAAATATTGAAGGCATAAAAAATATTGCAAACATCATCAAGCAGAATCATTTTCTAAAGTAAGTATCATAATATTACATGATGTCTTAATTTTCAATTCATATGGGTTATTTTTGAAAGGAGAGAAATAATCTCATTGGGGCATCAAATTATCTAGCATGGAAGAAAATAATTGACTTGATACTCATAGAATAGGAAGTAATGGAATATGTTACTCGGGAAATTAATTAACCTAATAAATATAAGAAACAATAACTAATAAAATACAATAAATGGGAATTAAGGGCACAAAGGATCATAGTGGAATCCATTCAATATTTTGTTTTTCAATTTATTGCAAGCTGGAAGATTTCCAAGGCTATGTATGAAAAGCTAGTGAATTTGTACTCGGTTAGTACAATTGGAAAAAAAATTTAATTAAGGAAAAAGTTGTATAGAATGAAGAAAATAAAGGATGGGGATGATGGATCATTTATCATGAGATTATCACAAGTAATAAACCATATCTGAGGGCTTGGGGAACCAATTATTGATTTTGAACTAACCACCTATGTTCTAAATGCATTGCAACCAGAATGGAGTATCTTTGCAGCACAGAACCAATTATTGATTTTGAGCTAACCACCTATGTTCTAAATGAATTGCAACTAGAATGGAGTATCTTTGTAGCACAAACATAATCCAAGAAGGATTCCACTATCTTTGATGAGTTATGGGTTTACTGAATACTATAAGAATAAAGGATCAAGGTCATGGATTATATTTGATAAGATGAGCAATCTCAAGCCTTTCTATTCTGATTCAAGAAGCTTAAGAAGGAAATGTTTTGTAAGTCCTAGAAGAATGAGATGTCAAAGATTCAATACTTTAAGTGCATTGATTTTGGAAACTTTAAGAGGGATATTTAAAACCAAGAAAACAATAAGAGAAATGAAAGAAATTAAAATCATGTAGTTGAAGTAGTGGGAGAACCTTGGAAGAAGTGAAGGATACTACTAAAGAAGGCTCACCGTCTGTCATGCTCTTTATAGGGATTACTCTTTCTTTTCAGAAAGTATGTTTTTCATAACATCATAGAAAGAAGCATATGAAATAGTATAATGTAAATAATTTGCATGGTTAATTTTCTTTTTAGATATCATCTATATAGATGGATAGATAGATCATTTTTAATATTGATCATCCAGGGATTACCTAAAATTATGTTAGAAGAATTCATCTTGATTAGGTGCATCAATATGATCATGGAAGAACCATAATTATGGAGGTTTCTTAGAAACATCATCATAACAATGTTAGTAGACATTTCATGTAATGTGTAATCAATACTAGTAAAGTGATGAATAATGCAATGGGTCAGGATATAGGGGTTGGGATATAGCCTCTTTGTGACATAAGATTCAACTGTATAGAATCTTGTGAAAGGAAAGTTGGTCCTAAAAAGATATGCTTAAGTATATGGATATATGATGCTTGAAAATGATTTGAAATACTTTAGGATGTGTGAAGAATTTAATACATTTTCTAGAATATATATATATATATATATATATATATATATATATATATATGGTGATTAACATTTAACATAGTATCTGAAAGAAAAAGTTGTAACTTGGTAATTAAGCTCGATGCTTGGGAACTTTGATGCATGAAGGAATATTCATATGGGTATCGACAATAAGGATTTTGATGAATCAAAAATTTCATTATGACTAGTTAATTTTGATTTTCAATATTTTCTTTAATCTGGTTAACACATTATTTTTCTATCTAGAAACATTTGATCGCAGTTGAGGCAAGTTCAATTTTTTGGATGAAGGGTTTTGAAGGAATATTAATATCTAGTACATGGAAACTATGAAGTCAAGCTATGGACATCTTGGTATTAAAAGGTACCATCACAAAAGAAGATAAATTGAAGGTCAGAGGAATATCACTTTCAAGAAGAAGATATAATAAGCTTGAAGTTTGGGAAAGCTTAATGTAATGCCTCCATATCAAAGAAGAAAGTTGTGAGCAAGAAGATTTTCCTTGAACATATGACAAGATTGAAGAGAGAAGGTGGATCCATGATGCCTTGAAAGGAATAATCTCTGTGGTCTTGAGGAAAGAGGGAGCCGAGAAGCTATGAAAGACTAGTAGTTGATACTTTTATGATGACAAGTTGTAAGGCTTGTGTTGGTGACTTCCCAAATAGAAAGGAATTGTATATCTCTTATGATTTTAGGATGGAGTAGAGGAGTATCTTTCTATAAGAGAAATGTTCATCAAGGCTAAAGGAGAATAGGGATATCCTCTCTAGTTCAGAGGGAGTGATGTTGGACATCACATGTGAATTATCCTATTCAGGTGATCACGATATAATGAAATAGGATTGGATAAGGATATGAGGTTTCCTTAAGGATATAACATCAAAGAAAGGAAACGTACCAAAACTCTTTAAGGATTGGACATGTATCCAAGAGAAGAGTGCTCGAAGGGGACCAATATTCTTTTAGGACTCAGGATTGGAGATACAAGATAACAATATTCCTAAAAGGAAATACATTGTGGACATCTAGATGGGGTATGTACCTTGTAGAGGTAGTGTGGTATCACACACAAATCCTACCAACATAATTCTCTTCATTTAAAAAGAGCTTGTCTAGGTAGACCTCTGATATAGTGTTGGTCATGATGATGATGCCTGCAGTATGGCTTATCAATTCGAATATTCTTATGAGAACTATTGAGTTCGAGATATGATGTTGTACCGTTTGTACAATTATAAATACCTCCCTACATAAGAGGGAGTGTTGATAAATATAACTAGTTTCAGTCTTCATAATTTTCATACTCATTTCAATATGTATCCTATGTAAAAACTAATAAAATAAAATAAAATAAAAGGGTATTATTATTAAAGCATGGGTTTCATGGTCATTATTTATGGTCTTCTAGGTAAAATTATGTTCTTCATGATTTAAGGGTTTTTCAGGTCTTAAGGTTTATTATCATCACTCAAATGAGTCAAAATCATATTTATAAGACCCTTCTGATTAATATATATTTGTAAAAAGAATTATTTTCATGTATAAAAGTCTGAGAAAATCCAAAAGTAGAACCCTGCATTAGGATCATCAATTTGAAATAAAGGAGGGAACTCAACCTCTTGAGAAGGCTATATAAAGAAGAAATTCGACGTCATTTGGATATACTCACTCACAAGTTCGATATCTCAAGAAGAATTTCGATGTGTAGTTGGGATAAGGATAAATAGGCAGAGAAGGTTTAGTATAATTATGAAGGATGAAATATCTTATTTTTGGCCTCTATATCTCTCACATGTGTGAATATCTATGGTTTCTGGTGTTGCAGAAGTGAGTCGAAAGTTCAAGGCTAAGTTGTAGTGGGACAAAGTGAAAAAAATGTAACTGGAAGTGAGGGAACCCTATATTGATCGCATTGACCTTGGGAGTGTTTTCTTGCTCTAGAAAGGTTTCAAAAGCATGATGGATTAGGGTTTTCCAGAAAAGCTGGAAGGCCAAAATTAGAGGGTCAAAGTTGCAGAATGAATTCAAGTATTGAAGCTCGAAGGTTGAAGTTGCAATATAGAAGCTGGTTGGTGCAGAATCAAGGAAGGGCTTGAAGAAGGGATGACATGGTAGTAGGAGAAGGAATTGGTCTAGGGTTTGTGTCTGTGTATCTCATTAGAAGCAGATTTTGAGGAATAGTTTTTGGGTTTTTGCCTTGGAGGAGTTTTTCCCTGGGTGAGATCCTAATAATTGTGTCATCTATTATTGATATTACTATTCTTGATATCATTTGATTAAAATACCTAAATAATGAAGATAAATATGGTAAATAATATTCGTAAATAAATATCACGTTTAAGGAAACTAATATTAATAACTACAACTTTCCATTTTCCATTACTGCCAATTTGTGCATGCTCTGTCTACTGACCTCATCCTACGCAGTTTCCACTGGTTGGTGGGGTTTTTAGTGTCAGTCCATTAGCAATACTTGTCACATAGTATCATAACTTGGGGCGAGGGTTTATGGTGGCGTGCTCCACCTATGGTTCTTGGTGATGACAGACGTCGTAGTGCCAAACATGTATTTGGTGCAGTGTAATTGGGGAGTCTTCAACCTAATTGGAGGAATTTTGGTATGTTTCCTTACAAGATTTATTTCTTACAATTAGGTTTCCATGGTTCAATTCTTGGTAGTGCATTTTTATTACTTTTTCGTTAATTTCTCCCCAAGGGACTCTGTGTTTTTTGTGAAATCCAAGCCAAGGAAGTTCTTTCTTTAGTACTCCATTTGCTGGGTAGAAGGTATAAGACTTATGTCTAGGTATAGAGCTTTTCTTTGGACGAGACGCAATGAAGTTGGCTATGTCTCTATTTCTCTAGAATGGTGGGGAAAGTACTGGGGGATTGAGTTTGTGGATAAAGAGTTTCTGAGGTGGTGGATAAGGAGTTTGTGGGGTGTGGTGGGCTTTGGCGGGACCTCTAGGTAAATCACCCAAAATTTATATTTTAGCAAGAACTCTAGGTAAATTACCCATAATTTACATTTTAGCGAGACCTCTAGGTAAATCATCCATAATTTAGATTTTAGAGGGATGATTGTGTCGACGTGTTATTGTACCAGCTAAAATGTTAAGGTAGCGAGGTCGGGCCCATAGTGGGTTTGGGCCTCTTGCCTCGCCTTGAGTAAGGGCTATCCAGGTGGGAATGGCTAATATTAGGTTAGAATTGGAGCACGATAAAGTTCAACCGCCACGCAATGTAGACTAGCGACCTTCTTTTGAATCCTTGGACCTATAGCTGCAAAATATATCGACGATGATGGAAGATATGAAAAAAAAATGACCTCACTGCATTTTTGAATGATTTGCAACAAAATCAATAGGCTTCTCTATGAAGAAACCATAGGCACGGCTCAATCATCGAATTTCATGCATTTTTATCCTCCTATTTTTCCTGCTATGTACCAAATTTTCCTCTTTTTTGTGATGATGGATTGTTTTTTCTCATAATATCTATTTTTTTAGGCTATCTGGTTTGCTGGTTTTTGGATTTTGTGTAAAGCTTCACATGCTATCCTTAGATTTTGAATTTCTCTCCTGAATAGAAAATATGGTCAAACTGTAGATATGAAAGCAAAGATTATTATGTGAATTAAATGTTGCAATTTGAAAAATGAATAGAAATTTTTGATCGACAAAGAAAAATATTAAATTATAATATTTTTCGTAAAGGTGTAATTGATAAAAATAATATCAAGTGAATTTTAACTTTAATTTCTTAATATGAAAAATAATTTCACGTAAATAATTAATGTAAATTTAAAAGTAGTAACTTTATTTTATTTTAATTTAAATAATATTCGGTTATATATAAGAAATATTTTTATTTATTACGTTTTCAATATTTTATAGGTTGAAATTGGACTGAGTGGAAAAGATAATAACGTTTTTATATACCACACAAGCTATATCCAACTAACATTATTAAATCATAATACAAAATTTAAAATTGATATTTCAATATCAAAATAATAAATTTTAACATTAACATCTTGTTTTATATATCAATATTAAAAAATATATCAAATCAATTCTATATTGTAATCATTTAACCAACAAATACTAAAATAATTTTAATCATGGCATTGAGAAACCGTTCATTGGCATTGACATTTAAGCAAGGTACAATAATGATGCTTGCCAAACATATATAAATATTCATGTTGGCATGGTGCCAATGTTTTTATATATTGATTGAGGGTGCCATTGTTGGGCAGCGATGATTATTGTACCTTTCTTAAATGTCAACAATGCCATCGTTGAGATACGATGAATATAATGAATTAATAATGGTTATGTTTATATCTAAATAAAATAATGAATCAATAGTGATTATTTTATATGAAAAATTATTATAGATATTTTTGATAGAATATCAAAATTACATGGAAAGTTAGGATAAAAATGTATATATAATTTCTATTAAAGTTTAATAATGGTCTTCACTTTCATATTCATTATTTGTTTTAGACCAGATCAAGAACATCAACGTATGTTTTCAAAAGAAAAGAACATATATTTCTTTGTGTTGTGATAAAAATTAAAAGCAAAAATCTAAAAAAGGGACACAAAGGTTAATTAAAGATTAAGAGATATAGATGAGGAGCATGAGGGAAAACGGTACAAAGAGGTCAATTAAGTAGATTATTTAAAGGATGTAACACCCCTAGTTTATGTTCTTTTTCAAAGTTAGACATTTGAACTTTAATCCAAAGGGGAGTGGACCCCAATGGATAAGTATTTTGTGGATGTACTTAAATATTTAATTATGAAAAATAAATAAAACAATTCTGTGCAGATTGACCAAATGAGAATTATGAGATCACTTGCTCAATCCATGAGGATGGAAAGAGGCAAATACTTTCCCCAAAAATCTTTCAAAAATCCTTGAAAGAAATTATTTCCAAATTAGATTTTTGAGGAAAAATCTAGTTTTTCCCCAATGAGGTGGAGAGTAGTTGGGAAGAGGTAAAAAGCTGAGAAAAGCAGAAAACATCTTTAAAAATCCCTAAATAAGGGAAGCCTAGGCAAACAGGAAGAAAAGCCTCCTGATATTCTGGTCGCGGAATTAGAAACAAGCTTTGGGGGAGCAAAAGCTTAAATAAGCTATTCCTGAACAAATTAGATGTTGGTCTATTCTAGGAGATGATCTCAGCTCAGAGGTGAGTTCTCGAGGACAGAAGAACTGTAAGGTTGGGAGGTTGGTAAATTGTAGAAGTGGTATGTTTAAGATTCACTAATGTTTATAGCATTAGTTATTGTTTAATATGGTATATGCTAAATAGATCAATATTTTGCAATTGTTATTCTCTACATTTAATAGAAGTCTGTAGAAGAAAATTATCCTCTCAACTTTGTACAGTTGTAGGACTCATATCTATGGGAAAGAATTCAGCAGAATCTCTAAACCAATGTTGGTCTAAATCTGAGAATACATCTTTTCCCAAAGATGACTTACATTTTAACTTTAATATGCTTCTGTATTATTAACTAAATACTGTGTATAGACAAAGGAAGAAAATTATCATTACATGCATCATAGATGACTAAAGATAGACATAATTTACATCTATTTAATATAAGCAGTGACATAAATAAATGGGAAAAATGAGTTATAACAATTGGTACCAATGCAATGAACCAATAGATAAATTATACAGAATTCAATTAAAGGGCAGAACCATGAATAGGTGCTACAGGTATACCTATATGTCTACCAACAGAATTAAACTAACTCAAAACCTAAGTACAGATGTACAGTTAATATGCTACAAAGCTATTTATAATGAAATCAAAGGCCTGTGATATAAAGGTGATAATATTGTTGATTAACATGGCATGCTAGACATGAGGAAAAATTTTAGACATATAAATTTTGCCAAGAAAAAAAAAGGGTCCAATGAGGTTATTATTAAAACCTTATGAACTTATCGCCATCATAGCATTAGAAAATTCTTGAATTATCCAAGTACCTAAAAGAATGAACAATTCTAATAGAAATCATAGCACTTTTAAATATGTCTGCAGAAGTTAAATTTGAAAACAGAACACTGGTAAGACATTATTAAGTAAGTCTCCTATCTCTTATTTTATTCCAGTGGTGACTTCAACGAAAATTCAGTTGCTGTAGTAACTTCTCGGAGACATTCAGAGTGCACATAAGTAAAATTATTTAGTGTTCACAAAATCACCAGTGAGTGTTACTTTGATAGTAAATGAATGGAAAGTTAAGCATGAAAAAATTACGTGTATCATCTAGATATATTATGATATTTATAATAACAGAGTAGAGAAACCCAGAACTACTCCTGCACGGTTATTTAAACAGTCCACAGTCAATCACTAACAGAGAATGTAACCCTGCCGACATAGTAATCAAAAGACGTATTTCCGGGGTTTCATTTCTAAATCTCCCGAAAGACTAGTCACCAGTTATAATTTACAATTAATGACTCCCTGAGAAAATTTCAGGGTATCAGTTTTTAGAGATTCATAATGAGTTATGAAGAAATATCTCGTCAGAGTAATGCAACGAGTCACAAATACCAGCCTGAAATCAACGATAAAAGAAGAAAAGATGATGTTAATGACCTCCGGGGATCAATTGTAGGGAAATCACTAAGAATACCAAGCCACCTCAGAGTAGTAGCTCACCTGCGTCAAACCAATGAGATAGATAAGAAGATGAAAACGCTGAATTAAATTAAATTAAATTGTAAGGCAAAATCATGAAGGTAGTCACCAAAATAGTTACCTCTTTGCTCATCCTGTAAATGGAAATGCCTCTGCAAAGGAAAACGATATGTAAAACCCCAAGGATGATGGTTATCTATCGAAAACGAAGGAATAAATGGACAAAAATTCATTCAACTCACCTTGGGAAAACTCTGACAAGGATGCAAACGAAAGAAGGGCCGAATACCATCATCGAAATTTAGTTATGCCACAGAATTCATTCCGAAGAGAGACGACCAAATTGGCCGCGAAGGACGCAAACGCCTCTTGCGTTATGTATTCACTGGTGGTTGAGCTACACAATGAAATCGAGATAAACTCAAACAAAAATTAAAGCTTACAGTGTATAACGATAGTAGAATTCGAGAAAAGAATGAAATCTATAACCTGAGGTAACTCTGAGATATGATCATAAGAAAAATTAACAAAGGCAAAAACAATTTTTCCTGGGTGCATAAACCCTCACGTGTCGCCGGCGAACTCTGGTAGCAAACAAGAGCCGAACTCTGGTAGCAAACGAGAGTCGAACACTCTGGAAAGAGAAATAACATGAGGGAATTTTTTTTTATTGTGAGTCAAAAACCTAAATTGGATCAAATATCACCATCCACGCGTATTGATCTGAGAAAATTTGGTGTGGATCGAGACCTCAGTATCGATGATGAGCTTCATAAATAATCGCCAGCCATATATATCGCATGGAGGAATGAATGCATTAAAATTTCGGAGATGGTCATATGAGCCAGTTGACGAGATAACAATAAACAAACACATTTGTTAAATCAACCACTCAGGGCACGTAGATACACCGGCCTTGTCATAGTACGAGTGGAGTAAAGACTCACCACGGAAACCATACTCCAATGCGTAGGCATATGCCAGATAGGGTTGGGTAACCCAAGGTGTGTACACAATAGAGAAAAAAATTTAATGTAACAACCAAATATCTGTACCCTAATGCATTGTACCAAAACGACGGTTATGAAAGAAGTGGTGACATTACAAATCACGCAAGGTCAAAACGTGAATGCTTAGGCTTACAAAATAAAGATTCATAAAATATATAAACATGTGACTATTGAACCCTGGGAAAGGAATTATAGAATATCGACCCGCATCTAAAATAACGAAGTCAAAGGTTTGAAGGTTAATATTTATACTACCCTCTTCCATGGCAATATATATATATATATTAGGGATGCAATAATAGGGTGGTGCGATCCCTTACAAAGGTGACAATTTTTATATGTAAATTCAATTAAATTTCGATCACTTCAATTGCCACGATAAGTTCGACGGTTAGGGATATATTAGTCCCATAAAAACACAAAATGGAATATACATTAACCCTCATGAATTATGGAAGATAAGAGTAAATGCCAACAAAAACAACATATGGTGGATAGCAAAGAAAAAATATATAGTGGATATAGTTGACTAAACTTTGGTGGATAGCAAAGCAAAAATATATACAGTCAATTATATATATGGTGGATATAGCTGACTAAACTTTTTTTAGTATAATGATATATTGAAAAGGTGTCCAAATTAAAATAAGTCGTAAACAGACATTTCCAGGTAAGAGAATAATTACTGGGAAAAAGTAAAATTTCTCATATGAGTAGAACGATATATATTGATGTAAAGAGGCATAAGAGCCTACTGTATGTGGGAACTAGAAATGAACTTACTATGAATGGAATTAATGGAGTTTTAAAATACACCTATAGAGAAAAAAATATTTTTTTTTAGTAGTGGTAGGAGGGATGTTACAAATGGTATCAGAGCCCATGTTACATAAAATGGGTTGTTGTTGTTGTGCTCACTGTTGTTATGTGCACTGTATAAATTATTTATTGTTGGAAAAAAAAAAATTTATTACTGACCTATGTTGTTTAGTGTACAGTGTTGCGGAAACAGAAAAGTCAAATGGCTGGAAGTGATGAAATTTATGTTGATCTGCGTGATGAAGATAATACACCAGGTCCTAACACTCTGGTGATGGCTATGTTGCACAGTTTGCAACGAGAGCTGGTTGAACTAAGAAGCCAGAATGACAGATTGTCATTAACCAGTGAGGAGCGGGAACAACCAAGAAGGTGAAGGTTCCAGAAAGAGGAAGAATTATGAGTCTGAGGAATATGATGCTATTAGGCATCAGTATAAGAAGAAAAATGAATTACAGGGGGAATTCCGAAACATCAAACCTCCCTCCTATGATGGGGAGAAGGAGGAAGATGTTGAAGCCTGGTTGTTGAACATGATTAAGTATTTCTGGGTCTATGAATATGAAAGCAATCTGAAGGCCAGATTAGCTGTCTACCAGCTACAAGGTAAGGCTACCTTGTGGTGGGAGGAGACGAAAATGGTTCATGCCATTGATGAAAAGAAAATTACTTGGGAAGATTTCCAGGTTAAGTTTAAAAACCGCTATTTAAATGAACGTTATTATGATGATAAAGCAAAGGAATTTCATGAGCTTAGAATGGGATAGCTTACTATTGATGAGTTTTCCACCAAGTTTACAAATTTTTTGAGATATGTCCCTTACATTAGGGAAGAGAAGGCCAAGGTACAAAGGTTTTTGAACTGTTTTCCTACTATGTACAAAGAGAAGATCGAGTTTGATAACCCAAGAACTATGTACGAAGTAGTGAGAAAAGCTAGATTATGATACCAACAGTTTAAAGGAAAGGGTGAGGATGGAAAAGGCTGGATAAACAAAGGTGAAATCAAAGGAAAAAAACAGAAACCAACTTATTTAAATATTTTTGGCAGGGATCATCAGCGGAAAAAGTTTAATAAACCAAAAGAAAGTCAAAATGCTCAGTCTCAAGTTGGTTCCAAACAACGAGATGAAGGAAATAAGAAGGAAGGCACAGTTAAAATGAGGGAAAATTTGAAATGATGGGGTTGTGGAGAACCTCATCTATTGAGGGATTGTCCCCATCGAAACATTCAGATGATTATGAGAGATCGAGAAGCTACCACAGTAAATGATATAGAAATAAATATACCCACTATCAGTGCAGCCTTGGAAAATGGACAAGGAGAAGATCAAGCTACCATGGTTGAAATGGAAGGTAATATTGCTAACCAATCTGGTACTATTTTAATTGACCCAGGTGCTTCTTTGTCTTACATTAGTCCACAAGTGGTAGAAAAATGCAATCTCAAAACTGAAAAATTTCAGCAGTCTTGGTTGGTCCAGTTAACCACTGGAACCAAGAGGAAGGTAACACATAAATTACCCAAAACAGTAATTAAATTAAATGATTTTCAAACAGAAGTGAATTTAAAATTTTTTCCCTTAGGCTCATATGACTTGCTGATAGGGATGGATTGGATGGAAAAGAGAAAGGTTGTGATGAACTGTTTGGATAAAACTTTGCATTGCATAAATGAAGAAGGGAAACCTTTTATTATCAAGGGAAAACCAAAACCCATCTTTGTAAGACAAATATCAGCACTGAAATTAAAAAGAACAGCTAGGAAAGGATATCAAGTATATGCAGTAAATGTTGAAGAATTAGAATAGAAACCTGAAGAAAATCTACTGGATACCTTGCCAGTGGTGAGAGAATTTAAGGAAGTTTTTCCAGATGAGATTCCTCATCTTCCCCCCAAAAGAGAGATTGACTTTTCAATCGATTTGGTGCCAGGAGCAACACCTGTTTCCCGAGCCCCTTATCGAATGAGTCCCCCTGAACTCATGGAACTGAAAATGCAATTGCAATAATTGCTGGATAAGGGTTATGTCAGACCGAGTGTGTCTCCTTGGGGAGCACCGGTGTTGTTTGTGAAAAAGAAATATGGAACTTTTAGAATGTGTATTGATTATCGTCAGCTGAATAACTTGACAATTAAAAACATATACACTTTACCTAGAATTGATGATCTTTTTGATCAAGTGAGAGGGGCTTCAGTATTCTCGAAGATTGACTTAAGAACTAGTTATCACCAACTTAGAATTAAGGAGGAAGATATTAGCAAAATAGCTTTTCGATCCAGGTATGGACACTACAAATTTGTAGTCATACCTTTTGGTTTGAAAAATTCCTATGCCATCTTTATGTGCTTAATGAGCAATGTGTTAAACAAGTACTTGGATAAATTCGTACTAGTGTTCATAGATGATATTTTAGTTTATTCAAAAAGTGAGGAGGAGCACAGAGAGCACTTGAGGATAGTGTTGCAAACTTTGAAAGAAAACCAGTTATATGCCAAATTCAGTAAATGTGAATTCTATAAGGACAGGATCCAATACTTGGGTTATATTATTTCTTAACAAGGGTTGGTTGTTGACCCTGAAAATATAAAGGCTATTAGAGAATGGCCGGTGCCAACTGATGTTTTAGTAGTGAGATCATTGATGGGGATTGTAGGTTATTACCGCAGATTTGTGGAAATATTTTCTGCCATAACATATCCCATAACCTCACTACAAAGAAAGGGTGTCAAATTTAAGTGGAATAAAAAATGCCAAAACAATTTTGAACAATTAAAATTAAAACTCACTACAGCCCCTATACTGAAAATTGCAAATCTTGATAAAGAATTTGTTGTATGTAGGGATGCCTATAGAGAGGGGTTGGGAGGAGTCCTTTTGCAAGAAAATTCAGTTATTGCATATGATTCTAAGAAACTTAAGACACATGAATAGAACTATAGTGCATATGATTTGGAATTGGTTGTTGTTATTCATGCCTTGAAGATGTGGCTACACTATCTTCTTGGAAAAAAATTTACATTGATGACTGATCATATTAGTCTTAAATATTTCTTTTCCCAAACTGATTTGAATGCGAGACAGGCCAGATGGCTATATTTTCTAAGTGAATTTGATATGGACATAAAACATACTAGAGGGAAAGAAAATAAAATTTTTGATGCCTTGAGCAGAAATGCTTGTAAAAATATAAACAGTATTGGAAGTAGTGCTAATTTTGAGTTAGAAGATCTAGTGAAAAAGGTAGCAGACCAGGATCCAAATTATGAGAATCTACAGGTGAAAATACTAAAGAAGGAAATGGCTGAATATACCCAAAACCAGAAAGGGTTGATTTTCTATAAAAACAGATTGTACATCCCCAATGTAGAGTCTTTGAAAAGAGAGATCCTAGATGAATACCATAAACAACCATATGTAGGACATCCAGGATATCAGAAAATTCTTATAGCCTTGAAAAATAAGTTGTTTTGGCGAGGAATGAAAAAGGATGTAGCAGAATATTTGGCTAGGTGCATGGAATGCCAACTAGTTAAAGTTGAACATCAACACCCAGCTAGTCTATTAAATCCCTTGCCAGTTGCAGAATGGAAATGGGATACCGTTTCTATAGATTTCATAACAGGGTTACTTAGAACCAAGTACCAGCATGACTCAGTTATGGTAGTAGTAGACACTTTAACAAAAGCTAGCCACTTTATACCTGTAAAATATAATTTTGGGACAACCCAAGTAGCAGAAGTGTTCCTAAAAGAGATAGTAAGGTTACATGGGGTCCCAAAAATGATTATTTTAGATAGAGATGCCAAATTCATAGCAGCTTTTTGGAAAGGTCTATTTGGGGGCATGGGCACTAAGTTGAATTTTAGCACTGCCTATCACCCTCAGACAGATGGTCAAACAGAGAGAACTAATCAGATTTTGGAGGATATGTTGAGAATGTATGTGATGGATAGGCCATAAAAATGGGAAGACTACTTGCATTTAGCTAAATTTGCTTATAATAACAGCTATCAATCCCCCATTAAAATGAGTCCGTTTGAGGCACTCTATGGAAGGAAATGTCGTACTCCTTTGAGCTAGAGCCAACCTGAGGACAAGCTAATGTTGGGACCAGATGCTTTATAAGAGATGGAAAGAATTGTTAAACAAATAAAAAGAAACATCAAGATAACACAAGATTGCCAGAAAAACTACGCTGATAAGAAGAGGGCACATCGAGAATTTAAAGTGGGGGAACATGTGTATTTGCGTATTAAACCCAAAAAGAGCACACTTTATGCGGCAAAATTGTGAAGAATTGGCTCCTAGATATTGTGGTCCTTTTGAGGTGTTAGAAAGGGTGGGACTGGTGGCTTATAAACTAGCCTTACCACCCCATATTAAAGTGCATGATGTGTTTCATGTTTCCTTATTAAAAAGATATATACATGATGCTTCTCACATTGTTGATTGGAATGTGATACAGGTGGAACCAGAAGGGGAGTTCCTTCCAGAACCGCTTCAAATATTGGAGCGGGAAGAAATTGAATTGAGGAATCGAACAGTAGCAAGAGTAAAGGTGTAATGGAAGCACTTTACTTCAGAAGAAGCTACCAGGAAAAGAGAAGCTGAGATGATGGAAAAATATCCATTTTTGTTTGAAAAAAAGTGAACTCTAGTAGTTAAATATCAACACCGAGGACGGTGTTTGCTTTCAGAGGGGGAATATGTAACACCCCTAGTTTATGTTCTTTTTCAAAGTTAGACATTTGAACTTTAATCCAAAGGGGAGTGGACCCAAATGGATAAGTATTTTGTGGATGTACTTAAATATTTAATTATGAAAAATAAATAAAACAATTCTGTGCAGATTGAACAAATGAGAATTATGAGATCACTTGCTAAATCCATGAGGATAGAAAGAGGAAAATACTTTCCCCAAAAATCTTTCGAAAATCCTTGAAAGAAATTATTTCCAAATTAGATTTTTGAGGAAAAATCTAGTTTTTCCCCAATGAGGTGGAGAGTAGTTGGGAAGAGGTAAAAGGCTGAGAAAAGCATAAAGCAGCCTTAAAAATCCCTAAATAAGGGAAGACTAGGCAAACAGGAAGAAAAACATCCTGATATTCTGGACGCAGAATTAGAAACAGGATTTGGGGGAGCGAAAGCTTAAATAATCTATTCCTGAACAGATTAGAGGTTGGTCTATTCTAGGAGATGATCTCAGCTCAGGGGTCAGTTCTTGAGGACAGAAGAACTTTAAGGTTGGGAGGTTGGTCAATTGCAGAAGTGGTATGTTTAAGATTCACTAGTGTTTAAAGCATCAGTTATTGTTTAATATGGTAGATGATAAGTAGATCAATATTTTGCAATTTTTATTCTCTACATTTAATAGAAGTCTGTAGAAGAAAATTATCCTCTCAGCTCTGTACAGTTGTAGGAATCATATCTATGGGAAATAATTCAGCAGAATCTCTAAACCAGTGTTGGTCTAAATCTGAGAATAAATCTTTTCCCAAAGATGACTTACATTTTAACTTTAATCTTCTTCTGTATTATTAACTAAATACTGTGTATAGACAAAGGAAGCAAAGTATCCTTACATGCATCATAGATGACTGAAGCTAGACATAAGTTACATCTATTTAATAAAAGCAGTGACATAAATAAATGGGAAAAATTAGTTATAACAATTGGTACCAATGCAATGAACCAATAGCTAAAGTATACAGAATTCAATTAAAGGGAAGAACCATGAATAGGTGCTACAGGTATACCTATATATCTACCAACAGAATTAAACTAACTCAAAACCTAATTACAAATGTATAGTTAATATGCTACAAAGTTATTTATAATGAAATCAAAGGCCTATGATATAAAGGTGACAATATTGCTGATTAACATGGCACGCTAAACATGAGGAAAAATTTTAGACATATAAATTCTGTCAAGAAAAAAAAAAGGTTCCAATAAGGTTATTATTAAAACCTTATGAACTTATCGCCATCATAGCATTAGAAAAGTCTGGAATTATCCAAGTACCTAAAAGAATGAACAATTATACTAGAAAGCATAGAAATTTTAAATATGTGTACAGAAGTTAAATTTGAAAACAGAACACTGGTAAGACATTATTAAGTAAGTATCCTATCTCTTATTTTATTCCAGTGGTGAATTAAACAAAAATTCAGTTGCTGTAGTAACTTCTCGGAGACATCTTGAGTGCACATAAGTAAAATTATTTAGTGTTCACAAAATCACCAGTGAGTTTTACTTTGATAGTAAATGAATGGAAAGTTAAGCATGAAAAAATGATGTGTATCATTTGGATATATTATGATATTTATAATAACAGAGTAGAGAAACCCAGAACTACTCCTGCACAGTTATCTAAAAAGTCCACAGTCAATCACTAACAGAGAATGTAACTCTGCCGACATAGTAATCAAAATACATATTGCCAAGGTTTCATTTCTAAATCTCCCAAAAGACTAGTCACCACTTATAATTTACAATTAATGAGTCCCTGAGAAAATTTCACGGTATCGATTTTTAGAAATTCATAATGAGTTATTAAGAAATATCTTGCCGAAGTAATGCAACGAGTCACAAATACCGACCTGAAATCAAAAATAAAAGAAGAAAATATGATGTTAACGACCTCTGCGAATCAATTGTAGGGAAATCATTGAGAATAACAAGCCACCTCAGAGTAGTAGCTCACCTGTGCCAAACCAATGAGATAGATAAGAAGAGGAAAACACTGAATTAAATTAAATTAAATTGTAAGGCAAAATCATGAAGGTCGCCGCCAAAATAGTTACCTCTTTACTCATCCTGTAAATGGAAATGCCTCTGCAAAGCCAAACGATACATGAAACCCCAAGGATGATGGTTATCTATCGAAAACGAAGGAATAGATGGCCAAAAATTCATTCAACTCACCTTGGGAAAACTCTGACGAGGATGCAGATGCAAGAAGGGCCGAATACCATCATCGAAATTTAGTTACACCACAAAATTCATTCCGAAGAGAGACGGCCAGATTGGCCATGAAGTACGCAAACACCTCTTGCGTTATGTATTCGCTGGTAGTTGAGCTACACAATGAAATCGAGATAAACTCAAACAAAAATTAAAGCTTACAATGTATAACCATAGTAGAAGTCGAGAAAAAAATGAAATCTATAACCTGATGTAACTCTAAGATATGATCATAAGAAAAATTAACAAAGGAAAAAACAATTTTACCTGGGTGCATAAACCCTCTCGTGTCACCGTCGAACTCTGGTAGCAAAAGAGAGCCGAACTCTAGTAGCAAATGAGAGTCAAACACTCTGGAAAGAGAAATAACATGAGGGCGACAAATTTTATTGTGAGTCGAAAGCCTATATTGGAGAAAATCTCACCGTCCATGCATACTGATCTGAGAAAAGTTGGCGTGGATTGAGACCTCGGTCTCAACGATGAGCTTCATAAATAATCGCCAGCCATATATATCACACGGAGGAATGAATGCATTAAAATTTCGGAGATGGTCATATGAGCCAGTTGACAAGATAACAATAAACAAACACGTTTGTTAAATCAACCACTCAGGGCACGTAGATACACTGGCCTTGTCACAGTACGAGTGGAGTAAAGACTCACCATGGAAACCATACTCCAATGCATAGGAATATGCCAGCTAGGGTTGGGTAACCCAAGGCGTGTACACAATAGAGAAAAAAATTTAATTTAACAACCAAATATTTGTACCCTGATGCGTTGTACCAAAACGATGGTTATGAAAGAAGTGGCGACATTACAATTCACGCAAGGTCAAAACGTGAATGCTTAGGCTTACAAAACGAAGATTCATAAAATATATAAACATGTGACCATTGAACCCTGGGAAAGGAATTATAGAATATCGACCTGCGTCTAAAAGAACGAAGTCAAAGGTTTGAAGGTTAATATTTATACTACCATCTGCCATGGCAATATATATATATATATATATATATATATATATATATATATATATATATATATATATATATATATATATATATAGATATGTATGTATATATATATATTAGGGACGCAATAATAGGGTGGTGCGATCCCTTACAAAGGTGACAATTTTTATATGTAAAATCAATTAAATTCTGATCACTTCAATTGCCACGATACGTTTGACAGTGAGGGAGATATTAGTCCCATAAAAACACAAAATGGAGTATACATTAACCCTCATGAATTATGGAAGATAAGAGTAAATGCCAAAAAGAACAACATATGGTGGATAGCAAAGCAAAAATATATAGTGGATATAGTTGACTAAACTTTGGTTATTATAATATATACATTCAATTATATATATGGTGGATATAGCTACCTAACTTTGTTTAGTATAATGATATATTGAAAACATGTCAAAATTAAAATAAGTCGTAAACAGACATTTCTAGGTAAGAGAATAATTACTGGGAAAGAGGAAAATTTCTCATATGAGTAGAACAATATATGTTGATGTAAAGAGGCATCAGAACCTACTGTATGTGGGAACTAGAAATGAACTTACTATGAATGGAATTAAAGGACTTTGAAAATACAACTATAGAGAAAAAAATATATTTTTTTACTAGTCGTAGGAGGGACGTTAAAAAGGATTTCCATGAGGATGAGATTTGTGAATTTGAGTGAAACATCCCTAACTCGCTAACTTACATGAAATTTTGTTTTCGGTTCTACTAATGTGAGTAGGGATGATCATTGAACTAGAAGGAATGAGTGACACTACGCATATAAGTAGAATTTCAAGCGTTCAATTGTGAGATCTTTTGTTGGTCTGGGTAACATGTAAGATATTGAAGATCATGTTTATGATGAGTTGGTAATCTCCATTGACCATAAGTTTGGTGTAGCCTTCAGTCTAGACAATTAATAATCCCTCTTCCAGGCCTTTGAATTTTTTTTCATTGTTACTATTATGTCCCATGAATAGTGATTAAATTTAGATAAGGGATCAGTAAATGATCCCTAAAATTATACCTTCATATCTTATCTTTCCTACTTTACCTTTTGAAGTGCCATCAAAATTTATATTTATAAAATTAGGGGGAGGGTGACAATAGGTGGAGGGAATGGGAATTGTACTAGGGTGAAGAGAGGGGGAAATTATGACTCGCAGAGTAGGAAAAAAACTCTAATTTTGTAGGGCTTCCTTACTTAATGCCTATAGGTCTTGATATGACTAGGACTACATGGCAATTCATTCCCTTATATTATTTTGTAATATTATCCAAAGAGACTTACGAGGGAGAGATTCTTGAATATTTGACCATTCATTTGTTTCCAAATAGCCCAAAGGTGCACTCTTAGAAGTATATTCTATATTTGGTTCAAGATAGGATTATTAAAACCTTGATTCTCCAATTACTAATTATGTGAGAGATACTAGATAGATTTCAATATGATCTCTTCATATCAATGTCTAGATCACTTCATATATTATTGGAGTAGGGGAAAATATTTAATACATGCTCCACATTTTCATTTTCCTAAAGGCACAAATAAGAATATGAGGGGCCGATATGCCTATTTTTCTGACTGTTTTCCTAGATAAATTTTTTCCCTTGAACTAGGATACATAGGAATATGGAAAATTTTGGTCACAACTTTTCAAAGAAATGTAGCTCCAATTGTAATTTGTTTGTTATTCTTTGAAACTAACTTATAGTATATAGGATTCATAGATGAAAAACGAATTTTTTGGTGCATAACCACATTGTGGTTTATATAATAAGTTTGATATATGGATTATTCTTTGTTGAAGCTTCCAAAAATTATTTGACCAAGTATCATACCTAGGCTTGGGGTTCCATTCACTTGGAAATTATCATTATCTCCATTTTTTATGTGAGTTAGATGCCTTTACAATGTATTTGAAGTTTTCAAGGTCTTGGGAAGTCATGTGAAGGCACAATTCCCTTTATAATTTATTTTTAAAATAATTTTGGGAGGTTTTTCCATGAGTCTTATCAAAACAAGGTTTTTTTCCCATAATGGATTTCATAAAATTAGTGTTGTTTTATGAAATGCAATTTTATTTTTTTAGATTTTGAATGCAAGAGATTTCTTCGAAGAAGGGAATATTTATGATCCACTCAATAGAATTTTTCTTTGTAAATTTTCTCATCGAGATACATTTCCAAAGATATTTAACTCCTCCTAACCAACACAGATAGATCCTCTCTCCTAGAACTAGTGAATGTTTTAAGGACAAAAAATTATCTTAAAATTTAGAAACCTTGATGAATCTTACTATTCGTACACATGTAAACCATAATATGCTTAGTAATGTATTTATAAATATACTTAAACTCTAATTATTTTATATATCGTATATATAAAATATTAGATATTTTTTAAGTAAAATAAATTTATAATGTAAAATTTGTGTGAATCATTTTTAGAGAAAATGAAAAATGGAAAATATTTTTTTTGGGAAATTCATGAAAAAATAGCTTTCCTGTGTATATTAGCCTTAAAATGTTCGCTTCCCATAACTATATCTAAATTTAAAGGATCACTTATCCCTATACCTTCTTTTATTTTTTGTCTAGAGATCTTATCCCAAGCTATAAGCCCCCATTTTTAATTTGAATTTTTTTCCTCCCCACATGAAAGACCATTGCAAGCTCTTTATTGAGTTAAGGATGGATGAAGGAGTCATCACAAAACAACGGAAACATATGGGAAAATCCTGTAGAATCAACTTGAGGAGGACTAGTATTCCTACAAAGTTTAGTGATCATAAGGTCTAACTAGTTAACTTGTTATTGAAATTGTTGATAGTATTCTTGCATAAATTAAGATTTGGGGAATTTTCCACAATTGACGCTCAAAGGTATTTTCTTGGGAATTTTTTCATTTGCAATCCAATAATCTTAGCAATATTATTTTTAACATACAAAGGTGTATCAAGGAAAAAAAATGAGATTTATCTCTATTTATTTCCATACCCGAAGCATGAGAGAAGTCCTCTAGAATTTGAGAAAATCCTTTCACTTCTTCAATATTTGGAACAACAATAGCCAAGGTATCATCCACAATTTTTTGGTGTGATAAAAAAATACGATCACTAAATAGACACAATCCTTTGATATATTTTATCCTAAATGCTTCTTTGAATTAATGGAGCAGACCCTGTGATACTATAATAAATAAAAGTGGTAACATCATATCTCGTTGAAAAATGCCACAAGTGGATGAAAAAAGTATAATAGGTGATACTTTTCGTAAAATAGAGAAGAATTATAAATATATGTTGCTCTTGATCTAATAGATCTAGTTAAGGTAAATGTTAGGTCCCTATATTACTAGTGTAGTCCCTTATTTTTGTTAGTGTAGCCCCCTTATTGTTATTTTTTACCCTTCTAGCCCCCATATTGTTATTATTGTGCCCCATAAAAGGCACTATTGTTATTTTTTGTCCACTTACATTATTATTGTTAGGTTGTCTATTATTAAATTATGACCCCATGGACTCCTGTATATAGAAATAAGGTTTTATCATTTGTATTATATAAGAATTTTTCATTTATGTAATGTAAAGGATGTTTTCCCTTTGAAGTGGCTGATTTCTAAGGCGTTGATATCTCTTCTCTTCTATTTTTGGAGCTGGTTTCATGAAATTTGCTATCAGAGTTTTGGATTCTAGGGTATCGCTACTTCAAATAGGACATCTTTTCATTTTCTCTATAACTGTTATTCTACGAAGGTTCAGAAGCTAAAAAAAATCTGATTTGTGAAGAAATCCTGATGAAACGCCATTTAAAAATTTTAGATATTTTTTCGCAAAATATTAGGAGATGGGATCTACGGAAGTTAGGGTGTTTGCAAGCTCTCAAATTTATTTGCAAAGAGGTGACATTGGGAAAATTTTCATAAATCTCGCTTTCAGCATTGGATTGGAATTCTATAAAAAGTGTCCAAAATTACACAGACTGTAGTTTCCTGTGTACCAATTTCAGAGCCAAAGGAGGAAACACTGATACGTATCATGCCATACAATTTGTCTCTACTAAACTAGTCCATAGTTACGTCATTGTGGGAGATTGGGCATAACTTTGTCTTGAAGATTCCAAATCAAGTCAAACATGTGGAATTGGAAAGAATATTTAGAGGGACACTAAAGGAATGAAGATAAATCTTGGCGATCCAAAATTACAGAGATACATCAGTTTCAATATCAAGCAACTAAAAAGAAATAAAAGGTGTGTATTTGTTTCAAATTGCATAAGTATTGTTTAAAAGATCAATTTGAAGTGATTGTAAAGGCATATTGAAGCATAGATATGAGTATTGGGATCTAAGATTTCCCCTAAAAATAATTCAACATCCATTAAGTCCCCAGAAGGCTCTACTATGACTCATGAAGAGGAAGAAGTGCAACATGTATATCAAAATTACAAGAGCAAGTGCAAAAAATTTCGAGCCCTCAAAGAGCAGCAAAAAATGAAATGGAAGTTTTGAAGAAAGGTGTGGAAGCTCAAATGGATGGTTTGAAGAAAGGCGTGGAAGCTAAGATGTATGGTTTGAAGAATGGCATGGAAGCTAAGATCGATGACATGAAAGAAAACAATAAAGAAAATGTGGAAGACATGAAGAATGATCTAAAAGAAAATATGTAAGGTTTTATGGATATTTGACAAAGTTGATACAAAAAATGAATAGTAATGGTGAAAAGGTAGTAGATGAAACTATTAGAACAAAATAAATGTTAATCATGATTTCATAAAGTTCAATGTTGGATTGAAGACCCACCATTTTCAAAAGATCGGTATGAGGAATTTTGATGGAAAGGATCTTGTAACATGGATACTACAGATGGAGGAATATTTTGATCTCAATAATGTGAAAAACACACAAAAGGTACGCGTTTAAACTTTATATTTAGAACAAAATACATTTCTATGGTATTGATGGCATTGATCCCATAAATGTTTTTTCACTTCATCAATTTTTACGGAGAAAATGATAAGACATTATGAGGAAAAAAAGAGAAACACCTTATTTAGCTAATTGATAAATCTTAAACAAAAGGGTTTAGTGGTGGAGCATATTCAGGACTTCCAAAAGTTGAATATAGGGGTAAATAATATTTCATAGGAACATAGGATTGATGTCTGCATAGGGACTTAAAAGGATAACATCCAACATGACTTTCACCGATTCATTGGGGAAGGCATTCAGGTTTGCAAGAAAAATTGAATGTAAAATTATGGCGACAAGAAAGCCTACCACTCACATATATAAAGATGGAATTTTTTCTACTCCTATACTTTCCAAACCTACAAGTTTGACACCACAAAAATTGGAAGAAAAAAGAGAAAATGGGATTTACTAGAGTAGTGATATAAAATACATTAAAGGTCATAATTGTAATGAGAATAAATTATTTTACATATATTGTGAAGAGTAGGAAGAAAATGAATAGAAAAACTTCAAAAGAAGAGGATATGCATCAAGAAACAACACTAGAGAATGAAGAAATGAGTCGCACCATACCTTGTAATGCAGTGGCAGGAATTACCACTCCTCAAACTCTCAAGATAGAAGGACATATGAACAAGAGAAAGATAATAGTGTTGATTGATTCAAGTAGCACCCATAATATTATTCATTGAAAGATAGCCAAGGAATTGAATTGCTTCCTATATCCCGCACCAAAGTCTCAAGTGATGGTTGCAAATGGAGGAAATATAAATTTCTCTAGAAAATTCCATAATATAAATATAACCATGGGGGAACATGTACTGAATAGTCCAATTCTTTCCATTCTAATGAGAGGTTTTGACATTTTATTAGGAGTACAATGGTTACAATCTTTGGGTACGGTAGCTTTTAATTTTCAACAATTTTTCTTGAATTTTTTTAAGGAAGGAAATGAATTTGAATTACAGGGTATTTCAGGGAAGCCCGAAAAGATAATAAGCTCTAATGTTGTGGCAAATCTTCTGAAGAAAGAACAATGAGGTGTAATTTCATGATTATTCTCACTAGAAGTTCCAACATCAAAATAATATATTTCTACAAACTCCAAAAAGTCTTGGACAATCATTCCAAGGTGTTTGAAACTAAAAAAGGACTCCCACCTACTCATGATCATGATCGTGCTATTCATTTGACTCCAATAATTTTTCCTCTAAACATTAGGCCTTACATATATCCTTATTTCTAAAAGAGTGAAATTGAAAGTATGATTACAGAATGTTAGGTCCCTATATTACTAGTATAGTCCCTTATTGTTGTTAGTGTAACCCCCTTATTGTTTTTATTGTACCCTTGTAACCCCCATATTGTTATTATTGTGCCCTTAAATTAATTTTTAGGTCGGCTAGGATTACATTGTGGCCCACTAGGATTACATTATGGCCCCATGGACTCCTATATATGGAAAGGAGGTTTTGTAAATTGTATCATCTAAGAATTTTTCATTTATGTAATGTATTGGAGGTTTCCCCCTTGAAGTGGCTTATTTATAAGGCATTGATATCTCTTTTATTATTTTTTTGGAGTTGGTTACACAACATTTGGTATCAGAGCTTGGGATTCTAGGGTTTTGCTGCTCTAAACAAGTCATC
The DNA here is from genome assembly GCA_034641835.2 of Pinus albicaulis. NCBI lineage: Eukaryota > Viridiplantae > Streptophyta > Pinopsida > Pinales > Pinaceae > Pinus > Pinus albicaulis. The sequence goes on along the minus strand of CM076579.1, from coordinate 456,671,438 downwards.
ATGGAATTTTTTCTATAACGTTTTTTATACAAAGGTTCAAAATATAAAAAATTTAGGGTGTGAGGCTGAAGTTATGAGGAAAATTTTCAAAAAATTTTAGAGCTTAGTTCGCAATATTTTCGGAGATATGATCTGTGGAAGGTAGTGCTTTTTCAGGCTCTCGAATTTCATCTAAAATATGTGATCATGGGAAAATATTCATAACTCTCTCTCTGAGCATCATATTTGAGTTTCGTAAAATGTGGTTTTAGCTACATGGATTTTAGTTTCCTGGCTATCAATTTTAGAGCCAAAGGACGAAACAGTGACACGTGGCAAGTCATACAAGTTCTCTCTACTGAAGCAGTCCATAATTAGGTCATTGTGGGAGATTGGACACAACTTTGTCTTGGAGAATCCAAATTAGGTCAGACCTGTGACATTTGAAACATAATTTAGAGGGCTACGTCAGTGCTAAAATCACAGAGAGAATCCAATTTCAATATTGAGCTCCTCAAAAGCAAGAAAAAGGTGTGTATTTTTTTCCGAATTGCATAAGTCTTGTTTGAAGAATCAATTTGAATTGATTCCAAGGGCATATTGTAGAATAGATATCAATATTGGGTTCTAAAAGATGCCCCGTAAAAATAATTCAACACCCATTAAGCCTTCAGATGGCTCTACTATGACTCATGAAGATGAAGAATTGCAACATGATCTATCAAAATTACAAGAGCAAGTGCACCAAATTTCGCTCTCGCAAAGAGCAACAAAAAATGAAATGGAAGTTTTGAAGAAAGGCGTAGAAGCTAAGATGGATGGAATGGAAGCTTTCATGGAAGCTAAGATGGATGACATGAAAGACAACATGGAAAACATGAAGAATTATCTAAAAGCAGACATGGAAGGTTTGACAAAGTTGATACAAGAAATGTTTCATAATGGTGAAAAGATAGTAGAAGAAACTCATGATGAGAACAAAAGAAATGTTAATCATGATTTCATAAACTCTAATGTTGGCGGGAAGAACCATCGTATTCCAAAAATGGAGATGAGTAAGTCTGATGGAAAGGATCCTGTAACATGCATACTACAGATGGAGCAATATTTTGATCTCCATAACGTGCAAAACACACAAAAGGTACGCATTGCAACTTTACATTTAGAACAAAATACATTTGTATGGTATCGATGGCTTTTCTCCCATAAAAAAGATTTCACTTGGTCAATTTTTACAAAGGAAATGATAGCACATTATGAGGATACAAAGAGCAACACCTTCTTTAGCCAATTGATAAATCTCAAATAAAACGGCTTCATGGGGGAGCACATTGAGGACTTCCAAAAATTGAATATAAGGGTAACTGATATTCCAGAGGAACACAGGATTGATCTCTTCATAGGCACTTTAAAGGATAACATCCATCATGAAGTTCGCGTTTTGGAACCTGATTCATTGGAGAAGGGATTCAGGTTGGCAAGAAAAATTTAATGTAAAATTATGGCGACAAGGAAGCCTACCACTCACTTCTATAAAGAAGGAGGTGTTGCTATGCCTAGATTTCCACAACCTACAAGGTTGACACCACAACAATTGGAAGAAAAAAGAGCAAAAGGGCTTTGCTACAGTTGTGATAGCAAATACACTAAAGGTCATAAGTGTGCTGAGAAGAAATTTTTTTACATAGATTGTGAAGAGGAAGAAGAAAATGAACAAGAAGAGGATATACACCAGGAACCAACCCTAGAAGAGGAAGAAATGAATCCGACCATATCGTGTAATGCAATGGTAGGAATTACCACTCCTCAAACTCTCAAGATACAAGGACAAATCAAGAAGAAAAAGGTAATAGTGTTGATTGATTCAGGTAGCACCCATAATTTTATTCATTGTAAGGTAGCCAAGGAATTAAATTGTTTCCTATACCCAGCACCAGAATGTCAAGTGATGTTTGCAAATGGAGGAACTATAAATTGCTCTGGAAAATGCCATAACATCAAGCTAACCATGGGGGAATATGTGTTGACTAGTCCAATGCTTTCCATTCCTATGGGAGGTGCTGATGTTGTACTAGGGGTACAATGGTTACAATCTTTGGGGACGGTAGCTTTTAATTTTCAAGAACTTTTCTTGAAATTTTTTTCAGAAGGAAAGGAAGTCGAATTACGGGGTATTGAAGGGAAGCCGGGAAGGATAATAAGCTCTAATGTCATGACAAAGCTTATAAAGAAAGAAAAACGAGGCGTAATTGCACAATTATGCTCACTAGAAGTTCCGACATCAAAATCATCTATTTCTGCAGATCTCCAACAAGTCTTGGACACTCATTCCAAGGTGTTTGAAACTCCCAAAGGACTCCCACCTATTCGTGATCATGATCATGCTATTCATTTGATTCCAGGCAGTGTTCCTCCAAACATCGAGCCTTATAGATATCCTTACTTCCAAAAGAGCGAAATTGAACGTATGATTGCAGAAATGTTAGAGGCGGGTATAATTCAACCTAGTCAAAGTTCTTTCTCTGCTCCTGTAGTATTGGTACACAAGAACGATGGATCATGGCGAATGTGTCCAGATTATAGGGAGCTCAATAAGCTCACCATTAAAGAAAATTTTCCCATTCCTGTGATTGATGAATTATTGGATGAATTACATGGAGCAATTTATTTTACCAAGTTGGATCTTCATTCAGGATATCATCAAATTAGAATGAAGACTGAAGATATTCCAAAAACAGCATTTCGAGCTCATGAGGGTCATTATGAATTTTTGGTCATGCCTTTTGGCCTTACCAATGCACCTTCTACATTTCAAGGGTTGATGAATTCCATTTTCAAACCCTTCCTTAGAAAATTTGTGCTAGTATTTTTTGATGATATACTAATATACAAAAGGTCTTGTAAGGATCTTGTTGAACATGTTGACAGGGTGCTCAAACTATTGCAGGAGAAACAATTATATGAAAAAACATCCAAATGTTTCTTTGGATTACAAGAGGTGGAATATCTGGTTCATATTGTATCTCACGAGGGTGTTAAGGTAGACCCTAACAAAATTAAAGCCATTAAGGAATGGAAAGTCCTCACAACTATAAAGAAGTTGCAAGGATTTCTCGGGTTAACAGGGTATTATCACAAGTTTGTTAATAATTATGGGAGAATAGCAGCACCTCTAACAACATTATTGAAGACAGATGCATTTTCATGGATTCCTGAAGCAACTAAGGCCTCTGAACATCTTAAAGAGGCAATGTGTTGAGCCCCAGTCTTAGCTACGCCAGACTTCAAAAAAACCTTTATTGTGGAATGTGGTGCCTCAGGAAATGGAATTGGTGTTATTTTAATGCAGGAAGGAAAACCCATTGCTTTTGAAATTCGTCCAATGAAAGGAAAGTATTTACATAAACCTATTTATGAGAAGGAAATGTTAGCAATACTGCATGCACTAAATAAATGGCGAAGTTACCTAATGGGAAGACACTTCAAGGTAAAAACTGATCATGATAGTCTTAAACACTTTTTGGAACAAATAATATCTTTAGAAGAGCAGAAAAAATGGGTCACAAAGATGTGCGGTTATGACTTTGAAATAATCTACAACAAATGAAATCTTAATGTTGTTGTAGATGTGCTCTCAAGAAAGAATGAAGAGGTGGAAGCATTGCTTTGTGCCATTTCTATTATCCAACCAGATTGGATAACCGAAGCAACAGATGAATGGAAGAAGGACAAAGATGTATGGACACTCATTCAAAATTTGCAGCAATATCCTAGTACATCTGATACATTTAGTTAGAAAAATGATTCCTTATGGTACAAAGATCGCTTATATATTTGCAGGAATTCCCAACTAAAACAAAATATTCTTTGGGAACTACACACCTCTCCTTTAGGAGGACACTCAGGATTTCTAAAAACTTACCACAGGGTGAAGAAATAATTTTTTTGGGATGACCTTAAATTTGATATTCAAAATTTTGTGGCGGAATGTTTGGTTTTCCAGCAAAATAAAGTTGAGACAATTAATACCCCAGGAATTCTACAACCTTTATCCATTCCAAGTCAACATTGGGAGGAGTTTTCAATGGATTTTATCACAGTTTTACCTAAGTCTGAAGGAAAGAGTGTCATCATGGTGGTAGTTTATAGAATTACCAAGGATGCACACTTTTTTGCATTATCTCATCCATTTAAAGCAAGTACAGTTGCTACTACATTTATGGAGACAATTCAAAAGCTACATGGAAGCCCAAGGGTTATTGTGAGCGACAGAGATCCCATTTTTACCGGAAATTTTTGGACAGAGTTATTTTCTTGTTTGAGTACTCAGTTAGCTCATAGCTCATCTTATCATCCTCAATCTGATGGTCAAAATGAGATAGTAAATAAATTTTTGGAAGGATATCTTCGTTGTTTTGTATTTGGTAAACAAACACAATGGGTCAAGTGGTTACCTCTCGTTGAATGGTGGTATAACACTTCCTTCCACACTGTAGCAAAAATGACCCCATTTATGGCACTTTATGGATATCATCCACCATCCATCACATCATATTTAAGGGAAAATTTGAAGGTTCAAGTAGTGGAAGATCACATCGAGCATGAAAAATAAGTTCTCCAACTCTTAAAGGATAACTTGAATTTCGCACAAAACCAAATGAAACAACAGGTAGATCAACATCGCAGCGAGAGAAGTTTTGATGTAGGAGATTGGGCATTTTTACCGCTACAACCATATAAAAAAATGTCCCTCAAGAAATTAAGAAGGATAATAAATTATCGCCAAAGTACTATGGTCCTTACAAGCTGTTGCAAAAGATTGGTACTATGGCATACAAATTGGAGCTTCCTAATTCTTCGCGAGTGCATCCAGTTTTCCATGTTTCATTCTTAAAGAAGGTTTTAGGTGAAAATATTCCAGTTCAAACAATATTTCCAGAACTTGATGAGGAAGGAAAAATCATATTGGAACCTGAAGCGGTCACGGAAACAAGAACTCGATAGTTATGAAATTGATCAATTTCAGAGTATCTCATCAAGTGGAAGAACTTACCCACTGAAGATTCTACATAGGAGGATGAGAATTCTATACAAAAGCACCCAGAGCTACTCAAGCATTAAGGACAACACTTTTTTGAAGGAGAGGGGCATGTTAGGTCCCTATATTACTAGTATAGTCCCTTATTGTTATTAGTGTAACCCCCTTATTGTTATTATTGTACCCTTTGAACACCCATATTGTTATTATTATGCCCTTAAATTATTATTGTTAGGTCAGCTAGGGTTACATTGTGGCCCACTAGGATTCCATTATGGCCCCATGGACTCCTATATATAGAAAGGAGGTTTTGTAAATTGTATCATCCAAGAATTTTTCATTTATGTAATGTATTGGAGGTTGCCCCCCCGAAGTGGCTTATTTATAAGGCGTTGATATCTATTTTCTTCTATTTTTGGAGCTGGTTACACAACACAGAAATTATAGAGGATGGTATAATTCAACCTAGTCAAAGTTCTTTATGTGCTCCACTAGTATTGGTGCATAAGAAGGATGGACCATAGCACATGTATTCAGATTAGAGGGAGCTCAAGAATCTCACTATTAAATATAAAATTTCCCATTCCTGTGATTGATGAATTAATATATTAACTACATGGAGCAATTTATATTACCAAGTTGGATCTTCGTTCAGGATATCATCAAATTAGAATAATGACTGAAGATATTCCAAAAAAAATTTTCGAACTCATGACAGTCATTATGAATTTTTTCTCATGCATTTTGTTCTTACTAATGGACCTTATAAATTTAAAGGGTTGATGGATTCCATTTTCAAACCCTTCCTTATAAAATGTGTGTTATTATTTTTTGATGATACACTAATCTACAAAATGTCTTGGAAGGATCATCTTCAACATGTTGACAAGGTGCTCAAACTATAGGAGGAGAAATAATTATATGAAAAAACCCCCAACTGTTTCTTTGGAGTACAAGACATGGAATATCTGGGTCATATTGTATCTCAGGATGCTGTTAAGGTACACCCTAACAAAATTAAAGCCATTAGGGAATGGAAAATCACCGCAACCATAAAGTAATTTCGAGGATTTCTCGGGTTAATAGGATATTGTCATAATTTTGTTTAGAATTGTGTGAGAATAGTGGCACCTATAATAACATTATTGAAGAAATATGCATTTTCATGGAATCTTGAAGAAACTAAGGCCTTTGAACATCTTAAAGAGGAAATGTGCCTAGAACCTATATTAGCTACACCAGACTTCATAAAAACCTTTATTGTGGAATGTGATGCCTCATGAAATGGAATTGGTGTTGTTTTAATGCAAGAAGGAAGAACCATTGCTTTCAAAAGTTGTCTAATCAAGGGAAAATATTTGCAGAAATATATTTATGAGAATAAAATGTTGGAAATACTATAGTTACTAAATAAATGGTGACCTTACCGAATGGGAATACACATCACAGAACAAAAATATCATGATAGTCTTAAATACTTTTTCGAACAAAGGCCATATTTATAAGAGCAACAAAAATGGGTGACAAAGATGTTGGGTTATTACTGAAATCATCTCCAAAAAAGGGTAGCTAAATGTTGTTGCATATGTACTCTCAAAAAAGGATGACGAGGTGGAAGATTTTCTTTTTTCCATTTCTATTATCCAAGAAGATTGGATAACTGAAGCAAGGATGAATGGAAGAATGACGAAGAAGTGTGGACATTCATTTAAAAGTTGCAGTAAAATCCTAGTACATATGATACATTTAGTTGGAGAAATGATTCCTTATGGTAAAAATATCACTTATATCTTTGTAAGAATTCTGAACTAAAAAAAAAGATTGTTTTTGAATTTCACATCTCTTCCTTAAGAGGCCACTCATGATTTTTAAAAATTTACCATAGGGTGAAGAAATAATTTTTTTGGGATGTCCTTAAATATGATTTTCAAAATTTTGTGGCAGAATGTTTTGTTTTCCAACAAAATAAAGTTGAGATAATTAAGACCTCGAGTCTTCTACAACATTTATCCATTAAAATTCAATGTTTGGAGGAGGTTTCAATGGATTTTATCACAATTTTACGTAATTCCAATAGAAAGTGTCATCATGGTGGTACTTGATAGACTTACCAAGTATGCACACTTTTTTTCATTATCTCATCCATTTAAAGTCAGTAAATTTTTATTGCATTTATGGAAATAATCCAAATGCTACATGGAAACCCAAGCATTATTGTAAGCGACAGAGGTCTCGTTTTTACTGGAAATTTTTAGATGGAATTATTTTCTTGTATGGGTACTCCACTAGCTGATAGCTCATCTTAGCATCCTCAATCTAATGGGAAACCTAAGATAGTGACTAAATGTTTGGAAATATATCTTTTTTGATTTTTATCTGATAAAAAAAAATAATGGGTCAAGTGGTTACCTTTGGCTCAATGGTGGTACAACACTTCATTCCATATTGTAGAAAAAATGACCCATTTATGGCACTTTATGGATATCATCCTTCGTCCATCACATCATCTTTAAGAGAAAATTCTAAGGTTCAACCAGTGGAAGATCACATTGAGCATCAACAAAAAGTTCTCCAACTCTTAAAGAATAACCTAAATTTGGCACAAAATCGAATGAAACAACAAGAAGATCAACATCGCAGTGAGAGAATTTTTGATGCAGGAGACTGGGTATTTGTACGACTACAGCCATACAAAAAATTCGCCCCAAGCAAGCTAAGGAGGAGAATAAATTATCGCCCAAGTACTATGGTACTTACAGAGTGGTGAAATATATTGTTACTATGGCATACAAATCGGAGCTCCTTGCTTCTTCTCGAGTGCACCCAATTTTCCATGTTTCATGCTTAAAGAAGGTTATAGGTGACAAACTTCCAGTTCAAAAAATATTTCCAAAATTTCATGACGAAGGAAAAATCATATTGGAACCTGAAGAGGCCACAGAAATAAGAACTCCATAACTACAAAATCGATCTGTTTCAGAGTATCTCATGAAGTGAAAGAACTTACCCGCTAAGGATTCCACATGGGAGGATGAGAATTTTATACAAAAGCATCCAGAGCTACTCAAGCGTTGAGCGAAACAATTTGTTTAAGTAGAGGGGCATGTTAGGTCCCTATATTACTAGTGTAGTCCATTATTTTTGTTATTTTAGCCTCCTTATTTTTATGTTTGTACCCATCTAGCCCCCATATTATTATTATTTTGCCCCACAAAAGCCATTATTTTTATTGTTGTACCCTTACATTATTATTTTTAGGTAAAATAGGATTATATTGTGACCCCATGGACTCATATATATAGAAAGGAGGTTTTGTCATTTGTATCATCTAAGAATTTCTCATTTATGTAATATAAAGAAGGCTTCCCCCTCGAAGTGGTTGATTTATAAGGCATTGATTTCTCTTTTCTTCTATTTTTGGAGTTGGTTTCATAAGAGTAAAACACCCAAACATGGAGGGCGTTGAAGAGTTAGAACCAATTGAGTTTATCAAACACCTTACTAAGATAAAGTCTTAGAAGCATTCCATGTTTCTTGGAGGACTTTAAAGAGTGAATTTTTTGATGTTCAATCATTATACCATCCATAATTTTGATGCCCCTCCACATAATATTCTTGTTCCACTAAAATGAGTAGTGAGATGATGTATTTGTGGAGATTAGCCATTATTTTGGTGATAAATTTGTAGATTTCATTACACAGAGAAAGTGGATGGAAGCTTTTATGGTCCTTGAATTTGTCATTTTTGGGAACTAAACTAAATAAGATAGCATTGATAGCTTTCAATATGGTTTTTGATATACTTTCTTCCTCCACTAGTTGCTAGATATCATGTACAATTGTTGGCCACTAAGCTTGAAGAAAATTTAGTAGTGAATATATTTAGTTTATGGGCCTTCTTCTAGGGAAAATATTTTATTACCTCTTCCACTTCTTCAATAGATAACTCTCTTAAGAGAGCTTCTTTGTACTCTATTGTAGCCAAATGGTAGAACGCGCTGAAATATTTTGTGTATAGCATCTAAGTAGTCTAACTTGGGGTTAAATAGTATCTCTTTATACTATTGAATTAAAATTTAAGTCATGTCCTCATGATATTAAACCTTGTCACCTACTTGAATTTTTAGTGAAGAATTAGAACTACCCTATTGATGTTGAAGCATAAAACTGTGGAAGAAAGCAATATTTCACTCACATTCCTTCAATCATCCAATTTGATATTTTTTTTGGCAATGTATTTCTTCATGTTTCTTTCTTTCCACTAGTAGAGTAACAGTACATGCTTCCTTATTTATGAGGTCCTTTATGTTGAATTTTATGGCTATGGTGAGTAATCATAGTTAATATTTTCATCTGTAAATTTTGTAAGACATGTTCATGTCAATATACTTTAGTATTGACTAGAACTTATATAATGATATATTTATGACATGTTCTTCATGTCAACATCAAAGGGGGAAATGAATTTTCAAATTTAAATTATTTCCCTCCCCCACCCCACAACCCCCCCCCCCCGCCCCCAAACGAAAAAAAAAAAAAGGGTACTTAAAACATCTATAGGATCAAGTCGTCCCCATTAAGAGTCAAAACCATTTGGCCTCATCAAAAATATAAATATGCTACTCATCGCCCCTCCTAAAAAACTCAATTTATGGCTATTTCTTCTATTCATATGATAAATGAGGCAAAAAAAACTAATGAATAATGAGTTTCATTCTCTAAGGAAGACTGAGGTCTAAGGTAAATCTATTTTTGGGAAGAAGGCTGGAAGCATGAGCAGAACAAATATCTAGATAATAGGATAAGATTATGGGAAAATAAACCTAAGTTGTGTAAAGGTTACTTGTAAGAAATTTGAATAGGGGTGACTGTGATATTAGTAATTTTGATTTTAATTTTGAATTTAAGTACTAGATGTATCTATGTTGAACTACATAATTTCTCAAAGGAATTTTTTTTTTGGTTTTTCCACATGTGGTTTTTTTTAGAGTAAAATTATTTGGTTTTCCTTTTTAGCCATCTCTTTATGATTCTAATGTCATTCTTGTTATACTGTTGAAGATATTTTGTGTCATTTATTAATGATAAACATCTATATAAGTTAAATTAAATTAATATCACCAGAATTAATTATCAGTTAAGAAGACTACAAAAAATTCAGCATGGTATTAGAGATATGGTAAGAAGATAAGCCAAAGAAAGAGTTCAATGAAGTTAAGAAATCTAGTATTAAGTTTTTCAATGGTAGAAGATGAATCTTATCCTTTTTAGGTTGATACTACTGGAGTGTGGCTATGCCAAAGAAGAAGGTTTTGAAATACACCTCTATCTATGTCTCGTTTATTATTAAGCTAACTTGGAGGGATGAAAGGTTAGGAAGTTTGTTGGTACGAGGGCTGAGCTCACTTAGGTCATATGCAGAAGGGTTTAAGGACTGAAACGTGAGATAGCAATGTGGTATCTATGATTTGTAGGATGTACCTCAGAAATAGCCTCAGTAGGTTCAGAAGCCTCATCCATATCCTTATAAGATCTTAATAATCTCATAAGTAATCTAAATTTTAAATTCTAATGAAACATATTTGTAAACCTTATACTGTGGTGAAAATTGTACCTTAAAAAAAGTCTTAAATAATGTTTCACATTATCATTAAATGGCATATTTCATGACATTTTGAAAATCATTATTAATTGACTAGATTTAAATATAGTGGAATAGGTGGTGAATTATATTATTATGGATTTTTGAAGAATTTTTGTACATTCTATGATTCAAGGATAAATCCATAAAATTTTGAAGGTTGAATGCTACCCTTCACCTATTTATGTAATACAATAATAAACATAAGCAAGAAAGTCAAGTGCTACTACAAACATGACGAAAATATAAGGTATAGTATGAATGAAAAGGAATATATACACATTGATCTATGGCAAGTAAAATGTCTATTTCAAGAATAATGCCTCCTTTGATATGAATTCTAAAGGTAACGTGTTGTTAAAAATATCCAAGTATCTTTCCAAATGATTTGATCACACTTCTATCGGTTATTGATTTTGGCTCTAAAAAGGTTACTTAGAATCACTAAAATACCATGAAATTTCATGAATGCCTTTGAAATAATTCCTAATTCTATCATCAATTTTTGAGACCAAATCCTCCAGAGAAGAGATAAATTCATCTTTGTAAAATTTAAAATTATTATTAAATCTAACTTAGTTTGAATGGAACAATATAAATAATGCATAATTAAAAATCCTTGCTCAAAGTTAATGGATAATAAAGACAACTATTTTAAAGTTGGTGAACTCATAAGACTTAGGATGGAATTTTTTAGGAAGAAGCCAAGTTTTCCACTATATCTTTAAGAAAGCCAAGTATATTCATAGGTATGAGATTTAAAGAAGTTTTTTGTATACCTACTAATCTCTCGAAAAACCAAATGTGAGTTCGTATTAAAAATTATTGGCATACTAAGGACACAATGAATTGAAAGGACTCATGTAAGATATGTATTCAAGAAAAAAAATGGTGCTGAGATATAAATCTCTTAAGCTAGTGAAAATATATTTTATGACTAAATAGAGAGAATAATGGTTTTTGATATTTACATTGCACCATTGTATACAAAAAAACTTTATAAATATAAGAACACATATTTGAAGTTCCTCCTTATTCCAAGGGAAGTTAACAAGGTAATTTGTAAAGAATATTATCATATGGATGCCTAAGCCATGATGAATTTATTCAACCTTTGAGAATATTGGTAATCACATTTGAAGAAAATTCCTTGAAGTCCCTTGGTAAGACATAATCCATACACTTGTGTGAAATGGCATGAACACTGATGAAATTTTAATGTTTTAAATTTAAATTATACTCGAGGGTTGAGTTAAGTTCTAATGATATGATCTAATTACTACTACTTCTACACTAATAAGGTCGAGCTACCTAAAAGGACCATATTGCACAACTTAGAATTTTCTAATGAATTTGAATATTATCTACCTATTAAGAGTTGGAAAATTATAGGACTCGCAAAATATTATTATTACAAAAAATATGGTTTTTAAATACTAGAATACTGTAAGTTTTGGATATGAAAGCCCTAATTTTTGTGCATAAAATCCTAGAGCTAGATATATATATATCAACATTTATGCTAAAATAATAAACCCTAGCTCATGTATGGTATTTGATGATGAAGGAAAATACTACAAGGCTACCAAAGATTGTTTCTGCAAGATGGCAAGGATTAAGAGGGAGTTGGAAAATCCTTTCATTTGATCAAAAGATTAATACTTTATATATCTCTTCCTTGGTTATTATTGTTTTTTTTGTTTTACTATTTGTTAGCCTATTTTATTTTTTTTCCTTTCTTGTAATATTTGTTCCTCAATGGCCTCTTATTTAGGACTATAGGTTCATAGTGAAAGTTTCCAAGGCTATGCTAACATAGGGAAGAAATGTAAGAATGAGGTAAAGCTTTTGAAAATAGTACTTTCCCATAAACCCTAATTTGTGTTGAGAGATATTGTACTAGATGAGATATGGTCAAAGGGAAAAGTAAGATTAACTAAATTGAAGTATACCTTGATTGTACTAAGGAGAATTCAGTGGTGACTTCCAAATATATCTACTAGGTATAACATGCAACCAATGGAAACATATACAAGTACAAAGAGAGAGTATATAATAGAACGCTCTCCCACAAGGTCTTCATAAAAAATATTTTGGTTGTTAAATTATGTAAGACATGATATTCATGTCATTTTACTTTATTCCTTGAAATTCATATAATAATATCTGTACGACATGTTATTCATGTTGGAAACAGAGATAGGGAAAATGGATTTTCAAATTTAAATTATTTCCCCCCCAAAAATGCAGATCATCCCTTCAGAATTTCAATTTGGCTCAATGAAGGGTCACAACCATTCAAATTCATCAATAGTATAAATATGTTAGTCATCCTCCTCCTCAAACACACAATTCATGGATATTTGTTCTATTAATACAAGCTTTCAAATAGACCGAACTAAGGAAAAACATGTCTGGTTCTCTAAAAGAGACTGAGCTTTGAGCCATATCTCTTTCTCAGCACAAGGCTTAAATTTTGACCAAACCAAATCTATAGAAAAGAGGAAGAAATTATGGGTAAATAGACCTTCGTGGTATAAAGGCTACCTCCAAGACATCTTGATTAGGTGTGACCATGATACTAGTCAGATTTCCTTTATATTTGACATGAAGAAATAGATGTATCTTTGTTGAGCTATATAATTTCTCAATGGAAAATGTTGTTGGGTTTTTTCACATGTGGGCTTTCCGAGGGTAAATGTTTTTTGTTTCTTGTTTTGTTGTCCTTTTATGATTTTATTATCGCTCTTGTTTTATTGTTGAAGATATTATGTGTAATTTATTAATGATAAATGTGAATACAAGTGAGATTAAATTAATATAATTATAAGTAATTATTGGTTAAGAAGAATACAAAAAATTCAACACTTTGATATTCCTAATTAGTTAATGGCTTCCAATTGGATGTTCTCTAGTTGGACTTAAATTTTATTTTTTTGTTCCTTAGTGATGTTCATGAAATTTCCCTTTTTCCAAATTTAGACTTGATATGTCCTCTACCTTCCTTTCTAGGTTAAAAATTGCCCATATTTGCAAGTTTCCTAGTTCATCGAACCAATCCTTCATAATGGATTGGAAATTAGGACATTCGAGAAAAAATACTCTAGGTAAAAAGGACTATTTCTAGGGCAGGACTTGATTTTGGTTTCTAATTTTATCACAAGTGATTTTGGCCATGGGTTTGGAGGAAGGAATCCTCCATGAAAATTTCCTTGGACATGGTATTTTGAAATATGAGATACTTGTCCAACATTGAAGCTATTTCTTAGAATCCATCTCTGTGATTGTTCAAAGTATAATTTTTGTTAATGGTTTTTGGATTGAATAAATGAGAACTCATGGAATTATGGAAGAGGTTGGATACCACTTCTACATTTATAATAATGACCATTTTTTCTTGTGAATATTATATGAAATTGAAATCACTTCCTAGGATCCAAGTTTCAAGGGAGATTGGAAGGAAAAATTTCTTGATGGATTTAAGAAAATGAGGGTTTTCTTTGGGCAATGACCAGTTCTATATGTTTGAATGAAAATAAGTTTCTAATGATCTTATGAGTTGAAATTATATAGTAAGAATTTTGACAAAAGCAGACATGTTAAGGATGGATACCTCTTCAGAGTTTCGTATGATAGTGAGACATCTAGATTCACTTTGGGTGTCAAGAGTTACTAATCAAAATCCTCAACCCCAATCTTTTTTCAATTTTCATATAACATCACAACAAGTTTTATTTTTCCTGAATCATCAATAAGGTTGGATGTTCCATGATCCACCTGTCTTTAATAAGCATTTGTTTTCTTTTTCAATTTCGAAAAATAATATTTGAGGAGAGTATTTTCATGGGGGGGATAAGTTGGTGGAGGGATGCATCTCTAATATCAACTTTATTTTACTAGCATTGACACACTAGTACAAAATCACTAACTATTTACTAAAAAAATGACTAAAATTTCCATATAAACAACCATTTTTCAGTTGGTGACCAATAGTAGCTAATTTACAGTATCTTATAAGACAACCAACTTTTAGTGGTATTTAGCTTAGTCATTAGTTTTTTGTCTCAACTTTATTATTTAGTATTATATTTAGTCATAAATTTGGTCATTAATTTAGTCATTGATTTAGTCATTAATTGTCACAATTAATGACCAAATACAAATCAAAATATACTACTATATGATCACCCAGTAACACCAATTAATGATCGAAAAAATATGGCCAAAATGTTTGTATTATTATTTGATACTCTAAATTAGCTACTAATAGTCATATATATGAAAATTTTATTCATCATTCGAAACCAATTAGTGACCAAAAAAATATGACTAAATTTTCATTGTGTTATAAGCTACTAGAAATTAGGTACTAATAATCTAAATTATGGAAAATAGTCCTCATTTATAATCACAAATTTTTTATTTACGATAGTCATATATACTTTTCTAGTACTTTCATATTCATTATATAAATGGCTATTTAGTAGTTTATATTATTTTCATTTACTTTAATTAATAATCATTATAAATGACTAATTTATTCGTTTCATATTCATTTTATTTTTGTTCATCTTTAATCAATGTAGAATACTATTTTAGTAGTTTTTGATTGATATTATATGTTCATTATTAATCAACATAAATGAATTAGTATGATTTTTCTACCAAATTAAAGAAATATCCTACAATGTTTATGTTCATATAATATGAAAACATAAAGTTACTTATGTTAATAAAAATATTAAATAATATCAAGTACAACTATAAATAATTTCCAACACATAAATTATATTATATGAAATGTCAAGTATTAGAATGATTTTCCAACTTAATATTGGTTGTACTACAATTTACACATGAAATATTGTTTCATCACTTCAAAACATTAAGATTTTGTTGCAAAGGCATTGCAGGTGAATTCATAAACTCTAAATATTTGATCATCAATATTGATCTCATGTGAGATATTGTTTTTAAGAGTATCACTAGAACATTTATCTTCTCTCTTTCTTTCTACATCCATCACTCTAGTGTTATTGTTCTTCTCTTCCTTCAATTCTTACTTTTTACCATTAATATTGGGTTCCTCTTTTGAAAATGAAAAAAACTAAAATGTAAAGTACGAGGCATGAAGGATGATTAAAAATGAAATGTAAAATAAATTATACTATAAAGTATTTATACAACATATACCTCAACAAAAGCATTTTCAATTCCATTTTTCCCAGAAAAGTGGGAAACTCGAACAAGTTTTCCTTAGTTTGGTGATAGTGGAAACTATGTGGCCATATGACCTTTATAAACAAAGAAAATAAAACATCACCATAGAGAAGAGAATATTAATAAATTAATATTCAACCTTCATGAAAATCTCAACATAGAGAATTAAAGATTTTCCTAGATCCATTGGTTCTCCAAGGAATACATTAAAGTAACCCCCTTGAAAAATTCCTTACTAGAAATAGAAATAAGTTGTTAAGATCCACTTACTTCTCCTAGAAGAATTCATAAAATATCCAAGGAAAAAAAAATCTGAATTTTATTACGTAAGAAAATCCATTAGAAAAGGCGATAATTTTAAAACAATATAGTTACCCACTTTATTGTGAAGAAGGACCCATAAATCCAACCAAACAATCGATCCAATTCAATGTGGATTCAAGTGATACCCCAAATCCGTGAAACCGATTAATAAATCATCATGAAGGCTTAACGATTCAATGAAATAAAAATATAACTCCATTAATTTAAAGTGTGACACATCCTCCTTAAAGATCATAGGCTAAGTGATGGAAATGTCAATTGGTTGTGAATGTAAACAAGACTATTGAACAAAAAATTAACTTATTATACGATATCTCTCTAAGATAATTCAAACCGTCATGATAAAGTCATTTTTAAGACAACTATGAGTTTCAGAAGGAACAAAAAACAAGAAAAAAAGGAAGGAACGGTTAGAACAACCTGGAAAAATTTATAGTGTATTTTCAAGGATTTACATGAGCAAGAATTAACATGTCCATACCCTCCTTAATAATTGGTCGATGTTGACGTTTTGAACATTGGTATTTACCTGGTATTTACTATGCTATTGTCAGCCAATTTTCTAAGTTGCATGTCTCAAGCATGCACACACACACACACACACAATTTCTCCATAATACCTTTTCCCTTACAAATATTTGCATTGTAACTTTTTGCTAATTATGTCCATTTTTCACTTTTCTTTACATGCATGATAAGTGAACATTTGTAGGAGATCATGTTGATATATATATATATATATATATGTATTAAACATTTGCAGTAGGTCATGTTGCAATACACACAAACCCCTTTGCACTAGAAATGAAACACATTATACATGTTAAAGCTTGAATAACCAGTCATTAAATTGAACTACATATTTTGAATATTTGCAGCAGGACAAGATGTAATACACACACCAATTTGAACTGGAAATGAAACACAATGTAGACAATAATACATGAATCACCTATCATTAAAACTAAACTATCACTCCTATTTACTAGGACTAGTTGAAAGTCAATACTAGTCGTAATATTTCTTCTACCCATTGAAGGATATCTTGAGGAACTCGTCCAATTTTAAAACTTCTTCATAATTATCCACATTTTTAATTTTTATTCACATCCAAGATGAGCCATCAAATTTAAACATTAGAAAAAGGTGATGGTCCAATATGATCATGCCCATAGCAGGAAAGAAAGAGGAAACAACTTACTAGTCAATAACAAATAGAAAAAAGAACGAGATATATAGTGATCCTTTTTATTGTTATGACTTGAAAGAAACTTATTTTGAATGAAGAAACTCACCAAGAGTTGGTATAACTGAGAAAAAATCTCCAATATGTAGCTTGTATAATTTTTCTACCAGAAGCATCCAAACCAAGCATAACAACCTGCGTAGAGAAAATTTATCCACAAGGAAAAAAATCCATAAAATTTATTGTAATAAGAAGGAATCAACATAGTTAATCACATAAGGAAAAAATGGGACACCCAAAATAAGTACATTATGCCTATTATTTTTTGATGGTCTCCATTAAAAAAAACAAAAAAAAGGTAGTTAGAAACATAAATAATGATAACAAAAAAGAAAACATAGTTGCAACTTCAGATAAACTCTTCGCAGATTACAATCAATAATTACAAAATAAGTGAGTTCATGCGAATATGGTTTCTTTAAAAAAAAAGATGATGTCACATAAAAGGACTCCAAAATGGCTTATATTACCGCCAATATTTAATTAAGTTGTCTTGCATAATTGTTATAATACAACTATCGCAACCTATAAAAATATTGGATTTGACACATGATTCTCCTAGCCATCATACTAGACCATATACTACAATTCACTTCCATTGACATCCCTAATGGAATAAATTTCTATAGAATTTTTTCTATGGTTCTCTTCCTACTCTTCAGGAGCCACTCATTGAAGATAAGAAAGAAGGAAATTAAGTGACGTTGGGAATGAAGGCCATGACCCAAAATAAGTATCGAAGTTCATTTCTAAAGTTAGCAGAGAATTAATATCTCTAAAATAAATATGGTGATTACTCTGTTTTGTTACTTTGTCAAGAAAAAACTTTTTGTTTCTCATAAATTCACGGATTCAAACCATTTAGGAATGAAAGGTTGGAAATTACAGTCCATGAGCAATTCATTAAGGAAAATTTTCTTCTCTTTGGAAATCTAATTTGAAAATATTCATTGTCATTTTGGAAAATAATTGTACTTATGAAACAAAAGAATATGCTAAAGTACGAAATATGAAAATTTGCATCCCAACATCAACTACTCATCAAATTCAGTGGTTCCAAACTCTCTGATTTCTCTTGAATTTTGTGACATTTTACAATTTTTCTAGGTCACTGACCTATCCAAGTTTTACCAGGTTTTTCATGTCTTAGTTTATGGGTGCAAATATTTTTTGATTTTTTACTATTTTTTTAGAGTTTTCATATTTTCTATGATGATGTCTCCACGAAATTTTTCTTCAGTTTTGAAAGAATCAGATTAATGGTGGAAGGGAATATGTCTATCCCATGATATTTCTCACTAACATTAGAATTAATCAGTACATTTTCTCTTATTATTTTTAATTAGGATTTATAATAATTATGTTTTCATCTATGTTTTACCTATGGACAAAAAATGCATGCATTGCATTATGGCCCAATAAATGGAGAGACAAAATACAATATCAAATTTGATCCAATAATTTAATCCACTCATTTCATAGTGAATCCTTCAATCCCTTCTGACATAATGGAAATTATACTTGACAATCAAATGTTTGTCTCTTAATCAGAAAATGCACAACCTTAGCCCTATAACTTAGGTAAGTTTTACCAATAGGAATCATCTTGTACAAAGAGTTTTCTAGCGATCAATAAGATAAGTTATTTGTCTCATCAATACTCTCTCTCTCTAACTTTGAAAAGTGCATTCTGGTATGAATGGCTCTCACAAAAGATCTGAAGTGTCCTCTTCTAATTTCATTAATGAAAAAACATCCAAATGTACTATAAATTTTTTTGATCTATAATGAAAGAATTCAATATTCCGACTGCTAGTCTTAAATAAACAAGTCTACAATTCATATCTCAAATTGAAAATGTCAAAATCTCACCCAATTCACACAAATCTGCAATAATAAACTTTTATGTGTGCAAGAAAATATGCAGACCTATAGCTAAAGTTTACAAATTTATAATGAATCTTTCCAAAGATAGTGATGAGAAACTGAAAACTATTATCAAAATTTACAAGAAAAATTAGGCTTTAGCTTTAAACTAATATGATAATAGGTGCATTAGTTCAAAATGGATGGATTGTAAAAAAGGGGAATATTGTTGTACTGATGTAGAATAATCTTACTAATAGTAACTTGTGAATAATAATGCTAATCAAGAGATAGCATAAAATAAAATTCTCACACCAATGAAATGCTTCAATTAATCACCACAAAGAATGATTTTTATTTCATTATCAAATGAAAGACAAGTACATAGATCCGAGGAATTTATATTTAATTCACACACACAAAATAATCCTAGGGGATGTTAAGATCAAGTATTAGGACCTGTATCTCTTGAAGACCAACATTATGAAAGCAGTATAAGAGAGAAACCTAACTCATGCACTCAATTTTTGCTCAAAGAGTCTGACCGCTTAAGCACGAGAAGGAGAGAGAAGTAGGAGGATGGAAATTTCAAGGCACCAATGACCTGTACCTATGACCTTCTCATTATATTATTGAGGATTTATTTATTCTAACATCTCTCAAAATAGAACCATGATAAAAAAAATATTTCTTATGCAAGGAAAACTTATCCAAGTATAAAATAATCACAAAAGCACACTAAGAACTTCCGAAGGAAAGGAGTTTAGGGTTACATTATCCTTATCCTCACATGCATAGTATTGAAAACAAAATAATCTTCCCTATCGATTAAATGACACATTTAAAATTATCGAAAGTATGCTCAAGGATTTCACCCTTTCTGAATATAATATCAACACAAGAAACATGAAAACAACAACCAATCTGGCCTCAAATAAAGGGCTCCAATTGGTGAGAAACTAAGAATATATCCAAAATATTATAATAAACATTAACATGTTGAGGTTGGGCTAGAATTGAGGAATAAAGGAGTTTGTTAAGTCTTGAAATTAGAAGGGATACATGCTATCCTAAGAATGTACATTATCAGCTTGCGAAATCACCCTAAGTTAATTCTTGCTAGCCAGTGGGGGGAATTCCTTTGCAGTTCATGAGTGAAGAGTGAAATATCAAAAAACACAGCCAAACAACAACAAAATCTTTCCATAATTTAGTCATATGTTTTCTCTCCCGAGCCATGATACCATTCATAAAACCTATATGGAAGGAATGAGAGTTCAGGGTGGATTATAGTGTAGTCATTGGCATAACAAGCATATCATATTTCATTGTTCTTTTCACCAAAAATAATAGAACTAGAATATTCACATTAAAACACAAAAAAAAAAAACTAAATTGTTTATTTACATCTAAAGATTTATGTCAATGTTGGTAAATGTGTAAGTCTGTGGTCAAAACACAAAATTTTTCTCTTAAAGGGCCAAATATGCATCCATAAAAGTAAGAAAAATGTGTAAATAAAAAAATTATGAGTAATGACCTAAATGCCTTAAAGCTTTTTGGCTATGGAGAGTAAACCAATAACTAGAGGGGAGTACTTCCTACTATCAATCAATTCAAGAAATGAAAGTAACACAAAAGACACCATAAACCAATGAGATATAGTTGTTGAATATATGTTACCTATTTAATTCCAAAGTAGTGGGAAGAAGGTTTGTGAAGTGGATAAACATTTCACCTACAAGATCTACTTACAGTGTTCCACCACTTCCGAAGAGCCTTAGGTCCTAATTTTTAGGGATAAAATCATGCGAACACAATGCAATCGGTCGCTACCTCTATTGTGCACTCTCACAATCATTCCAGTAAAAAAATGAATATTAAGTGACTAGAATTCAAGAAAACTATCTAGTGAATAACCTCTTATCTCTCTTCATTATACTCCTTTGACATTTACAAAATAAGAAAAAGAATATACAAAGATATTGTAACTATCAATAAAAGTAGAAAGAACAATATTTGAAATATGCCTCTTGTTAATAAGGGCAAAAGAGGCAATAAAAGGATCAGAAGTCAAAATAAAGAAATTATAAATCTCCACCAAGGCATGCACCCTATCTCTTTGTTAAAAATAGGATACATAAAATACATGAGTCCTGTCAATTTTCTTAAGTGAATTATGATCCTCTAATATGATAATTACTTCCAATTATTTCTTTAATAAAGTTTACTTCTGTCACATACATAATTAAGCAACTATACATAGAAAATATCGATAGTAATGCAATAATGATAATAGTATCATAAAAAAACAACCATGCACATAAGTAGACAAAAATTTTCAACTAGGAAACCTAACCTCAAAAGAAAACCCAACAATATTTTATAGGTGAAATTATTCAATTCAAAAAAGTACAATATGATATTAATAATTTAAACTAGGTCAAACATACCATTGATAATCCCACAAGTCAAACTTGGTTAGCACAACAACTTGGTAAAACTTCCCATAATAAATTTTGGTCAATTTCCTCAAAAATGCAATCAAACTAACCATCTCAAACTCAGTCAAAGACTCTGATTTTTTTTTCAAACTAGCCTCATAACTTTAGTCAAACAACCTCAAAATTTTGGTCAAATAGTGGTAATTTCCAGTCAAACAACAAAAGACTTTGGTCTACAGATCCTCCTCCTCCCTCGAATAATTGAATAGAAAACAAGTGTATTGTAGTGCTTCAAATTGATATCCAATTGAGGGAGGTCGATTATGTAGTTACATCAGTATAGATGTTTCTTAGGGGAATTTATCCTTATGTTTGGAAAACATGACCATTTAAATTTAATTATTTTAATTCTTCTCCATCTTTGACTACCGATCGAAACCACCAAAAATCAACAAGTCTCCAAAAAATTCCTTTCCAAGCCTATGAACTTTACTTTTTGGAGAAAATAGAAAGTATAATGAATCCATTTCCAAAAAAACACTTCCAAACCATAGAAATTAAAATATATCCTGATACCACGAACAATAAATGAAGGCGAAAATATGATTTCTAATCAATGAAACTGAAAAAGATAAGCCTCCTTGACCCATGTGATTTACCACTTTACCAAAAATAGCATGATTGTAACTAATTAGAGATCTTCATTAAAATCCACTAATTGGAACTTTTGATAAAGTAATTTATGTGATAAAGTTGCAATATTGATTTTTTTTTATAATGTATATTGTTCTTGCAATTATATAGGGTTTAAATATTTCATGTCTTGGAAATTCCACAAGGGTTTGGATAATAAAAATTAAATACCTAGGTTGAATATAGAGGTTTTGTTATCTAGGCCTTATAAATCGTAAGTGTCACAATAAGAAAAATCTAGGGTTTGTGGATAAAACTTTCAAGAATATGATTATAGTGTTTGTATTGATCTAGGTTTTGGATATAAAACCATAGTTAATCAGTCAAAATAAAGGATTAGAGTTAGGGCTTATGGGTTAATCCCTATATTAAATTGCTTCTAATAACCCTAGCTACATCGTACATCCTTATCAAGGCTTAGTAAAACTATTTCTAGCATCCATATCATGTTCATGATGGATGAACATGGGAATCTCCTTCTTTATGTGTTTGAATCCCCAATGTAACAGTTGGTTGTTGAAATAGATAAGAATAATACTCGGTTAGTGCCCTATTTGAAATTGGAAGACTAAATTTTCCATAAGGCAATGGAAGAATGATATCAATATCTTATTGTATGCCTATGATCATCATGTGCATGCATCCAATTAGGTTGCAAGGATTAGCTAATTAACTCAAAAGTTATGATGATAGAAGAACCACTAATAGTGGTTAATTTTTTCTCTCTTATGATGAGAAGAATAAATATTTTGTGGCACGTAGTTCTAATAAGGTAGGGTGTGTGGAAGCATTTTCATGGACTTATGAAGAAATTTGTCACTGGTTTGTTTTGAGAAGCTATATCAGAATCCAGTGCTCTATGACAAGATAAATCATATTGGCATCAAGTATCACCATTTTTGTGACTTGATACAGAAAGAAGCAGTGTAACCCCAATATATCTCTATTATTGAGTCCTTCTAGGCCGAGTCTTAGAATATAGCTCTAATTCTCTTTCCCAATAATTTTAGGTGGATACCTATAAAGGATTTGAAGATCTACTATCTTAATTATATAGAACTCTATGTGATTTTGAGTCCATGTCGAGACCTAGATATTCCTCAAAATTAGTATTCACAAATCAAGATGTTAGTTTGAAGAGAAAAATAGGCAAATAACTAGTCTGAACTTTGATTCAAGGCATGCTTATGATGTTGGTTGAGATCCAAGCTTTTGTCACATGATTGAGGTATATGTTTCCATCATAGCCCTTCATCCAGTGTATTGTTATCTACTGCATATCTTGAAAAATGTCATCTCATACTGAATATGAGCGAGACACTGAAAAAGTTCATCTATTATTAAGAATCATTGAGACACCAACTTAAAATAATACATAATCCATAATAATTTCAAAGATAAATGTTCAATAGAGGAGATGAGAATTCTAGCATGCACATGTCTCCTCGTAGTTGGGTAGCTATAAAAATTGAAAACATAGTTAAAAAATGCCATATTGTTTCCCAGTTTGTGCACAATATCAATACCTCTAGGGAAGGAAAATGATCTTTGGAGTTCCATCAATTCTGTTCGGTTGGATTTTCTTTGATTTATAAACTTTTTCCTTGGTTAATCCCTTTTATTATAGATAAAGGGATTGATTTCCAACATGTTGTTGGATTTTTGATATTTCTTGGATATTTTTTCCTCTTTTCTCAATTTATGAAACTGACGATTCCATATTTTTTCCTCCTATCGCTGTGTGGATTATGAAAGGACATTTCAATATGGTGGAATTAGATAAAGATAGAATTAGCAGAAGACCTAACACTAAATTTCTTTAGGATTTATTAGCTTAATATCATGGAATGCAAGGGATTATTCTATGGAAGAAAGGGAATATTTCATATGTGGTGCCACCCATTCTATTATGCTGGAAATCTATCTATTATGCAAGAGTTCAAGAAAATTGGGTTATACCTCGATTCTTTCTTGAATAGATTATTCTCGGGAGGGATTACTGTCACAATAATAATAAGGAGGAAGTGGGAATAATTTGAAGGTATCTCCCTAGATCTAGAGTAATGATGGATGAAAACTCCCTAATTAAGAAACACATATTCATGGTCAAATTAGGGCAGTATTTTTGCTTAAAGAGGTAAATTTTGAATTTTCACTTTATTAGCTCTGCACTCAAGCCAAAACTTACACAAGATTTAGTTGAAAGAACAAAGTAGTGCCTTCAAACTTTTTCTAAGGCAACAAGTAATGTTGCGGCTAAGAAAAAAGTGCTCCAAATTGGTCAACATGGATTTCAAGCTTCACTTTATATCATGCCTCACTAGTTGAATAGTGGAGATGGATTCTATGTATATTTCAAACTAAACTCCAGGAAATGTCTCCTAGATATCTTCCACTAAATGGAAATTTAGCATATTTAATAGAAGTTTGAGAACATAATATATAATTCTATTGTTCTTGCATTTACTCCATCCATGGCTGGCTAAAACAAAAAGGTGACTTTTGATGAGTTTTCGTTAGGAAAACATAGAAGGAATTACAGGGGTTCTTGATTCTAAACTTTTACTTGGTATTTTGGTTACGTAATAGTCCATATAGTTGAAAAAAAATAAGAACCATTGGAGGGGAAGGACCTTGGTATGTTATTATTTCATGGCATATTATAAATGTTGATCATATGTGTAGTGTAAAAGGCCCTTTTAAGACCAAAAATGAAGTATGATGAGCTAGTAATTTCAACCTGATAGGTGTATTTATTCTCAAAATGATTTGGAAGGCATGATTAGATTATCCAAGTGAGATTGGGAGTTCAATAACACAATAAATGACTCTAATTTGGTAGGGATATTCATCTACACATTTCTCTTTACAAGCAATAATATTAGTATTTGCGGCACAAGATGGACTTTGGTTGAAGAAGAGAGTGGTTAATAAATCGTAACAATTCTTGTTGCAAAGAAACAAACAATTTTTTAGCTATGAAATATTCTACCTCGGTCTATTCTCTTCAATATTTATCTGAACTCTTAAGGATGAATTTGGAAGGTCTGGAAATGTTTTTACAACAAACCAGGTCTGAAACTATCAAAATTTTCTTTTGAAAATTACTAAGGGACCCCATACTTATGGGAATGGTAGCATCTTTTTGGTCAGCCCTTTGCATTAGAAATTAATTTCTCTATTGAGATAAGAATCTTTACCAAAGATAGAATCTCTATGGATATTTGGAAAAGGGTTGATATACAACCACAATTGACATATATGAGGATGGGATGCCTATTTAACCATTTATTATAGTATTTATATATACTTTTGTGTATCACTTGATGTATCTTTCAGCAATAAGGTAAAGTATGAAGCATACCTTCATATAGAAAAAATAAAAAATAAAATTAATTGAACCTCAGACTTCCATAGAGATTAAAAGAATCAAAATGATATTTATAGGTCTACACAACATACATCAGAATGATTCCAACAAGTTTACTTCAAGAAAAGTATATTGATTCAAAACATTAAGTGAAAAGTGGAGTATCAGTTTGGAACTTTGCATCTTGGCTAAGAAAAATCACCTACCTTCAACCATCATTATCCATCTTTTAACATCCGTAGGACATTGTGAATGCATAAATGCCCATGATAATCTCATTATTTTTTTAATGTTACATGTACCTTTTGAGAGACCATCTTCTTATCCAACAACTTCATGCTCACAGTTTTGAAAATTCACAGAACATGTTAAAAGGAATACAACTTACTAGACAAACCAACAACTACAAATATGTTCCATTTGCAGTTATTAAAGAACACATGAATTAAAATCCTATATAAACATATGGTTAAGAAAATAAAAGTAGGACTACAACATAAACGATGGACATGTGGTGGTTGAAAGACATACCCAATATAAATTAAGAGCAATGAGAAGGCCAACTATAACTCTATGAATCAAGTTATTTAAAAATAGCAAGATAACCCAAAAATAATCTTTATTGTAGAATATTTTTTGTTATTATTTTTTTAATATGACTATAATTTAAACCATGAGTCTAATAATATTGATTTCATACAAAAAATATGCATAATATATGATAAAAGATTCAATAGTAGGTACATTGGTAAAATATGGAAATATATAATAAAAGATTTGATTTTCTAATCTATTTGATTAAAGCATCATTGATTTTGTAACTGCCAAATAAAATCCTTGCATCGCAGCAAGATACATGGATATTAGTTTTGAAGTCTCCCTCGAAATATTGTTGGGATTCTTGATCACCTTTGCAAAGATGTAAACATTTATCCAACTCTTTCTAACATCTGAATCCACACGAAACATTATAGGACCTAGACTTGTTCCTGAGATTGATATATCTTTTTCCTCTAGCAAATTCAATCTATCCTTATAAATACATTGTGAGCATGTCTCTATTGTTACTGGTAAGAATTAATGGGGTAGTACATCATAAAAATGATGGAGGCCAAGCAGATTAACACGATTCTAATGCCAAAATTAATCGTAAGAAAGAAAAACCTCTATTTGAAGTAATGGAATATATGTTTGCATATGAAAATGGATAAAAACCTATATACCTCCATGTGTATAATGAAAATAGCAAGGCATGGAGTGAATACAAGGGAATGAAAATTTATTGCATGTTTCCAAGCTTAATTTTTGGTAAAAACGTAATCCTTCGTTCAATAAAAATGCTCTATTTCCAATTTCAATTTCAAGCTCTCATATTTGTAGGCATTTTTTATGATCAAGTGTTTTATGCATCAGAAAATAATAATTCCTTTCATTTTTCATAAGTTGGCCCCTAATTTGGAGTAGTTGAGACTGCATGCTAACAAGGGTTTGACTAGTCAAATTCTTAGGAACTTTAGCATCTTGGGTGGATTGCATGTGTTTACAATCTTAGAAAAATATTCATGGAAGTATCTTGTAATATTGTGGGAGGCTAAATAATATCATGCACTTAATTTTAGACTTCAGTTATAATTCTTTCAAGGGACAAATCACTTAGGGAATCGAGAGTTTAAGCAACTTGTTGAGCCTTGCTTTAAGTTTCAACAATATTAGAGGACCCAAAATCCCTTAGAATTATTAGGAAATTGCAGAATATGGATTTGAGGTCTACTTCCCTCATAGGCCATGTTCTTGCCACCCTTGTGAACTTGAGAAACGTGGAGGTCATACCTCTCAGGAGAAATAACATTACAGGAAGATTCCATTCTTCATTAGGAGGTTTAAAGAGGCTCCAGTACTTCATAATAGCTAAGAATACAATGTATTATTCATTTCCTCTTAAAATTGGAAAGATTAGAAATATTATGAGCTTAGGTTTACTAGTTTTGTGAACTCAGGTTCAATACATGTGTCTTATGGAAAATTTTTGAATCTAAGCTCTTTGAATTTGTATAACAAGAGGTCGTGAAGAAATATTCCTTCCATTATAGGTAATCTTTCATTTCATTAAGTTGGATAGTATGTGCCTTACTATCTTGGCATATATATATTTCTCCCATCAAATTGAATTTTCTTTGACCTTGGAGATCAAGACGGTGAAGGGATAAATGCATATATTGATAAAAATATCCATGGATATTAATTTCTTAGCTAGTTAGTTAAATTCTTTGGTATGATTCATTTATGGGAAATAAGCTCTTAATGTATAATAGAATTATTTACTAAGAAATTTATATTTTACTTAGATTTTAGTGTTATGAATAAAAATATTGTAAACAACCTAGGTCATGGGATGTAGGAGGTAGTAATAAATTGAGTAGAAGATATTACATAATGGATATTGGTGGATAGAATGAAATCTAAATGTCGATTGGGAAAGTGGGTTTTCTTTAGGCTGAGTAAGTTGTAGAAATGAGGGAAATGTGTTACTGAAGGTTGGGAATCATGGGAATAGTAACATATAATATAAGAAATAAGATTATAATTATTTTCTTATCACACAACATTAGCATGCTAATGGAACAAAAATAAAGCCATAATTGGCAGAACAAGGATGCCTTACCAGCTTGTAACTTACAGATCAGTGGGTGGTGGTTTGGACCACTAGTGAATGGTATGGGAGGAGTACCCAAATCAGAGGTCTTGCTAGAATTCTGAAGAGATACTGACATCCTTGGTATGGAGCTCAACGATATCTTATAGGTGAAACATGTGGATTTTGTTGAGAAAAAAATAAGGTTTTATAAAGCTAGAATTTAAGGTATTTCCACTATTATAGCTTGGGTCTCATTTAACATATAATCTTCTAAGACGCTAGTTTCAATTCCACTTGTAACAAAAAAATTACCACATATATAATGTTGAATGTCAAATTGTAGTGCATATTTAGAATGGCGAGATATATCAAAAGTTATAAGTAGAAGAAAAAAGTGTGAATACAAGAATCATGAAAAGGAAACAAGTATGTGTAATCATTAATAGAATAAGGCTCAAAGTATAGGTAAAATTCTATGGAATTGAAACTTTTAAGTTTAAATAAGTCCATTTTCTTCGAACGAATGCACACATTTATGATATAAGAGGGAGAGGCTAACTAACTATGAGTTAAACAAGAAAAGTTATGACCATTTCCATAAAGCATTACATTAATGTTTCCTCTCTCAAAAACAATGTCATATAGAATCAAATAACAAATTAATAGTCAAAATTTTGAGTTTCCATAGCATATTTTATAGGGATACCAGTTATGGTGTTTCACACAACATAGGGTACACATGTTTTTTTGAATTCCCACAATTTGTTCAGACACACATATTTCCAAGAATATAAGTTCTCTTGCTCATTTTAATTTGGATCACTTAAGGACAAGAATAGTTGAAATATTAATAAGTATATTCACTTAAAATGCCTAAATTTAATTTCCCAACAAAAAATATAGTACAACTTTGTACTCATTGTTTGAAAGAAATATACACTACAAAAAAAAATAAAAAAAAACTTTCAAAAATAAATTTTAGTATATGGGTTTTCAAAGAATTAGAAAATATATTAGGACACATTTTCTAGGATTTTCACTTTTCCAAAGAATTAAGAAAAAAATATTGGTCAAAAGTTCCATTGTCTCCTTGAGAGGCCCATCCATAAGAGAGTTGCAACGTTTGATGCCCCAACTTTGTGTCAGAAAAAGGGAGATGATTTTTGTTTTTTCTTTTATTTCCATATTTTCTTTGGTATAAAACATACAATGTCCCATTATGAGGATAAATAAATATTTTTATCAAATGTTTTGTCAATAGTTTTTTTTATGATCTACAAACTCAGTTATTTTTCTTATTCTTTCGATAGTATTTCGTGACCATATATTGCTGTCAAATGTAATCTTCTAGCCTTCGTGAGAAGAAAAAGTGTAGGTTCTAATGATGTATATAGATACCATCATGATTGGTGTTTACTTCAAATTTAAGAATCAATTTTATTTAGTAAGGAGAAAAAAAAAAGTACATTTCCAATGATGGAGAAATAATTCTATAAAATCATTGTCCAATTGTTTTTAGATGAACTAAGAACTCATATTGGTACCAATTTCCTCTCTTTTTGGAGCATATTGTGACCGTGTTTTGCAGTAAAAAGTATCGTTTTAGCCTTCGTAGGAAGGGAAAATAGAATTTGTACCAACGTATAGAGATCCCATCATGATTTATGTTTCCTCACAATTTAAGATTCAATTTTCTTGCATAAGAGCATAAAACAAAGGGGAAGCTTGAGTGCCATTTTTGGGAAAAGTTCAAAATGTTAGAGTAGACATGAAGAAATACCTAGACTAACTCTTACAAACCCAAATTGGGATTTGATTAATTTAATTAAAATAATCTCACACATCAAACTAGAACTCTAAAAATAATTCAGGACATGAAACTGATAGGGTGATGCTTACATAGATCATAGTAAATACATTAAATTCATCACTAGAGAAATAAATCACTCATAACAATGGAAACAAAACATTATTAAATATTATTTGATAGCCAATCCTAGAGCAGTACATGAAAAGAGGTTCAATAGTAGTTAGCGTGTTCACGACAGTGCACCCATCACATTTCTCGTGTTTCCATGATAGGGAAACTCAATGGGAGACATTTCCCCACATCTCCCTCTCAGGAAAAACAAAGAGTGTTTCCGTTTTGTGGGAAACTCAGTCCAGGGAAAATTTTAAGGATGGAAGTTTATGTTCAAATTTAGAAACCTTGGCAAATCTTACTAGTACCCAATATGTAAATTGTAAAAATTGTGATGATATTTTTGTAAAAATATATAGGTTTATAATTATTTTATATTAGTATATACATAATTTTGGCGATTATTAGGGTAAAATAATTTTATACTATAAAATTTGGGCGAATCAATTTTAAAAAAAAATGGAAATTGGCATTTCTTTTTTTCAAAAAAGCATGGAAATTTAGCCCACCTGCGAATATTAGCCCCTAAAATTTTCCATGAAACTCACAGGCGATGGCCCGGCCAAAAAATTATGAGGACTAAGACATTTGTGAGGTAAGGAGTTCTTTTAGATTAAATTTTTTTACTGAAGGATGTATGTCAAGTTTGAAACACATTTCTTGTTCCATGAATGAATTGATTAAGGGAGGTAGAAAGAAGGAAAACAACACAAAAACAAGAATTTTTTTTGTACAAATCCAGTTCTAACTCTTCATGGTTTACAGCTTGAGGGGTGGGAAACTCAGGACAGTGAAATTCCTTGACATATTTTATATTTTTTGAATATTAGGTATCTTAGGTATTTTTTTTAAACAAGCTACCTGTAAGAAAATATACAATTGTAGTAATAATGGGAATGAAGAACACGTAGAGGATATATTAGAAGTCTACACATTTTTTCAAATTTCAGAACATTTTATAAGAAAATATTTATGTGTTCCTATATACATTAGCACAACCTTTTGATACAATACAAATCGTGTTTTAGTTAAAAAATAAATAAATAAATAGATAAAAAAAACATTTTTCGTAATTTACACAATATATTTGAAATAGAGATTGATTCTTCATAAAATGTTATCAGAACGATGACCACTTAATCTAGACACTGATATTATTTCCATTTAGCAACTTTTCCTCACATTCCCCTTTTTAGGAAAAAAATATAGGGACATTTCCATTTTGTGGGACATTCGTGCGTATCGCCCCTGTTATAGGGGCATAGGCTTACGTGTGTAGCCAGAAATGGAATACATGTATTATTTTTGAACCTGTCTATCATTATATTGTGCCAAATATATTACATTTTTCATGGAAGATAGTAAATTTTCTCGTAAATTGTTTTAAAATTTTATTTTTGCAATCGGGAAGGAAGGATTGTTGCTACATTAAAACTCTAGAGAAAAATTACCTTAGAATATTTCAAAATTTTTGTCATTAATGTTGATATATTGATCAAATATTCCCATTTATTACTAAACGCGTTGAAAATAATCCCTATATATCAACGATATGCATGCTTGACATATACTAGCAAAAATATAAGAGATAAGAATGAAATTTCCCCAATAATCAAATGGTTTTCTCTATCAACATTAGCGGTACACATCCTCCAAGCCTGAATGATGCAACCTAAATTTATCAAATAAATAAATAAATATGCTACTCATACATGAGGAATCAAATATCAGATGTCATTTGAACTTCAGAGGATTGAGAAACAAAAATAAATGGAACATGTTCTTCGAAGGGAATAAATATAGAGAAATTAATGGCCTTGAATAATCAAGGTATGTCAATGGGTAAGGAACAAGGTAAAATACCCAACGACTCAAAAATTAGCTAAATTATAAATTGATGTTTATAAATAAAACATTATAAGCACAAAAAAATACATAATACCTAAGTAAACACAAAAATTTCCCAAGGGTAGATAAAGACCAGGGATGAAAACCTAGACAAGAGATTAGCCTTACAAAGAAAACATTGTAAGCACAGTGAAAGTTGTAAGACTTAAGTATGTATACAAATTTCCCAACCGTAGATAAAGACTAAAGTAGAAAACCTAGAAAATATATCAACATTGTCACACATCTGCATGAATGGTTGAAGATGAACCAAAGAGGCCAATTGTGTCATCATCGACCACTTTGAAAGGAAAAGAGTATGATTTGATAATATCCATTCGAGACTTCCTACAGCTGAAAAGGCCAAGGAATATAAATATTATAGGAGGAAGGATCTGTCACCTTAAAACTTTCCTAATATTCAAAGGCTAATAAAATTATATAGAGAATAAAGGAAACACATAATTCTCCCGCGGCCCCCTATCCCGAAATGAAGGCAACAAGAACTGGACAGAGTTGAGAAAACACACAAATGGTGTACCAATATGCAATCATTATTTTCAAGGTGATAATACTAATATATACAAGTTTCACACATCTGATTAATTCCCCAGAAGCATATCAAAAGATTAATGTTCACATTCCAAGGTTATTCTCATTTTATTTTTCCATCCATATATTCGAAAAGATTTAGGGTTCAAATATCTTTCTTTTTGGCACAATTTAATTGTTGGGAGTGGAAATGAGGACATTCTTAGAGTAAAATACTATATATAGATCACCTTATCACAAGCGACAGATAACATTATGACAGTAATTTGAATTTTCATAAGAAGTGACTCTCATATAGAGTTGGTCCTTAAGTGTAGAGGTTATGCTATCTGGGAGAAATATATAGAAAAGATCAATTCTCGCCCTCTTTGATTAAAATATTAAGATGGAACTTTGATTTTTCCTTTGAATCGCCATTTTTTATTACACATTAAATGAAATATATAATTACTTGGTTTCTTAGGGCTAATTGGATCCTCAAAAGGTGGTGGTGTTCCAAGGTCTGGAGATTGAACTGTCTCCAAAATGTCATTTTTTCATGTGGCTACTCTTCAGTCCTAAATAATGAGGTACTATATCAGAGATCGTGGAAAAAATAAGTAATCATGACCTTTGGTAGTGTACTATTTGCAAATAAAATGGTGAATCTAACTTTCAAATAATCATGTCATTTTCCTTTTCTCAATAGGTCATGTGAAGGGAAATGGATGGAGTCATATGATTTATATTTGTTTGGTCAAGAGATTCAATTGAAGAAGGCCTTAAATATTGCTACAAAAATGAAAATACAAAGGTAATCTTTGGCTTTTAATTGTGGCATGGAGCATTTTGGTGGAAAGAAATGCTTTGATTTTAGATAATAGGGTAATCCACCTTGTATTCTCATTTATACAAGCATTGAATTTCAAGTTTTCATAATATCTGCGACTTTCAAGAGTAGAGTTATCCATGGATGTACTTATGGTTTCAAGCATATCAGTTCTAGTATGGAAACTGTCAACTTGATTATTTTTTTTATCATCCTCCTTGTTTGCTTCACCTAGCATATTGAAAAACTTGTTTTTGGAAATCCATTGTTCCTTTGCATGATGTATTTTCTCCAAACTAGTAGTAAAGCCTTGATCATTGCTCATGAATTCATTGGAACTCATGTATTCCATGAGATAATTTTAATCAAAAATATTATTTTGATTAGTAAGAGTAACATTCCTTCTATCATTATTGAGGGCTTTCTTTGCTCTCCTCAACCTTTTCAACTTTCTCTATGGTATTGGAGAAGTCTCTTTGGAAACAAGATGGAGATATTCGTCATTAATATTC
This sequence comes from Pinus albicaulis, assembly GCA_034641835.2. Lineage (NCBI taxonomy): Eukaryota > Viridiplantae > Streptophyta > Pinopsida > Pinales > Pinaceae > Pinus > Pinus albicaulis. Next base: position 456,637,302 of record CM076579.1, on the reverse strand, counting down.
AAGAAGTTCACTCAATTTTTTGTCATTTCCACTTCCATGCTAAAACATTTAGTTATAAACAGACCTACACTTCACAAATACCACTCAATTTACTAATCATGTTTCCCCTTAAACTTCACACATGTTTCTACTTCTTACAAAGAGAAAAAAATAAAACCTTTTATAGAGGTAGATATATGAAAACCTAAATGTTGATAGATCAAAGCCGTAGTTTCCACAGTGAAAATACATTCAAAATTTTAACAGGCTTCTCTTTAGCCTCACACAAATCTACTTCAAGTCAAGAGTCCAAAACAAATCCCTCATAGTGAAATTTATGTAGAAGAACCTTTTTTTCATAATTATATGAAATAAGCATGGTTGAGCAATCTTTTTTGGCAGCGCACATGGTAGCACATTACTAATAATAAATAAATAAAAACCGGAGATATTTAAGCACATTATATGATATTTCATGGATGCCAAAGGTTTTGCAGAATTGGATGTTGTTGAGTATAACACTCATTTTTTTATCGTTATTTATAGAAAAGGTGGCACATATTAGGATAAATGGTTGGCCCAAGAATAAAGAAATAGTGTGTTATATTGGGATGCAATCAAAGTTATATGTATCTCATTATGGAAAATATCGCGTGAAGAAATTCTTTTATAATCTAACTACTCTATTCATTTTTTAGATCTTGTAATTTTTAGGTCAGAGTTGGCTATGCAGATCTCAGAAAGGATGTACATTTTCAAGAAATATGTATATCCTCGTGAGATCCGAGACAAAGCATAACGGAAAATTATCCAACGCAAAAATTGTAATTGAAAATATATATTGGAGAAGATAATAGAAATCGACTAGGAAAAGGAAAATTAAGATATCATGTAGAGAAAGTTAAATCCAGAGCTACAGTTACCATAACATCTAGAGAAAATGTAAATATTTGAAGAGGATAGTAAACATAAGTAAATCAAAACCAATTGATATTATTTAAATTGTAGCACATAAAATAAGTGCTATGCTAGTAACACTAGTAAGAAAGCATATGTAATATGTGTAAAAAAGACATTATTCAATACAAGCAACATATAAAAATTAATGATCATGTTTGTAGTAACCCTCATATCATTTTTGAGACACATAATACTAACACTATGCTAATTATTTGTAGCACAAGATGAAAAAATAACATGAGAAAATATTAGTCCATCTCCTCATGATCTTCATTGTATTTGAATGCTTACAATATATAGTTGTAGGGTTGTTCCTCATTTTCAAGGTTCATGGTGATGAATAGTACACAAAGGATGGGATGATTGACTTCTCAAAATGTAGACCTTGATTCATCTAAATCGATTTATTTGCAAAGGATTGAACTTGCCTTGATACCATAGAATTCGACTTCTCATTACTTTCCCAATTGTTGAAATTTCCTCTCTTTCTTTTTGACGTCGTCAACTTGTTTAATGCACTATTTGGATTGTGAGAATCTACACATTATTGTGTTGTAGAGCTAGAATATAGAGTGTCACCTAACATGCACTCCCCTTATCTTTTATCCTATATTTTTACGATGTTCCTATGTAATTTTATCATGTCTATTTCAAAACACTCTTGTTGAGATTTCCCTTCAAACATTTGGAGAGTCAAGGCTAATGGAAAGAAAAAGTTTCCTACATTTGTAGCCCATGTAGTCATTATTGCTAGGGGACTTATAATAATATAAAATTTCGTCCTCACCAATAAAGTGGTCAATAGGTTCATGCCAACATAAAGGGCACTTTCGCAAAGGATCATAGAAGTAATAATGCTCCTAGAGTGTGGATGGAATGTTATGGAGAAACAATACACGAATTGTCTTTGGCTAGGGATTGACTACACACACTTTTGAAAGCTACTGGAAAAAATTGAACACTTACACTAATTAAACTACTTTTTCCAATATAAGAATAATTGAACACTAAAGTATAATATTATTTAAGAGTAAAGTAAATAAACAACATAAATTCTAGGGGTAAATAGGGCACATAGGTGCATTATTTCCTCTCTGAGATATGCCAATTTCATGAAAGTAACCCAGAAGATATATATGGTACACAAATAATCTCGAAACTATGTGTAGATCCTAGTGGGAAGAATTAGTTTATTTAAATTATAGTGAATATCATTAGAGATCATCCATAGTACTCAAATATATAAAGAATTCAAAGAACTACATCCAAAAGAGTTAAGTTATTGAAGAAAAAAGGATGTTATTATAGGATCTAGAATTGCCAACTTTTTTTTGACTCCCACTTAGTAGAATTATAGCATAAACCCTAAATGAGAAATCTTGTAAAAATACAAATGGGAGAGCTCGCTCAAGGATGAAGCCAGATAATTCAATCTTAGATGATTATTTTCAGTAATAAATGATTTGAAATTATG